>CAXIEJ010000139.1:2400000-3055000 GCA_964023215.1 Eledona agricola | reverse complement strand
TCGGAGTCGATTTAGCATGTTTTACGCTTTTGGTTGTTACTGGCTTGCCGTTTCAAGTTATAAATCAATCTCTCCATGCCTATTCGTTCCCCTAAATTGTATTAATTAACGTATTGCTGGCAAACACCAAATATTCGGTCGCAGAGCTGAGATATTCATTTTATGTTTATTCACAGAAATTGATACAAGAAAATTACTGGGGGTGTTTAGAAAAATCCAGGACACTTCTGGACGTCTTCAGACATCATACAAAAGCAAAGGCAATTATTTGTACAAACAGATCCTTAAATATCCACGGTGCCAGAGCTGAGATATTAATTTTAATTTTATTCACAGAAATTGATATAAGAAAATTCCTGGAGGAGTTTAGAAAAATCCAGGACACTTCTAAACGTCCTCAGACACCATGCCAACGCAAAAACAATTATTTGTACAGACAGATTCTTAAATATCCACTAAATTTTGCACAAAAATTGTGCAAACTGCGTAAATCGTCTCCTTTTCAAATTCGGAGTCGATTTAGCATGTTTTACGCTTTTGGTTGTTACTGGCTTGCCCTTTCAAGTTATAAATCAATCTCTCCATGCCTATTCGTTCCCCTAAATTGTATTAATTAACGTATTGCTGGCAAACACCAAATATTCGGTCGCAGAGCTGAGATATTCATTTTATTTTTATTCACAGAAATTGATACAAGAAAATTACTGGGGGTGTTTAGAAAAATCCAGGACATTTCTGGACGTCTTCAGACATCATACAAAAGCAAAGGCAATTATTTGTACAAACAGATCCTTAAATATCCACGGTGCCAGAGCTGAGATATTAATTTTAATTTTATTCACAGAAATTGATATAAGAAAATTCCTGGGGGAGTTTAGAAAAATCCAGGACACTTCTAAACGTCCTCAGACACCATACCAACGCAAAAACAATTATTTGTACAGACAGATTCTTAAATATCCACTAAATTTAGCACAAAAATTGTGCAAACTGCGTAAATCGTCTCCTTTTCAAATTCGGAGTCGATTTAGCATGTTTTACGCTTTTGGTTGTTACTGGCTTGCCGTTTCAAGTTATAAATCAATCTCTCCATGCCTATTCGTTCCCCTAAATTGTATTAATTAACGTATTGCTGGCAAACACCAAATATTCGGTCGCAGAGCTGAGATATTCATTTTATTTTTATTCACAGAAATTGATACAAGAAAATTACTCAGGGTGTTTAGAAAAATCCAGGACACTTCTGGACGTCTTCAGACATCATACAAAAGCAAAGGCAATTATTTGTACAAACAGATCCTTAAATATCTACGGTGCCAGAGCCGAGATATTAATTTTAATTTTATTCACAGAAATTGATCTAAGAAAATTCCTGGAGGAGTTTAGAAAAATCCAGGACACTTCTAAACGTCCTCAGACACCATACCAACGCAAAAACAATTATTTGTACAGACAGATTCTTAAATATCCACTAAATTTTGCACAAAAATTGTGCAAACTGCGTAAATCGTCTCCTTTTCAAATTCGGAGTCGATTTAGCATGTTTTACGCTTTTGGTTGTTACTGGCTTGCCGTTTCAAGTTATAAATCAATCTCTCCATGCCTATTCGTTCCCCTAAATTGTATTAATTAACGTATTGCTGGCAAACACCAAATATTCGGTCGCAGAGCTGAGATATTCATTTTATTTTTATTCACAGAAATTGATACAAGAAAATTACTGGGGGTGTTTAGAAAAATCCAGGACACTTCTGGACGTCTTCAGACATCATACAAAAGCAAAGGCAATTATTTGTACAAACAGATCCTTAAATATCCACGGTGCCAGAGCTGAGATATTAATTTTAATTTTATTCACAGAAATTGATATAAGAAAATTCCTGGGGGAGTTTAGAAAAATCCAGGACACTTCTAAACGTCCTCAGACACCATACCAACGCAAAAACAATTATTTGTACAGACAGATTCTTAAATATCCACTAAATTTTGCACAAAAATTGTGCAAACTGCGTAAATCGTCTCCTTTTCAAAATCGGAGTCGATTTAGCATGTTTTACGCTTTTGGTTGTTACTGGCTTGCCGTTTCAAGTTATAAATCAATCTCTCCATGCCTATTCGTTCCCCTAAATTGTATTAATTAACGTATTGCTGGCAAACACCAAATATTCGGTCGCAGAGCTGAGATATTCATTTTATTTTTATTCACAGAAATTGATACAAGAAAATTACTGGGGGTGTTTAGAAAAATCCAGGACATTTCGGGACGTCTTCAGACATCATACAAAAGCAAAGGCAATTATTTGTACAAACAGATCCTTAAATATCCACGGTGCCAGAGCTGAGATATTAATTTTAATTTTATTCACAGAAATTGATATAAGAAAATTCCTGGGGGAGTTTAGAAAAATCCAGGACACTTCTAAACGTCCTCAGACACCATACCAACGCAAAAACAATTATTTGTACAGACAGATTCTTAAATATCCACTAAATTTTGCACAAAAATTGTGCAAACTGCGTAAATCGTCTCCTTTTCAAATTCGGAGTCGATTTAGCATGTTTTACGCTTTTGGTTGTTACTGGCTTGCCGTTTCAAGTTATAAATCAATCTCTCCATGCCTATTCGTTCCCCTAAATTGTATTAATTAACGTATTGCTGGCAAACACCAAATATTCGGTCGCAGAGCTGAGATATTCATTTTATTTTTATTCACAGAAATTGATACAAGAAAATTACTGGGGGTGTTTAGAAAAATCCAGGACACTTCTGGACGTCTTCAGACATCATACAAAAGCAAAGGCAATTATTTGTACAGACAGATCCTTAAATATCCACGGTGCCAGAGCTGAGATATTAATTTTAATTTTATTCACAGAAATTGATATAAGAAAATTCCTGGGGGAGTTTAGAAAAATCCAGGACACTTCTAAACGTCCTCAGACACCATACCAACGCAAAAACAATTATTTGTACAGACAGATTCTTAAATATCCACTAAATTTTGCACAAAAATTGTGCAAACTGCGTAAATCGTCTCCTTTTCAAATTCGGAGTCGATTTAGCATGTTTTACGCTTTTGGTTGTTACTGGCTTGCCGTTTCAAGTTATAAATCAATCTCTCCATGCCTATTCGTTCCCCTAAATTGTATTAATTAACGTATTGCTGGCAAACACCAAATATTCGGTCGCAGAGCTGAGATATTCATTTTATTTTTATTCACAGAAATTGATACAAGAAAATTACTGGGGGTGTTTAGAAAAATCCAGGACACTTCTGGACGTCTTCAGACATCATACAAAAGCAAAGGCAATTATTTGTACAAACAGATCCTTAAATATCCACGGTGCCAGAGCTGAGATATTAATTTTAATTTTATTCACAGAAATTGATATAAGAAAATTCCTGGGGGAGTTTAGAAAAATCCAGGACACTTCTAAACGTCCTCAGACACCATACCAACGCAAAAACAATTATTTGTACAGACAGATTCTTAAATATCCACTAAATTTTGCACAAAAATTGTGCAAACTGCGTAAATCGTCTCCTTTTCAAATTCGGAGTCGATTTAGCATGTTTTACGCTTTTGATTGTTACTGGCTTGCCGTTTCAAGTTATAAATCAATCTCTCCATGCCTATTCGTTCCCCTAAATTGTATTAATTAACGTATTGCTGGCAAACACCAAATATTCGGTCGCAGAGCTGAGATATTCATTTTATTTTTATTCACAGAAATTGATACAAGAAAATTACTGGGGGTGTTTAGAAAAATCCAGGACACTTCTGGACGTCTTCAGATCTCATACAAAACCAAAGGCAATTATTTGTACAGACAGATCCTTAAATATCCACGGTGCCAGAGCTGAGATATTAATTTTAATTTTATTCACAGAAATTGATATAAGAAAATTCCTGGGGGAGTTTAGAAAAATCCAGGACACTTCTAAACGTCCTCAGACACCATACCAACGCAAAAACAATTATTTGTACAGACAGATTCTTAAATATCCACTAAATTTTGCACAAAAATTGTGCAAACTGCGTAAATCGTCTCCTTCTCAAATTCGGAGTCGATTTAGCATGTTTTACGCTTTTGGTTGTTACTGGCTTGCCGTTTCAAGTTATAAATCAATCTCTCCATGCCTATTCGTTCCCCTAAATTGTATTAATTAACGTATTGCTGGCAAACACCAAATATTCGGTCGCAGAGCTGAGATATTCATTTTATTTTTATTCACAGAAATTGATACAAGAAAATTACTGGGGGTGTTTAGAAAAATCCAGGACACTTCTGGACGTCTTCAGACATCATACAAAAGCAAAGGCAATTATTTGTACAAACAGATCCTTAAATATCCACGGTGCCAGAGCTGAGATATTAATTTTAATTTTATTCACAGAAATTGATATAAGAAAATTCCTGGGGGAGTTTAGAAAAATCCAGGACACTTCTAAACGTCCTCAGACACCATACCAACGCAAAAACAATTATTTGTACAGACAGATTCTTAAATATCCACTAAATTTTGCACAAAAATTGTGCAAACTGCGTAAATCGTCTCCTTTTCAAATTCGGAGTCGATTTAGCATGTTTTACGCTTTTGGTTGTTACTGGCTTGCCGTTTCAAGTTATAAATCAATCTCTCCATGCCTATTCGTTCCCCTAAATTGTATTAATTAACGTATTGCTGGCAAACACCAAATATTCGGTCGCAGAGCTGAGATATTCATTTTATTTTTATTCATAGAAATTGATACAAGAAAATTACTGGGGGTGTTTAGAAAAATCCAGGACACTTCTGGACGTCTTCAGACATCATACAAAAGCAAAGGCAATTATTTGTACAAACAGATCCTTAAATATCCACGGTGCCAGAGCTGAGATATTAATTTTAATTTTATTCACAGAAATTGATATAAGAAAATTCCTGGGGGAGTTTAGAAAAATCCAGGACACTTCTAAACGTCCTCAGACACCATACCAACGCAAAAACAATTATTTGTACAGACAGATTCTTAAATATCCACTAAATTTTGCACAAAAATTGTGCAAACTGCGTAAATCGTCTCCTTTTCAAATTCGGAGTCGATTTAGCATGTTTTACGCGTTTGGTTGTTACTGGCTTGCCGTTTCAAGTTATAAATCAATCTCTCCATGCCTATTCGTTCCCCTAAATTGTATTAATTAACGTATTGCTGGCAAACACCAAATATTCGGTCGCAGAGCTGAGATATTCATTTTATTTTTATTCACAGAAATTGATACAAGAAAATTACTGGGGGTGTTTAGAAAAATCCAGGACACTTCTGGACGTCTTCAGATCTCATACAAAAGCAAAGGCAATTATTTGTACAGACAGATCCTTAAATATCCACGGTGCCAGAGCTGAGATATTAATTTTAATTTTATTCACAGAAATTGATATAAGAAAATTCCTGGGGGAGTTTAGAAAAATCCAGGACACTTCTAAGCGTCCTCAGACACCATACCAACGCAAAAACAATTATTTGTACAGACAGATTCTTAAATATCCACTAAATTTTGCACAAAAATTGTGCAAACTGCGTAAATCGTCTCCTTTTCAAATTCGGAGTCGATTTAGCATGTTTTACGCTTTTGGTTGTTACTGGCTTGCCGTTTCAAGTTATAAATCAATCTCTCCATGCCTATTCGTTCCCCTAAATTGTATTAATTAACGTATTGCTGGCAAACACCAAATATTCGGTCGCAGAGCTGAGATATTCATTTTATTTTTATTCACAGAAATTGATACAAGAAAATTACTGGGGGTGTTTAGAAAAATCCAGGACACTTCTGGACGTCTTCAGATCTCATACAAAAGCAAAGGCAATTATTTGTACAGACAGATCCTTAAATATCCACGGTGCCAGAGCTGAGATATTAATTTTAATTTTATTCACAGAAATTGATATAAGAAAATTCCTGGGGGAGTTTAGAAAAATCCAGGACACTTCTAAACGTCCTCAGACACCATACCAACGCAAAAACAATTATTTGTACAGACAGATTCTTAAATATCCACTAAATTTTGCACAAAAATTGTGCAAACTGCGTAAATCGTCTCCTTTTCAAATTCGGAGTCGATTTAGCATGTTCTACGCTTTTGGTTGTTACTGGCTTGCCGTTTCAAGTTATAAATTAATCTCTCCATGCCTATTCGTTCCCCTAAATTGTATTAATTAACGTATTGCTGGCAAACACCAAATATTCGGTCGCAGAGCTGAGATATTCATTTTATTTTTATTCACAGAAATTGATACAAGAAAATTACTGGGGGTGTTTAGAAAAATCCAGGACACTTCTGGACGTCTTCAGATCTCATACAAAAGCAAAGGCAATTATTTGTACAGACAGATCCTTAAATATCCACGGTGCCAGAGCTGAGATATTAATTTTAATTTTATTCACAGAAATTGATATAAGAAAATTCCTGGGGGAGTTTAGAAAAATCCAGGACATTTCTAAACGTCTTCAGACACCATACCAACGCAAAAACAATTATTTGTACAGACAGATTCTTAAATATCCACTAAATTTTGCACAAAAATTGTGCAAACTGCGTAAATCGTCTCCTTTTCAAATTCGGAGTCGATTTAGCATGTTTTACGCTTTTGGTTGTTACTGGCTTGCCGTTTCAAGTTATAAATCAATCTCTCTATGCCTATTAGTTCCCCTAAATTGTATTAATTAACGTATTGCTGGCAAACACCAAATATTCGGTCGCAGAGCTGAGATATTCATTTTATTTTTATTCACAGAAATTGATACAAGAAAATTACTGGGGGTGTTTAGAAAAATCCAGGACACTTCTGGACGTCTTCAGACATCATACAAAAGCAAAGGCAATTATTTGTACAGACAGATCCTTAAATATCCACGGTGCCAGAGCTGAGATATTAATTTTAATTTTATTCACAGAAATTGATATAAGAAAATTCCTGGGGGAGTTTAGAAAAATCCAGGACACTTCTAAACGTCCTCAGACACCATACCAACGCAAAAACAATTATTTGTACAAACAGATTCTTAAATATCCACTAAATTTTGCACAAAAATTGTGCAAAATGCGTAAATCGTCTCCTTTTCAAATTCGGAGTCGATTTAGCATGTTTTACGCTTTTGGTTGTTACTGGCTTGCCGTTTCAAGTTATAAATCAATCTCTCCATGCCTATTCGTTCCCCTAAATTGTATTAATTAACGTATTGCTGGCAAACACCAAATATTCGGTCGCAGAGCTGAGATATTCATTTTATTTTTATTCACAGAAATTGATACAAGAAAATTACTGGGGGTGTTTAGAAAAATCCAGGACACTTCTGGACGTCTTCAGACATCATACAAAAGCAAAGGCAATTATTTGTACAAACAGATCCTTAAATATCCACGGTGCCAGAGCTGAGATATTAATTTTAATTTTATTCACAGAAATTGATATAAGAAAATTCCTGGGGGAGTTTAGAAAAATCCAGGACACTTCTAAACGTCCTCAGACACCATACCAACGCAAAAACAATTATTTGTACAGACAGATTCTTAAATATCCACTAAATTTTGCACAAAAATTGTGCAAACTGCGTAAATCGTCTCCTTTTCAAATTCGGAGTCGATTTTGGTTGTTACTGGCTTGTCGTTTCAAGTTATAAATCAATCTCTCCATGCCTATTCGTTCCCCTAAATTGTATTAATTAACGTATTGCTGGCAAACACCAAATATTCGGTCGCAGAGCTGAGATATTCATTTTATTTTTATTCACAGAAATTGATACAAGAAAATTACTTGGGGTGTATAGAAAAATCCAGGACACTTCTGGACGTCTTCAGATCTCATACAAAAGCAAAGGCAATTATTTGTTCAGACAGATCCTTAAATATCCACGGTGCCAGAGCTGAGATATTAATTTTAATTTTATTCACAGAAATTGATATAAGAAAATTCCTGGGGGAGTTTAGAAAAATCCAGGACACTTCTAAACGTCCTCAGACACCATACCAACGCAAAAACAATTATTTGTACAGACAGATTCTTAAATATCCCCTAAATTTTGCACAAAAATTGTGCAAACTGCGTAAATCGTCTCCTTTTCAAATTCGGAGTCGATTTTGGTTGTTACTGGCTTGCCGTTTCAAGTTATAAATCAATCTCTCCATGCCTATTCGTTCCCCTAAATTGTATTAATTAACGTATTGCTGGCAAACACCAAATATTCGGTCGCAGAGCTGAGATATTCATTTAATTTTTATTCACAGAAATTGATACAAGAAAATTACTGGGGGTGTTTAGAAAAATCCAGGACACTTCTGGACGTCTTCAGATCTCATACAAAAGCAAAGGCAATTATTTGTTCAGACAGATCCTTAAATATCCACGGTGCCAGAGCTGAGATATTAATTTTAATTTTATTCACAGAAATTGATATAAGAAAATTCCTGGGGGAGTTTAGAAAAATCCAGGACACTTCTAAACGTCCTCAGACACCATACATACCAACGCAAAAACAATTATTTGTACAGACAGATTCTTAAATATCCACTAAATTTTGCACAAAAATTGTGCAAACTGCGTAAATCGTCTCTTTTTCAAATTCGGAGTCGATTTAGCATGTTTTACGCTTTTGGTTGTTACTGGATTGCCGTTTCAAGTTATAAATCAATCTCTCCATGCCTATTCGTTCCCCTAAATTGTATTAATTAACGTATTGCTGGCAAACACCAAATATTCGGTCGCAGAGCTGAGATATTCATTTTATTTTTATTCACAGAAATTGATACAAGAAAATTACTGGGGGTGTTTAGAAAAATCCAGGACACTTCTGGACGTCTTCAGACATCATACAAAAGCAAAGGCAATTATTTGTACACACAGATCCTTAAATATCCACGGTGCCAGAGCTGAGATATTAATTTTAATTTTATTCACAAAAATTGATATAAGAAAATTCCTGGGGGAGTTTAGAAAAATCCAGGACACTTCTAAACGTCCTCAGACACCATACCAACGCAAAAACAATTATTTGTACAGACAGATTCTTAAATATCCACTAAATTTTGCACAAAAATTGTGCAAACTGCGTAAATCGTCTCCTTTTCAAATTCGGAGTCGATTTAGCATGTTTTACGCTTTTGGTTGTTACTGGCTTGCCGTTTCAAGTTATAAATCAATCTCTCCATGCCTATTCGTTCCCCTAAATTGTATTAATTAACGTATTGCTGGCAAACACCAAATATTCGGTCGCAGAGCTGAGATATTCATTTTATTTTTATTCACAGAAATTGATACAAGAAAATTCCTGGGGGAGTTTAGAAAAATCCAGGACACTTCTAAACGTCCTCAGACACCATACCAACGCAAAAACAATTATTTGTACAGACAGATTCTTAAATATCCACTAAATTTTGCACAAAAATTGTGCAAACTGCGTAAATCGTCTCCTTTTCAAATTCGGAGTCGATTTAGCATGTTTTACGCTTTTGGTTGTTACTGGCTTGCCGTTTCAAGTTATAAATCAATCTCTCCATGCCTATTCGTTCCCCTAAATTGTATTAATTAACGTATTGCTGGCAAACACCAAATATTCGGTCGCAGAGCTGAGATATTCATTTTATTTTTATTCACAGAAATTGATACAAGAAAATTACTGGGGGTGTTTAGAAAAATCCAGGACACTTCTGGACGTCTTCAGACATCATACAAAAGCAAAGGCAATTATTTGTACAGACAGATCCTTAAATATCCACGGTGCCAGAGCTGAGATATTAATTTTAATTTTATTCACAGAAATTGATATAAGAAAATTCCTGGGGGAGTTTAGAAAAATCCAGGACACTTCTAAACGTCCTCAGACACCATACCAACGCAAAAACAATTATTTGTACAGACAGATTCTTAAATATCCACTAAATTTTGCACAAAAATTGTGCAAACTGCGTAAATCGTCTCCTTTTCAAATTCGGAGTCGATTTAGCATGTTCTACGCTTTTGGTTGTTACTGGCTTGCCGTTTCAAGTTATAAATCAATCTCTCCATGCCTATTCGTTCCCCTAAATTGTATTAATTAACGTATTGCTGGCAAACACCAAATATTCGGTCGCAGAGCTGAGATATTCATTTTATTTTTATTCACAGAAATTGATACAAGAATATTACTGGGGGTGTTTAGAAAAATCCAGGACACTTCTGGACGTCTTCAGATCTCATACAAAAGCAAAGGCAATTATTTGTACAGACAGATCCTTAAATATCCACGGTGCCAGAGCTGAGATATTAATTTTAATTTTATTCACAGAAATTGATATAAGAAAATTCCTGGGGGAGTTTAGAAAAATCCAGGACATTTCTAAACGTCTTCAGACACCATACCAACGCAAAAACAATTATTTGTACAGACAGATTCTTAAATATCCACTAAATTTTGCACAAAAATTGTGCAAACTGCGTAAATCGTCTCCTTTTCAAATTCGGAGTCGATTTAGCATGTTTTACGCTTTTGGTTGTTACTGGCTTGCCGTTTCAAGTTATAAATCAATCTCTCTATGCCTATTAGTTCCCCTAAATTGTATTAATTAACGTATTGCTGGCAAACACCAAATATTCGGTCGCAGAGCTGAGATATTCATTTTATTTTTATTCACAGAAATTGATACAAGAAAATTACTGGGGGTGTTTAGAAAAATCCAGGACACTTCTGGACGTCTTCAGACATCATACAAAAGCAAAGGCAATTATTTGTACAGACAGATCCTTAAATATCCACGGTGCCAGAGCTGAGATATTAATTTTAATTTTATTCACAGAAATTGATATAAGAAAATTCCTGGGGGAGTTTAGAAAAATCCAGGACACTTCTAAACGTCCTCAGACACCATACCAACGCAAAAACAATTATTTGTACAAACAGATTCTTAAATATCCACTAAATTTTGCACAAAAATTGTGCAAACTGCGTAAATCGTCTCCTTTTCAAATTCGGAGACGATTTAGCATGTTTTACGCTTTTGGTTGTTACTGGCTTGCCGTTTCAAGTTATAAATCAATCTCTCCATGCCTATTCGTTCCCCTAAATTGTATTAATTAACGTATTGCTGGCAAACACCAAATATTCGGTCGCAGAGCTGAGATATTCATTTTATTTTTATTCACAGAAATTGATACAAGAAAATTACTGGGGGTGTTTAGAAAAATCCAGGACACTTCTGGACGTCTTCAGACATCATACAAAAGCAAAGGCAATTATTTGTACAAACAGATCCTTAAATATCCACGGTGCCAGAGCTGAGATATTAATTTTAATTTTATTCACAGAAATTGATATAAGAAAATTCCTGGGGGAGTTTAGAAAAATCCAGGACACTTCTAAACGTCCTCAGACACCATACCAACGCAAAAACAATTATTTGTACAGACAGATTCTTAAATATCCACTAAATTTTGCACAAAAATTGTGCAAACTGCGTAAATCGTCTCCTTTTCAAATTCGGAGTCGATTTTGGTTGTTACTGGCTTGTCGTTTCAAGTTATAAATCAATCTCACCATGCCTATTCGTTCCCCTAAATTGTATTAATTAACGTATTGCTGGCAAACACCAAAAATATTCGGTCGCAGAGCTGAGATATTCATTTTATTTTTATTCACAGAAATTGACACAAGAAAATTACTTGGGGTGTATAGAAAAATCCAGGACACTTCTGGACGTCTTCAGATCTCATACAAAAGCAAAGGCAATTATTTGTTCAGACAGATCCTTAAATATCCACGGTGCCAGAGCTGAGATATTAATTTTAATTTTATTCACAGAAATTGATATAAGAAAATTCCTGGGGGAGTTTAGAAAAATCCAGGACACTTCTAAACGTCCTCAGACACCATACCAACGCAAAAACAATTATTTGTACAGACAGATTCTTAAATATCCCCTAAATTTTGCACAAAAATTGTGCAAACTGCGTAAATCGTCTCCTTTTCAAATTCGGAGTCGATTTTGGTTGTTACTGGCTTGCCGTTTCAAGTTATAAATCAATCTCTCCATGCCTATTCGTTCCCCTAAATTGTATTAATTAACGTATTGCTGGCAAACACCAAATATTCGGTCGCAGAGCTGAGATATTCATTTAATTTTTATTCACAGAAATTGATACAAGAAAATTACTGGGGGTGTTTAGAAAAATCCAGGACACTTCTGGACGTCTTCAGATCTCATACAAAAGCAAAGGCAATTATTTGTTCAGACAGATCCTTAAATATCCACGGTGCCAGAGCTGAGATATTAATTTTAATTTTATTCACAGAAATTGATATAAGAAAATTCCTGGGGGAGTTTAGAAAAATCCAGGACACTTCTAAACGTCCTCAGACACCATACATACCAACGCAAAAACAATTATTTGTACAGACAGATTCTTAAATATCCACTAAATTTTGCACAAAAATTGTGCAAACTGCGTAAATCGTCTCTTTTTCAAATTCGGAGTCGATTTAGCATGTTTTACGCTTTTGGTTGTTACTGGATTGCCGTTTCAAGTTATAAATCAATCTCTCCATGCCTATTCGTTCCCCTAAATTGTATTAATTAACGTATTGCTGGCAAACACCAAATATTCGGTCGCAGAGCTGAGATATTCATTTTATTTTTATTCACAGAAATTGATACAAGAAAATTACTGGGGGTGTTTAGAAAAATCCAGGACACTTCTGGACGTCTTCAGACATCATACAAAAGCAAAGGCAATTATTTGTACACACAGATCCTTAAATATCCACGGTGCCAGAGCTGAGATATTAATTTTAATTTTATTCACAAAAATTGATATAAGAAAATTCCTGGGGGAGTTTAGAAAAATCCAGGACACTTCTAAACGTCCTCAGACACCATACCAACGCAAAAACAATTATTTGTACAGACAGATTCTTAAATATCCACTAAATTTTGCACAAAAATTGTGCAAACTGCGTAAATCGTCTCCTTTTCAAATTCGGAGTCGATTTAGCATGTTTTACGCTTTTGGTTGTTACTGGCTTGCCGTTTCAAGTTATAAATCAATCTCTCCATGCCTATTCGTTCCCCTAAATTGTATTAATTAACGTATTGCTGGCAAACACCAAATATTCGGTCGCAGAGCTGAGATATTCATTTTATTTTTATTCACAGAAATTGATACAAGAAAATTACTGGGGGTGTTTAGAAAAATCCAGGACACTTCTGGACGTCTTCAGACATCATACAAAAGCAAAGGCAATTATTTGTACAGACAGATCCTTAAATATCCTCGGTGCCAGAGCTGAGATCATAATTTTAATTTTATTCACAGAAATTGATATAAGAAAATTCCTGGGGGAGTTTAGAAAAATCCAGGACACTTCTAAACGTCCTCAGACACCATACCAACGCAAAAACAATTATTTGTACAGACAGATTCTTAAATATCCACTAAATTTTGCACAAAAATTGTGCAAACTGCGTAAATCGTCTCCTTTTCAAATTCGGAGTCGATTTAGCATGTTTTACGCTTTTGGTTGTTACTGGCTTGCCGTTTCAAGTTATAAATCAATCTCTCCATGCCTATTCGTTCCCCTAAATTGTATTAATTAACGTATTGCTGGCAAACACCAAATATTCGGTCGCAGAGCTGAGATATTCATTTTATTTTTATTCACAGAAATTGATACAAGAAAATTACTGGGGGTGTTTAGAAAAATCCAGGACACTTCTGGACGTCTTCAGACATCATACAAAAGCAAAGGCAATCATTTGTACAGACAGATCCTTAAATATCCACGGTGCCAGAGCTGAGATATTAATTTTAATTTTATTCACAGAAATTGATATAAGAAAATTCCTGGAGGAGTTTAGAAAAATCCAGGACACTTCTAAACGTCCTCAGACACCATACCAACGCAAAAACAATTATTTGTACAGACAGATTCTTAAATATCCACTAAATTTTGCACAAAAATTGTGCAAACTGCGTAAATCGTCTCCTTTTCAAATTCGGAGTCGATTTAGCATGTTTTACGCTTTTGGTTGTTACTGGCTTGCCGTTTCAAGTTATAAATCAATCTCTCCATGCCTATTCGTTCCCCTAAATTGTATTAATTAACGTATTGCTGGCAAACACCAAATATTCGGTCGCAGAGCTGAGATATTCATTTTATATTTATTCACAGAAATTGATACAAGAAAATTACTGGGGGTGTTTAGAAAAATCCAGGACACTTCTGGACGTCTTCAGACATCATACAAAAGCAAAGGTAATTATTTGTACAGACAGATCCTTAAATATCCACGGTGCCAGAGCTGAGATATTAATTTTAATTTTATTCACAGAAATTGATATAAGAAAATTCCTGGGGGAGTTTAGAAAAATCCAGGACACTTCTAAACGTCCTCAGACACCATACCAACGCAAAAACAATTATTTGTACAGACAGATTCTTAAATATCCACTAAATTTTGCACAAAAATAGTGCAAACTGCGTAAATCATCTCCTTTTCAAATTCGGAGTCGATTTAGCATGTTTTACGCTTTTGGTTGTTACTGGCTTGCCGTTTCAAGTTATAAATCAATCTCTCCATGCCTATTCGTTCCCCTAAATTGTATTAATTAACGTATTGCTGGCAAACACCAAATATTCGGTCGCAGAGCTGAGATATTCATTTTATTTTTATTCACAGAAATTGATACAAGAAAATTACTGGGGGTGTTTAGAAAAATCCAGGACACTTCTGGACGTCTTCAGACATTATACAAAAGCAAAGGCAATTATTTGTACAGACAGATCCTTAAATATCCACGGTGCCAGAGCTGAGATATTAATTTTAATTTTATTCACAGAAATTGATATAAGAAAATTCCCGGGGGAGTTTAGAAAAATCCAGGACACTTCTAAACGTCCTCAGACACCATACCAACGCAAAAACAATTATTTGTACAGACAGATTCTTAAATATCCACTTAATTTTGCACAAAAATTGTGCAAACTGCGTAAATCGTCTCCTTTTCAAATTCGGAGTCGATTTAGCATGTTTTACGCTTTTGGTTGTTACTGGCTTGCCGTTTCAAGTTATAAATCAATCTCTCCATGCCTATTCGTTCCCCTAAATTGTATTAATTAACGTATTGCTGGCAAACACCAAATATTCGGTCGCAGAGTTGAGATATTCATTTTATTTTTATTCACAGAAATTGATACAAGAAAATTACTGGGGGTGTTTAGAAAAATCCAGGACACTTCTGGACGTCTTCAGACCTCATACAAAAGCAAAGGCAATTATTTGTACAAACAGATCCTTAAATATCCACGGTGCCAGAGCTGAGATATTAATTTTAATTTTATTCACAGAAATTGATATAAGAAAATTCCTGGGGGAGTTTTGAAAAATCCAGGACACTTCTAAACGTCCTCAGACACCATACCAACGCAAAAACAATTATTTGTACAGACAGATTCTTAAATATCCACTAAATTTTGCACAAAAATTGTGCAAACTGCGTAAATCGTCTCCTTTTCAAATTCGGAGTCGATTTAGCATGTTTTACGCTTTTGGTTGTTACTGGCTTGCCGTTTCAAGTTATAAATCAATCTCTCCATGCCTATTCGTTCCCCTAAATTGTATTAATTACCGTATAGCTGGCAAACACCAAATATTCGGTCGCAGAGCTGAGATATTCATTTTATTTTTATTCACAGAAATTGATACAAGAAAATTACTGGGGGTGTTTAGAAAAATCCAGGACACTTCTGGACGTCTTCAGACCTCATACAAAAGCAAAGGCAATTATTTGTACAAACAGATCCTTAAATATCCACGGTGCCAGAGCTGAGATATTAATTTTAATTTTATTCACAGAAATTGATATAAGAAAATTCCTGGGGAAGTTTAGAAAAATCCAGGACACTTCTAAACGTCCTCAGACACCATATCAACGCAAAAACAATTATTTGTACAGACAGATTCTCAAATATCCACTAAATTTTGCACAAAAATTGTGCAAACTGCGTAAATCGTCTCCTTTTCAAATTCGGAGGCGATTTAGCATGTTTTACGCTTTTGGTTGTTACTGGCTTGCCGTTTCAAGTTATAAATCAATCTCTCCATGCCTATTCGTTCCCCTAAATTGTATTAATTACCGTATAGCTGGCAAACACCAAATATTCGGTCGCAGAGCTGAGATATTCATTTTATTTTTATTCACAGAAATTGATACAAGAAAATTACTGGGGGTGTTTAGAAAAATCCAGGACACTTCTGGACGTCTTTAGATCTCATACAAAAGCAAAGGCAATTATTTGTACAGACAGATCCTTAAATATCCACGGTGCCAGAGCTGACATATTAATTTTAATTTTATTCACAGAAATTGATATAAGAAAATTCCTGGGGGAGTTTAGAAAAATCCAGGACACTTCTAAACGTCCTCAGACACCATACCAACGCAAAAACAATTATTTGTACAGACAGATTCTTAAATATCCACTAAATTTTGCACAAAAATTGTGCAAACTGCGTAAATCGTCTCCTTTTCAAATTCGGAGTCGATTTAGCATGTTTTACGCTTTTGGTTGTTACTGGCTTGCCGTTTCAAGTTATAAATCAATCTCTCCATGCCTATTCGTTCCCCTAAATTGTATTAATTAACGTATTGCTGGCAAACACCAAATATTCGGTCGCAGAGCTGAGATATTCATTTTATTTTTATTCACAGAAATTGATACAAGAAAATTACTGGGGGTGTTTAGAAAAATCCAGGACGCTTCTGGACGTCTTCAGATCTCATACAAAAGCAAAGGCAATTATTTGTACAGACAGATCCTTAAATATCCACGGTGCCAGAGCTGAGATATTAATTTTAATTTTATTCACAGAAATTGATATAAGAAAATTCCTGGGGGAGTTTAGAAAAATCCAGGACACTTCTAATCGTCCTCAGACACCATACCAACGCAAAAACAATTATTTGTACAGACAGATTCTTAAATATCCACTAAATTTTGCACAAAAATTGTGCAAACTGCGTAAATCGTCTCCTTTTCAAATTCGGAGTCGATTTAGCATGTTTTACGCTTTTGGTTGTTACTGGCTTGCCGTTTCAAGTTATAAATCAATCTCTCCATGCCTATTCGTTCCCCTAAATTGTATTAATTAACGTATTGCTGGCAAACACCAAATATTCGGTCGCAGAGCTGAGATATTCATTTTATTTTTATTCACAGAAATTGATACAAGAAAATTACTGGGGGTGTTTAGAAAAATCAAGGACACTTCTGGACGTCTTCAGACATCATACAAAAGCAAAGGCAATTATTTGTACAAACAGATCCTTAAATATCCACGGTGCCAGAGCTGAGATATTAATTTTAATTTTATTCACAGAAATTGATATAAGAAAATTCCTGGGGGAGTTTTGAAAAATCCAGGACACTTCTAAACGTCCTCAGACACCATACCAACGCAAAAACAATTATTTGTACAGACAGATTCTTAAATATCCACTAAATTTTGCACAAAAATTGTGCAAACTGCGTAAATCGTCTCCTTTTCAAATTCGGAGTCGATTTAGCATGTTTTACGCTTTTGGTTGTTACTGGCTTGCCGTTTCAAGTTATAAATCAATCTCTCCATGCCTATTTGTTCCCCTAAATTGTATTAATTACCGTATAGCTGGCAAACACCAAATATTCGGTCGCAGAGCTGAGATATTCATTTTATTTTTATTCACAGAAATTGATACAAGAAAATTACTGGGGGTGTTTAGAAAAATCCAGGACACTTCTGGACGTCTTCAGATCTCATACAAAAGCAAAGGCAATTATTTGTACAGACAGATCCTTAAATATCCACGGTGCCAGAGCTGAGATATTAATTTTAATTTTATTCACAGAAATTGATATAAGAAAATTCCTGGGGGAGTTTAGAAAAATCCAGGACACTTCTAAACGTCCTCAGACACCATACCAACGCAAAAACAATTATTTGTACAGACAGATTCTTAAATATCCACTAAATTTTGCACAAAAATTGTGCAAACTGCGTAAATCGTCTCCTTTTCAAATTCGGAGTCGATTTAGCATGTTTTACGCTTTTGGTTGTTACTGGCTTGCCGTTTCAAGTTATAAATCAATTTCTCCATGCCTATTCGTTCCCCTAAATTGTATTAATTAACGTATTGCTGGCAAACACCAAATATTCGGTCGCAGAGCTGAGATATTCATTTTATTTTTATTCACAGAAATTGATACAAGAAAATTACTGGGGGTGTTTAGAAAAATCCAGGACGCTTCTGGACGTCTTCAGATCTCATACAAAAGCAAAGGCAATTATTTGTACAGACAGATCCTTAAATATCCACGGTGCCAGAGCTGAGATATTAATTTTAATTTTATTCACAGAAATTTATATAAGAAAATTCCTGGGGGAGTTTAGAAAAATCCAGGACACTTCTAAACGTCCTCAGACACCATACCAACGCAAAAACAATTATTTGTACAGACAGATTCTTAAATATCCACTAAATTTTGCACAAAAATTGTGCAAACTGCGTAAATCGTCTCCTTTTCAAATTCGGAGTCGATTTAGCATGTTTTACGCTTTTGGTTGTTACTGGCTTGCCGTTTCAAGTTATAAATCAATCTCTCCATGCCTATTCGTTCCCCTAAATTGTATTAATTAACGTATTGCTGGCAAACACCAAATATTCGGTCGCAGAGCTGAGATATTCATTTTATTTTTATTCACAGAAATTGATACAAGAAAATTACTGGGGGTGTTTAGAAAAATCCAGGACACTTCTGGACGTCTTCAGACCTCATACAAAAGCAAAGGCAATTATTTGTACAAACAGATCCTTAAATATCCACGGTGCCAGAGCTGAGATATTAATTTTAATTTTATTCACAGAAATTGATATAAGAAAATTCCTGGGGAAGTTTAGAAAAATCCAGGACACTTCTAAACGTCCTCAGACACCATATCAACGCAAAAACAATTATTTGTACAGACAGATTCTCAAATATCCACTAAATTTTGCACAAAAATTGTGCAAACTGCGTAAATCGTCTCCTTTTCAAATTCGGAGGCGATTTAGCATGTTTTACGCTTTTGGTTGTTACTGGCTTGCCGTTTCAAGTTATAAATCAATCTCTCCATGCCTATTCGTTCCCCTAAATTGTATTAATTACCGTATAGCTGGCAAACACCAAATATTCGGTCGCAGAGCTGAGATATTCATTTTATTTTTATTCACAGAAATTGATACAAGAAAATTACTGGGGGTGTTTAGAAAAATCCAGGACACTTCTGGACGTCTTCAGATCTCATACAAAAGCAAAGGCAATTATTTGTACAGACAGATCCTTAAATATCCACGGTGCCAGAGCTGAGATATTAATTTTAATTTTATTCACAGAAATTGATATAAGAAAATTCCTGGGGGAGTTTAGAAAAATCCAGGACACTTCTAAACGTCCTCAGACACCATACCAACGCAAAAACAATTATTTGTACAGACAGATTCTTAAATATCCACTAAATTTTGCACAAAAATTGTGCAAACTGCGTAAATCGTCTCCTTTTCAAATTCGGAGTCGATTTAGCATGTTTTACGCTTTTGGTTGTTACTGGCTTGCCGTTTCAAGTTATAAATCAATCTCTCCATGCCTATTCGTTCCCCTAAATTGTATTAATTAACGTATTGCTGGCAAACACCAAATATTCGGTCGCAGAGCTGAGATATTCATTTTATTTTTATTCACAGAAATTGATACAAGAAAATTACTGGGGGTGTTTAGAAAAATCCAGGACGCTTCTGGACGTCTTCAGATCTCATACAAAAGCAAAGGCAATTATTTGTACAGACAGATCCTTAAATATCCACGGTGCCAGAGCTGAGATATTAATTTTAATTTTATTCACAGAAATTGATATAAGAAAATTCCTGGGGGAGTTTAGAAAAATCCAGGACACTTCTAATCGTCCTCAGACACCATACCAACGCAAAAACAATTATTTGTACAGACAGATTCTTAAATATCCACTAAATTTTGCACAAAAATTGTGCAAACTGCGTAAATCGTCTCCTTTTCAAATTCGGAGTCGATTTAGCATGTTTTACGCTTTTGGTTGTTACTGGCTTGCCGTTTCAAGTTATAAATCAATCTCTCCATGCCTATTCGTTCCCCTAAATTGTATTAATTAACGTATTGCTGGCAAACACCAAATATTCGGTCGCAGAGCTGAGATATTCATTTTATTTTTATTCACAGAAATTGATACAAGAAAATTACTGGGGGTGTTTAGAAAAATCAAGGACACTTCTGGACGTCTTCAGACATCATACAAAAGCAAAGGCAATTATTTGTACAAACAGATCCTTAAATATCCACGGTGCCAGAGCTGAGATATTAATTTTAATTTTATTCACAGAAATTGATATAAGAAAATTCCTGGGGGAGTTTAGAAAAATCCAGGACACTTCTAAACGTCCTCAGACACCATACCAACGCAAAAACAATTATTTGTACAGACAGATTCTTAAATATCCACTAAATTTTGCACAAAAATTGTGCAAACTGCGTAAATCGTCTCCTTTTCAAATTCGGAGTCGATTTAGCATGTTTTACGCTTTTGGTTGTTACTGGCTTGCCGTTTCAAGTTATAAATCAATTTCTCCATGCCTATTCGTTCCCCTAAATTGTATTAATTAACGTATTGCTGGCAAACACCAAATATTCGGTCGCAGAGCTGAGATATTCATTTTATTTTTATTCACAGAAATTGATACAAGAAAATTACTGGGGGTGTTTAGAAAAATCCAGGACACTTCTGGACGTCTTCAGACCTCATACAAAAGCAAAGGCAATTATTTGTACAAACAGATCCTTAAATATCCACGGTGCCAGAGCTGAGATATTAATTTTAATTTTATTCACAGAAATTGATATAAGAAAATTCCTGGGGAAGTTTAGAAAAATCCAGGACACTTCTAAACGTCCTCAGACACCATATCAACGCAAAAACAATTATTTGTACAGACAGATTCTTAAATATCCACTAAATTTTGCACAAAAATTGTGCAAACTGCGTAAATCGTCTCCTTTTCAAATTCGGAGGCGATTTAGCATGTTTTACGCTTTTGGTTGTTACTGGCTTGCCGTTTCAAGTTATAAATCAATCTCTCCATGCCTATTCGTTCCCCTAAATTGTATTAATTAACGTATTGCTGGCAAACACCAAATATTCGGTCGCAGAGCTGAGATATTCATTTTATTTTTATTCACAGAAATTGATACAAGAAAATTACTGGGGGTGTTTAGAAAAATCCAGGACACTTCTGGACGTCTTCAGACCTCATACAAAAGCAAAGGCAATTATTTGTACAAACAGATCCTTAAATATCCACGGTGCCAGAGCTGAGATATTAATTTTAATTTTATTCACAGAAATTGATATAAGAAAATTCCTGGGGGAGTTTAGAAAAATCCAGGACACTTCTAAACGTCCTCAGACACCATACCAACGCAAAAACAATTATTTGTACAGACAGATTCTTAAATATCCACTAAATTTTGCACAAAAATTGTGCAAACTGCGTAAATCGTCTCCTTTTCAAATTCGGAGTCGATTTAGCATGTTTTACGCTTTTGGTTGTTACTGGCTTGCCGTTTCAAGTTATAAATCAATCTCTCCATGCCTATTCGTTCCCCTAAATTGTATTAATTAACGTATTGCTGGCAAACACCAAATATTCGGTCGCAGAGCTGAGATATTCATTTTATTTTTATTCACAGAAATTGATACAAGAAAATTACTGGGGGTGTTTAGAAAAATCCAGGACGCTTCTGGACGTCTTCAGATCTCATACAAAAGCAAAGGCAATTATTTGTACAGACAGATCCTTAAATATCCACGGTGCCAGAGCTGAGATATTAATTTTAATTTTATTCACAGAAATTGATATAAGAAAATTCCTGGGGGAGTTTAGAAAAATCCAGGACACTTCTAATCGTCCTCAGACACCATACCAACGCAAAAACAATTATTTGTACAGACAGATTCTTAAATATCCACTAAATTTTGCACAAAAATTGTGCAAACTGCGTAAATCGTCTCCTTTTCAAATTCGGAGTCGATTTAGCATGTTTTACGCTTTTGGTTGTTACTGGCTTGCCGTTTCAAGTTATAAATCAATCTCTCCATGCCTATTCGTTCCCCTAAATTGTATTAATTAACGTATTGCTGGCAAACACCAAATATTCGGTCGCAGAGCTGAGATATTCATTTTATTTTTATTCACAGAAATTGATACAAGAAAATTACTGGGGGTGTTTAGAAAAATCAAGGACACTTCTGGACGTCTTCAGACATCATACAAAAGCAAAGGCAATTATTTGTACAAACAGATCCTTAAATATCCACGGTGCCAGAGCTGAGATATTAATTTTAATTTTATTCACAGAAATTGATATAAGAAAATTCCTGGGGGAGTTTAGAAAAATCCAGGACACTTCTAAACGTCCTCAGACACCATACCAACGCAAAAACAATTATTTGTACAGACAGATTCTTAAATATCCACTAAATTTTGCACAAAAATTGTGCAAACTGCGTAAATCGTCTCCTTTTCAAATTCGGAGTCGATTTAGCATGTTTTACGCTTTTGGTTGTTACTGGCTTGCCGTTTCAAGTTATAAATCAATCTCTCCATGCCTATTCGTTCCCCTAAATTGTATTAATTAACGTATTGCTGGCAAACACCAAATATTCGGTCGCAGAGCTGAGATATTCATTTTATTTTTATTCACAGAAATTGATACAAGAAAATTACTGGGGGTGTTTAGAAAAATCCAGGACGCTTCTGGACGTCTTCAGATCTCATACAAAAGCAAAGGCAATTATTTGTACAGACAGATCCTTAAATATCCACGGTGCCAGAGCTGAGATATTAATTTTAATTTTATTCACAGAAATTGATATAAGAAAATTCCTGGGGGAGTTTAGAAAAATCCAGGACACTTCTAATCGTCCTCAGACACCATACCAACGCAAAAACAATTATTTGTACAGACAGATTCTTAAATATCCACTAAATTTTGCACAAAAATTGTGCAAACTGCGTAAATCGTCTCCTTTTCAAATTCGGAGTCGATTTAGCATGTTTTACGCTTTTGGTTGTTACTGGCTTGCCGTTTCAAGTTATAAATCAATCTCTCCATGCCTATTCGTTCCCCTAAATTGTATTAATTAACGTATTGCTGGCAAACACCAAATATTCGGTCGCAGAGCTGAGATATTCATTTTATTTTTATTCACAGAAATTGATACAAGAAAATTACTGGGGGTGTTTAGAAAAATAAAGGACACTTCTGGACGTCTTCAGACATCATACAAAAGCAAAGGCAATTATTTGTACAGACAGATCCTTAAATATCCACGGTGCCAGAGCTGAGATATTAATTTTAATTTTATTCACAGAAATTGATATAAGAAAATTCCTGGGGGAGTTTAGAAAAATCCAGGACACTTCTAAACGTCCTCAGACACCATACCAACGCAAAAACAATTATTTGTACAGACAGATTCTTAAATATCCACTAAATTTTGCACAAAAATTGTGCAAACTGCGTAAATCGTCTCCTTTTCAAATTCGGAGTCGATTTAGCATGTTTTACGCTTTTGGTTGTTACTGGCTTGCCGTTTCAAGTTATAAATCAATCTCTCCATGCCTATTCGTTCCCCTAAATTGTATTAATTAACGTATTGCTGGCAAACACCAAATATTCGGTCGCAGAGCTGAGATATTCATTTTATTTTTATTCACAGAAATTGATACAAGAAAATTACTGGGGGTGTTTAGAAAAATCCAGGACGCTTCTGGACGTCTTCAGATCTCATACAAAAGCAAAGGCAATTATTTGTACAGACAGATCCTTAAATATCCACGGTGCCAGAGCTGAGATATTAATTTTAATTTTATTCACAGAAATTGATATAAGAAAATTCCTGGGGGAGTTTAGAAAAATCCAGGACACTTCTAATCGTCCTCAGACACCATACCAACGCAAAAACAATTATTTGTACAGACAGATTCTTAAATATCCACTAAATTTTGCACAAAAATTGTGCAAACTGCGTAAATCGTCTCCTTTTCAAATTCGGAGTCGATTTAGCATGTTTTACGCTTTTGGTTGTTACTGGCTTGCCGTTTCAAGTTATAAATCAATCTCTCCATGCCTATTCGTTCCCCTAAATTGTATTAATTAACGTATTGCTGGCAAACACCAAATATTCGGTCGCAGAGCTGAGATATTCATTTTATTTTTATTCACAGAAATTGATACAAGAAAATTACTGGGGGTGTTTAGAAAAATCAAGGACACTTCTGGACGTCTTCAGACATCATACAAAAGCAAAGGCAATTATTTGTACAAACAGATCCTTAAATATCCACGGTGCCAGAGCTGAGATATTAATTTTAATTTTATTCACAGAAATTGATATAAGAAAATTCCTGGGGGAGTTTAGAAAAATCCAGGACACTTCTAAACGTCCTCAGACACCATACCAACGCAAAAACAATTATTTGTACAGACAGATTCTTAAATATCCACTAAATTTTGCACAAAAATTGTGCAAACTGCGTAAATCGTCTCCTTTTCAAATTCGGAGTCGATTTAGCATGTTTTACGCTTTTGGTTGTTACTGGCTTGCCGTTTCAAGTTATAAATCAATTTCTCCATGCCTATTCGTTCCCCTAAATTGTATTAATTAACGTATTGCTGGCAAACACCAAATATTCGGTCGCAGAGCTGAGATATTCATTTTATTTTTATTCACAGAAATTGATACAAGAAAATTACTGGGGGTGTTTAGAAAAATCCAGGACGCTTCTGGACGTCTTCAGATCTCATACAAAAGCAAAGGCAATTATTTGTACAGACAGATCCTTAAATATCCACGGTGCCAGAGCTGAGATATTAATTTTAATTTTATTCACAGAAATTTATATAAGAAAATTCCTGGGGGAGTTTAGAAAAATCCAGGACACTTCTAAACGTCCTCAGACACCATACCAACGCAAAAACAATTATTTGTACAGACAGATTCCTAAATATCCACTAAATTTTGCACAAAAATTGTGCAAACTGCGTAAATCGTCTCCTTTTCAAATTCGGAGTCGATTTAGCATGTTTTACGCTTTTGGTTGTTACTGGCTTGCCGTTTCAAGTTATAAATCAATCTCTCCATGCCTATTCGTTCCCCTAAATTGTATTAATTAACGTATTGCTGGCAAACACCAAATATTCGGTCGCAGAGCTGAGATATTCATTTTATTTTTATTCACAGAAATTGATACAAGAAAATTACTGGGGGTGTTTAGAAAAATCCAGGACGCTTCTGGACGTCTTCAGATCTCATACAAAAGCAAAGGCAATTATTTGTCCAGACAGATCCTTAAATATCCACGGTGCCAAAGCTGAGATATTAATTTTAATTTTATTCACAGAAATTGATATAAGAAAATTCCTGGGGGAGTTTAGAAAAATCCAGGACACTTCTAATCGTCCTCAGACACCATACCAACGCAAAAACAATTATTTGTACAGACAGATTCTTAAATATCCACTAAATTTTGCACAAAAATTGTGCAAACTGCGTAAATCGTCTCCTTTTCAAATTCGGAGTCGATTTAGCATGTTTTACGCTTTTGGTTGTTACTGGCTTGCCGTTTCAAGTTATAAATCAATCTCTCCATGCCTATTCGTTCCCCTAAATTGTATTAATTAACGTATTGCTGGCAAACACCAAATATTCGGTCGCAGAGCTGAGATATTCATTTTATTTTTATTTACAGAAATTGATACAAGAAAATTACTGGGGGTGTTTAGAAAAATCCAGGACACTTCTGGACGTCTTCAGACATCATACAAAAGCAAAGGCAATTATTTGTACAAACAGATCCTTAAATATCCACGGTGCCAGAGCTGAGATATTAATTTTAATTTTATTCACAGAAATTGATATAAGAAAATTCCTGGGGGAGTTTAGAAAAATCCAGGACACTTCTAAACGTCCTCAGACACCATACCAACGCAAAAACAATTATTTGTACAGACAGATTCTTAAATATCCACTAAATTTTGCACAAAAATTGTGCAAACTGCGTAAATCGTCTCCTTTTCAAATTCGGAGTCGATTTAGCATGTTTTACGCTTTTGGTTGTTACTGGCTTGCCGTTTCAAGTTATAAATCAATCTCTCCATGCCTATTCGTTCCCCTAAATTGTATTAATTAACGTATTGCTGGCAAACACCAAATATTCGGTCGCAGAGCTGAGATATTCATTTTATTTTTATTCACAGAAACTGATACAAGAAAATTACTTAGGGTGTTTAGAAAAATCCAGGACGCTTGTGGACGTCTTCAGATCTCATACAAAAGCAAAGGCAATTATTTGTACAGACAGATCCTTAAATATCCACGGTGCCAGAGCTGAGATATTAATTTTAATTTTATTCACAGAAATTGATATAAGAAAATTCCTGGGGGAGTTTAGAAAAATCCAGGACACTTCTAAACGTCCTCAGACACCATACCAACGCAAAAACAATTATTTGTACAGACAGATTCTTAAATATCCACTAAATTTTGCACAAAAATTGTGCAAACTGCGTAAATCGTCTCCTTTTCAAATTCGGAGTCGATTTAGCTTGTTTTACGCTTTTGGTTGTTACTGGCTTGCCGTTTCAAGTTATAAATCAATCTCTCCATGCCTATTCGTTCCCCTAAATTGTATTAATTAACGTATTGCTGGCAAACACCAAATATTCGGTCGCAGAGCTGAGATATTCATTTTATTTTTATTCACAGAAATTGATACAAGAAAATTACTGGGGGTGTTTAGAAAAATCAAGGACACTTCTGGACGTCTTCAGACATCATACAAAAGCAATAGCAATTATTTGTACAAACAGATCCTTAAATATCCACGGTGCCAGAGCTGAGATATTAATTTTAATTTTATTCACAGAAATTGATATAAGAAAATTCCTGGGGGAGTTTAGAAAAATCCAGGACACTTCTAAACGTCCTCAGACACCATACCAACGCAAAAACAATTATTTGTACAGACAGATTCTTAAATATCCACTAAATTTTGCACAAAAATTGTGCAAACTGCTTAAATCGTCTCCTTTTCAAATTCGGAGTCGATTTAGCATGTTTTACGCTTTTGGTTGTTACTGGCTTGCCGTTTCAAGTTATAAATTAATCTCTCCATTCCTATTCGTTCCCCTAAATTGTATTAATTAACGTATTGCTGGCAAACACCAAATATTCGGTCGCAGAGCTGAGATATTCATTTTATTTTTATTCACAGAAATTGATACAAGAAAATTACTGGGGGTGTTTAGAAAAATCCAGGACACTTCTGGACGTCTTCAGACATCATACAAAAGCAAAGGCAATTATTTGTACTGACAGATCCTTAAATATCCACGGTGCCAGAGCTGAGATATTAATTTTAATTTTATTCATAGAAATTGCTATAAGAAAATTCCTGGGGGAGTTTAGAAAAATCCAGGACACTTCTAAACGTCCTCAGACACCATACCAACGCAAAAACAATTATTTGTACAGACAGATTCATAAATATCCACTAAATTTTGCACAAAAATTGTGCAAACTGCGTAAATCGTCTCCTTTTCAAATTCGGAGTCGATTTAGCATGTTTTACGCTTTTGGTTGTTACTGGCTTGCCGTTTCAAGTTATAAATCAATCTCTCCATGCCTATTCGTTCCCCTAAATTGTATTAATTAACGTATTGCTGGCAAACACCAAATATTCGGTCGCAGAGCTGAGATATTCATTTTATTTTTATTCACAGAAATTGATACAAGAAAATTACTGGGGGTGTTTAGAAAAATCCAGGACACTTCTGGACGTTTTCAGATCTCATACAAAAGCAAAGGCAATTATTTGTACAGACAGATCCTTAAATATCCACGGTGCCAGAGCTGAGATATTAATTTTAATTTTATTCACAGAAATTGATATAAGAAAATTCCTGGGGGAGTTTAGAAAAATCCAGGACACTTCTAAACGTCCTCAGACACCATACCAACGCAAAAACAATTATTTGTACAGACAGATTCTTAAATATCCACTAAATTTTGCACAAAAATTGTGCAAACTGCGTAAATCTTCTCCTTTTCAAATTCGGAGTCGATTTAGCATGTTTTACGCTTTTGGTTGTTACTGGCTTGCCGTTTCAAGTTATAAATCAATCTCTCCATGCCTATTCGTTCCCCTAAATTGTATTAATTAACGTATTGCTGGCAAACACCAAATATTCGGTCGCAGAGCTGAGATATTCATTTTATTTTTATTCACAGAAATTGATACAAGAAAATTACTGGGGGTGTTTAGAAAAATCCAGGACACTTCTGGACGTCTTCAGACATCATACAAAAGCAAAGGCAATTATTTGTACAGACAGATCCTTAAATATCCACGGTGCCAGAGCTGAGATATTAATTTTAATTTTATTCACAGAAATTGATATAAGAAAATTCCTGGGGGAGTTTAGAAAAATCCAGGACACTTCTAAACGTCCTCAGACACCATACCAACGCAAAAACAATTATTTGTACAGACAGATTCTTAAATATCCACTAAATTTTGCACAAAAATTGTGCAAACGGCGTAAATCGTCTCTTTTTCAAATTCGGAGTCGATTTAGCATGTTTTACGCTTTTGGTTGTTACTGGCTTGCCGTTTCAAGTTATAAATCAATCTTTCCATGCCTATTCGTTCCCCTAAATTGTATTAATTAACGTATTGCTGGCAAACACCAAATATTCGGTCGCAGAGCTGAGATATTCATTTTATTTTTATTCACAGAAATTGATACAAGAAAATTACTGGGGGTGTTTAGAAAAATCCAGGACACTTCTGGACGTCTTCAGACATCATACAAAAGCAAAGGCAATTATTTGTACAAACAGATCCTTAAATATCCACGGTGCCAGAGCTGAGATATTAATTTTAATTTTATTCACAGAAATTGATATAAGAAAATTCCTGGGGGAGTTTAGAAAAATCCAGGACACTTCTAAACGTCCTCAGACACCATACCAACGCAAAAACAATTATTTGTACAGACAGATTCTTAAATATCCACTAAATTTTGCACAAAAATTGTGCAAACTACGTAAATCGTCTCCTTTTCAAATTCGGAGTCGATTTAGCATGTTTTACGCTTTTGGTTGTTACTGGCTTGCCGTTTCAAGTTATAAATCAATCTCTCCATGCCTATTCGTTTCCCTAAATTGTATTAATTAACGTATTGCTGGCAAACACCAAATATTCGGTCGCAGAGCTGAGATATTCATTTTATTTTTATTCACAGAAATTGATACAAGAAAATTACTGGGGGTGTTTAGAAAAATCCAGGACACTTCTGGACGTCTTCAGACATCATACAAAAGCAAAGGCAATTATTTGTACAGACAGATCCTTAAATATCCACGGTGCCAGAGCTGAGATATTAATTTTAATTTTATTCACAGAAATTGATATAAGAAAATTCCTGGGGGAGTTTAGAAAAATCCAGGACACTTCTAAACGTCCTCAGACACTATACCAACGCAAAAACAATTATTTGTACAGACAGATTCTTAAATATCTACTAAATTTTGCACAAAAATTGTGCAAACTGCGTAAATCGTCTCCTTTTCAAATTCGGAGTCGATTTAGCATATTTTACGTTTTTGGTTGTTACTGGCTTGCCGTTTCAAGTTATAAATCAATCTCTCCATGCCTATTCGTTCCCCTAAATTGTATTAATTAACGTATTGCTGGCAAACACCAAATATTCGGTCGCAGAGCTGAGATATTCATTTTATTTTTATTCACAGAAATTGATACAAGAAAATTACTGGGGGTGTTTAAAAAAATCCAGGACGCTTCTGGACGTCTTCAGATCTCATACAAAAGAAAAGGCAATTATTTGTACAGACAGATCCTTAAATATCCACGGTGCCAGAGCTGAGATATTAATTTTAATTTTATTCACAGAAATTGATATAAGAAAATTCCTGGGGGAGTTTAGAAAAATCCAGGACACTTCTAAACGTCCACAGACACCATACCAACGCAAAAACAATTATTTGTACAGACAGATTCTTAAATATCTACTAAATTTTGCACAAAAATTGTGCAAACTGCGTAAATCGTCTCCTTTTCAAATTCGGAGTCGATTTAGCATGTTTTACGCTTTTGGTTGTTACTGGCTTGCCGTTTCAAGTTATAAATCAATCTCTCCATGCCTATTCGTTCCCCTAAATTGTATTAATTAACGTATTGCTGGCAAACACCAAATATTCGGTCGCAGAGCTGAGATATTCATTTTATTTTTATTCACAGAAATTGATACAAGAAAATTACTGGGGGTGTTTAGAAAAATCCAGGACACTTCTAAACGTCTTCAGACATGATACAAAAGCAAAGGCAATTATTTGTACAAACAGATCCTTAAATATCCACGGTGCCAGAGCTGAGATATTAATTTTAATTTTATTCACAGAAATTGATATAAGAAAATTCCTGGGGGAGTTTAGAAAAATTCAGGACACTTCTAAACGTCCTCAGACACCATACCAACGCAAAAACAATTATTTGTACAGACAGATTTTTAAATATCCACTAAATTTTGCACAAAAATTGTGCAAACTGCGTAAATCGTCTCCTTTTCAAATTCGGAGTCGATTTAGCATGTTTTACGCTTTTGGTTGTTACTGACTTGCCGTTTCAAGTTATAAATCAATCTCTCCATGCCTATTCGTTCCCCTAAATTGTATTAATTAACGTATTGCTGGCAAACACCAAATATTCGGTCGCAGAGCTGAGATATTCATTTTATTTTTATTCACAGAAATTGATACAAGAAAATTACTGGGGGTGTTTAGAAAAATCCAGGACACTTCTGGACGTCTTCAGACATCATACAAAAGCAAAAGCAATTATTTGTACAAACACATCCTTAAATATCCACGGTGCCAGAGCTGAGATATTAATTTTAATTTTATTCACAGAAATTGATATAAGAAAATTCCTGGGGGAGTTTAGAAAAATCCAGGACACTTCTAAACGTCCTCAGACACCATACCAACGCAAAAACAATTATTTGTACAGACAGATTCTTAAATATCCACTAAATTTTGCACAAAAATTGTGCAAACTGCGTAAATCGTCTCCTTTTCAAATTCGGAGTCGATTTAGCATGTTTTACGCTTTTGGTTGTTACTGGCTTGACGGTTCAAGTTATAAATCAATCTCTCCATGCCTATTCGTTCCCCTAAATTGTATTAATTAACGTATTGCTGGCAAACACCAAATATTCGGTCGCAGAGCTGAGATATTCATTTTATTTTTATTCACAGAAATTGATACAAGAAAATTACTGGGGGTTTTTAGAAAAATCCAGGACACTTCTGGACGTCTTCAGACACCATACAAAAGCAAAGGCAATTATTTGTACAAACAGATCTTTAAATATCCACGGTGCCAGAGCTGAGATATTAATTTTAATTTTATTCACAGAAATTGATATAAGAAAATTCCTGGGGGAGTTTAGAAAAATCCAGGACACTTCTAAACGTCCTCAGACACCATACCAACGCAAAAACAATTATTTGTACAGACAGATTCTTAAATATCCACTAAATTTTGCACAAAAATTGTGCAAACTGCGTAAATCGTCTCCTTTTCAAATTCGGAGTCGATTTAGCATGTTTTACGCTTTTGGTTGTTACTGGCTTGCCGTTTCAAGTTATAAATCAATCTCTCCATGCCTATTCGTTCCTCTAAATTGTATTAATCAACGTATTGCTGGCAAACACCAAATATTCGGTCGCAAAGCTGAGATATTCATTTTATTTTTATTCACAGAAATTGATACAAGAAAATTACTGGGGGTTTTTAGAAAAATCCAGGACACTTCTGGACGTCTTCAGACATCATACAAAAGCAAAGGCAATTATTTGTACAGACAGATCCTTAAATATCCACGGTGCCAGAGCTGAGATATTAATTTTAATTTTATTCACAGAAATTGATATAAGAAAATTCCTGGGAGAGTTTAGAAAAATCCAGGACACTTCTAAACGTCCTCAGACACCATACCAACGCAAAAACAATTAATTGTACAGACAGATTCTTAAATATCCACTAAATTTTGCACAAAAATTTTGCAAACTGCGTAAATCGTCTCCTTTTCAAATTCGGAGCCGATTTAGCATGTTTTACGATTTTGGTTGTTACTGGCTTGCCGTTTCAAGTTATAAATCAATCTCTCCATGCCTATTCGTTCCCCTAAATTGTATTAATTAACGTATTGCTGGCAAACACCAAATATTCGGTCGCAGAGCTGAGATATTCATTTTATTTTTATTCACAGAAATTGATACAAGAAAATTACTGGGGGTGTTTAGAAAAATCCAGGACACTTCTAAACGTCTTCAGACATGATACAAAAGCAAAGGCAATTATTTGTACAAACAGATCCTTAAATATACACGGTGCCAGAGCTGAGATATTAATTTTAATTTTATTCACAGAAATTGATATAAGAAAATTCCTGGGGGAGTTTAGAAATATTCAGGACACTTCTAAACGTCCTCAGACACCATTCCAACGCAAAAACAATTATTTGTACAGACAGATTTTTAAATATCCACTAAATTTTGCACAAAAATTGTGCAAACTGCGTAAATCGTCTCCTTTTCAAATTCGGAGTCGATTTAGCTTGTTTTACGCTTTTGGTTGTTACTGACTTGCCGTTTCAAGTTATAAATCAATCTCTCCATGCCTATTCGTACCCCTAAATTGTATTAATTAACGTATTGCTGGCAAACACCAAATATTCGGTCGCAGAGCTGAGATATTCATTTTATTTTTATTCACAGAAATTGATACAAGAAAATTACTGGGGGTGTTTAGAAAAATCCAGGACACTTCTGGACGTCTTCAGACATCATACAAAAGCAAAGGCAATTATTTGTACAAACACATCCTTAAATATCCACGGTGCCAGAGCTGAGATATTAATTTTAATTTTATTCACAGAAATTGATATAAGAAAATTCCTGGGGGAGTTTAGAAAAATCCAGGACACTTCTAAACGTCCTCAGACACCATACCAACGCAAAAACAATTATTTGTACAGACAGATTCTTAAATATCCACTAAATTTTGCACAAAAATTGTGCAAATTGCGTAAATCGTCTCCTTTTCAAATTCGGAGTCGATTTAGCATGTTTTACGCTTTTGGTTGTTACTGGCTTGACGGTTCAAGTTATAAATCAATCTCTCCATGCCTATTCGTTCCCCTAAATTGTATTAATTAACGTATTGCTGGCAAACACCAAATATTCGGTCGCAGAGCTGAGATATTCATTTTATTTTTATTCACAGAAATTGATACAAGAAAATTACTGGGGGTTTTTAGAAAAATCCAGGACACTTCTGGACGTCTTCAGACACCATACAAAAGCAAAGGCAATTATTTGTACAAACAGATCTTTAAATATCCACGGTGCCAGAGCTGAGATATTAATTTTAATTTTATTCACAGAAATTGATATAAGAAAATTCCTGGGGGAGTTTAGAAAAATCCAGGACACTTCTAAACGTCCTCAGACACCATACCAACGCAAAAACAATTATTTGTACAGACAGATTCTTAAATATCCACTAAATTTTGCACAAAAATTGTGCAAACTGCGTAAATCGTCTCCTTTTCAAATTCGGAGTCGATTTAGCATGTTTTACGCTTTTGGTTGTTACTGGCTTGCCGTTTCAAGTTATAAATCAATCTCTCCATGCCTATTCGTTCCTCTAAATTGTATTAATCAACGTATTGCTGGCAAACACCAAATATTCGGTCGCAAAGCTGAGATATTCATTTTATTTTTATTCACAGAAATTGATACAAGAAAATTACTGGGGGTTTTTAGAAAAATCCAGGACACTTCTGGACGTCTTCAGACATCATACAAAAGCAAAGGCAATTATTTGTACAGACAGATCCTTAAATATCCACGGTGCCAGAGCTGAGATATTAATTTTAATTTTATTCACAGAAATTGATATAAGAAAATTCCTGGGAGAGTTTAGAAAAATCCAGAACACTTCTAAACGTCCTCAGACACCATACCAACGCAAAAACAATTAATTGTACAGACAGATGCTTAAATATCCACTAAATTTTGCACAAAAATTTTGCAAACTGCGTAAATCGTCTCCTTTTCAAATTCGGAGCCGATTTAGCATGTTTTACGATTTTGGTTGTTACTGGCTTGCCGTTTCAAGTTATAAATCAATCTCTCCATGCCTATTCGTTCCCCTAAATTGTATTAATTAACGTATTGCTGGCAAACACCAAATATTCGGTCGCAGAGCTGAGATATTCATTTTATTTTTATTCACAGAAATTGATACAAGAAAATTACTGGGGGTGTTTAGAAAAATCCAGGACACTTCTGGACGTCTTCAGACATGATACAAAAGCAAAGGCAATTATTTGTACAAACAGATCCTTAAATATCCACGGTGCCAGAGCTGAGATATTAATTTTAATTTTATTCACAGAAATTGATATAAGAAAATTCCTGGGGGAGTTTAGAAAAATCCAGGACACTTCTAAACGTCCTCAGACACCATACCAACGCAAAAACAATTATTTGTACAGACAGATTTTTAAATATCCACTAAATTTTGCACAAAAATTGTGCAAACTGCGTAAATCGTCTCCTTTTCAAATTCGGAGTCGATTTAGCATGTTTTACGCTTTTGGTTGTTACTGGCTTGCCGTTTCAAGTTATAAATCAATCTCTCCATGCCTATTCGTTCCCCTAAATTGTATTAATTAACGTATTGCTGGCAAACACCAAATATTCGGTCGCAGAGCTGAGATATTCATTTTATTTTTATTCACAGAAATTGTTACAAGAAAATTACTGGGGGTGTTTAGAAAAATCCAGGACACTTCTGGACGTCTTCAGACATCATACAAAAGCAAAGGCAATTATTTGTACAAACAGATCCTTAAATATCCACGGTGCCAGAGCTGAGATATTAATTTTAATTTTATTCACAGAAATTGATATAAGAAAATTCCTGGGGGAGTTTAGAAAAATCCAGGACACTTCTAAACGTCCTCAGACACCATACCAACGCAAAAACAATTATTTGTACAGACAGATTCTTAAATATCCACTAAATTTTGCACAAAAATTGTGCAAACTGCGTAAATCGTCTCCTTTTCAAATTCGGAGTCGATTTAGCATGTTTTACGCTTTTGGTTGTTACTGACTTGCCGTTTTAAGTTATAAATCAATCTCTCCATGCCTATTCGTTCCCCTAAATTGTATTAATTAACGTATTGCTGGCAAACACCAAATATTCGGTCGCAGAGCTGAGATATTCATTTTATTTTTATTCACAGAAATTGATACAAGAAAATTACTGGGGGTGTTTAGAAAAATCCAGGACACTTCTGGACGTCTTCAGACATCATACAAAAGCAAAGGCAATTATTTGTACAAACACATCCTTAAATATCCACGGTGCCAGAGCTGAGATATTAATTTTAATTTTATTCACAGAAATTGATATAAGAAAATTCCTGGGGGAGTTTAGAAAAATCCAGGACACTTCTAAACGTCCTCAGACACCATACCAACGCAAAAACAATTATTTGTACAGACAGATTCTTAAATATCCACTAAATTTTGCACAAAAATTGTGCAAACTGCGTAAATCGTCTCCTTTTCAAATTCGGAGTCGATTTAGCATGTTTTACGCTTTTGGTTGTTACTGGCTTGACGGTTCAAGTTATAAATCAATCTCTCCATGCCTATTCGTTCCCCTAAATTGTATTAATTAACGTATTGCTGGCAAACACCAAATATTCGGTCGCAGAGCTGAGATATTCATTTTATTTTTATTCACAGAAATTGATACAAGAAAATTACTGGGGGTTTTTAGAAAAATCCAGGACACTTCTGGACGTCTTCAGACACCATACAAAAGCAAAGGCAATTATTTGTACAAACAGATCTTTAAATATCCACGGTGCCAGAGCTGAGATATTAATTTTAATTTTATTCACAGAAATTGATATAAGAAAATTCCTGGGGGAGTTTAGAAAAATCCAGGACACTTCTAAACGTCCTCAGACACCATACCAACGCAACAACAATTATTTTTACAGACAGATTCTTAAATATCCACTAAATTTTGCACAAAAATTGTGCAAACTGCGTAAATCGTCTCCTTTTCAAATTCGGAGTCGATTTAGCATGTTTTACGCTTTTGGTTGTTACTGGCTTGCCGTTTCAAGTTATAAATCAATCTCTCCATGCCTATTCGTTCCTCTAAATTGTATTAATCAACGTATTGCTGGCAAACACCAAATATTCGGTCGCAAAGCTGAGATATTCATTTTATTTTTATTCACAGAAATTGATACAAGAAAATTACTGGGGGTTTTTAGAAAAATCCAGGACACTTCTGGACGTCTTCAGACATCATACAAAAGCAAAGGCAATTATTTGTACAGACAGATCCTTAAATATCCACGGTGCCAGAGCTGAGATATTAATTTTAATTTTATTCACAGAAATTGATATAAGAAAATTCCTGGGAGAGTTTAGAAAAATCCAGGACACTTCTAAACGTCCTCAGACACCATACCAACGCAAAAACAATTAATTGTACAGACAGATTCTTAAATATCCACTAAATTTTGCACAAAAATTTTGCAAACTGCGTAAATCGTCTCCTTTTCAAATTCGGAGCCGATTTAGCATGTTTTACGATTTTGGTAGTTACTGGCTTGCCGTTTCAAGTTATAAATCAATCTCTCCATGCCTATTCGTTCCCCTAAATTGTATTAATTAACGTATTGCTGGCAAACACCAAATATTCGGTCGCAGAGCTGAGATATTCATTTTATTTTTATTCACAGAAATTGATACAAGAAAATTACTGGGGGTGTTTAGAAAAATCCAGGACACTTCTGGACGTCTTCAGACATGATACAAAAGCAAAGGCAATTATTTGTACAAACAGATCCTTAAATATCCACGGTGCCAGAGCTGAGATATTAATTTTAATTTTATTCACAGAAATTGATATAAGAAAATTCCTGGGGGAGTTTAGAAAAATCCAGGACACTTCTAAACGTCCTCAGACACCATACCAACGCAAAAACAATTATTTGTACAGACAGATTTTTAAATATCCACTAAATTTTGCACAAAAATTGTGCAAACTGCGTAAATCGTCTCCTTTTCAAATTCGGAGTCGATTTAGCATGTTTTACGCTTTTGGTTGTTACTGGCTTGCCGTTTCAAGTTATAAATCAATCTCTCCATGCCTATTCGTTCCCCTAAATTGTATTAATTAACGTATTGCTGGCAAACACCAAATATTCGGTCGCAGAGCTGAGATATTCATTTTATTTTTATTCACAGAAATTGTTACAAGAAAATTACTGGGGGTGTTTAGAAAAATCCAGGACACTTCTGGACGTCTTCAGACATCATACAAAAGCAAAGGCAATTATTTGTACAAACAGATCCTTAAATATCCACGGTGCCAGAGCTGAGATATTAATTTTAATTTTATTCACAGAAATTGATATAAGAAAATTCCTGGGGGAGTTTAGAAAAATCCAGGACACTTCTAAACGCCCTCAGACACCATACCAACGCAAAAACAATTATTTGTACAGACAGATTCTTAAATATCCACTAAATTTTGCACAAAAATTGTGCAAACTGCGTAAATCGTCTCCTTTTCAAATTCGGAGTCGATTTAGCATGTTTTACGCTTTTGGTTGTTACTGGCTTGCCGTTTCAAGTTATAAATCGATCTCTCCATGCCTATTCGTTCCCCTAAATTGTATTAATTAACGTATTGCTGGCAAACACCAAATATTCGGTCGCAGAACTGAGATATTCATTTTATTTTTATTCACAGAAATTGATACAAGAAAATTACTGGGGGTGTTTAGAAAAATCCAGGACACTTCTGGACGTCTTCAGACACCATACAAAAGCAAAGGCAATTATTTGTACAAACAGATCTTTAAATATCCACGGTGCCAGAGCTGAGATATTAATTTTAATTTTATTCACAGAAATTGATATAAGAAAATTCCTGGGGGAGTTTAGAAAAATCCAGGACACTTCTAAACGTCCTCAGACACCATACCAACGCAAAAACAATTATTTGTACAGACAGATTCTTAAATATCCACTAAATTTTGCACAAAAATTGTGCAAACTGCGTAAATCGTCTCCTTTTCAAATTCGGAGTCGATTTAGCATGTTTTACGCTTTTGGTTGTTACTGGCTTGCCGTTTCAAGTTATAAATCAATCTCTCCATGCCTATTCGTTCCCCTAAATTGTATTAATTAACGTATTGCTGGCAAACACCAAATATTCGGTCGCAGAGCTGAGATATTCATTTTATTTTTATTCACAGAAATTGAAACAAGAAAATTACTGGGGGTGTTTAGAAAAATCCAGGACACTTCTGGACGTCTTCAGATCTCATACAAAAGCAAAGGCAATTATTTGTACAGACAGATCCTTAAATATCCACGGTGCCAGAGCTGAGATATTAATTTTAATTTTATTCACAGAAATTGATATAAGAAAATTCCTGGGGGAGTTTAGAAAAATCCAGAACACTTCTAAACGTCCTCAGACACCATACCAACGCAAAAACAATTATTTGTACAGACAGATTCTTAAATATCCACTAAATTTTGCACAAAAATTGTGCAAACTGCGTAAATCGTCTCCTTTTCAAATTCGGAGTCGATTTAGCATGTTTTACGCTTTTGGTTGTTACTGGCTTGCCGTTTCAAGTTATAAATCAATCTCTCCATGCCTATTCGTTCCTCTAAATTGTATTAATCAACGTATTGCTGGCAAACACCAAATATTCGGTCGCAAAGCTGAGATATTCATTTTATTTTTATTCACAGAAATTGATACAAGAAAATTACTGGGGGTTTTTAGAAAAATCCAGGACACTTCTGGACGTCTTCAGACATCATACAAAAGCAAAGGCAATTATTTGTACAGACAGATCCTTAAATATCCACGGTGCCAGAGCTGAGATATTAATTTTAATTTTATTCACAGAAATTGATATAAGAAAATTCCTGGGAGAGTTTAGAAAAATCCAGGACACTTCTAAACGTCCTCAGACACCATTCCAACGCAAAAACAATTAATTGTACAGACAGATTCTTAAATATCCACTAAATTTTGCACAAAAATTTTGCAAACTGCGTAAATCGTCTCCTTTTCAAATTCGGAGCCGATTTAGCATGTTTTACGATTTTGGTTGTTACTGGCTTGCCGTTTCAAGTTATAAATCAATCTCTCCATGCCTATTCGTTCCCCTAAATTGTATTAATTAACGTATTGCTGGCAAACACCAAATATTCGGTCGCAGAGCTGAGATATTCATTTTATTTTTATTCACAGAAATTGATACAAGAAAATTACTGGGGGTGTTTAGAAAAATCCAGGACACTTCTGGACGTCTTCAGACATGATACAAAAGCAAAGGCAATTATTTGTACAAACAGATCCTTAAATATCCACGGTGCCAGAGCTGAGATATTAATTTTAATTTTATTCACAGAAATTGATATAAGAAAATTCCTGGGGGAGTTTAGAAAAATCCAGGACACTTCTAAACGTCCTCAGACACCATACCAACGCAAAAACAATTATTTGTACAGACAGATTTTTAAATATCCACTAAATTTTGCACAAAAATTGTGCAAACTGCGTAAATCGTCTCCTTTTCAAATTCGGAGTCGATTTAGCATGTTTTACGCTTTTGGTTGTTACTGGCTTGCCGTTTCAAGTTATAAATCAATCTCTCCATGCCTATTCGTTCCCCTAAATTGTATTAATTAACGTATTGCTGGCAAACACCAAATATTCGGTCGCAGAGCTGAGATATTCATTTTATTTTTATTCACAGAAATTGTTACAAGAAAATTACTGGGGGTGTTTAGAAAAATCCAGGACACTTCTGGACGTCTTCAGACATCATACAAAAGCAAAGGCAATTATTTGTACAAACAGATCCTTAAATATCCACGGTGCCAGAGCTGAGATATTAATTTTAATTTTATTCACAGAAATAGATATAAGAAAATTCCTGGGGGAGTTTAGAAAAATCCAGGACACTTCTAAACGCCCTCAGACACCATACCAACGCAAAAACAATTATTTGTACAGACAGATTCTTAAATATCCACTAAATTTTGCACAAAAATTGTGCAAACTGCGTAAATCGTCTCCTTTTCAAATTCGGAGTCGATTTAGCATGTTTTACGCTTTTGGTTGTTACTGGCTTGCCGTTTCAAGTTATAAATCGATCTCTCCATGCCTATTCGTTCCCCTAAATTGTATTAATTAACGTATTGCTGGCAAACACCAAATATTCGGTCGCAGAGCTGAGATATTCATTTTATTTTTATTCACAGAAATTGATACAAGAAAATTACTGGGGGTGTTTAGAAAAATCCAGGACACTTCTGGACGTCTTCAGACACCATACAAAAGCAAAGGCAATTATTTGTACAAACAGATCTTTAAATATCCACGGTGCCAGAGCTGAGATATTAATTTTAATTTTATTCACAGAAATTGATATAAGAAAATTCCTGGGGGAGTTTAGAAAAATCCAGGACACTTTTAAACGTCCTCAGACACCATACCAAGGCAAAAACAATTATTTGTACAGACAGATTCTTAAATATCCACTAAATTTTGCACAAAAATTGTGCAAACTGCGTAAATCGTCTCCTTTTCAAATTCGGAGTCGATTTAGCATGTTTTACGCTTTTGGTTGTTACTGGCTTACCGTTTCAAGTTATAAATCAATCTCTCCATGCCTAGTCGTTCCCCTAAATTGTATTAATTAACGTATTGCTGGCAAACACCAAATATTCGGTCGCAGAGCTGAGATATTCATTTTATTTTTATTCACAGAAATTGAAACAAGAAAATTACTGGGGGTGTTTAGAAAAATCCAGGACACTTCTGGACGTCTTCAGATCTCATACAAAAGCAAAGGCAATTATTTGTACAGACAGATCCTTAAATATCCACGGTGCCAGAGCTGAGATATTAATTTTAATTTTATTCACAGAAATTGATATAAGAAAATTCCTGGGGGAGTTTAGAAAAATCCAGAACACTTCTAAACGTCCTCAGACACCATACCAACGCAAAAACAATTATTTGTACAGACAGATTCTTAAATATCCACTAAATTTTGCACAAAAATTGTGCAAACTGCGTAAATCGTCTCCTTTTCAAATTCGGAGTCGATTTAGCATGTTTTACGCTTTTGGTTGTTACTGGCTTGCCGTTTCAAGTTATAAATCAATCTCTCCATGCCTATTCGTTCCCCTAAATTGTATTAATTAACGTATTGCTGGCAAACACCAAATATTCGGTCGCAGAGCTGAGATATTCATTTTTATTTTATTCACAGAAATTGAAACAAGAAAATTACTGGGGGTGTTTAGAAAAATCCAGGACACTTCTGGACGTCTTCAGATCTCATACAAAAGCAAAGGCAATTATTTGTACAGACAGATCCTTAAATATCCACGGTGCCAGAGCTGAGATATTAATTTTAATTTTATTCACAGAAATTGATATAAGAAAATTCCTGGGGGAGTTTAGAAAAATCCAGAACACTTCTAAACGTCCTCAGACACCATACCAACGCAAAAACAATTATTTGTACAGACAGATTCTTAAATATCCACTAAATTTTGCACAAAAATTGTGCAAACTACGTAAATCGTCTCCTTTTCAAATTCGGAGTCGATTTAGCATGTTTTACGCTTTTGGTTGTTACTGGCTTGCCGTTTCAAGTTATAAATCAATCTCTCCATGCCTATTCGTTCCCCTAAATTGTATTAATTAACGTATTGCTGGCAAACACCAAATATTCGGTCGCAGAGCTGAGATATTCATTTTATTTTTATTCACAGAAATTGATACAACAAAATTACTGGGGGTGTTTAGAAAAATCCAGGACACTTCTGGACGTCTTCAGACATCATACAAAAGCAAAGGCAATTATTTGTACAAACAGATCCTTAAATATCCACGGTGCCAAAGCTGAGATATTAATTTTAATTTTATTCACAGAAATTGATATAAGAAAATTCCTGGGGGAGTTTAGAAAAATCCAGGACACTTCTAAACGTCCTCAGACACCATACCAACGCAAAAACAATTATTTGTACAGACAGATTCTTAAATATCTACTAAATTTTGCACAAAAATTGTGCAAACTGCGTAAATCGTCTCCTTTTCAAATTCGGAGTCGATTTAGCATGTTCTACGCTTTTGGTTGTTACTGGCTTGCCGTTTCAAGTTATAAATCAATCTCTCCATGCCTATTCGTTCCCGTAATTGTATTAATTATCGTATTGCTGGCAAACACCAAATATTCGGTCGCAGAGCTGAGATATTCATTTTATTTTTATTCACAGAAATTGATACAAGAAAATTACTGGGGGTGTTTAGAAAAATCCAAGACACTTCTGGACGTCTTCAGACATCATACAAAAGCAAAGGCAATTATTTGTACAGACAGATCCCTAAATATCCACGGTGCCATAGCTGAGATATTAATTTTAATTTTATTCACAGAAATTGATATAAGAAAATTCCTGGGGGAGTTTAGAAAAATCCAGGACACTTCTAAACGTCCTCAGACACCATACCAACGCAAAAACAATTATTTGTACAGACAGATTCTTAAATATCCACTAAATTTTGCACAAAAATTGTGCAAACTGCGTAAATCTTCTCCTTTTCAAATTCGGAGTCGATTTAGCATGTTTTACGCTTTTGGTTGTTACTGGCTTGCCGTTTCAAGTTATAAATCAATCTCTCCATGCCTATTCGTTCCCCTAAATTGTATTAATTAACGTATTGCTGGCAAACACCAAATATTCGGTCGCAGAGCTGAGATATTCATTTTATTTTTATTCACAGAAATTGATACAAGAAAATTACTGGGGGTGTTTAGAAAAATCCAGGACACTTCTGGCCGTCTTCAGACATCATACAAAAGCAAAGGCAATTATTTGTACAAACAGATCCTTAAATATCCACGGTGCCAGAGCTGAGATATTAATTTTAATTTTATTCACAGAAATTGATATAAGAAAATTCCTGGGGGAGTTTAGAAAAATCCAGGACACTTCTAAACGTCCTCAGACACCATACCAACGCAAAAACAATTATTTGTACAGACAGATTCTTAAATATCCACTAAATTTTGCACAAAAATTGTGCAAACTGCGTAAATCGTCTCCTTTTCAAATTCGGAGTCGATTTAGCATGTTTTACGCTTTTGATTGTTACTGGCTTGCCGTTTCAAGTTATAAATCAATCTCTCCATGCCTATTCGTTCCCGTAATTGTATTAATTATCGTATTGCTGGCAAACACCAAATATTCGGTCGCAGAGCTGAGATATTCATTTTATTTTTATTCACAGAAATTGATACAAGAAAATTACTGGGGGTGTTTAGAAAAATCCAGGACACTTCTGGACGTCTTCAGACATCATACAAAAGCAAAGGCAATTATTTGTACAGACAGATCCTTAAATATCCACGGTGCCATAGCTGAGATATTAATTTTAATTTTATTCACAGAAATTGATATAAGAAAATTTCTGGGAGAGTTTAGAAAAATCCAGGACCCTTCTAAACGTCCTCAGACACCATACCAACGCAAAAACAATTATTTGTACAGACAGATTCTTAAATATCCACTAAATTTTGCACAAAAATTGTGCAAACTGCGAAAATCGTCTCCTTTTCAAATTCGGAGTCGATTTAGCATGTTTTACGCTTTTGGTTGTTACTGGCTTGCCGTTTCAAGTTATAAATCAATCTCTCCATGCCTATTTGTTCCCCTAAATTGTATTAATTAACGTATTGCTGGCAAACACCAAATATTCGGTCGCAGAGCTGAGATATTCATTTTATTTTTATTCACAGAAATTGATACAAGAAAATTACTGGGGGTGTTTAGAAAAATCCAGGACACTTCTGGACGTCTTCAGACATCATACAAAAGCAAAGGCAATTATTTGTACAAACAGAACCTTAAATATCCACGGTGCCAGAGCTGAGATATTAATTTTAATTTTATTCACAGAAATTGATATAAGAAAATTCCTGGGGGAGTTTAGAAAAATCCAGGACACTTCTAAACGTCCTCAGACACCATACCAACGCAAAAACAATTATTTGTACAGACAGATTCTTAAATATCCACTAAATTTTGCACAAAAATTGTGCAAACTGCGTAAATCGTCTCCTTTTCAAATTCGGAGTCGATTTAGCATGTTTTACGCTTTTGGTTGTTACTGGCTTGCCGTTTCAAGTTATAAATCAATCTCTCCATGCCTATTCGTTCCCCTAAATTGTATTAATTAACGTATTGCTGGCAAACACCAAATATTCGGTCGCAGAGCTGAGATATTCATTTTATTTTTATTCACAGAAATTGATACAAGAAAATTACTGGGGGTGTTTAGAAAAATCCAGGACACTTCTGGACGTCTTCAGACCTCATACAAAAGCAAAGGCAATTATTTGTACAAACAGATCCTTAAATATCCACGGTGCCAGAGCTGAGATATTAATTTTAATTTTATTCACAGAAATTGATATAAGAAAATTCCTGGGGAAGTTTAGAAAAATCCAGGACACTTCTAAACGTCCTCAGACACCATACCAACGCAAAAACAATTATTTGTACAGACAGATTCTTAAATATCCACTAAATTTTGCACAAAAATTGTGCAAACTGCGTAAATCTTCTCCTTTTCAAATTCGGAGGCGATTTAGCATGTTTTACGCTTTTGGTTGTTACTGGCTTGCCGTTTCAAGTTATAAATCAATCTCTCCATGCCTATTCGTTCCCCTAAATTGTATTAATTACCGTATAGCTGGCAAACACCAAATATTCGGTCGCAGAGCTGAGATATTCATTTTATTTTTATTCACAGAAATTGATACAAGAAAATTACTGGGGGTGTTTAGAAAAATCCAGGACACCTCTGGACGTCTTCAGATTTCATACAAAAGCAAAGGCAATTATTTGTACAGACAGATCCTTAAATATCCACGGTGCCAGAGCTGAGATATTAATTTTAATTTTATTCACAGAAATTGATATAAGAAAATTCCTGGGGAAGTTTAGAAAAATCCAGGACACTTCTAAACGTCCTCAGACACCATACCAACGCAAAAACAATTATTTGTACAGACAGATTTTTAAATATCCACTAAATTTTGCACAAAAATTGTGCAAACTGCGTAAATCGTCTACTTTTCAAATTCGGAGTCGATTTAGCATGTTTTACGCTTTTGGTTGTTACTGGCTTGCCGTTTCAAGTTATAAATCAATCTCTCCATGCCTATTCGTTCCCCTAAATTGTATTAATTAACGTATTGCTGGCAAACACCAAATATTCGGTCGCAGAGCTGAGATATTCATTTTATTTTTATTCACAGAAATTGTTACAAGAAAATTACTGGGGGTGTTTAGAAAAATCCAGGACACTTCTGGACGTCTTCAGACATCATACAAAAGCAAAGGCAATTATTTGTACAAACAGATCCTTAAATATCCACGGTGCCAGAGCTGAGATATTAATTTTTATTTTATTCACAGAAATTGATATAAGAAAATTCCTGGGGGAGTTTAGAAAAATCCAGGACACTTCTAAACGTCCTCAGACACCATACCAACGCAAAAACAATTATTTGTACAGACAGATTCTTAAATATCCACTAAATTTTGCACAAAAATTGTGCAAACTGCGTAAATCGTCTCCTTTTCAAATTCGGAGTCGATTTAGCATGTTTTACGCTTTTGGTTGTTACTGGCTTGCCGTTTCAAGTTATAAATCAATCTCTCCATGCCTATTCGTTCCCCTAAATTGTATTAATTAACGTATTGCTGGCAAACACCAAATATTCGGTCGCAGAGCTGAGATATTCATTTTATTTTTATTCACAGAAATTGAAACAAGAAAATTACTGGGGGTGTTTAGAAAAATCCAGGACACTTCTGGACGTCTTCAGATCTCATACAAAAGCAAAGGCAATTATTTGTACAGACAGATCCTTAAATATCCACGGTGCCAGAGCTGAGATATTAATTTTAATTTTATTCACAGAAATTGATATAAGAAAATTCCTGGGGGAGTTTAGAAAAATCCAGAACACTTCTAAACGTCCTCAGACACCATACCAACGCAAAAACAATTATTTGTACAGACAGATTCTTAAATATCCACTAAATTTTGCACAAAAATTGTGCAAACTGCGTAAATCGTCTCCTTTTCAAATTCGGAGTCGATTTAGCATGTTTTACGCTTTTGGTTGTTACTGGCTTGCCGTTTCAAGTTATAAATCAATCTCTCCATGCCTATTCGTTCCCCTAAATTGTATTAATTACCGTATAGCTGGCAAACACCAAATATTCGGTCGCAGAGCTGAGATATTCATTTTATTTTTATTCACAGAAATTGATACAAGAAAATTACTGGGGGTGTTTAGAAAAATCCAGGACGCTTCTGGACGTCTTCAGATCTCATACAAAAGCAAAGGCAATTATTTGTACAGACAGATCCTTAAATATCCACGGTGCCAGAGCTGAGATATTAATTTTAATTTTATTCACAGAAATTGATATAAGAAAATTCCTGGGGGAGTTTAGAAAAATCCAGGACACTTCTAAACGTCCTCAGACACCATACCAACGCAAAAACAATTATTTGTACAGACAGATTCTTAAATATCCACTAAATTTTGCACAAAAATTGTGCAAACTGCGTAAATCGTCTCCTTTTCAAATTCGGAGTCGATTTAGCATGTTTTACGCTTTTGGTTGTTACTGGCTTGCCGTTTCAAGTTATAAATCAATCTCTCCATGCCTATTCGTTCCCCTAAATTGTATTAATTAACGTATTGCTGGCAAACACCAAATATTCGGTCGCAGAGCTGAGATATTCATTTTATTTTTATTCACAGAAATTGATACAAGAAAATTACTGGGGGTGTTTAGAAAAATCCAGGACACTTCTGGACGTCTTCAGACATTATACAAAAGCAAAGGCAATTATTTGTACAAACAGATCCTTAAATATCCACGGTGCCAGAGCTGAGATATTAATTTTAATTTTATTCACAGAAATTGATATAAGAAAATTCCTGGGGGAGTTTAGAAAAATCCAGGACACTTCTAAACGTCCTCAGACACCATACCAACGCAAAAACAATTATTTGTACAGACAGTTTCTTAAATATCCACTAAATTTTGCACAAAAATTGTGCAAACTGCGTAAATCGTCTCCTTTTCAAATTCGGAGTCGATTTAGCATGTTTTACGCTTTTGGTTGTTACCGGCTTGCCGTTTCAAGTTATAAATCAATCTCTCCATGCCTATTCGTTCCCCTAAATTGTATTAATTAACGTATTGCTGGCAAACACCAAATATTCGGTCGCAGAGCTGAGATATTCATTTTATTTTTATTCACAGAAATTGATACAAGAAAATTACTGGGGGTGTTTAGAAAAATCCAGGACACTTCTGGACGTCTTCAGACCTCATACAAAAGCAAAGGCAAATATTTGTACAAACAGATCCTTAAATATCCACGGTGCCAGAGCTGAGATATTAATTTTAATTTTATTCACAGAAATTGATATAAGAAAATTCCTGGGGAAGTTTAGAAAAATCCAGGACACTTCTAAACGTCCTCAGACACCATACCAACGCAAAAACAATTATTTGTACAGACAGATTCTTAAATATCCACTAAATTTTGCACAAAAATTGTGCAAACTGCGTAAATCGTCTCCTTTTCAAATTCGGAGGCGATTTAGCATGTTTTACGCTTTTGGTTGTTACTGGCTTGCCGTTTCAAGTTATAAATCAATCTCTCCATGCCTATTCGTTCCCCTAAATTGTATTAATTACCGTATAGCTGGCAAACACCAAATATTCGGTCGCAGAGCTGAGATATTCATTTTATTTTTATTCACAGAAATTGATACAAGAAAATTACTGGGGGTGTTTAGAAAAATCCAGGACACCTCTGGACGTCTTCAGATTTCATACAAAAGCAAAGGCAATTATTTGTACAGACAGATCCTTAAATATCCACGGTGCCAGAGCTGAGATATTAATTTTAATTTTATTCACAGAAATTGATATAAGAAAATTCCTGGGGAAGTTTAGAAAAATCCAGGACACTTCTAAACGTCCTCAGACACCATACCAACGCAAAAACAATTATTTGTACAGACAGATTTTTAAATATCCACTAAATTTTGCACAAAAATTGTGCAAACTGCGTAAATCGTCTACTTTTCAAATTCGGAGTCGATTTAGCATGTTTTACGCTTTTGGTTGTTACTGGCTTGCCGTTTCAAGTTATAAATCAATCTCTCCATGCCTATTCGTTCCCCTAAATTGTATTAATTAACGTATTGCTGGCAAACACCAAATATTCGGTCGCAGAGCTGAGATATTCATTTTATTTTTATTCACAGAAATTGTTACAAGAAAATTACTGGGGGTGTTTAGAAAAATCCAGGACACTTCTGGACGTCTTCAGACATCATACAAAAGCAAAGGCAATTATTTGTACAAACAGATCCTTAAATATCCACGGTGCCAGAGCTGAGATATTAATTTTTATTTTATTCACAGAAATTGATATAAGAAAATTCCTGGGGGAGTTTAGAAAAATCCAGGACACTTCTAAACGTCCTCAGACACCATACCAACGCAAAAACAATTATTTGTACAGACAGATTCTTAAATATCCACTAAATTTTGCACAAAAATTGTGCAAACTGCGTAAATCGTCTCCTTTTCAAATTCGGAGTCGATTTAGCATGTTTTACGCTTTTGGTTGTTACTGGCTTGCCGTTTCAAGTTATAAATCAATCTCTCCATGCCTATTCGTTCCCCTAAATTGTATTAATTAACGTATTGCTGGCAAACACCAAATATTCGGTCGCAGAGCTGAGATATTCATTTTATTTTTATTCACAGAAATTGAAACAAGAAAATTACTGGGGGTGTTTAGAAAAATCCAGGACACTTCTGGACGTCTTCAGATCTCATACAAAAGCAAAGGCAATTATTTGTACAGACAGATCCTTAAATATCCACGGTGCCAGAGCTGAGATATTAATTTTAATTTTATTCACAGAAATTGATATAAGAAAATTCCTGGGGGAGTTTAGAAAAATCCAGAACACTTCTAAACGTCCTCAGACACCATACCAACGCAAAAACAATTATTTGTACAGACAGATTCTTAAATATCCACTAAATTTTGCACAAAAATTGTGCAAACTGCGTAAATCGTCTCCTTTTCAAATTCGGAGTCGATTTAGCATGTTTTACGCTTTTGGTTGTTACTGGCTTGCCGTTTCAAGTTATAAATCAATCTCTCCATGCCTATTCGTTCCCCTAAATTGTATTAATTACCGTATAGCTGGCAAACACCAAATATTCGGTCGCAGAGCTGAGATATTCATTTTATTTTTATTCACAGAAATTGATACAAGAAAATTACTGGGGGTGTTTAGAAAAATCCAGGACGCTTCTGGACGTCTTCAGATCTCATACAAAAGCAAAGGCAATTATTTGTACAGACAGATCCTTAAATATCCACGGTGCCAGAGCTGAGATATTAATTTTAATTTTATTCACAGAAATTGATATAAGAAAATTCCTGGGGGAGTTTAGAAAAATCCAGGACACTTCTAAACGTCCTCAGACACCATACCAACGCAAAAACAATTATTTGTACAGACAGATTCTTAAATATCCACTAAATTTTGCACAAAAATTGTGCAAACTGCGTAAATCGTCTCCTTTTCAAATTCGGAGTCGATTTAGCATGTTTTACGCTTTTGGTTGTTACTGGCTTGCCGTTTCAAGTTATAAATCAATCTCTCCATGCCTATTCGTTCCCCTAAATTGTATTAATTAACGTATTGCTGGCAAACACCAAATATTCGGTCGCAGAGCTGAGATATTCATTTTATTTTTATTCACAGAAATTGATACAAGAAAATTACTGGGGGTGTTTAGAAAAATCCAGGACACTTCTGGACGTCTTCAGACATTATACAAAAGCAAAGGCAATTATTTGTACAAACAGATCCTTAAATATCCACGGTGCCAGAGCTGAGATATTAATTTTAATTTTATTCACAGAAATTGATATAAGAAAATTCCTGGGGGAGTTTAGAAAAATCCAGGACACTTCTAAACGTCCTCAGACACCATACCAACGCAAAAACAATTATTTGTACAGACAGTTTCTTAAATATCCACTAAATTTTGCACAAAAATTGTGCAAACTGCGTAAATCGTCTCCTTTTCAAATTCGGAGTCGATTTAGCATGTTTTACGCTTTTGGTTGTTACCGGCTTGCCGTTTCAAGTTATAAATCAATCTCTCCATGCCTATTCGTTCCCCTAAATTGTATTAATTAACGTATTGCTGGCAAACACCAAATATTCGGTCGCAGAGCTGAGATATTCATTTTATTTTTATTCACAGAAATTGATACAAGAAAATTACTGGGGGTGTTTAGAAAAATCCAGGACGCTTCTGGACGTCTTCAGATCTCATACAAAAGCAAAGGCAATTATTTGTACAGACAGATCCTTAAATATCCACGGTGCCAGAGCTGAGATATTAATTTTAATTTTATTCACAGAAATTGATATAAGAAAATTCCTGGGGGAGTTTAGAAAAATCCAGGACACTTCTAAACGTCCTCAGACACCATACCAACGCAAAAACAATTATTTGTACAGACAGATTCTTAAATATCCACTAAATTTTGCACAAAAATTGTGCAAACTGCGTAAATCGTCTCCTTTTCAAATTCGGAGTCGATTTAGCATGTTTTACGCTTTTGGTTGTTACTGGCTTGCCGTTTCAAGTTATAAATCAATCTCTCCATGCCTATTCGTTCCCCTAAATTGTATTAATTAACGTATTGCTGGCAAACACCAAATATTCGGTCGCAGAGCTGAGATATTCATTTTATTTTTATTCACAGAAATTGTTACAAGAAAATTACTGGGGGTGTTTAGAAAAATCCAGGACACTTCTGGACGTCTTCAGACATCATACAAAAGCAAAGGCAATTATTTGTACAAACAGATCCTTAAATATCCACGGTGCCAGAGCTGAGATATTAATTTTTATTTTATTCACAGAAATTGATATAAGAAAATTCCTGGGGGAGTTTAGAAAAATCCAGGACACTTCTAAACGTCCTCAGACACCATACCAACGCAAAAACAATTATTTGTACAGACAGATTCTTAAATATCCACTAAATTTTGCACAAAAATTGTGCAAACTGCGTAAATCGTCTCCTTTTCAAATTCGGAGTCGATTTAGCATGTTTTACGCTTTTGGTTGTTACTGGCTTGCCGTTTCAAGTTATAAATCAATCTCTCCATGCCTATTCGTTCCCCTAAATTGTATTAATTAACGTATTGCTGGCAAACACCAAATATTCGGTCGCAGAGCTGAGATATTCATTTTAATTTTATTCACAGAAATTGAAACAAGAAAATTACTGGGGGTGTTTAGAAAAATCCAGGACACTTCTGGACGTCTTCAGATCTCATACAAAAGCAAAGGCAATTATTTGTACAGACAGATCCTTAAATATCCACGGTGCCAGAGCTGAGATATTAATTTTAATTTTATTCACAGAAATTGATATAAGAAAATTCCTGGGGGAGTTTAGAAAAATCCAGAACACTTCTAAACGTCCTCAGACACCATACCAACGCAAAAACAATTATTTGTACAGACAGATTCTTAAATATCCACTAAATTTTGCACAAAAATTGTGCAAACTGCGTAAATCGTCTCCTTTTCAAATTCGGAGTCGATTTAGCATGTTTTACGCTTTTGGTTGTTACTGGCTTGCCGTTTCAAGTTATAAATCAATCTCTCCATGCCTATTCGTTCCCCTAAATTGTATTAATTACCGTATAGCTGGCAAACACCAAATATTCGGTCGCAGAGCTGAGATATTCATTTTATTTTTATTCACAGAAATTGATACAAGAAAATTACTGGGGGTGTTTAGAAAAATCCAGGACGCTTCTGGACGTCTTCAGATCTCATACAAAAGCAAAGGCAATTATTTGTACAGACAGATCCTTAAATATCCACGGTGCCAGAGCTGAGATATTAATTTTAATTTTATTCACAGAAATTGATATAAGAAAATTCCTGGGGGAGTTTAGAAAAATCCAGGACACTTCTAAACGTCCTCAGACACCATACCAACGCAAAAACAATTATTTGTACAGACAGATTCTTAAATATCCACTAAATTTTGCACAAAAATTGTGCAAACTGCGTAAATCGTCTCCTTTTCAAATTCGGAGTCGATTTAGCATGTTTTACGCTTTTGGTTGTTACTGGCTTGCCGTTTCAAGTTATAAATCAATCTCTCCATGCCTATTCGTTCCCCTAAATTGTATTAATTAACGTATTGCTGGCAAACACCAAATATTCGGTCGCAGAGCTGAGATATTCATTTTATTTTTATTCACAGAAATTGATACAAGAAAATTACTGGGGGTGTTTAGAAAAATCCAGGACACTTCTGGACGTCTTCAGACATTATACAAAAGCAAAGGCAATTATTTGTACAAACAGATCCTTAAATATCCACGGTGCCAGAGCTGAGATATTAATTTTAATTTTATTCACAGAAATTGATATAAGAAAATTCCTGGGGGAGTTTAGAAAAATCCAGGACACTTCTAAACGTCCTCAGACACCATACCAACGCAAAAACAATTATTTGTACAGACAGTTTCTTAAATATCCACTAAATTTTGCACAAAAATTGTGCAAACTGCGTAAATCGTCTCCTTTTCAAATTCGGAGTCGATTTAGCATGTTTTACGCTTTTGGTTGTTACCGGCTTGCCGTTTCAAGTTATAAATCAATCTCTCCATGCCTATTCGTTCCCCTAAATTGTATTAATTAACGTATTGCTGGCAAACACCAAATATTCGGTCGCAGAGCTGAGATATTCATTTTATTTTTATTCACAGAAATTGATACAAGAAAACTACTGGGGGTGTTTAGAAAAATCCAGGACACTTCTGGACGTCTTCAGATCTCATACAAAAGCAAAGGCAATTATTTGTACAGACAGATCCTTAAATATCCACGGTGCCAGAGCTGAGATATTAATTTTAATTTTATTCACAGAAATTGATATAAGAAAATTCCTGGGGGAGTTTAGAAAAATCCAGGACACTTCTAAACGTCCTCAGACACCATACCAACGCAAAAACAATTATTTGTACAGACAGATTCTTAAATATCCACTAAATTTTGCACAAAAATTGTGCAAACTGCGTAAATAGTCTCCTTTTCAAATTCGGAGTCGATTTAGCATGTTTTACGCTTTTGGTTGTTACTGGCTTGCCGTTTCAAGTTATAAATCAATCTCTCCATGCCTATTCGTTCCCCTAAATTGTATTAATTAACGTATTGCCGGCAAACACCAAATATTCGGTCGCAGAGCTGAGATATTCATTTTATTTTTATTCACAGAAATTGATACAAGAAAATTACTGGGGGTGTTTAGAAAAATCCAGGACACTTCTGGACGTCTTCAGACCTCATACAAAAGCAAAGGCAATTATTTGTACAAACAGATCCTTAAATATCCACGGTGCCAGAGCTGAGATATTAATTTTAATTTTATTCACAGAAATTGATATAAGAAAATTCCTGGGGGAGTTTTGAAAAATCCAGGACACTTCTAAACGTCCTCAGACACCATACCAACGCAAAAACAATTATTTGTACAGACAGATTCTTAAATATCCACTAAATTTTGCACAAAAATTGTGCAAACTGCGTAAATCGTCTCCTTTTCAAATTCGGAGTCGATTTAGCATGTTTTACGCTTTTGGTTGTTACTGGCTTGCCGTTTCAAGTTATAAATCAATCTCTCCATGCCTATTCGTTCCCCTAAATTGTATTAATTAACGTATTGCTGGCAAACACCAAATATTCGGTCGCAGAGTTGAGATATTCATTTTATTTTTATTCACAGAAATTGATACAAGAAAATTACTGGGGGTGTTTAGAAAAATCCAGGACACTTCTGGACGTCTTCAGACCTCATACAAAAGCAAAGGCAATTATTTGTACAAACAGATCCTTAAATATCCACGGTGCCAGAGCTGAGATATTAATTTTAATTTTATTCACAGAAATTGATATAAGAAAATTCCTGGGGGAGTTTTGAAAAATCCAGGACACTTCTAAACGTCCTCAGACACCATACCAACGCAAAAACAATTATTTGTACAGACAGATTCTTAAATATCCACTAAATTTTGCACAAAAATTGTGCAAACTGCGTAAATCGTCTCCTTTTCAAATTCGGAGTCGATTTAGCATGTTTTACGCTTTTGGTTGTTACTGGCTTGCCGTTTCAAGTTATAAATCAATCTCTCCATGCCTATTCGTTCCCCTAAATTGTATTAATTACCGTATAGCTGGCAAACACCAAATATTCGGTCGCAGAGCTGAGATATTCATTTTATTTTTATTCACAGAAATTGATACAAGAAAATTACTGGGGGTGTTTAGAAAAATCCAGGACACTTCTGGACGTCTTCAGATCTCATACAAAAGCAAAGGCAATTATTTGTACAGACAGATCCTTAAATATCCACGGTGCCAGAGCTGAGATATTAATTTTAATTTTATTCACAGAAATTGATATAAGAAAATTCCTGGGGGAGTTTAGAAAAATCCAGGACACTTCTAAACGTCCTCAGACACCATACCAACGCAAAAACAATTATTTGTACAGACAGATTCTTAAATATCCACTAAATTTTGCACAAAAATTGTGCAAACTGCGTAAATCGTCTCCTTTTCAAATTCGGAGTCGATTTAGCATGTTTTACGCTTTTGGTTGTTACTGGCTTGCCGTTTCAAGTTATAAATCAATTTCTCCATGCCTATTCGTTCCCCTAAATTGTATTAATTAACGTATTGCTGGCAAACACCAAATATTCGGTCGCAGAGCTGAGATATTCATTTTATTTTTATTCACAGAAATTGATACAAGAAAATTACTGGGGGTGTTTAGAAAAATCCAGGACGCTTCTGGACGTCTTCAGATCTCATACGAAAGCAAAGGCAATTATTTGTACAGACAGATCCTTAAATATCCACGGTGCCAGAGCTGAGATATTAATTTTAATTTTATTCACAGAAATTGATATAAGAAAATTCCTGGGGGAGTTTAGAAAAATCCAGGACACTTCTAAACGTCCTCAGACACCATACCAACGCAAAAACAATTATTTGTACAGACAGATTCTTAAATATCCACTAAATTTTGCACAAAAATTGTGCAAACTGCGTAAATCGTCTCCTTTTCAAATTCGGAGTCGATTTAGCATGTTTTACGATTTTGGTTGTTACTGGCTTGCCGTTTCAAGTTATAAATCAATCTCTCCATGCCTATTCGTTCCCCTAAATTGTATTAATTAACGTATTGCTGGCAAACACCAAATATTCGGTCGCAGAGCTGAGATATTCATTTTATTTTTATTCACAGAAATTGATACAAGAAAATTACTGGGGGTGTTTAGAAAAATCCAGGACACTTCTGGACGTCTTCAGACCTCATACAAAAGCAAAGGCAATTATTTGTACAAACAGATCCTTAAATATCCACGGTGCCAGAGCTGAGATATTAATTTTAATTTTATTCACAGAAATTGATATAAGAAAATTCCTGGGGAAGTTTAGAAAAATCCAGGACACTTCTAAACGTCCTCAGACACCATACCAACGCAAAAACAATTATTTGTACAGACAGATTCTTAAATATCCACTAAATTTTGCACAAAAATTGTGCAAACTGCGTAAATCGTCTCCTTTTCAAATTCGGAGGCGATTTAGCATGTTTTACGCTTTTGGTTGTTACTGGCTTGCCGTTTCAAGTTATAAATCAATCTCTCCATGCCTATTCGTTCCCCTAAATTGTATTAATTACCGTATAGCTGGCAAACACCAAATATTCGGTCGCAGAGCTGAGATATTCATTTTATTTTTATTCACAGAAATTGATACAAGAAAATTACTGGGGGTGTTTAGAAAAATCCAGGACACTTCTGGACGTCTTCAGATCTCATACAAAAGCAAAGGCAATTATTTGTACAGACAGATCCTTAAATATCCACGGTGCCAGAGCTGAGATATTAATTTTAATTTTATTCACAGAAATTGATATAAGAAAATTCCTGGGGGAGTTTAGAAAAATCCAGGACACTTCTAAACGTCCTCAGACACCATACCAACGCAAAAACAATTATTTGTACAGACAGATTTTTAAATATCCACTAAATTTTGCACAAAAATTGTGCAAACTGCGTAAATCGTCTCCTTTTCAAATTCGGAGTCGATTTAGCATGTTTTACGCTTTTGGTTGTTACTGGCTTGCCGTTTCAAGTTATAAATCAATCTCTCCATGCCTATTCGTTCCCCTAAATTGTATTAATTAACGTATTGCTGGCAAACACCAAATATTCGGTCGCAGAGCTGAGATATTCATTTTATTTTTATTCACAGAAATTGATACAAGAAAATTACTGGGGGTGTTTAGAAAAATCCAGGACACTTCTGGACGTCTTCAGACCTCATACAAAAGCAAAGGCAATTATTTGTACAAACAGATCCTTAAATATCCACGGTGCCAGAGCTGAGATATTAATTTTAATTTTATTCACAGAAATTGATATAAGAAAATTCCTGGGGAAGTTTAGAAAAATCCAGGACACTTCTAAACGTCCTCAGACACCATACCAACGCAAAAACAATTATTTGTACAGACAGATTCTTAAATATCCACTAAATTTTGCACAAAAATTGTGCAAACTGCGTAAATCGTCTCCTTTTCAAATTCGGAGGCGATTTAGCATGTTTTACGCTTTTGGTTGTTACTGGCTTGCCGTTTCAAGTTATAAATCAATCTCTCCATGCCTATTCGTTCCCCTAAATTGTATTAATTACCGTATAGCTGGCAAACACCAAATATTCGGTCGCAGAGCTGAGATATTCATTTTATTTTTATTCACAGAAATTGATACAAGAAAATTACTGGGGGTGTTTAGAAAAATCCAGGACACTTCTGGACGTCTTCAGATCTCATACAAAAGCAAAGGCAATTATTTGTACAGACAGATCCTTAAATATCCACGGTGCCAGAGCTGAGATATTAATTTTAATTTTATTCACAGAAATTGATATAAGAAAATTCCTGGGGGAGTTTAGAAAAATCCAGGACACTTCTAAACGTCCTCAGACACCATACCAACGCAAAAACAATTATTTGTACAGACAGATTCTTAAATATCCACTAAATTTTGCACAAAAATTGTGCAAACTGCGTAAATCGTCTCCTTTTCAAATTCGGAGTCGATTTAGCATGTTTTACGCTTTTGGTTGTTACTGGCTTGCCGTTTCAAATTATAAATCAATCTCTCCATGCCTATTCGTTCCCCTAAATTGTATTAATTAACGTATTGCTGGCAAACACCAAATATTCGGTCGCAGAGCTGAGATATTCATTTTATTTTTATTCACAGAAATTGATACAAGAAAATTACTGGGGGTGTTTAGAAAAATCCAGGACGCTTCTGGACGTCTTCAGATCTCATACAAAAGCAAAGGCAATTATTTGTACAGACAGATCCTTAAATATCCACGGTGCCAGAGCTGAGATATTAATTTTAATTTTATTCACAGAAATTGATATAAGAAAATTCCTGGGGGAGTTTAGAAAAATCCAGGACACTTCTAAACGTCCTCAGACACCATACCAACGCAAAAACAATTATTTGTACAGACAGATTCTTAAATATCCACTAAATTTTGCACAAAAATTGTGCAAACTGCGTAAATCGTCTCCTTTTCAAATTCGGAGTCGATTTAGCATGTTTTACGCTTTTGGTTGTTACTGGCTTGCCGTTTCAAGTTATAAATCAATTTCTCCATGCCTATTCGTTCCCCTAAATAGTATTAATTAACGTATTGCTGGCAAACACCAAATATTCGGTCGCAGAGCTGAGATATTCATTTTATTTTTATTCACAGAAATTGATACAAGAAAATTACTGGGGGTGTTTAGAAAAATCCAGGACGCTTCTGGACGTCTTCAGATCTCATACAAAAGCAAAGGCAATTATTTGTACAGACAGATCCTTAAATATCCACGGTGCCAGAGCTGAGATATTAATTTTAATTTTATTCACAGAAATTGATATAAGAAAATTCCTGGGGGAGTTTTGAAAAATCCAGGACACTTCTAAACGTCCTCAGACACCATACCAACGCAAAAACAATTATTTGTACAGACAGATTCTTAAATATCCACTAAATTTTGCACAAAAATTGTGCAAACTGCGTAAATCGTCTCCTTTTCAAATTCGGAGTCGATTTAGCATGTTTTACGCTTTTGGTTGTTACTGGCTTGCCGTTTCAAGTTATAAATCAATCTCTCCATGCCTATTCGTTCCCCTAAATTGTATTAATTACCGTATAGCTGGCAAACACCAAATATTCGGTCGCAGAGCTGAGATATTCATTTTATTTTTATTCACAGAAATTGATACAAGAAAATTACTGGGGGTGTTTAGAAAAATCCAGGACACTTCTGGACGTCTTCAGATCTCATACAAAAGCAAAGGCAATTATTTGTACAGACAGATCCTTAAATATCCACGGTGCCAGAGCTGAGATATTAATTTTAATTTTATTCACAGAAATTGATATAAGAAAATTCCTGGGGGAGTTTAGAAAAATCCAGGACACTTCTAAACGTCCTCAGACACCATACCAACGCAAAAACAATTATTTGTACAGACAGATTCTTAAATATCCACTAAATTTTGCACAAAAATTGTGCAAACTGCGTAAATCGTCTCCTTTTCAAATTCGGAGTCGATTTAGCATGTTTTACGCTTTTGGTTGTTACTGGCTTGCCGTTTCAAGTTATAAATCAATCTCTCCATGCCTATTCGTTCCCCTAAATTGTATTAATTAACGTATTGCTGGCAAACACCAAATATTCGGTCGCAGAGCTGAGATATTCATTTTATTTTTATTCACAGAAATTGATACAAGAAAATTACTGGGGGTGTTTAGAAAAATCAAGGACACTTCTGGACGTCTTCAGACATCATACAAAAGCAAAGGCAATTATTTGTACAAACAGATCCTTAAATATCCACGGTGCCAGAGCTGAGATATTAATTTTAATTTTATTCACAGAAATTGATATAAGAAAATTCCTGGGGGAGTTTAGAAAAATCCAGGACACTTCTAAACGTCCTCAGACACCATACCAACGCAAAAACAATTATTTGTACAGACAGATTCTTAAATATCCACTAAATTTTGCACAAAAATTGTGCAAACTGCGTAAATCGTCTCCTTTTCAAATTCGGAGTCGATTTAGCATGTTTTACGCTTTTGGTTGTTACTGGCTTGCCGTTTCAAGTTATAAATCAATTTCTCCATGCCTATTCGTTCCCCTAAATAGTATTAATTAACGTATTGCTGGCAAACACCAAATATTCGGTCGCAGAGCTGAGATATTCATTTTATTTTTATTCACAGAAATTGATACAAGAAAATTACTGGGGGTGTTTAGAAAAATCCAGGACGCTTCTGGACGTCTTCAGATCTCATACAAAAGCAAAGGCAATTATTTGTACAGACAGATCCTTAAATATCCACGGTGCCAGAGCTGAGATATTAATTTTAATTTTATTCACCGAAATTGATATAAGAAAATTCCTGGGGGAGTTTAGAAAAATCCAGGACACTTCTAAACGTCCTCAGACACCATACCAACGCAAAAACAATTATTTGTACAGACAGATTCTTAAATATCCACTAAATTTTGCACAAAAATTGTGCAAACTGCGTAAATCGTCTCCTTTTCAAATTCGGAGTCGATTTAGCATGTTTTACGCTTTTGGTTGTTACTGGCTTGCCGTTTCAAGTTATAAATCAATCTCTCCATGCCTATTCGTTCCCCTAAATTGTATTAATTAACGTATTGCTGGCAAACACCAAATATTCGGTCGCAGAGCTGAGATATTAATTTTATTTTTATTCACAGAAATTGATACAAGAAAATTACTGGGGGTGTTTAGAAAAATCCAGGACACTTCTGGACGTCTTCAGACCTCATACAAAAGCAAAGGCAATTATTTGTACAAACAGATCCTTAAATATCCACGGTGCCAGAGCTGAGATATTAATTTTAATTTTATTCACAGAAATTGATATAAGAAAATTCCTGGGGAAGTTTAGAAAAATCCAGGACACTTCTAAACGTCCTCAGACACCATACCAACGCAAAAACAATTATTTGTACAGACAGATTCTTAAATATCCACTAAATTTTGCACAAAAATTGTGCAAACTGCGTAAATCGTCTCCTTTTCAAATTCGGAGGCGATTTAGCATGTTTTACGCTTTTGGTTGTTACTGGCTTGCCGTTTCAAGTTATAAATCAATCTCTCCATGCCTATTCGTTCCCCTAAATTGTATTAATTACCGTATAGCTGGCAAACACCAAATATTCGGTCGCAGAGCTGAGATATTCATTTTATTTTTATTCACAGAAATTGATACAAGAAAATTACTGGGGGTGTTTAGAAAAATCCAGGACACTTCTGGACGTCTTCAGATCTCATACAAAAGCAAAGGCAATTATTTGTACAGACAGATCCTTAAATATCCACGGTGCCAGAGCTGAGATATTAATTTTAATTTTATTCACAGAAATTGATATAAGAAAATTCCTGGGGGAGTTTAGAAAAATCCAGGACACTTCTAAACGTCCTCAGACACCATACCAACGCAAAAACAATTATTTGTACAGACAGATTCTTAAATATCCACTAAATTTTGCACAAAAATTGTGCAAACTGCGTAAATCGTCTCCTTTTCAAATTCGGAGTCGATTTAGCATGTTTTACGCTTTTGGTTGTTACTGGCTTGCCGTTTCAAGTTATAAATCAATCTCTCCATGCCTATTCGTTCCCCTAAATTGTATTAATTAACGTATTGCTGGCAAACACCAAATATTCGGTCGCAGAGCTGAGATATTCATTTTATTTTTATTCACAGAAATTGATACAAGAAAATTACTGGGGGTGTTTAGAAAAATCCAGGACACTTCTGGACGTCTTCAGACCTCATACAAAAGCAAAGGCAATTATTTGTACAAACAGATCCTTAAATATCCACGGTGCCAGAGCTGAGATATTAATTTTAATTTTATTCACAGAAATTGATATAAGAAAATTCCTGGGGAAGTTTAGAAAAATCCAGGACACTTCTACACGTGCTCAGACACCATACCAACGCAAAAACAATTATTTGTACAGACAGATTCTTAAATATCCACTAAATTTTGCACAAAAATTGTGCAAACTGCGTAAATCGTCTCCTTTTCAAATTCGGAGGCGATTTAGCATGTTTTACGCTTTTGGTTGTTACTGGCTTGCCGTTTCAAGTTATAAATCAATCTCTCCATGCCTATTCGTTCCCCTAAATTGTATTAATTACCGTATAGCTGGCAAACACCAAATATTCGGTCGCAGAGCTGAGATATTCATTTTATTTTTATTCACAGAAATTGATACAAGAAAATTACTGGGGGTGTTTAGAAAAATCCAGGACACTTCTGGACGTCTTCAGATCTCATACAAAAGCAAAGGCAATTATTTGTACAGACAGATCCTTAAATATCCACGGTGCCAGAGCTGAGATATTAATTTTAATTTTATTCACAGAAATTGATATAAGAAAATTCCTGGGGGAGTTTAGAAAAATCCAGGACACTTCTAAACGTCCTCAGACACCATACCAACGCAAAAACAATTATTTGTACAGACAGATTCTTAAATATCCACTAAATTTTGCACAAAAATTGTGCAAACTGCGTAAATCGTCTCCTTTTCAAATTCGGAGTCGATTTAGCATGTTTTACGCTTTTGGTTGTTACTGGCTTGCCGTTTCAAGTTGTAAATCAATCTCTCCATGCCTATTCGTTCCCCTAAATTGTATTAATTAACGTATTGCTGGCAAACACCAAATATTCGGTCGCAGAGCTGAGATATTCATTTTATTTTTATTCACAGAAATTGATACAAGAAAATTACTGGGGGTGTTTAGAAAAATCCAGGACACTTCTGGACGTCTTCAGACATCATACAAAAGCAAAGGCAATTATTTGTACAGACAGATCCTTAAATATCCACGGTGCCAGAGCTGAGATATTAATTTTAATTTTATTCACAGAAATTGATATAAGAAAATTCCTGGGGGAGTTTAGAAAAATCCAGGACACTTCTAAACGTCCTCAGACACCATACCAACGCAAAAACAATTATTTGTACAGACAGATTCTTAAATATCCACTAAATTTTGCACAAAAATTGTGCAAACTGCGTAAATCGTCTCCTTTTCAAATTCGGAGTCGATTTAGCATGTTTTACGCTTTTGGTTGTTACTGGCTTGCCGTTTCAAGTTATAAATCAATCTCTCCATGCCTATTCGTTCCCCTAAATTGTATTAATTAACGTATTGCTGGCAAACACCAAATATTCGGTCGCAGAGCTGAGATATTCATTTTATTTTTATTCACAGAAATTGATACAAGAAAATTACTGGGGGTGTTTAGAAAAATCCAGGACACTTCTGGACGTCTTCAGATCTCATACAAAAGCAAAGGCAATTATTTGTACAGACAGATCCTTAAATATCCACGGTGCCAGAGCTGAGATATTAATTTTAATTTTATTCACAGAAATTGATATAAGAAAATTCCTGGGGGAGTTTCGAAAAATCCAGGACACTTCTAAACGTCCTCAGACACCATACCAACGCAAAAACAATTATTTGTACAGACAGATTCTTAAATATCCACTAAATTTTGCACAAAAATTGTGCAAACTGCGTAAATCTTCTCCTTTTCAAATTCGGAGTCGATTTAGCATGTTTTACGCTTTTGGTTGTTACTGGCTTGCCGTTTCAAGTTATAAATCAATCTCTACATGCCTATTCGTTCCCCTAAATTGTATTAATTAACGTATTGCTGGCAAACACCAAATATTCGGTCGCAGAGCTGAGATATTCATTTTAATTTTATTCACAGAAATTGATACAAGAAAATTACTGGGGGTGTTTAGAAAAATCCAGGACACTTTTGGACGTCTTCAGACACCATACAAAAGCAAAGGCAATTATTTGTACAAACAGATCCTTAAATATCCACGGTGCCAGAGCTGAGATATTAGTTTTAATTTTATTCCCAGAAATTGATATAAGAAAATTCCTGGGGGAGTTTAGAAAAATCCAGGACACTTCTAAACGTCCTCAGACACCATACCAACGCAAAAACAATTATTTGTACAGACAGATTCTTAAATATCCACTAAATTTTGCACAAAAATTGTGCAAACTGCGTAAATCGTCTCCTTTTCAAATTCGGAGTCGATTTAGCATGTTTTACGCTTTTGGTTGTTACTGGCTTGCCGTTTCAAGTTATAAATTAATCTCTCCATGCCTATTCGTTCCCCTAAATTGTATTAATTAACGTATTGCTGGCAAACACCAAATATTCGGTCGCAGAGCTGAGATATTCATTTTATTTTTATTCACAGAAATTGATACAAGAAAATTACTGGGGGTGTTTAGAAAAATCCAGGACACTTCTGGACGTCTTCAGACATCATACAAAAGCAAAGGCAATTATTTGTACAGACAGATCCTTAAATATCCACGGTGCCAGAGCTGAGATATTAATTTTAATTTTATTCATAGAAATTGATATAAGAAAATTCCTGGGGGAGTTTAGAAAAATCCAGGACACTTCTAAACGTCCTCAGACACCATACCAACGCAAAAACAATTATTTGTACAGACAGATTCTTAAATATCCACTAAATTTTGCACAAAAATTGTGCAAACTGCGTAAATCGTCTCCTTTTCAAACTTGGAGTCGATTTAGCATGTTTTACGCTTTTGGTTGTTACTGGCTTGCCGTTTCAAGTTATAAATCAATCTCTCCATGCCTATTCGTTCCCCTAAATTGTATTAATTAACGTATTGCTGGCAAACACCAAATATTCGGTCGCAGAGCTGAGATATTCATTTTATTTTTATTCACAGAAATTGATACAAGAAAATTACTGGGGGTGTTTAGAAAAATCCAGGACACTTCTGGACGTCTTCAGACATCATACAAAAGCAAAGGCAATTATTTGTACAAACAGATCCTTAAATATCCACGGTGCCAGAGCTGAGATATTAATTTTAATTTTATTCACAGAAATTGATATAAGAAAATTCCTGGGGGAGTTTAGAAAAATCCAGGACACTTCTAAACGTCCTCAGACACCATACCAACGCAAAAACAATTATTTGTACAGACAGATTCTTAAATATCCACTAAATTTTGCACAAAAATTGTGCAAACTGCGTAAATCGTCTCCTTTTCAAATTCGGAGTCGATTTAGCATGTTTTACGCTTTTGGTTGTTACTGGCTTGCCGTTTCAAGTTATAAATCAATCTCTCCATGCCTATTCGTTTCCCTAAATTGTATTAATTAACGTATTGCTGGCAAACACCAAATATTCGGTCGCAGAGCTGAGATATTCATTTTATTTTTATTCACAGAAATTGATACAAGAAAATTACTGGGGGTGTTTAGAAAAATCCAGGACACTTCTGGACGTCTTCAGACATCATACAAAAGCAAAGGCAATTATTTGTACAGACAGATCCTTAAATATCCACGGTGCCAGAGCTGAGATATTAATTTTAATTTTATTCACAAAAATTGATATAAGAAAATTCCTGGGGGAGTTTAGAAAAATCCAGGACACTTCTAAACGTCCTCAGACACCATACCAACGCAAAAACAATTATTTGTACAGACAGATTCTTAAATATCCACTAAATTTTGCACAAAAATTGTGCAAACTGCGTAAATCGTCTCCTTTTCAAATTCGGAGTCGATTTAGCATGTTATACGCTTTTGGTTGTTACTGGCTTGCCGTTTCAAGTTATAAATTAATCTCTCCATGCCTATTCGTTCCCCTAAATTGTATTAATTAACGTATTGCTGGCAAACACCAGATATTCGGTCGCAGAGCTGAGATATTCATTTTATTTTTATTCACAGAAATTGATACATGAAAATTACTGGGGGTGTTTAGAAAAATCCAGGACACTTCTGGACGTCTTCAGACATCATAAAAAAGCAAAGGCAATTATTTGTACAGACAGATCCTTAAATATCCACGGTGCCAGAGCTGAGATATTAATTTTAATTTTATTCATAGAAACTGATATAAGAAAATTCCTGGGGGAGTTTAGAAAAATCCAGGACACTTCTAAACGTCCTCAGACACCATACCAACGCAAAAACAATTATATGTACAGACAGATTCTTAAATATCCACTAAATTTTGCACAAAAATTGTGCAAACGGCGTAAATCGTCTCTTTTTCAAATTCGGAGTCGATTTAGCATGTTTTACGCTTTTGGTTGTTACTGGCTTGCCGTTTCAAGTTATAAATCAATCTTTCCATGCCTATTCGTTCCCCTAAATTGTATTAATTAACGTATTGCTGGCAAACACCAAATATTCGGTCGCAGAGCTGAGATATTCATTTTATTTTTATTCACAGAAATTGATACAAGAAAATTACTGGGGGTGTTTAGAAAAATCCAGGACACTTCTGGACGTCTTCAGACATCATACAAAAGCAAAGGCAATTATTTGTACAAACAGATCCTTAAATATCCACGGTGCCAGAGCTGAGATATTAATTTTAATTTTATTCACAGAAATTGATATAAGAAAATTCCTGGGGGAGTTTAGAAAAATCCAGGACACTTCTAAACGTCCTCAGACACCATACCAACGCAAAAACAATTATTTGTACAGACAGATTCTTAAATATCCACTAAATTTTGCACAAAAATTGTGCAAACTACGTAAATCGTCTCCTTTTCAAATTCGGAGTCGATTTTGCATGTTTTACGCTTTTGGTTGTTACTGGCTTGCCGTTTCAAGTTATAAATCAATCTCTCCATGCCTATTCGTTTCCCTAAATTGTATTAATTAACGTATTGCTGGCAAACACCAAATATTCGGTCGCAGAGCTGAGATATTCATTTTATTTTTATTCACAGAAATTGATACAAGAAAATTACTGGGGGTGTTTAGAAAAATCCAGGACACTTCTGGACGTCTTCAGACATCATACAAAAGCAAAGGCAATTATTTGTACAGACAGATCCTTAAATATCCACGGTGCCAGAGCTGAGATATTAATTTTAATTTTATTCACAGAAATTGATATAAGAAAATTCCTGGGGGAGTTTAGAAAAATCCAGGACACTTCTAAACGTCCTCAGACACCATACCAACGCAAAAACAATTATTTGTACAGACAGATTCTTAAATATCCACTAAATTTTGCACAAAAATTGTGCAAACTGCGTAAATCTTCTCCTTTTCAAATTCGGAGTCGATTTAGCGTGTTTTACGCTTTTGGTTGTTACTGGCTTGCCGTTTCAAGTTATAAATCAATCTCTCCATGCCTATTCGTTCCTCTAAATTGTATTAATCAACGTATTTCTGGCAAACACCAAATATTCGGTCGCAAAGCTGAGATATTCATTTTATTTTTATTCACAGAAATTGATACAAGAAAATTACTGGGGGTTTTTAGAAAAATCCAGGACACTTCTGGACGTCTTCAGACATCATACAAAAGCAAAGGCAATTATTTGTACAGACAGATCCTTAAATATCCACGGTGCCAGAGCTGAGATATTAATTTTAATTTTATTCACAGAAATTGATATAAGAAAATTCCTGGGAGAGTTTAGAAAAATCCAGGACACTTCTAAACGTCCTCAGACACCATACCAACGCAAAAACAATTAATTGTACAGACAGATTCTTAAATATCCACTAAATTTTGCACAAAAATTTTGCAAACTGCGTAAATCGTCTCCTTTTCAAATTCGGAGCCGATTTAGCATGTTTTACGATTTTGGTTGTTACTGGCTTGCCGTTTCAAGTTATAAATCAATCTCTCCATGCCTATTCGTTCCCCTAAATTGTATTAATTAACGTATTGCTGGCAAACACCAAATATTCGGTCGCAGAGCTGAGATATTCATTTTATTTTTATTCACAGAAATTGATACAAGAAAATTACTGGGGGTGTTTAGAAAAATCCAGGACACTTCTGGACGTCTTCAGACATGATACAAAAGCAAAGGCAATTATTTGTACAAACAGATCCTTAAATATCCACGGTGCCAGAGCTGAGATATTAATTTTAATTTTATTCACAGAAATTGATATAAGAAAATTCCTGGGGGAGTTTAGAAAAATCCAGGACACTTCTAAACGTCCTCAGACACCATACCAACGCAAAAACAATTATTTGTACAGACAGATTTTTAAATATCCACTAAATTTTGCACAAAAATTGTGCAAACTGCGTAAATCGTCTCCTTTTCAAATTCGGAGTCGATTTAGCATGTTTTACGCTTTTGGTTGTTACTGGCTTGCCGTTTCAAGTTATAAATCAATCTCTCCATGCCTATTCGTTCCCCTAAATTGTATTAATTAACGTATTGCTGGCAAACACCAAATATTCGGTCGCAGAGCTGAGATATTCATTTTATTTTGATTCACAGAAATTGTTACAAGAAAATTACTGGGGGTGTTTAGAAAAATCCAGGACACTTCTGGACGTCTTCAGACATCATACAAAAGCAAAGGCAATTATTTGTACAAACAGATCCTTAAATATCCACGGTGCCAGAGCTGAGATATTAATTTTAATTTTATTCACAGAAATTGATATAAGAAAATTCCTGGGGGAGTTTAGAAAAATCCAGGACACTTCTAAACGTCCTCAGACACCATACCAACGCAAAAACAATTATTTGTACAGACAGATTCTTAAATATCCACTAAATTTTGCACAAAAATTGTGCAAACTGCGTAAATCGTCTCCTTTTCAAATTCGGAGTCGATTTAGCATGTTTTACGCTTTTGGTTGTTACTGGCTTGCCGTTTCAAGTTATAAATCAATCTCTCCATGCCTATTCGTTCCCCTAAATTGTATTAATTAACGTATTGCTGGCAAACACCAAATATTCGGTCGCAGAGCTGAGATATTCATTTTATTTTTATTCACAGAAATTGATACAAGAAAATTACTGGGGGTGTTTAGAAAAATCCAGGACACTTCTGGACGTCTTCAGACACCATACAAAAGCAAAGGCAATTATTTGTACAAACAGATCTTTAAATATCCACGGTGCCAGAGCTGAGATATTAATTTTAATTTTATTCACAGAAATTGATATAAGAAAATTCCTGGGGGAGTTTAGAAAAATCCAGGACACTTCTAAACGTCCTCAGACACCATACCAACGCAAAAACAATTATTTGTACAGACAGATTCTTAAATATCCACTAAATTTTGCACAAAAATTGTGCAAACTGCGTAAATCGTCTCCTTTTCAAATTCGGAGTCGATTTAGCATGTTTTACGCTTTTGGTTGTTACTGGCTTGCCGTTTCAAGTTATAAATCAATCTCTCCATGCCTATTCGTTCCCCTAAATTGTATTAATTAACGTATTGCTGGCAAACACCAAATATTCGGTCGCAGAGCTGAGATATTCATTTTATTTTTATTCACAGAAATTGATACAAGAAAATTACTGGGGGTTTTTAGAAAAATCCAGGACACTTCTGGACGTCTTCAGACATCATACAAAAGCAAAGGCAATTATTTGTACAGACAGATTCTTAAATATCCACGGTGCCAGAGCTGAGATATTAATTTTAATTTTATTCACAGAAATTGATATAAGAAAATTCCTGGGGGAGTTTAGAAAAATCCAGGACACTTCTAAACGTCCTCAGACACCGTACCAACGCAAAAACAATTATATGTACAGACAGATTCTTAAATATCCACTAAATTTTGCACAAAAATTGTGCAAACGGCGTAAATCGTCTCTTTTTCTAATTCGGAGTCGATTTAGCATGTTTTACGCTTTTGGTTGTTACTGGCTTGCCGTTTCAAGTTATAAATCAATCTTTCCATGCCTATTCGTTCCCCTAAATTGTATTAATTAACGTATTGCTGGCAAACACCAAATATTCGGTCGCAGAGCTGAGATATTCATTTTATTTTTATTCACAGAAATTGATACAAGAAAATTACTGGGGGTGTTTAGAAAAATCCAGGACACTTCTGGACGTCTTCAGACATCATACAAAAGCAAAGGCAATTATTTGTACAAACAGATCCTTAAATATCCACGGTGCCAGAGCTGAGATATTAATTTTAATTTTATTCACAGAAATTGATATAAGAAAATTCCTGGGGGAGTTTAGAAAAATCCAGGACACTTCTAAACGTCCTCAGACACCATACCAACGCAAAAACAATTATTTGTACAGACAGATTCTTAAATATCCACTAAATTTTGCACAAAAATTGTGCAAACTACGTAAATCGTCTCCTTTTCAAATTCGGAGTCGATTTTGCATGTTTTACGCTTTTGGTTGTTACTGGCTTGCCGTTTCAAGTTATAAATCAATCTCTCCATGCCTATTCGTTTCCCTAAATTGTATTAATTAACGTATTGCTGGCAAACACCAAATATTCGGTCGCAGAGCTGAGATATTCATTTTATTTTTATTCACAGAAATTGATACAAGAAAATTACTGGGGGTGTTTAGAAAAATCCAGGACACTTCTGGACGTCTTCAGACATCATACAAAAGCAAAGGCAATTATTTGTACAGACAGATCCTTAAATATCCACGGTGCCAGAGCTGAGATATTAATTTTAATTTTATTCACAGAAATTGATATAAGAAAATTCCTGGGGGAGTTTAGAAAAATCCAGGACACTTCTAAACGTCCTCAGACACCATACCAACGCAAAAACAATTATTTGTACAGACAGATTCTTAAATATCTACTAAATTTTGCACAAAATTTGGCAAAATGCGTAAATCGTCTCCTTTTCAAATTCGGAGTCGATTTAGCATATTTTACGTTTTTGGTTGTTACTGGCTTGCTGTTTCAAGTTATAAATCAATCTCTCCATGCCTATTCGTTCCCCTAAATTGTATTAATTAACGTATTGCTGGCAAACACCAAATATTCGGTCGCAGAGCTGAGATATTCATTTTATTTTTATTCACAGAAATTGATACAAGAAAATTACTGGGGGTGTTTAGAAAAATCCAGGACACTTCTGGACGTCTTCAGACATCATACAAAAGCAAAGGCAATTATTTGTACAAACACATCCTTAAATATCCACGGTGCCAGAGCTGAGATATTAATTTTAATTTTATTCACAGAAATTGATATAAGAAAATTCCTGGGGGAGTTTAGAAAAATCCAGGACACTTCTAAACGTCCTCAGACACCATACCAACGCAAAAACAATTATTTGTACAGACAGATTCTTAAATATCCACTAAATTTTGCACAAAAATTGTGCAAACTGCGTAAATCGTCTCCTTTTCAAATTCGGAGTCGATTTAGCATGTTTTACGCTTTTGGTTGTTACTGGCTTGACGGTTCAAGTTATAAATCAATCTCTCCATGCCTATTCGTTCCCCTAAATTGTATTAATTAACGTATTGCTGGCAAACACCAAATATTCGGTCGCAGAGCTGAGATATTCATTTTATTTTTATTCACAGAAATTGATACAAGAAAATTACTGGGGGTGTTTAGAAAAATCCAGGACACTTCTGGACGTCTTCAGACACCATACAAAAGCAAAGGCAATTACTTGTACAAACAGATCTTTAAATATCCACGGTGCCAGAGCTGAGATATTAATTTTAATTTTATTCACAGAAATTGATATAAGAAAATTCCTGGGGGAGTTTAGAAAAATCCAGGACACTTCTAAACGTCCTCAGACACCATACCAACGCAAAAACAATTATTTGTACAGACAGATTTTTAAATATCCACTAAATTTTGCACAAAAATTGTGCAAACTGCGTAAATCGTCTCCTTTTCAAATTCGGAGTCGATTTAGCATGTTTTACGCTTTTGGTTGTTACTGGCTTGCCGTGGCTTGCCGTTTCAAGTTATAAATCAATCTCTCCATGCCTATTCGTTCCCCTAAATTGTATTAATTAACGTATTGCTGGCAAACACCAAATATTCGGTCGCAGAGCTGAGATATTCATTTTATTTTTATTCACAGAAATTGTTACAAGAAAATTACTGGGGGTGTTTAGAAAAATCCAGGACACTTCTGGACGTCTTCAGACATCATACAAAAGCAAAGGCAATTATTTGTACAAACAGATCCTTAAATATCCACGGTGCCAGAGCTGAGATATTAATTTTAATTTTATTCACAGAAATTGATATAAGAAAATTCCTGGGGGAGTTTAGAAAAATCCAGGACACTTCTAAACGTCCTCAGACACCATACCAACGCAAAAACAATTATTTGTACAGACAGATTCTTAAATATCCACTAAATTTTGCACAAAAATTGTGCCAACTGCGTAAATCGTCTCCTTTTCAAATTCGGAGTCGATTTAGCATGTTTTACGCTTTTGGTTGTTACTGGCTTGCCGTTTCAAGTTATAAATCAATCTCTCCATGCCTATTCGTTCCCCTAAATTGTATTAATTAACGTATTGCTGGCAAACACCAAATATTCGGTCGCAGAGCTGAGATATTCATTTTATTTTTATTCACAGAAATTGATACAAGAAAATTACTGGGGGTGTTTAGAAAAATCCAGGACACTTCTGGACGTCTTCAGACACCATACAAAAGCAAAGGCAATTATTTGTACAAACAGATCTTTAAATATCCACGGTGCCAGAGCTGAGATATTAATTTTAATTTTATTCACAGAAATTGATATAAGAAAATTCCTGGGGGAGTTTAGAAAAATCCAGGACACTTCTAAACGTCCTCAGACACCATACCAACGCAAAAACAATTATTTGTACAGACAGATTCTTAAATATCCACTAAATTTTGCACAAAAATTGTGCAAACTGCGTAAATCGTCTCCTTTTCAAATTCGGAGTCGATTTAGCATGTTTTACGCTTTTGGTTGTTACTGGCTTGCCGTTTCAAGTTATAAATCAATCTCTCCATGCCTATTCGTTCCCCTAAATTGTATTAATTAACGTATTGCTGGCAAACACCAAATATTCGGTCGCAGAGCTGAGATATTCATTTTATTTTTATTCACAGAAATTGATACAAGAAAATTACTGGGGGTTTTTAGAAAAATCCAGGACACTTCTGGACGTCTTCAGACATCATACAAAAGCAAAGGCAATTATTTGTACAGACAGATTCTTAAATATCCACGGTGCCAGAGCTGAGATATTAATTTTAATTTTATTCACAGAAATTGATATAAGAAAATTCCTGGGGGAGTTTAGAAAAATCCAGGACACTTCTAAACGTCCTCAGACACCATACCAACGCAAAAACAATTATTTGTACAGACAGATTCTTAAATATCCACTAAATTTTGCACAAAAATTGTGCAAACTGCGTAAATCGTCTCCTTTTCAAATTCGGAGTCGATTTAGCATGTTTTACGCTTTTGGTTGTTACTGGCTTGCCGTTTCAAGTTATAAATCAATCTATCCATGCCTATTCGTTCCCCTAAATTGTATTAATTAACGTATTGCTGGCAAACACCAAATATTCGGTCGCAGAGCTGAGATATTCATTTTATTTTTATTCACAGAAATTGATACAAGAAAATTCCTGGGGGAGTTTAGAAAAATCCAGGACACTTCTAAACGTCCTCAGACACCATACCAACGCAAAAACAATTATTTGTACAGACAGATTCTTAAATATCCACTAAATTTTGCACAAAAATTGTGCAAACTGCGTAAATCGTCTCCTTTTCAAATTCGGAGTCGATTTAGCATGTTTTACGCTTTTGGTTGTTACTGGCTTGCCGTTTCAAGTTATAAATCAATCTCTCCATGCCTATTCGTTCCCGTAATTGTATTAATTATCGTATTGCTGGCAAACACCAAATATTCGGTCGCAGAGCTGAGATATTCATTTAGATATTTACAGAAATTGATACAAGAAAATTACTGGGGGTGTTTAGAAAAATCCAGGACACTTCTGGACGTCTTCAGACATCATACAAAAGCAAAGGCAATTATTTGTACAAACAGATCCTTAAATATCCACGGTGCCAGAGCTGAGATATTAATTTTAATTTTATTCACAGAAATTGATATAAGAAAATTCCTGGGGGAGTTTAGAAAAATCCAGGACACTTCTAAACGTCCTCAGACACCATACCAACGCAAAAACAATTATTTGTACAGACAGATTCTTAAATATCCACTAAATTTTGCACAAAAATTGTGCAAACTGCGTAAATCGTCTCCTTTTCAAATTGGGAGTCGATTTAGCATGTTTTACGCTTTTGGTTGTTACTGGCTTGCCGTTTCAAGTTATAAATCAATCTCTCCATGCCTATTCGTTCCCCTAAATTGTATTAATTAACGTATTGCTGGCAAACACCAAATATTCGGTCGCAGAGCTGAGATATTCATTTTATTTTTATTCACAGAAATTGATACAAGAAAATTACTGGGGGTGTTTAGAAAAATCCAGGACACTTCTGGACGTCTTCAGACACCATACAAAAGCAAAGGCAATTATTTGTACAAACAGATCTTTAAATATCCACGGTGCCAGAGCTGAGATATTAATTTTAATTTTATTCACAGAAATTGATATAAGAAAATTCCTGGGGGAGTTTAGAAAAATCCAGGACACTTCTAAACGTCCTCAGACACCATACCAACGCAAAAACAATTATTTGTACAGACAGATTTTTAAATATCCACTAAATTTTGCACAAAAATTGTGCAAACTGCGTAAATCGTCTCCTTTTCAAATTCGGAGTCGATTCAGCATGTTTTACGCTTTTGGTTGTTACTGGCTTGCCGTTTCAAGTTATAAATCAATCTCTCCATGCCTATTCGTTCCCCTAAATTGTATTAATTAACGTATTGCTGGCAAACACCAAATATTCGGTCGCAGAGCTGAGATATTCATTTTATTTTTATTCACAGAAATTGTTACAAGAAAATTACTGGGGGTGCTTAGAAAAATCCAGGACACTTCTGGACGTCTTCAGACATCATACAAAAGCAAAGGCAATTATTTGTACAAACAGATCCTTAAATATCCACGGTGCCAGAGCTGAGATATTAATTTTAATTTTATTCACAGAAATTGATATAAGAAAATTCCTGGGGGAGTTTAGAAAAATCCAGGACACTTCTAAACGTCCTCAGACACCATACCAACGCAAAAACAATTATTTGTACAGACAGATTCTTAAATATCCACTAAATTTTGCACAAAAATTGTGCAAACTGCGTAAATCGTCTCCTTTTCAAATTCGGAGTCGATTTAGCATGTTTTACGCTTTTGGTTGTTACTGGCTTGCCGTTTCAAGTTATAAATCAATCTCTCCATGCCTATTCGTTCCCCTAAATTGTATTAATTAACGTATTGCTGGCAAACACCAAATATTCGGTCGCAGAGCTGAGATATTCATTTTATTTTTATTCACAGAAATTGATACAAGAAAATTACTGGGGGTGTTTAGAAAAATCCAGGACACTTCTGGACGTCTTCAGACACCATACAAAAGCAAAGGCAATTATTTGTACAAACAGATCTTTAAATATCCACGGTGCCAGAGCTGAGATATTAATTTTAATTTTATTCACAGAAATTGATATAAGAAAATTCCTGGGGGAGTTTAGAAAAATCCAGGACACTTCTAAACGTCCTCAGACACCATACCAACGCAAAAACAATTATTTGTACAGACAGATTCTTAAATATCCACTAAATTTTGCACAAAAATTGTGCAAACTGCGTAAATCGTCTCCTTTTCAAATTCGGAGTCGATTTAGCATGTTTTACGCTTTTGGTTGTTACTGGCTTGCCGTTTCAAGTTATAAATCAATTTCTCCATGCCTATTCGTTCCCCTAAATTGTATTAATTAACGTATTGCTGGCAAACACCAAATATTCGGTCGCAGAGCTGAGATATTCATTTTGTTTTTATTCACAGAAATTGATACAAGAAAATTACTGGGGGTTTTTAGAAAAATCCAGGACACTTCTGGACGTCTTCAGACATCATACAAAAGCAAAGGCAATTATTTGTACAGACATATGCTTAAATATCCACGGTGCCAGAGCTGAGATATTAATTTTAATTTTATTCACAGAAATTGATATAAGAAAATTCCTGGGGGAGTTTAGAAAAATCCAGGACACTTCTAAACGTCCTCAGACACCATACCAACGCAAAAACAATTATTTGTACAGACAGATTCTTAAATATCCACTAAATTTTGCACAAAAATTGTGCAAACTGCGTAAATCGTCTCCTTTTCAAATTCGGAGTCGATTTAGCATGTTTTACGCTTTTGGTTGTTACTGGCTTGCCGTTTCAAGTTATAAATCAATCTCTCCATGCCTATTCGTTCCCCTAAATTGTATTAATTAACGTATTGCTGGCAAACACCAAATATTCGGTCGCAGAGCTGAGATATTCATTTTATTTTGATTCACAGAAATTGATACAAGAAAATTACTGGGGGTGTTTAGAAAAATCCAGGACACTTCTGGACGTCTTCAGACACCATACAAAAGCAAAGGCAATTATTTGTACAAACAGATCTTTAAATATCCACGGTGCCAGAGCTGAGATATTAATTTTAATTTTATTCACAGAAATTGATATAAGAAAATTCCTGGGGGAGTTTAGAAAAATCCAGGACACTTCTAAACGTCCTCAGACACCATACCAACGCAAAAACAATTATTTGTACAGACAGATTCTTAAATATCCACTAAATTTTGCACAAAAATTGTGCAAACTGCGTAAATCGTCTCCTTTTCAAATTCGGAGTCGATTTAGCATGTTTTACGCTTTTGGTTGTTACTGGCTTGCCGTTTCAAGTTATAAATCAATCTCTCCATGCCTATTCGTTCCCCTAAATTGTATTAATTAACGTATTGCTGGCAAACACCAAATATTCGGTCGCAGAGCTGAGATATTCATTTTATTTTTATTCACAGAAATTGATACAAGAAAATTACTGGGGGTGTTTAGAAAAATCCAGGACACTTCTGGACGTCTTCAGACACCATACAAAAGCAAAGGCAATTATTTGTACAAACAGATCTTTAAATATCCACGGTGCCAGAGCTGAGATATTAATTTTAATTTTATTCACAGAAATTGATATAAGAAAATTCCTGGGGGAGTTTAGAAAAATCCAGGACACTTCTAAACGTCCTCAGACACCATACCAACGCAAAAACAATTATTTGTACAGACAGATTCTTAAATATCCACTAAATTTTGCACAAAAATTGTGCAAACTGCGTAAATCGTCTCCTTTTCAAATTCGGAGTCGATTTAGCATGTTTTACGCTTTTGGTTGTTACTGGCTTGCCGTTTCAAGTTATAAATCAATCTCTCCATGCCTATTCGTTCCCCTAAATTGTATTAATTAACGTATTGCTGGCAAACACCAAATATTCGGTCGCAGAGCTGAGATATTCATTTTATTTTTATTCACAGAAATTGATACAAGAAAATTACTGGGGGTGTTTAGAAAAATCCAGGACACTTCTGGACGTCTTCAGACATGATACAAAAGCAAAGGCAATTATTTGTACAAACAGATCCTTAAATATCCACGGTGCCAGAGCTGAGATATTAATTTTAATTTTATTCACAGAAATTGATATAAGAAAATTCCTGGGGGAGTTTAGAAAAATCCAGGACACTTCTAAACGTCCTCAGACACCATACCAACGCAAAAACAATTATTTGTACAGACAGATTCTTAAATATCCACTAAATTTTGCACAAAAATTGTGCAAACTGCGTAAATCGTCTCCTTTTCAAATTCGGAGTCGATTTAGCATGTTTTACGCTTTTGGTTGTTACTGGCTTGCCGTTTCAAGTTATAAATCAATCTCTCCATGCCTATTCGTTCCCCTAAATTGTATTAATTAACGTATTGCTGGCAAACACCAAATATTCGGTCGCAGAGCTGAGATATTCATTTTATTTTTATTCACAGAAATTGATACAAGAAAATTACTGGGGGTGTTGCCGGTGCGGTACGGTAGTGGTTAGAGGCGCAGTGGCTTGCTCGGCGGAGTCAAGCAAGTCACACAGCGTCCCGCATTTGGATGGGTGACCGAGTCCCACCAAAGGCCACTACGGCTCGGTGCGACACCCAGGCTAAATAAGATCAGAGCGGCTTAGCACTTCCGCTAAAGGGGGCTGGACAAGGGGCCCGATGGGGCCTAAGTCCTGTGGTCGTCAGGCCACACCCCCGCAAATATACATACATACATACATACTGGGGGTGTTTAGAAAAATCCAGGACACTTCTGGACGTCTTCAGACACCATACAAAAGCAAAGGCAATTATTTGTACAAACAGATCTTTAAATATCCACGGTGCCAGAGCTGAGATATTAATTTTAATTTTATTCACAGAAATTGATATAAGAAAATTCCTGGGGGAGTTTAGAAAAATCCAGGACACTTCTAAACGTCCTCAGACACCATACCAACGCAAAAACAATTATTTGTACAGACAGATTCTTAAATATCCACTAAATTTTGCACAAAAATTGTGCAAACTGCGTAAATCGTCTCCTTTTCAAATTCGGAGTCGATTTAGCATGTTTTACGCTTTTGGTTGTTACTGGCTTGCCGTTTCAAGTTATAAATCAATCTCTCCATGCCTATTCGTTCCCCTAAATTGTATTAATTAACGTATTGCTGGCAAACACCAAATATTCGGTCGCAGAGCTGAGATATTCATTTTATTTTTATTCACAGAAATTGATACAAGAAAATTACTGGGGGTGTTTAGAAAAATCCAGGACACTTCTGGACGTCTTCAGACATGATACAAAAGCAAAGGCAATTATTTGTACAAACAGATCCTTAAATATCCACGGTGCCAGAGCTGAGATATTAATTTTAATTTTATTCACAGAAATTGATATAAGAAAATTCCTGGGGGAGTTTAGAAAAATCCAGGACACTTCTAAACGTCCTCAGACACCATACCAACGCAAAAACAATTATTTGTACAGACAGATTTTTAAATATCCACTAAATTTTGCACAAAAATTGTGCAAACTGCGTAAATCGTCTCCTTTTCAAATTCGGAGTCGATTTAGCATGTTTTACGCTTTTGGTTGTTACTGGCTTGCCGTTTCAAGTTATAAATCAATCTCTCCATGCCTATTCGTTCCCCTAAATTGTATTAATTAACGTATTGCTGGCAAACACCAAATATTCGGTCGCAGAGCTGAGATATTCATTTTATTTTTATTCACAGAAATTGTTACAAGAAAATTACTGGGGGTGCTTAGAAAAATCCAGGACACTTCTGGACGTCTTCAGACATCATACAAAAGCAAAGGCAATTATTTGTACAAACAGATCCTTAAATATCCACGGTGCCAGAGCTGAGATATTAATTTTAATTTTATTCACAGAAATTGATATAAGAAAATTCCTGGGGGAGTTTAGAAAAATCCAGGACACTTCTAAACGTCCTCAGACACCATACCAACGCAAAAACAATTATTTGTACAGACAGATTCTTAAATATCCACTAAATTTTGCACAAAAATTGTGCAAACTGCGTAAATCGTCTCCTTTTCAAATTCGGAGTCGATTTAGCATGTTTTACGCTTTTGGTTGTTACTGGCTTGCCGTTTCAAGTTATAAATCAATCTCTCCATGCCTATTCGTTCCCCTAAATTGTATTAATTAACGTATTGCTGGCAAACACCAAATATTCGGTCGCAGAGCTGAGATATTCATTTTATTTTTATTCACAGAAATTGATACAAGAAAATTACTGGGGGTGTTTAGAAAAATCCAGGACACTTCTGGACGTCTTCAGACACCATACAAAAGCAAAGGCAATTATTTGAACAAACAGATCTTTAAATATCCACGGTGCCAGAGCTGAGATATTAATTTTAAATTTTATTCACAGAAATTGATATAAGAAAATTCCTGGGGGAGATTAGAAAAATCCAGGACACTTCTAAACGTCCTCAGACACCATACCAACGCAAAAACAATTATTTGTTCAGACAGATTCTTAAATATCCACTAAATTTTGCACAAAAATTGTGCAAACTGCGTAAATCGTCTCCTTTTCAAATTCGGAGTCGATTTAGCATGTTTTACGCTTTTGGTTGTTACTGGCTTGCCGTTTCAAGTTATAAATCAATCTCTCCATGCCTATTCGTTCCCCTAAATTGTATTAATTAACGTATTGCTGGCAAACACCAAATATTCGGTCGCAGAGCTGAGATATTCATTTTATTTTTATTCACAGAAATTGATACAAGAAAATTACTGGGGGTTTTTAGAAAAATCCAGGACACTTCTGGACGTCTTCAGACATCATACAAAAGCAAAGGCAATTATTTGTACAGACAGATGCTTAAATATCCACGGTGCCAGAGCTGAGATATTAATTTTAATTTTATTCACAGAAATTGATATAAGAAAATTCCTGGGGGAGTTTAGAAAAATCCAGGACACTTCTAAACGTCCTCAGACACCATACCAACGCAAAAACAATTATTTGTACAGACAGATTCTTAAATATCCACTATATTTTGCACAAAAATTGTGCAAACTGCGCAAATCGTCTCCTTTTCAAATTCGGAGTCGATTTAGCATGTTTTACGCTTTTGGTTGTTACTGGCTTGCCGTTTCAAGTTATAAATCAATCTCTCCATGCCTATTCGTTCCCCTAAATTGTATTAATTAACGTATTGCTGGCAAACACCAAATATTCGGTCGCAGAGCTGAGATATTCATTTTATTTTTATTCACAGAAATTGATACAAGAAAATTACTGGGGGTGTTTAGAAAAATCCAGGACACTTCTGGACGTCTTCAGACATACAAAAGCAAAGGCAATTATTTGTACAGACAGATCCTTAAATATCCACGGTGCCAGAGCTGAGATATTAATTTTAATTTTATTCACAGAAATTGATATAAGAAAATTCCTGGGGGAGTTTAGAAAAATCCAGGACACTTCTAAACGTCCTCAGACACCATACCAACGCAAAAACAATTATTTGTACAGACAGATTCTTAAATATCCACTAAATTTTGCACAAAAATTGTGCAAACTGCGTAAATCGTCTCCTTTTCAAATTCGGAGTCGATTTAGCATGTTTTACGCTTTTGGTTGTTACTGGCTTGCCGTTTCAAGTTATAAATCAATCTCTCCATGCCTATTCGTTCCCCTATATTGTATTAATTAACGTATTGCTGGCAAACACCAAATATTCGGTCGCAGAGCTGAGATATTCATTTTATTTTTATTCACAGAAATTGATACAAGAAAATTCCTGGGGGAGTTTAGAAAAATCCAGGACACTTCTAAACGTCCTCAGACACCATACCAACGCAAAAACAATTATTTGTACAGACAGATTCTTAAATATCCACTAAATTTTGCACAAAAATTGTGCAAACTGCGTAAATCGTCTCCTTTTCAAATTCGGAGTCGATTTAGCATGTTTTACGCTTTTGGTTGTTACTGGCTTGCCGTTTCAAGTTATAAATCAATCTCTCCATGCCTATTCGTTCCCGTAATTGTATTAATTATCGTATTGCTGGCAAACACCAAATATTCGGTCGCAGAGCTGAGATATTCATTTAGATATTCACAGAAATTGATACAAGAAAATTACTGGGGGTGTTTAGAAAAATCCAGGACACTTCTGGACGTCTTCAGACATCATACAAAAGCAAAGGCAATTATTTGTACAGACAGATCCTAAAATATCCACGGTGCCATAGCTGAGATATTAATTTTAATTTTATTCACAGAAATTGATATAAGAAAATTCCTGGGGGAGTTTAGAAAAATCCAGGACACTTCTGGACGTCTTCAGACATCATACAAAAGCAAAGGCAATTATTTGTACAGACAGATCCTTAAATATCCACGGTGCCAGAGCTGAGATATTAATTTTAATTTTATTCACAGAAATTGATATAAGAAAATTCCTGGGGGAGTTTAGAAAAATCCAGGACACTTCTAAACGTCCTCAGACACCATACCAACGCAAAAACAATTATTTGTACAGACAGATTCTTAAATATCCACTAAATTTTGCACAAAAATTGTGCAAACTGCGTAAATCGTCTCCTTTTCAAATTCGGAGTCGATTTAGCATGTTTTACGCTTTTGGTTGTTACTGGCTTGCCGTTTCAAGTTATAAATCAATCTCTCCATGCCTATTCGTTCCCCTAAATTGAATTAATTAACGTATTGCTGGCAAACACCAAATATTCGGTCGCAGAGCTGAGATATTCATTTTATTTTTATTCACAGAAATTGATACAAGAAAATTACTGGGGGTGTTTAGAAAAATCCAGGACACTTCTGGACGTCTTCAGACATCATACAAAAGCAAAGGCAATTATTTGTACAGACAGATCCTTAAATATCCACGGTGCCAGAGCTGAGATATTAATTTTAATTTTATTCACAGAAATTGATATAAGAAAATTCCTGGGGGAGTTTAGAAAAATCCAGGACACTTCTAAACGTCCTCAGACACCATAGCAACGCAAAAACAATTATTTGTACAGACAGATTCTTAAATATCCACTAAATTTTGCACAAAAATTGTGCAAACTGCGTAAATCGTCTCCTTTTCAAATTCGGAGTCGATTTAGCATGTTTTACGCTTTTAGTTGTTACTGGCTTGCCGTTTCAAGTTATAAATCAATCTCTCCATGCCTATTCGTTCCCCTAAATTGTATTAATTAACGTATTGCTGGCAAACACCAAATATTCGGTCGCCGAGCTTAGATATTCATTTTATTTTTATTCACAGAAATTGATACAAGAAAATTACTGGGGGTGTTTAGAAAAATCCAGGACACTTCTGGACGTCGTCAGACATCATACAAAAGCAAAGGCAATTATTTGTACAAACAGATCCTTAAATATCCACGGTGCCAGAGCTGAGATATTAATTTTAATTTTATTCACAGAAATTGATATAAGAAAATTCCTGGGGGAGTTTAGAAAAATCCAGGACACTTCTAAACGTCCTCAGACACCATACCAACGCAAAAACAATTATTTGTGCAGACAGATTCTTAAATATCCACTAAATTTTGCACAAAAATTGTGCAAACTGCGTAAATCGTCTCCTTTTCAAATTCGGAGTCGATTTAGCATGTTTTACGCTTTTGGTTCTAACTGGCTTACCGTTTCAAGTTTTAAATCAATCTCTCCATGCCTATTCGTTCCCCTAAATTGTATTAATTAACGTATTGCTGGCAAACACCAAATATTCGGTCGCAGAGCTGAGATATTCATTTTATTTTTATTCACAGAAATTGATACAAGAAAATTACTGGGGGTGTTTAGAAAAATCCAGGACACTTCTGGACGTCTTCAGATCTCATACAAAAGCAAAGGCAATTATTTGTACAGACAGATCCTTAAATATCCCCGGTGCCAGAGCTGAGATATTAATTTTAATTTTATTCACAGAAATTGATATAAGAAAATTCCTGGGGGAGTTTAGAAAAATCCAGGACACTTCTAAACGTCCTCAGACACCATACCAACGCAAAAACAATTATTTGTACAGACAGATTCTTAAATATCCACTAAATTTTGCACAAAAATTGTGCAAACTGCGTAAATCGTCTCCTTTTCAAATTCGGAGTCGATTTAGCATGTTTTACGCTTTTGGTTGTTACTGGCTTGCCGTTTCAAGTTATAAATCAATCTCTCCATGCCTATTCGTTCCCCTAAATTGTATTAATTAACGTATTGCTGGCAAACACCAAATATTCGGTCGCAGAGCTGAGATATTCATTTTATTTTTATTCACAGAAATTGATACAAGAAAATTACTGGGGGTGTTTAGAAAAATCCAGGACACTTCTGGACGTCTTCAGACATCATACAAAAGCAAAGGCAATTATTTGTACAGACAGATCCTTAAATATCCACGGTGCCCGAGCTGAGATATTAATTTTAATTTTATTCACAGAAATTGATATAAGAAAATTCCTGGGGGAGTTTAGAAAAATCCAGGACACTTCTAAACGTCCTCAGACACCATACCAACGCAAAAACAATTATTTGTACAGACAGATTCTTAAATATCCACTAAATTTTGCACAAAAATTGTGCAAACTGCGTAAATCGTCTCCTTTTCAAATTCGGAGTCGATTTAGCATGTTTTACGTTTTTGGTTGTTACTGGCTTGCCGTTTCAAGTTATAAATCAATCTCTCCATGCCTATTCGTTCCCCTAAATTGTATTAATTAACGTATTGCTGGCAAACACCAAATATTCGGTCGCAGAGCTGAGATATTCATTTTATTTTTATTCACAGAAATTGATACAAGAAAATTACTCGGGGTGTTTAGAAAAATCCTGGACACTTCTAGACGTCTTCAGACATTATACAAAAGCAAAGGCAATTATTTGTACAAACAGATCCTTAAATATCCACGGTGCCAGAGCTGAGATATTAATTTTAATTTTATTCACAGAAATTGATATAAGAAAATTCCTGGGGGAGTTTAGAAAAATCCAGGACACTTCTAAACGTCCTCAGACACCATACCAACGCAAAAACAGTTATTTGTACAGACAGATTCTTAAATATCCACTAAATTTTGCACAAAAATTGTGCAAACTGCGTAAATCGTCTCCTTTTCAAATTCGGAGTCGATTTAGCATGTTTTACGCTTTTGGTTGTTACTGGCTTGCCGTTTCAAGTTATAAATCAATCTCTCCATGCCTATTCGTTCCCCTAAATTGTATTAATTAACGTATTGCTGGCAAACACCAAATATTCGGTCGCAGAGCTGAGATATTCATTTTAATTTTATTCACAGAAATTGATACAAGAAAATTACTGGGGGTGTTTAGAAAAATCCAGGACACTTCTGGACGTCTTCAGACATCATACAAAAGCAAAGGCAATTATTTGTACAGACAGATCCTTAAATATCCACGGTGCCAGAGCTGAGATATTAATTTTAATTTTATTCACAGAAATTGATATAAGAAAATTCCTGGGGGAGTTTAGAAAAATCCAGGACACTTCTAAACGTCCTCAGACACCATACCAACGCAAAAACAATTATTTGTATAGACAGATTATTAAATATCCACTAAATTTTGCACAAAAATTGTGCAAACTGCGTAAATCGTCTCCTTTTCAAATTCGGAGTCGATTTAGCATGTTTTACGCTTTTGGTTGTTACTGGCTTGCCGTTTCAAGCTATAAATCAATCTCTCCATGCCTATTCGTTCCCCTAAATTGTATTAATTAACGTATTGCTGGCAAACACCAAATATTCGGTCGCAGAGCTGAGATATTCATTTTATTTTTATTCCCAGAAATTGATACAAGAAAATTACTGGGGGTGTTTAGAAAAATCCAGGACACTTCTGGACGTCTTCAGACATCATACAAAAGCAAAGGCAATTATTTGTACAAACAGATCCTTAAATATCCACGGTGCCAGAGCTGAGATATTAATTTTAATTTTATTCACAGAAATTGATATAAGAAAATTCCTGGGGGAGTTTAGAAAAATCCAGGACACTTCTAAACGTCCTCAGACACCATACCAACGCAAAACAATTATTTGTACAGACCGATTCTTAAATATCCACTAAATTTTGCACAAAAATTGTGCAAACTGCGTAAATCGTCTCCTTTTCAAATTCGGAGTCGATTTAGCATGTTTTACGCTTTTGGTTGTTACTGGCTTGCCGTTTCAAGTTATAAATCAATCTCTCCATGCCTATTCGTTCCCCTAAATTGTATTAATTAACGTATTGCTGGCAAACACCAAATATTCGGTCGCAGAGCTGAGATATTCATTTTATTTTTATTCACAGAAATTGATACAAGAAAATTACTGGGGGTGTTTAGAAAAATCCAGGACACTTCTGGACGTCTTCAGACATCATACAAAAGCAAAGGCAATTATTTGTACAGACAGATCCTTAAATATCCACGGTGCCCGAGCTGAGATATTAATTTTAATTTTATTCACAGAAATTGATATAAGAAAATTCCTGGGGGAGTTTAGAAAAATCCAGGACACTTCTAAACGTCCTCAGACACCATACCAACGCAAAAACAATTATTTGTACAGACAGATTCTTAAATATCCACTAAATTTTGCACAAAAATTGTGCAAACTGCGTAAATCGTCTCCTTATCAAATTCGGAGTCGATTTAGCATGTTTTACGCTTTTGGTTGTTACTGGCTTGCCGTTTCAAGTTATAAATCAATCTCTCCATGCCTATTCGTTCCCCTACATTGTATTAATTAACGTATTGCTGGCAAACACCAAATATTCGGTCGCAGAGCTGAGATATTCATTTTATTTTTATTCACAGAAATTGATACAAGAAAATTACTGGGGGTGTTTAGAAAAATCCTGGACACTTCTAGACGTCTTCAGACATTATACAAAAGCAAAGGCAATTATTTGTACAGACAGATCCTTAAATATCCACGGTGCCAGAGCTGAGATATTAATTTTAATTTTATTCACAGAAATTGATATAAGAAAATTCCTGGGGGAGTTTAGAAAAATCCAGGACACTTCTAAACGTCCTCAGACACCATACCAACGCAAAAACAATTATTTGTACAGACAGATTCTTAAATATCCACTAAATTTTGCACAAAAATTGTGCAAACTGCGTAAATCGTCTCCTTTTCAAATTCGGAGTCGATTTAGCATGTTTTACGCTTTTGGTTGTTACTGGCTTGCCGTTTCAAGTTATAAATCAATCTCTCCATGCCTATTCGTTCCCCTAAATTGTATTAATTAACGTATTGCTGGCAAACACCAAATATTCGGTCGCAGAGCTGAGATATTCATTTTATTTTTATTCACAGAAATTGATACAAGAAAATTACTGGGGGTGTTTAGAAAAATCCTGGACACTTCTAGACGTCTTCAGACATTATACAAAAGCAAAGGCAATTATTTGTACAAACAGATCCTTAAATATCCACGGTGCCAGAGCTGAGATATTAATTTTAATTTTACTCACAGAAATTGATATAAGAAAATTCCTGGGGGAGTTTAGAAAAATCCAGGACACTTCTAAACGTCCTCAGACACCATACCAACGCAAAAACAATTATTTGTACAGACAGATTCTTAAATATCCACTAAATTTTGCACAAAAATTGTGCAAACTGCGTAAATCGTCTCCTTTTCAAATTCGGAGTCGATTTAGCATGTTTTACGCTTTTGGTTGTTACTGGCTTGCCGTTTCAAGTTATAAATCAATCTCTCCATGCCTATTCGTTCCCCTAAATTGTATTAATTAACGTATTGCTGGCAAACACCAAATATTCGGTCGCAGAGCTGAGATATTCATTTTATTTTTATTCACAGAAATTGATACAAGAAAATTACTGGGGGTGTTTAGAAAAATCCAGGACACTTCTGGACGTCTTCAGATCTCATACAAAAGCAAAGGCAATTATTTGTACAGACAGATCCTTAAATATCCACGGTGCCAGAGCTGAGATATTAATTTTAATTTTATTCACAGAAATTGATATAAGAAAATTCCTGGGGGAGTTTAGAAAAATCCAGGACACTTCTAAACGTCTCCAGACACCATACCAACGCAAAAACAATTATTTGTACAGACAGATTCTTAAATATCCACTAAATTTTGCACAAAAATTGTGCAAACTGCGTAAATCGTCTCCTTTTCAAATTCGGAGTCGATTTAGCATGTTTTACGCTTTTGGTTGTTACTGGCTTGCCGTTTCAAGTTATAAATCAATCTCTCCATGCCTATTCGTTCCCCTAAATTGTATTAATTAACGTATTGCTGGCAAACACCAAATATTCGGTCGCTGAGCTGAGATATTCATTTTATTTTTATTCACAGAAATTGATACAAGAAAATTACTGGGGGTGTTTAGAAAAATCCAGGACACTTCTGGACGTCTTCAGACATCATACAAAAGCAAAGGCAATTATTTGTACAGACAGATCCTTAAATATCCACGGTGCCAGAGCTGAGATATTAATTTTAATTTTATTCACAGAAATTGATATAAGAAAATTCCTGGGGGAGTTTAGAAAAATCCAGGACACTTCTAAACGTCCTCAGACACCATACCAACGCAAAAACAATTATTTGTACAGACAGATTCTTAAATATCCACTAAATTTTGCACAAAAATTGTGCAAACTGCGTAAATCGTCTCCTTTTCAAATTCGGAGTCGATTTAGCATGTTTTACGCTTTTGGTTGTTACTGGCTTGCCGTTTCAAGTTATAAATCAATCTCTCCATGCCTATTCGTTCCCCTAAATTGTATTAATTAACGTATTGCTACCAAACACCAAATATTCGGTCGCAGAGCTGAGATATTCATTTTATTTTTATTCACAGAAATTGATACAAGAAAATTACTGGGGGTGTTTAGAAAAATCCAGGACACTTCTGGACGTCTTCAGACATCATACAAAAGCAAAGGCAATTATTTGTACAGACAGATCTTTAAATATCCACGGTGCCCGAGCTGAGATATTAATTTTAATTTTATTCACAGAAATTGATATAAGAAAATTCCTGGGGGAGTTTAGAAAAATCCAGGACACTTCTAAACGTCCTCAGACACCATACCAACGCAAAAACAATTATTTGTACAGACAGATTCTTAAATATCCACTAAATTTTGCACAAAAATTGTGCAAACTGCGTAAATCGTCTCCTTTTCAAATTCGGAGTCGATTTAGCATGTTTTACGCTTTTGGTTGTTACTGGCTTGCCGTTTCAAGTTATAAATCAATCTCTCCATGCCTATTCGTTCCCCTAAATTGTATTAATTAACGTATTGCTGGCAAACACCAAATATTCGGTCGCAGAGCTGAGATATTCATTTTATTTTTATTCACAGAGATTGATACAAGAAAATTACTGGGGGTGTTTAGAAAAATCCAGGACACTTCTGGACGTCTTCAGACATCATACAAAAGCAAAGGCAATTATTTGTACAGACAGATCCTTAAATATCCACGGTGCCAGAGCTGAGATATTAATTTTAATTTTATTCACAGAAATTGATATAAGAAAATTCCTGGGGGAGTTTAGAAAAATCCAGGACACTTCTAAACGTCCTCGGACACCATACCAACGCAAAAACAATTATTTGTATAGACAGATTCTTAAATATCCACTAAATTTTGCACAAAAATTGTGCAAACTGCGTAAATCGTCTCCTTTTCAAATTCGGAGTCGATTTAGCATGTTTTACGCTTTTGGTTGTTACTGGCTTGCCGTTTCAAGTTATAAATCAATCTCTCAATGCCTATTCGTTCCCCTAAATTGTATTAATTAACGTATTGCTCTCAAACACCAAATATTCGGTCGCAGAGCTGAGATATTCATTTTATTTTTATTCACAGAAATTGAAACAAGAAAATTACTGGGGGTGTTTAGAAAAATCCAGGACACTTCTGGACGTCTTCAGATCTCATACAAAAGCAAAGGCAATTATTTGTACAGACAGATCCTTAAATATCCACGGTGCCAGAGCTGAGATATTAATTTTAATTTTATTCACAGAAATTGATATAAGAAAATTCCTGGGGGAGTTTAGAAAAATTCAGGACACTTCTAAACGTCTTCAGACACCATACCAACGCAAAAACAATTATTTGTACAAACAGATTTTTAAATATCCACTAAATTTTGCACAAAAATTGTGCAAACTGCGTAAATCGTCTCCTTTTCAAATTCGGAGTCGATTTAGCATGTTTTACGCTTTTGGTTGTTACTGGCTTGCCGTTTCAAGTTATAAATCAATCTCTCCATGCCTATTCGTTCCCCTAAATTGTATTAATTAACGTATTGCTGGCAAACACCAAATATTCGGTCGCAGAGCTGAGATATTCATTTTATTTTTATTCACAGAAATTGATACAAGAAAATTACTGGGGGTGTTTAGAAAAATCCAGGACACTTCTGGACGTCTTCAGACATCATACAAAAGCAAAGGCAATTATTTGTACAGACAGATCCTTAAATATCCACGGTGCCAGAGCTGAGATATTAATTTTAATTTTATTCACAGAAATTGATATAAGAAAATTCCTGGGGGAGTTTAGAAAAATCCAGGACACTTCTAAACGTCCTCAGACACCATACCAACGCAAAAACAATTATTTGTACAGACAGATTCTTAAATATCCACTAAATTTTGCACAAAAATTGTGCAAACTGCGTAAATCGTCTCCTTTTCAAATTCGGAGTCGATTTAGCATGTTTTACGCTTTTGGTTGTTACTGGCTTGCCGTTTCAAGTTATAAATCAATCTCTCCATGCCTATTGGTTCCCCTAAATTGTATTAATTAACGTATTGCTGGCAAACACCAAATATTCGGTCGCAGAGCTGAGATATTCATTTTATTTTTATTCACAGAAATTGATACAAGAAAATTACTGGGGGTGTTTAGAAAAATCCTGGACACTTCTAGACGTCTTCAGACATTATACAAAAGCAAAGGCAATTATTTGTACAAACAGATCCTTAAATATCCACGGTGCCAGAGCTGAGATATTAATTTTAATTTTATTCACAGAAATTGATATAAGAAAATTCCTGGGGGAGTTTAGAAAAATCCAGGACACTTCTAAACGTCCTCAGACACCATACCAACGCAAAAACAATTATTTGTACAGACAGATTCTTAAATATCCACTAAATTTTGCACAAAAATTGTGCAAACTGCGTAAATCGTCTCCTTTTCAAATTCGGAGTCGATTTAGCATGTTTTACGCTTTTGGTTGTTACTGGCTTGCCGTTTCAAGTTATAAATCAATCTCTCCATGCCTATTCGTTCCCCTAAATTGTATTAATTAACGTATTGCTGGCAAACACCAAATATTCGGTCGCAGAGCTGAGATATTCATTTTATTTTTATTCACAGAAATTGATACAAGAAAATTACTGGGGGTGTTTAGAAAAATCCAGGACACTTCTGGACGTCTTCAGATCTCATACAAAAGCAAAGGCAATTATTTGTACAGACAGATCCTTAAATATCCACGGTGCCAGAGCTGAGATATTAATTTTAATTTTATTCACAGAAATTGATATAAGAAAATTCCTGGGGGAGTTTAGAAAAATCCAGGACACTTCTAAACGTCCTCAGACACCATACCAACGCAAAAACAATTATTTGTACAGACAGATTCTTAAATATCCACTAAATTTTGCACAAAAATTGTGCAAACTGCGTAAATCGTCTCCTTTTCAAATTCGGAGTCGATTTAGCATGTTTTACGCTTTTGGTTGTTACTGGCTTGCCGTTTCAAGTTATAAATCAATCTCTCCATGCCTATTCGTTCCCCTAAATTGTATTAATTAACGTATTGCTGGCAAACACCAAATATTCGGTCGCAGAGCTGAGATATTCATTTTAATTTTATTCACAGAAATTGATACAAGAAAATTACTGGGGTTGTTTAGAAAAATCCAGGACACTTCTGGACGTCTTCAGACATCATACAAAAGCAAAGGCAATTATTTGTACAGACAGATCCTTAAATATCCACGGTGCCAGAGCTGAGATATTAATTTTAATTTTATTCACAGAAATTGATATAAGAAAATTCCTGGGGGAGTTTAGAAAAATCCAGGACACTTCTAAAAGTCCTCAGACACCATACCAACGCAAAAACAATTATTTGTATAGACAGATTCTTAAATATCCACTAAATTTTGCACAAAAATTGTGCAAACTGCGTAAATCGTCTCCTTTTCAAATTCGGAGTCGATTTAGCATGTTTTACGCTTTTGGTTGTTACTGGCTTGCCGTTTCAAGTTATAAATCAATCTCTCCATGCCTATTCGTTCCCCTAAATTGTATTAATTAACGTATTGCTGGCAAACACCAAATATTCGGTCGCAGAGCTGAGATATTCATTTTATTTTTATTCACAGAAATTGATACAAGAAAATTACTGGGGGTGTTTAGAAAAATCCAGGACACTTCTGGGCGTCTTCAGACATCATACAAAAGCAAAGGCAATTATTTGTACAAACAGATCCTTAAATATCCACGGTGCCAGAGCTGAGATATTAATTTTAATTTTATTTACAGAAATTGATATAAGAAAATTCCTGGGAGAGTTTAGAAAAATCCAGGACACTTCTAAACGTCCTCAGACTCCATACCAACGCAAAAACAATTATTTGTACAGACAGATTCTTAAATATCCACTAAATTTTGCACAAAAATTGTGCAAACTGCGTAAATCGTCTCCTTTTCAAATTCGGAGTCGATTTAGCATGTTTTACGCTTTTGGTTGTTACTGGCTTGCCGTTTCAAGCTATAAATCAATCTCTCCATGCCTATTCGTTCCCCTAAATTGTATTAATTAACGTATTGCTGGCAAACACCAAATATTCGGTCGCAGAGCTGAGATATTCATTTTATTTTTATTCACAGAAATTGATACAAGAAAATTACTGGGGGTGTTTAGAAAAATCCTGGACACTTCTGGACGTCTTCAGACATTATACAAAAGCAAAGGCAATTATTTGTACAAACAGATCCTTAAATATCCACGGTGCCAGAGCTGAGATATTAATTTTAATTTTATTCACAGAAATTGATATAAGAAAATTCCTGGGGGAGTTTAGAAAAATCCAGGACACTTCTAAACGTCCTCAGACACCATACCAACGCAAAAACAATTATTTGTACAAACAGATTCTTAAATATCCACTAAATTTTGCACAAAAATTGTGCAAACTGCGTAAATCGTCTCCTTTTCAAATTCGGAGTCGATTTAGATTGTTTTACGCTTTTGGTTGTTACTGGCTTGCCGTTTCAAGTTATAAATCAATCTCTCCATGCCTATTCGTTCCCCTAAATTGTATTAATTAACGTATTGCTGGCAAACACCAAATATTCGGTCGCAGAGCTGAGATATTCATTTTATTTTTATTCACAGAAATTGATACAAGAAAATTACTGGGGGTGTTTAGAAAAATCCAGGACACTTCTGGACGTCTTCAGATCTTATACAAATGCAAAGGCAATTATTTGTACAGACAGATCCTTAAATATCCACGGTGCCAGAGCTGAGATATTAATTTTAATTTTATTCACAGAAATTGATATAAGAAAATTCCTGGGGGAGTTTAGAAAAATCCAGGACACTTCTAAACGTCCTCAAACACCATACCAACGCAAAAACAATTATTTGTACAGACAGATTCTTAAATATCCACTAAATTTTGCACAAAAATTGTGCAAACTGCGTAAATCGTCTCCTTTTCAAATTCGGAGTCGATTTAGCATGTTTTACGCTTTTGGTTGTTACTGGCTTGCCGTTTCAAGTTATAAATCAATCTCTCCATGCCTATTCGTTCCCCTAAATTGTATTAATTCACGTATTGCTGGCAAACACCAAATATTCGGTCGCAGAGCTGAGATATTCATTTTATTTTTATTCACAGAAATTGATACAAGAAAATTACTGGGGGTGTTCAGAAAAATCCAGGACACTTCTGGACGTCTTCAGACATCATACAAAAGCAAAGGCAATTATTTGTACAGACAGATCCTTAAATATCCACGGTGCCAGAGCTGAGATATTAATTTTAATTTTATTCACAGAAATTGATATAAGAAAATTCCTGGGGGAGTTTAGAAAAATCCAGGACACTTCTAAACGTTCTCAGACTCCATACCAACGCAAAAACAATTATTTGTACAGACCGATTCTTAAATATCCACTAAATTTTGCACAAAAATTGTGCAAACTGCGTAAATCGTCTCCTTTTCAAATTCGGAGTCGATTTAGCATGTTTTACGCTTTTGGTTGTTACTGGCTTGCCGTTTCAAGTTATAAATCAATCTCTCCATGCCTATTCGTTCCCCTAAATTGTATTAATTAACGTATTGCTGGCAAACACCAAATATTCGGTCGCAGAGCTGAGATATTCATTTTATTTTTATTCACAGAAATTGATACAAGAAAATTACTGGGGGTGTTTAGAAAAATCCAGGACACTTCTGGACGTCTTCAGACATTATACAAAAGCAAAGGCAATTATTTGTACAAACAGATCCTTAAATATCCACGGTGCCAGAGCTGAGATATTAATTTTAATTTTATTCACAGAAATTGATATAAGAAAATTCCTGGGGGAGTTTAGAAAAATCCAGGACACTTCTAAACGTCCTCATACACCATACCAACGCAAAAACAATTATTTTAACAGACAGATTCTTAAATATCCACTAAATTTTGCACAAAAATTGTGCAAACTGCGTAAATCGTCTCCTTTTCAAATTCGGAGGCGATTTAGCATGTTTTACGCTTTTGGTTGTTACTGGCTTGCCGTTTCAAGTTATAAATCAATCTCTCCATGCCTATTCGTTCCCCTAAATTGTATTAATTAACGTATTGCTGGCAAACACCAAATATTCGGTCGCAGAGCTGAGATATTCATTTTAATTTTATTCACAGAAATTGATACAAGAAAATTACTGGGGGTGTTTAGAAAAATCCAGGACACTTCTGGACGTCTTCAGACATCATACAAAAGCAAAGGCAATTATTTGTACAGACAGATCCTTAAATATCCACGGTGCCAGAGCTGAGATATTAATTTTAATTTTATTCACAGAAATTGATATAAGAAAATTCCTGGGGGAGTTTAGAAAAATCCAGGACACTTCTAAACGTCCTCAGACACCATACCAACGCAAAAACAATTATTTGTATAGACAGATTCTTAAATATCCACTAAATTTTGCACAAAAATTGTGCAAACTGCGTAAATCGTCTCCTTTTCAAATTCGGAGTCGATTTAGCATGTTTTACGCTTTTGGTTGTTACTGGCTTGCCGTTTCAAGTTATAAATCAATCTCTCCATGCCTATTCGTTCCCCTAAATTGTATTAATTAACGTATTGCTGGCAAACACCAAATATTCGGTCGCAGAGCTGAGATATTCATTTTAATTTTATTCACAGAAATTGTTACAAGAAAAATTCTGGGGGTGTTTAGAAAAATACAGGACACTTCTAAACGTCCTCATACACCATACCAACGCAAAAACAATTATTTTAACAGACAGATTCTTAAATATCCACTAAATTTTGCACAAAAATTGTGCAAACTGCGTAAATCGTCTCCTTTTCAAATTCGGAGGCGATTTAGCATGTTTTACGCTTTTGGTTGTTACTGGCTTGCCGTTTCAAGTTATAAATCAATCTCTCCATGCCTATTCGTTCCCCTAAATTGTATTAATTAACGTATTGCTGGCAAACACCAAATATTCGGTCGCAGAGCTGAGATATTCATTTTATTTATATTCACAGAAATTGATACAAGAAAATTACTGGGGGTGTTTAGAAAAATCCAGGACACTTCTGGACGTCTTCAAACATCATACAAAAGCAAAGGCAATTATTTGTACAGACAGATCCTTAAATATCCACGGTGCCAGAGCTGAGATATTAATTTTAATTTTATTCACAGAAATTGATATAAGAAAATTTCTGGGGGAGTTTAGAAAAATCCAGGACACTTCTAAACGTCCTCAGACACCATACCAACGCAAAAACAATTATTTGTACAGACAGATTCTAAAATATCCACTAAATTTTGCACAAAAATTGTGCAAACTGCGTAAATCGACTCCTTTTCAAATTCGGAGTCGATTTAGCATGTTTTACGCTTTTGGTTGTTACTGGCTTGCCGTTTCAAGTTATAAATCAATCTCTCCATGCCTATTCGTTCCCCTAAATTGTATTAATTAACGTATTGCTGGCAAACACCAAATATTCGGTCGCAGAGCTGAGATATTCATTTAATTTTTATTCACAGAAATTGATACAAGAAAATTACTGGGGGTGTTTAGAAAAATCCTGGACACTTCTAGACGTCTTCAGACATTATACAAAAGCAAAGGCAATTATTTGTACAAACAGATCCTTAAATATCCACGGTGCCAGAGCTGAGATATTAATTTTAATTTTATTCACAGAAATTGATATAAGAAAATTCCTGGGGGAGTTTAGAAAAATCCAGGACACTTCTAAACGTCCTCAGACACCATACCAACGCAAAAACAATTATTTGTACAGACAGATTCTTAAATATCCACTAAATTTTGCACAAAAATTGTGCAAACTGCGTAAATCGTCTCCTTTTCAAATTCGGAGTCGATTTAGCATGTTTTACGCTTTTGGTTGTTACTGGCTTGCCGTTTCAAGCTATAAATCAATCTCTCCATGCCTATTCGTTCCCCTAAATTGTATTAATTAACGTATTGCTGGCAAACACCAAATATTCGGTCGCAGAGCTGAGATATTCATTTTATTTTTATTCACAGAAATTGATACAAGGAAATTACTGGGGGTGTTTAGAAAAATCCTGGACACTTCTGGACGTCTTCAGACATTATACAAAAGCAAAGGCAATTATTTGTACAAACAGATCCTTAAATATCCACGGTGCCAGAGCTGAGATATTAATTTTAATTTTATTCACAGAAATTGATATAAGAAAATTCCTGGGGGAGTTTAGAAAAATCCAGGACACTTCTAAACGTCCTCAGACACCATACCAACGCAAAAACAATTATTTGTACAAACAGATTCTTAAATATCCACTAAATTTTGCACAAAAATTGTGCAAACTGCGTAAATCGTCTCCTTTTCAAATTCGGAGTCGATTTAGCATGTTTTACGCTTTTGGTTGTTACTGGCTTGCCGTTTCAAGTTATAAATCAATCTCTCCATGCCTATTCGTTCCCCTAAATTGTATTAATTAACGTATTGCTGGCAAACACCAAATATTCGGTCGCAGAGCTGAGATATTCATTTTATTTTTATTCACAGAAATTGATACAAGAAAATTACTGGGGGTGTTTAGAAAAATCCAGGACACTTCTGGACGTCTTCAGATCTCATACAAAAGCAAAGGCAATTATTTGTACAGACAGATCCTTAAATATCCACGGTGCCAGAGCTGAGATATTAATTTTAATTTTATTCACAGAAATTGATATAAGAAAATTCCTGGGGGAGTTTAGAAAAATCCAGGACACTTCTAAACGTCCTCGAACACCATACCAACGCAAAAACAATTATTTGTACAGACAGATTCTTAAATATCCACTAAATTTTGCACAAAAATTGTGCAAACTGCGTAAATCGTCTCCTTTTCAAATTCGGAGTCGATTTAGCATGTTTTACGCTTTTGGTTGTTACTGGCTTGCCGTTTCAAGTTATAAATCAATCTCTCCATGCCTATTCGTTCCCCTAAATTGTATTAATTAACGTATTGCTGGCAAACACCAAATATTCTGTCGCAGAGCTGAGATATTCATTTTATTTTTATTCACAGAAATTGATACAAGAAAATTACTGGGGGTGTTTAGAAAAATCCAGGACACTTCTGGACGTCTTCAGACATCATACAAAAGCAAAGGCAATTATTTGTACAGACAGATCCTTAAATATCCACGGTGCCAGAGCTGAGATATTAATTTTAATTTTATTCACAGAAATTGATATAAGAAAATTCCTGGGGGAGTTTAGAAAAATCCAGGACACTTCTAAACGTCCTCAGACACCATACCAACGCAAAAACAATTATTTGTACAGACAGATTCTTAAATATCCACTAAATTTTGCAGAAAAATTGTGCAAACTGCGTAAATCGTCTCCTTTTCAAATTCGGAGTCGATTTAGCATGTTTTACGCTTTTGGTTGTAACTGGCTTGCCGTTTCAAGTTATAAATCAATCTCTCCATGCCTATTCGTTCCCCTAAATTGTATTAATTAACGTATTGCTGGCAAACACCAAATATTCGGTCGCAGAGCTGAGATATTCATTTTATTTTTATTCACAGAAATTGATACAAGAAAATTACTGGGGGTGTTTAGAAAAATCCAGGACACTTCTGGACGTCTTGAGACATCATACAAAAGCAAAGGCAATTATTTGTACAAACAGATCCTTAAATATCCACGGTGCCAGAGCTGAGATATTAATTTTAATTTTATTCACAGAAATTGATATAAGAAAATTCCTGGGGGAGTTTAGAAAAATCCAGGACACTTCTAAACGTCCTCAGACACCATACCAACGCAAAAACAATTATTTGTACAGACCGATTCTTAAATATCCACTAAATTTTGCACAAAAATTGTGCAAACTGCGTAAATCGTCTCCTTTTCAAATTCGGAGTCGATTTAGCATGTTTTACGCTTTTGGTTGTTACTGGCTTGCCGTTTCAAGTTATAAATCAATCTCTCCATGCCTATTCGTTCCCCTAAATTGTATTAATTAACGTATTGCTGGCAAACACCAAATATTCGGTCGCAGAGCTGAGATATTCATTTTAATTTTATTCACAGAAATTGATACAAGAAAATTACTGGGGGTGTTTAGAAAAATCCAGGACACTTCTGGACGTCTTCAGACATCATACAAAAGCAAAGGCAATTATTTGTACAGACAGATCCTTAAATATCCACGGTGCCAGAGCTGAGATATTGATTTTAATTTTATTCACAGAAATTGATATAAGAAAATTTCTGGGGGAGTTTAGAAAAATCCAGGACACTTCTAAACGTCCTCAGACACCATACCAACGCAAAAACAATTATTTGTACAGACAGATTCTAAAATATCCACTAAATTTTGCACAAAAATTGTGCAAACTGCGTAAATCGTCTCCTTTTCAAATTCGGAGTCGATTTAGCATGTTTTACGCTTTTGGTTGTTACTGGCTTGCCGTTTCAAGTTATAAATCAATCTCTCCATGCCTATTCGTTCCCCTCAATTGTATTAATTAACGTATTGCTGGCAATCACCAAATATTCGGTCGCAGAGCTGAGATATTCATTTTATTTTTATTCACAGAAATTGATACAAGAAAATTACTGGGGGTGTTTAGAAAAATCCAGGACACTTCTGGACGTCTTCAGACATCATACAAAAGCAAAGGCAATTATTTGTACAAACAGATCCTTAAATATCCACGGTGCCAGAGCTGAGATATTAATTTTAATTTTATTCACAGAAATTGATATAAGAAAATTCCTGGGGGAGTTTAGAAAAATCCAGGACACTTCTAAACGTCCTCAGACACCATACCAACGCAAAAACAATTATTTTTACAGACAGATTCTTAAATATCCACTAAATTTTGCACAAAAATAGTGCAAACTGCGTAAATCGTCTCCTTTTCAAATTCGGAGTCGATTTAGCATGTTTTACGCTTTTGGTTGTTACTGGCTTGCCGTTTCAAGTTATAAATCAATCTCTCCATGCCTATTCGTTCTTCTAAATTGTATTAATTAACGTATTGCTGGCAAACACCAAATATTCGGTCGCAGAGCTGAGATATTCATTTTATTTTTATTCACAGAAATTGATACAAGAAAATTACTGGGGGTGTTTAGAAAAATCCAGGACACTTCTGGACGTCTTCAGATCTCATACAAAAGCAAAGGCAATTATTTGTACAGACAGATCCTTAAATATCCACGGTGCCAGAGCTGAGATATTAATTTTAATTTTATTCACAGAAATTGATATAAGAAAATTCCTGGGGGAGTTTAGAAAAATCCAGGACACTTCTAAACGTCCTCAGACACCATACCAACGCAAAAACAATTATTTGTACAGACAGATTCTTAAATATCCACTAAATTTTGCACAAAAATTGTGCAAACTGCGTAAATCGTCTCCTTTTCAAATTCGGAGTCGATTTAGCATGTTTTACGCTTTTGGTTGTTACTGGCTTGCCATTTCAAGTTATAAATCAATCTCTCCATGCCTATTTGTTCCCCTAAATTGTATTAATTAACGTATTGCTGGCAAACACCAAATATTCGGTCGCAGAGCTGAGATATTCATTTTATTTTTATTCACAGAAATTGATACAAGAAAATTACTGGGGGTGTTTAGAAAAATCCAGGACACTTTTGGACGTCTTCAGACATCATACAAAAACAAAGGCAATTATTTGTACAAACAGATCCTTAAATATCCACGGTGCCAGAGCTGAGATATTAATTTTCATTTTATTCACAGAAATTGATATAAGAAAATTCCTGGGGGAGTTTAGAAAAATCCAGGACACTTCTAAACGTCCTCAGGCACCATACCAACGCAAAAACAATTATTTGTACAGACAGATTCTTAAATATCCACTAAATTTTGCACAAAAATTGTGCAAACTGCGTAAATCGTCTCCTTTTCAAATTCGGAGTCGATTTAGCATGTTTTACGCTTTTGGTTGTTACTGGCTTGCCGTTTCAAGTTATAAATCAATCTCTCCATGCCTATTCGTTCCCCTAAATTGTATTAATTAACGTATTGCTGGCAAACACCAAATATTCGGTCGCAGAGCTGAGATATTCATTTTATTTTTATTCACAGAAATTGATACAAGAAAATTACTGGGGATGTTTAGAAAAATCCAGGACACTTCTGGACGTCTTCAGATCTCATACAAAAGCAAAGGCAATTATTTGTACAGACAGATCCTTAAATATCCACGGTGCTAGAGCTGAGATATTAATTTTAATTTTATTCACAGAAATTGATATAAGAAAATTCCTGGGGGAGTTTAGAAAAATCCAGGACACTTCTAAACGTCCTCAGACACCATACCAACGCAAAAACAATTATTTGTACAGACAGATTCTTAAATATCCACTAAATTTTGCACAAAAATTGTGCAAACTGCGTAAATCGTCTCCTTTTCAAATTCGGAGTCGATTTAGCATGTTTTACGCTTTTGGTTGTTACTGGCTTGCCGTTTCAAGTTATAAATCAATCTCTCCATGCCTATTCGTTCCCCTAAATTGTATTAATTAACGTATTGCTGGCAAACACCAAATATTCGGTCGCAGAGCTGAGATATTCATTTTATTTTTATTCACAGAAATTGATACAAGAAAATTACTGGGGGTGTTTATAAAAATCCAGGACACTTCTGGACGTCTTCAGACATCATACAAAAGCAAAGGCAATTATTTGTACAAACAGATCCTTAAATATACACGGTGCCAGAGCTGAGATATTAATTTTAATTTTATTCACAGAAATTGATATAAGAAAATTCCTGGGGGAGTTTAGAAAAATCCAGGACACTTCTAAACGTCCTCAGACACCATACCAACGCAAAAACAATTATTTGTACAGACAGATTCTTAAATATCCACTAAATTTTGCACAAAAATTGTGCAAACTGCGTAAATCGTCTCCTTTTCAAATTCGGAGTCGATTTAGCATGTTTTACGCTTTTGGTTGTTACTGGCTTGCCGTTTCAAGTTATAAATCAATCTCTCCATGCCTATTCGTTCCCCTAAATTGTATTAATTAACGTATTGCTGGCAAACACCAAATATTCGGTCGCAGAGCTGAGATATTCATTTTATTTTTATTCACAGAAATTGATACAAGAAAATTACTGGGGGTGTTTAGAAAAATCCAGGACACTTCTGGACGTCTTCAGACATCATACAAAAGCAAAGGCAATTATTTGTACAAACAGATCCTTAAATATCCACGGTGCCAGAGCTGAGATATTAATTTGAATTTTATTCACAGAAATTGATATAAGAAAATTCCTGGGGGAGTTTAGAAAAATCCAGGACACTTCTAAACGTCCTCAGACACCATACCAACGCAAAAACAATTATTTGTACAGACAGATTCTTAAATATCCACTAAATTTTGCACAAAAATTGTGCAAACTGCGTAAATCGTCTCCTTTTCAAATTCGGAGGCGATTTAGAATGTTTTACGCTTTTGGTTGTTACTGGCTTGCCGTTTCAAGTTATAAATCAATCTCTCCATGCCTATTCGTTCCCCTAAATTGTATTAATTAACGTATTGCTGGCAAACACCAAATATTCGGTCGCAGAACTGAGATATTCATTTTATTTTTATTCACAGAAGTTGATACAAGAAAATTACTGGGGGTGTTTAGAAAAATCCAGGACACTTCTGGACGTCTTCAGACATCATACAAAAGCAAAGGCAATTATTTGTACAAACAGATCCTTAAATATCCACGGTGCCAGAGCTGAGATATTAATTTTAATTTTATTCACAGAAATTGATATAAGAAAATTCCTGGGGGAGTTTAGAAAAATCCAGGATACTTCTAAACGTCCTCAGACACCATACCAACGCAAAAACAATTATTTGTACAGACAGATTTTTAAATATCCACTAAATTTTGCACAAAAATTGTGCAAACTGCGTAAATCGTCTCCTTTTCAAATTCGGACTCGATTTAGCATGTTTTACGCTTTTGGTTGTTACTGGCTTGCCGTTTCAAGTTATAAATCAATCTCTCCATGCCTATTCGTTCCCCTAAATTGTATTAATTAACGTATTGCTGGGAAACACCAAATATTCGGTCGCAGAGCTGAGATATTCATTTTATTTTTATTCACAGAAATTGATACAAGAAAATTACTGGGGGTGTTTAGAAAAATCCAGGACACTTCTGGACGTTTTCAGATCTCATACAAAAGCAAAGGCAATTATTTGTACAGACAGATCCTTAAATATCCACGGTGCCAGAGCTGAGATATTAATTTTAATTTTATTCACAGAAATTGATATAAGAAAATTCCTGGGGGAGTTTAGAAAAATCCAGGACACTTCTAAACGTCCTCAGACACAATACCAACGCAAAAACAATTATTTGTACAGACAGATTCTTAAATATCCACTAAATTTTGCACAAAAATTGTGCAAACTGCGTAAATCGTCTCCTTTTCAAATTCGGAGTCGATTTAGCATGTTTTACGCTTTTGGTTGTTACTGGCTTGCCGTTTCAAGTTATAAATCAATCTCTCCATGCCTATTCGTTCCCCTAAATTGTATTAATTAACGTATTGCTGGCAAACACCAAATATTCGGTCGCAGAGCTGAGATATTCATTTTATTTTTATTCACAGAAATTGATACAAGAAAATTACTGGGGGTGTTTAGAAAAATCCAGGACACTTCTGGACGTCTTCAGATCTCATACAAAAGCAAAGGCAATTATTTGTACAGACAGATCCTTAAATATCCACGGTGCCAGAGCTGAGATATTAATTTTAATTTTATTCACAGAAATTGATATAAGAAAATTCCTGGGGGAGTTTAGAAAAATCCAGGACACTTCTAAACGTCCTCAGACACCATACCAACGCAAAAACAATTATTTGTACAGACAGATTCTTAAATATCCACTAAATTTTGCCCAAAAATTGTGCAAACTGCGTAAATCGTCTCCTTTTCAAATTCGGAGTCGATTTAGCATGTTTTACGCTTTTGGTTGTTACTGGCTTGCCGTTTCAAGTTATAAATCAATCTCTCCATGCCTATTCGTTCCCCTAAATTGTATTAATTAACGTATTGCTGGCAAACACCAAATATTCGGTCGCAGAGCTGAGATATTCATTTTATTTTTATTCACAGAAATTGATACAAGAAAATTACTGGGGGTGTTTAGAAAAATCCAGGACACTTCTGGACGTCTTCAGACATCATACAAAAGCAAAGGCAATTATTTGTACAGACAGATCCTTAAATATCCACGGTGCCAGAGCTGAGATATTAATTTTAATTTTATTCACAGAAATTGATATAAGAAAATTCCTGGGGGAGTTTAGAAAAATCCGGGACACTTCTAAACGTCCTCAGACACCATACCAACGCAAAAACAATTATTTGTACAGACAGATTCTTAAATATCCACTAAATTTTGCACAAAAATTGTGCAAACTGCGTAAATCGTCTCCTTTTCAAATTCGGAGTCGATTTAGCATGTTTTACGCTTTTGGTTGTTACTGGCTTGCCGTTTCAAGTTATAAATCAATCTCTCCATGCCTATTCGTTCCCCTAAATTGTATTAATTAACGTATTGCTGGCAAACACAATTAACACAAAAACAATTATTTGTACAGACAGATTCTTAAATATCCACTAAATTTTGCACAAAAATTGTGCAAACTGCGTAAATCGTCTCCTTTTCAAATTCGGAGTCGATTTAGCATGTTTTACGCTTTTGGTTGTTACTGGCTTGCCGTTTCAAGTTATAAATCAATCTCTCCATGCCTATTCGTTCCCCTAAATTGTATTAATTAACGTATTGCTGGCAAACACCAAATATTCGGTCGCAGAGCTGAGATATTCATTTTATTTTTATTCACAGAAATTGATACAAGAAAATTACTGGGGTTGTTTAGAAAAATCCAGGACACTTCTGGACGTCTTCAGACATTATACAAAAGCAATGGCAATTATTTGTACAGACAGATCCTTAAATATCCACGGTGCCAAAGCTGAGATATTAATTTTAATTTTATTCACAGAAATTGATATAAGAAAATTCCTGGGGGAGTTTAGAAAAATCCAGGACATTTCTAAACGTCGTCAGACACCATACCAACGCAAAAACAATTATTTGTACAGACAGATTCTTAAATATCCACTAAATTTTGCACAAAAATTGTGCAAACTGCGTAAATCGTCTCCTTTTCAAATTCGGAGTCGATTTAGCATGTTTTACGCTTTTGGTTGTTACTGGCTTGCCGTTTCAAGTTATAAATCAATCTCTCCATGCTTATTCGTTCCCCTAAATTGTATTAATTAACGTATTGCTGGCAAACACCAAATATTCGGTCGCAGAGCTGAGATATTCATTTTAATTTTATTCACAGAAATTGATACAAGAAAATTACTGGGGGTGATTAGAAAAATCCAGGACACTTCTGGACGTCTTCAGATCTCATACAAAAGCAAGGGCAATTATTTGTACAAACAGATCCTTAAATATCCACGGTGCCAGAGCTGAGATATTAATTTTAATTTTATTCACAGAAATTGATATAAGAAAATTCCTGGGGGAGTTTAGAAAAATCCAGGACACTTCTAAACGTCTTCAGACACCATACCAACGCAAAAACAATTATTTGTACAGACAGATTCTTAAATATCCACTAAATTTTGCACAAAAATTGTGCAAACTGCGTAAATCGTCTCCTTTTCAAATTCGGAGGCGATTTAGAATGTTTTACGCTTTTGGTTGTTACTGGCTTGCCGTTTCAAGTTATAAATCAATCTCTCCATGCCTATTCGTTCCCCTAAATTGTATTAATTAACGTATTGCTGGTAATCACCATATATTCGGTCGCAGAGCTGAGATATTCATTCATTCATTCATTCAGGCAATTATTTGTACAGACAGATCCTTAAATATCCACGGTGCCAGAGCTGAGATATTAATTTTAATTTTATTCACAGAAATTTATATAAGAAAACTCCTGGGGGAGTTTAGAAAAATCCAGGACACTTCTAAACGTCCTCAGACACCATACCAACGCAAAAACAATTATTTGTACAGACAGATTCTTAAATATCCACTAAATTTTGCACAAAAATTGTGCAAACTGCGTAAATCGTCTCCTTTTCAAATTCGGAGTCGATTTAGCATGTTTTACGCGTTTGGTTGTTACTGGCTTGCCGTTTCAAGTTATAAATTAATCTCTCCATGCCTATTCGTTCCCCTAAATTGTATTAATTAACGTATTGCTGGCAAACACCAAATATTCGGTCGCAGAGCTGAGATATTCATTTTATTTTTATTCACAGAAATTGATACAAGAAAATTACTGGGGTGTTTAGAAAAATCCAGGACACTTCTGGACGTCTTCAGACATCATACAAAAGCAAAGGCAATTATTTGTACAAACAGATTCTTAAATATCCACTAAATTTTGCACAAAAATTGTGCAAACTGCGTAAATCGTCTCCTTTTCAAATTCGGAGTCGACTTAGCATGTTTTACGCTTTTGGTTGTTACTGGCTTGCCGTTTCAAGTTATAAATCAATCTCTCCATGCCTATTCGTTCTCTTAAATTGTATTAATTAACGTATTGCTGGCAAACACCAAATATTAGGTCGCAGAGCTGAGATATTCATTTAATTTTTATTCACAGAAATTGATACAAGAAAATTACTGGGCGTGTTTAGAAAAATCCAGGACACTTCTGGACGTCTTCAGACATCATACGAAAGCAAAGGCAATTATTTGTACAAACAGATCCTTAAATATCCACGGTGCCAGAGCTGAGATATTAATTTTAATTTTATTCACAGAAATTGATATAAGAAAATTCCTGGGGGAGTTTAGAAAAATCCAGGACACTTCTAAACGTCCTCAGACACCATACCAACGCAAAAACAATTATTTGTACAGACAGATTCTTAAATATCCACTAAATTTTGCACAAAAATTGTGCAAACTGCGTAAATCGTCTCCTTTTCAAATTCGGAGTCGATTTAGCATGTTTTACGCTTTTGGTTGTTACTGGCTTGCCGTTTCAAGTTATAAATCAATCTCTCCATGCCTATTCGTTCCCCTAAATTGTACTAATTAACGTATTGCTGGCAAACACCAAATATTCGGTCGCAGAGCTGAGATATTCATTTTATTTTTATTCACAGAAATTGATACAAGAAAATTACTGGGGTTGTTTAGAAAAATCCAGGACACTTCTGGACGTCTTCAGACATTATACAAAAGCAATGGCAATTATTTGTACAGACAGATCCTTAAATATCCACGGTGCCAAAGCTGAGATATTAATTTTAATTTTATTCACAGAAATTGATATAAGAAAATTCCTGGGGGAGTTTAGAAAAATCCAGGACATTTCTAAACGTCGTCAGACACCATACCAACGCAAAAACAATTATTTGTACAGACAGATTCTTAAATATCCACTAAATTTTGCACAAAAATTGTGCAAACTGCGTAAATCGTCTCCTTTTCAAATTCGGAGTCGATTTAGCATGTTTTACGCTTTTGGTTGTTACTGGCTTGCCGTTTCAAGTTATAAATCAATCTCTCCATGCTTATTCGTTCCCCTAAATTGTATTAATTAACGTATTGCTGGCAAACACCAAATATTCGGTCGCAGAGCTGAGATATTCATTTTAATTTTATTCACAGAAATTGATACAAGAAAATTACTGGGGGTGATTAGAAAAATCCAGGACACTTCTGGACGTCTTCAGATCTCATACAAAAGCAAGGGCAATTATTTGTACAAACAGATCCTTAAATATCCACGGTGCCAGAGCTGAGATATTAATTTTAATTTTATTCACAGAAATTGATATAAGAAAATTCCTGGGGGAGTTTAGAAAAATCCAGGACACTTCTAAACGTCTTCAGACACCATACCAACGCAAAAACAATTATTTGTACAGACAGATTCTTAAATATCCACTAAATTTTGCACAAAAATTGTGCAAACTGCGTAAATCGTCTCCTTTTCAAATTCGGAGGCGATTTAGAATGTTTTACGCTTTTGGTTGTTACTGGCTTGCCGTTTCAAGTTATAAATCAATCTCTCCATGCCTATTCGTTCCCCTAAATTGTATTAATTAACGTATTGCTGGTAAACACCATATATTCGGTCGCAGAGCTGAGATATTCATTCATTCATTCATTCAGGCAATTATTTGTACAGACAGATCCTTAAATATCCACGGTGCCAGAGCTGAGATATTAATTTTAATTTTATTCACAGAAATTTATATAAGAAAACTCCTGGGGGAGTTTAGAAAAATCCAGGACACTTCTAAACGTCCTCAGACACCATACCAACGCAAAAACAATTATTTGTACAGACAGATTCTTAAATATCCACTAAATTTTGCACAAAAATTGTGCAAACTGCGTAAATCGTCTCCTTTTCAAATTCGGAGTCGATTTAGCATGTTTTACGCGTTTGGTTGTTACTGGCTTGCCGTTTCAAGTTATAAATTAATCTCTCCATGCCTATTCGTTCCCCTAAATTGTATTAATTAACGTATTGCTGGCAAACACCAAATATTCGGTCGCAGAGCTGAGATATTCATTTTATTTTTATTCACAGAAATTGATACAAGAAAATTACTGGGGTGTTTAGAAAAATCCAGGACACTTCTGGACGTCTTCAGACATCATACAAAAGCAAAGGCAATTATTTGTACAAACAGATTCTTAAATATCCACTAAATTTTGCACAAAAATTGTGCAAACTGCGTAAATCGTCTCCTTTTCAAATTCGGAGTCGACTTAGCATGTTTTACGCTTTTGGTTGTTACTGGCTTGCCGTTTCAAGTTATAAATCAATCTCTCCATGCCTATTCGTTCTCTTAAATTGTATTAATTAACGTATTGCTGGCAAACACCAAATATTAGGTCGCAGAGCTGAGATATTCATTTAATTTTTATTCACAGAAATTGATACAAGAAAATTACTGGGCGTGTTTAGAAAAATCCAGGACACTTCTGGACGTCTTCAGACATCATACGAAAGCAAAGGCAATTATTTGTACAAACAGATCCTTAAATATCCACGGTGCCAGAGCTGAGATATTAATTTTAATTTTATTCACAGAAATTGATATAAGAAAATTCCTGGGGGAGTTTAGAAAAATCCAGGACACTTCTAAACGTCCTCAGACACCATACCAACGCAAAAACAATTATTTGTACAGACAGATTCTTAAATATCCACTAAATTTTGCACAAAAATTGTGCAAACTGCGTAAATCGTCTCCTTTTCAAATTCGGAGTCGATTTAGCATGTTTTACGCTTTTGGTTGTTACTGGCTTGCCGTTTCAAGTTATAAATCAATCTCTCCATGCCTATTCGTTCCCCTAAATTGTACTAATTAACGTATTGCTGGCAAACACCAAATATTCGGTCGCAGAGCTGAGATATTCATTTTATTTTTATTCACAGAAATTGATACAAGAAAATTACTGGGGGTGTTTAGAAAAATCCAGGACACTTCTGGACGTCTTCAGATCTCATACAAAAGCAAAGGCAATTATTTGTACAGACAGATCCTTAAATATCCACGGTGCCAAAGCTGAGATATTAATTTTAATTTTATTCACAGAAATTGATATAAGAAAATTCCTGGGGGAGTTTAGAAAAATCCAGGACACTTCTAAACGTCCTCAGACACCATACCAACGCAAAAACAATTATTTGTACAGACAGATTCTTAAATATCCACTAAATTTTGCACAAAAATTGTGCAAACTGCGTAAATCGTCTCTTTTTCAAATTCGGAGTCGATTTAGCATGTTTTACGCTTTTGGTTGTTACTGGCTTGCCGTTTCAAGTTATAAATCAATCTCTCCATGCCTATTCGTTCCCCTAAATTGTATTAATTAACGTATTGCTGGCAAACACCAAATATTCGGTCGCAGAGCTGAGATATTCATTTTATTTTTATTCACAGAAATTGATACAAGAAAATTACTGGAGGTGTTTAGAAAAATCCAGGACACTTCTGGACGTCTTCAGATCTCATACAAAAGCAAAGGCAATTATTTGTACAGACAGATCCTTAAATATCCACGGTGCCAGAGCTGAGATATTAATTTTAATTTTATTCACAGAAATTGATATAAGAAAATTCCTGGGGGAGTTTAGAAAAATCCAGGACACTTCTAAACGTCCTCAGACACCATACCAACGCAAAAACAATTATTTGTACAGACAGATTCTTAAATATCCACTAAATTTTGCACAAAAATTGTGCAAACTGCGTAAATCGTCTCCTTTTCAAATTCGGAGGCGATTTAGAATGTTTTACGCTTTTGGTTGTTACTGGCTTGCCGTTTCAAGTTATAAATCAATCTCTCCATGCCTATTCGTTCCCCTAAATTGTATTAATTAACGTATTGCTGGCAAACACCATATATTCGGTCGCAGAGCTGAGATATTCATTCATTCACTCACTCAGGCAATTATTTGTACAGACAGATCCTTAAATATCAACGGTGCCAGAGCTGAGATATTAATTTTAATTTTATTCACAGAAATTTATATAAGAAAATTCCTGGGGGAGTTTAGAAAAATCCAGGACACTTCTAAACGTCCTCAGACACCATACCAACGCAAAAACAATTATTTGTACAGACAGATTCTTAAATATCCACTAAATTTTGCACAAAAATTGTGCAAACTGCGTAAATCGTCTCCTTTTCAAATTCGGAGTCGATTTAGCATGTTTTACGCGTTTGGTTGTTACTGGCTTGCCGTTTCAAGTTATAAATTAATCTCTCCATGCCTATTCGTTCCCCTAAATTGTATTAATTAACGTATTGCTGGCAAACACCAAATATTCGGTCGCAGAGCTGAGATATTCATTTTATTTTTATTCACAGAAATTGATACAAGAAAATTACTGGGGTGTTTAGAAAAATCCAGGACACTTCTGGACGTCTTCAGACATCATACAAAAGCAAAGGCAATTATTTGTACAAACAGATTCTTAAATATCCACTAAATTTTGCACAAAAATTGTGCAAACTGCGTAAATCGTCTCCTTTTCAAATTCGGAGTCGACTTAGCATGTTTTACGCTTTTGGTTGTTACTGGCTTGCCGTTTCAAGTTATAAATCAATCTCTCCATGCCTATTCGTTCTCTTAAATTGTATTAATTAACGTATTGCTGGCAAACACCAAATATTCGGTCGCAGAGCTGAGATATTCATTTAATTTTTATTCACAGAAATTGATACAAGAAAATTACTGGGGGTGTTTAGAAAAATCCAGGACACTTCTGGACGTCTTCAGACATCATACAAAAGCAAAGGCAATTATTTGTACAAACAGATCCTTAAATATCCACGGTGCCAGAGCTGAGATATTAATTTTAATTATATTCACAGAAATTGATATAAGAAAATTCCTGGGGGAGTTTAGAAAAATCCAGGACACTTCTAAACGTCCTCAGACACCATACCAACGCAAAAACAATTATTTGTACAGACAGATTCTTAAATATCCACTAAATTTTGCACAAAAATTGTGCAAACTGCGTAAATCGTCTCCTTTTCAAATTCGGAGTCGATTTAGCATGTTTTACGCTTTTGGTTGTTACTGGCTTGCCGTTTCAAGTTATAAATCAATCTCTCCATGCCTATTCGTTCCCCTAAATTGTATTAATTAACGTATTGCTGGCAAACACCAAATATTCGGTCGCAGAGCTGAGATATTCATTTTATTTTTATTCACAGAAATTGATACAAGAAAATTACTGGGGGTGTTTAGAAAAATCCAGGACACTTCTGGACGCCTTCAGACATCATACAAAAGCAAAGGCAATTATTTGTACAGACAGATCCTTAAATATCCACGGTGCCAGAGCTGAGATATTAATTTAAATTTTATTCACAGAAATTGATATAAGAAAATTCCTGGGGGAGTTTAGAAAAATCCAGGACACTTCTAAACGTCCTCAGACACCATACCAACGCAAAAACAATTATTTGTACAGACAGATTCTTAAATATCCACTAAATTTTGCACAAAAATTGTGCAAACTGCGTAAATCGTCTCCTTTTCAAATTCGGAGTCGATTTAGCATGTTTTACGCTTTTGGTTGTTACTGGCTTGCCGTTTCAAGTTATAAATCAATCTCTCCATGCCTATTCGTTTCCCTAAATTGTATTAATTAACGTATTGCTGGCAAACACCAAATATTCGGTCGCAGAGCTGAGATATTCATTTTATTTTTATTCACAGAAATTGATACAAGAAAATTACTGGGGGTGTTTAGAAAAATCCAGGACACTTCTGGACGTCTTCAGACATCATACAAAAGCAAAGGCAATTATTTGTACAAACAGATCCTTAAATATCCATGGTGCCAGAGCTGAGATATTAATTTTAATTTTATTCACAGAAATTGATATAAGAAAATTCCTGGGGGAGTTTAGAAAAATCCAGGACACTTCTAAACGTCCTCAGACACCATACCAACGCAAAAACAATTATTTGTACAGACAGATTCTTAAATATCCACTAAATTTTCTCCTTTTCAAATTCGGAGTCGATTTAGCATGTTTTACGCTTTTGGTTGTTACTGGCTTGCCGTTTCAAGTTATAAATCAATCTCTCCATGCCTATTCGTTTCCCTAAATTGTATTAATTAACGTATTGCTGGCAAACACCAAATATTCGGTCGCAGAGCTGAGATATTCATTTTATTTTTATTCACAGAAATTGATACAAGAAAATTACTGGGGGTGTTTAGAAAAATCCAGGACACTTCTGGACGTCTTCAGATCTTATACAAAAGCAAAGGCAATTATTTGTACAGACAGATCCTTAAATATCCACGGTGCCAGAGCTGAGATATTAATTTTAATTTTATTCACAGAAATTGATATAAGAAAATTCCTGGGGGAGTTTAGAAAAATCCAGGACACTTCTAAACGTCCTCAGACACCATACCAACGCAAAAACAATTATTTGTACAGACATATTCTTAAATATCCACTAAATTTTGCACAAAAATTGTGCAAACTGCGTAAATCGTCTCCTTTTCAAATTCGGAGGCGATTTAGCATGTTTTACGCTTTTGGTTGTTACTGGCTTGCCGTTTCAAGTTATAAATCAATCTCCCCATGCCTATTCGTTCCCCTAAATTGTATTAATTAACGTATTACTGACAAACACCGAATATTCGGTCGCAGAGCTGAGATATTTATTTTATTTTTATTCACAGAAATTGATACAAGAAAAATCCTGGGTGTGTTTAGAAAAATCCAGGACACTTCTGGACGTCTTCAGACATCATACAAAAGCAAAAACAATTATTTGTACAGACAGATTCTTAAATATCTACTCAATTTTGCACAAAAATTGTGCAAACTGCGTAAATCGTCTCCTTTTCAAATTCGGAGGCGATTTAGAATGTTTTACGCTTTTGGTTGTTACTGGCTTGCCGTTTCAAGTTATAAATCAATCTCTCCATGCCTATTCGTTCCCCTAAATTGTATTAATTAACGTATTGCTGGCAAACACCAAATATTCGGTCGCAGAGCTGAGATATTCATTTTATTTTTATTCACAGAAATTGATACAAGAAAATTACTGGGGGTGTTTAGAAAAATCCAGGACACTTCTGGACGTCTTCAGACATCATACAAAAGCAAAGGCAATTATTTGTACAAACAGATCCTTAAATATCCACGGTGCCAGAGCTGAGATATTAATTTTAATTTTATTCACAGAAATTGATATAAGAAAATTCCTGGGGGAGTTTAGAAAAATCCAGGACACTTCTGGACGTCTTCAGACATCATACAAAAGCAAAAACAATTACTTGTACAGACAGATTCTTAAATATCCACTAAATTTTGCACAAAAATTGTGCAAACTGCGTAAATCGTCTCCTTTTCAAATTCGGAGGCGATTTAGAATGTTTTACGCTTTTGGTTGTTACTGGCTTGCCGTTTCAAGTTATAAATCAATCTCTCCATGCCTATTCGTTCCCCTAAATTGTATTAATTAACGTATTGCTGGCAAACACCAAATATTCGGTCGCAGAGCTGAGATATTTATTTTATTTTTATTCACAGAAATTGATACAAGAAAATTACTGGGGGTGTTTAGAAAAATCCAGGAAACTTCTGGACGTCTTCAGACATCATACAAAAGCAAAGGCAATTATTTGTACAAACAGATCCTTAAATATCCACGGTGCCAGAGCTGAGATATTAATTTTAATTTTATTCACAGAAATTGATATAAGAAAATTCCTGGGGGAGTTTAGAAAAATCCAGGACACTTCTAAACGTCCTCAGACACCATACCAACGCAAAAACAATTATTTGTACAGACAGATTCTTAAATATCCACTAAATTTTGCACAAAAATTGTGCAAACTGCGTAAATCGTCTCCTTTTCAAATTCGGAGTCGATTTAGCATGTTTTACGCTTTTGGTTGTTACTGGCTTGCCGTTTCAAGTTACAAATCAATTTCTCCATGCCTATTCGTTCCCCTAAATTGTACTAATTAACGTATTGCTGGCAAACACCAAATATTCGGTCGCAGAGCTGAGATATTCATTTTATTTTTATTCACAGAAATTGATACAAGAAAATTACTGGGGGTGTTTAGAAAAATCCAGGACACTTCTGGACGTCTTCAGACATCATACAAAAGCAAAGGCAATTATTTGTACAAACAGATCCTTAAATATCCACGGTGCCAGAGCTGAGATATTAATTTTAATTTTATTCACAGAAATTGATACAAGAAAATTACTGGGGGTGTTTAGAAAAATCCAGGACACTTCTGGACGTCTTCAGACATCATACAAAAGCAAAGGCAATTATTTGTACAAACAGATCCTTAAATATCCACGGTGCCAGAGCTGAGATATTAATTTTAATTTTATTCACAGAAATTGATATAAGAAAATTCCTGGGGGAGTTTAGAAAAATCCAGGACACTTCTAAACGTCCTCAGACACCATACCAACGCAAAATCAATTATTTGTACAGACAGATTCTTAAATATCCACTAAATTTTGCACAAAAATTGTGCAAACTGCGTAAATCGTCTCCTTTTCAAATTCGGAGTCGATTTAGCATGTTTTACGCTTTTGGTTGTTACTGGCTTGCCGTTTCAAGTTATAAATCAATCTCTCCATGCCTATTCGTTCCCCTAAATTGTATTAATTAACGTATTGCTGGCAAACACCAAATATTCGGTCGCAGAGCTGAGATATTCATTTTATTTTTATTCACAGAAATTGATACAAGAAAATTCCTGGGGGAGTTTAGAAAAATCCAGGACACTTCTGGACGTCTTCAGACATCATACAAAAGCAAAAACAATTACTTGTACAGACAGATTCTTAAATATCCACTAAATTTTGCACAAAAATTGTGCAAACTGCGTAAATCGTCTCCTTTTCAAATTCGGAGGCGATTTAGAATGTTTTACGCTTTTGGTTGTTACTGGCTTGCCGTTTCAAGTTATAAATCAATCTCTCCATGCCTATTCGTTCCCCTAAATTGTATTAATTAACGTATTGCTGGCAAACACCAAATATTCGGTCGCAGAGCTGAGATATTTATTTTATTTTTATTCACAGAAATTGATACAAGAAAATTACTGGGGGTGTTTAGAAAAATCCAGGAAACTTCTGGACGTCTTCAGACATCATACAAAAGCAAAGGCAATTATTTGTACAAACAGATCCTTAAATATCCACGGTGCCAGAGCTGAGATATTAATTTTAATTTTATTCACAGAAATTGATATAAGAAAATTCCTGGGGGAGTTTAGAAAAATCCAGGACACTTCTAAACGTCCTCAGACACCATACCAACGCAAAAACAATTATTTGTACAGACAGATTCTTAAATATCCACTAAATTTTGCACAAAAATTGTGCAAACTGCGTAAATCGTCTCCTTTTCAAATTCGCAGTCGATTTAGCATGTTTTACGCTTTTGGTTGTTACTGGCTTGCCGTTTCAAGTTACAAATCAATCTCTCCATGCCTATTCGTTCCCCTAAATTGTACTAATTAACGTATTGCGGGCAAACACCAAATATTCGGTCGCAGAGCTGAGATATTAATTTTAATTTTATTCACAGAAATTGATACAAGAAAATTACTGGGGGTGTTTAGAAAAATCCAGGACACTTCTGGACGTCTTCAGACATCATACAAAAGCAAAGGCAATTATTTGTACAAACAGATCCTTAAATATCCACAGTGCCAGAGCTGAGATATTAATTTTAATTTTATTCACAGAAATTGATATAAGAAAATTCCTGGGGGAGTTTAGAAAAATCAGGACACTTCTAAACGTCCTCAGACACCATACCAACGCAAAAACAATTATTTGTACAGACAGATTCTTAAATATCCACTAAATTTTGCACAAAAATTGTGCAAACTGCGTAAATCGTCTCCTTTTCAAATTCGGAGTCGATTTAGCATGTTTTACGCTTTTGGTTGTTACTGGCTTGCCGTCAATCACTTTTAAATTACAAAAAAATGCTACTAACCATAGCAAACTATGCCAAACTCACCTAAATTACTTCGGCTATCAAAAATCACCCCCAAATACACTTTACAGCAACAAACTAAGCCCAATCACTTTAAAATTACAAAAAAATGCTAAAAATCATAACAAACTATACCAGAATCACCTAAATTACTTCGGCTACCGTAAATCACCCTCAACTATCCCTTACCACAACAAACCAAACCATATCATCTTAAAATTACAAAAAAAGGTGTACAAATCATAACTAAGCCTTACCACAACAAACTAAACCCAATCACTTTTAAATTACAAAAAAATGCTAGTAACCATAGCAAACTATGCCAAACTCACCTAAATTACTTCGGCTACCATAAATCATCACCAACTAACCCTTACCACAACAAACTAAACCCAATCACTTTTAAATTACAAAAAAATGCTACTAACCATAGCAAACTATGCCAAACTCACATAAATTACTTCGGCTATCAAAAATCACACCCAACTACACTTTACAGCAACAAACTAAGCCCAATCACTTTAAAATTACAAAAAAATGCTAAAAATCATAACAAACTATACCAGAATCACCTAAATTACTTCGGCTACCGTAAATCATCCCCAACTATCCCTTACCACAACAAACCAAACCATATCATCTTAAAATTACAAAAAAAGGTGTACAAATCATAACAAACTATGCCAGACTCACCTAAATTACTTCATCTACTCTAAATCATCACCAACTAACCCTTATCACAACAAACTAAACCCAATCACTTTTAAATTACAAAAAAATGCTACTAACCATTGCAAACTATGCCAAACTCACCTAAATTACTTCGGCTATCAAAAATCACCCCCACTACACTTTACAGCAACAAACTAAGCCCAATCACTTTAAAATTACAAAAAAATGCTAAAAATCATAACAAACTATACCAGAATCACCTAAATTACTTCGGCTACCGTAAATCACCCCCAACTATCCCTTACCACAACAAGCCAAACCATATCATCTTAAAATTACAAAAAAAGGTGTACAAATCATAACAAACTATGCCAGGCTCACCTAAATTACTTCGGCTATTCTAAATCATCACCAACTAACCCTTACCACAACAAACTAAACCCAATCACTTTAAAATTACAAAAAAATTCAACTAACCATAGCAAACTATACCAAACTCACCTAAATTACTTCGGCAACCATAAATCATCACCAACTAACCCTTACCACAACAAACTAAACCCAATCACCTTTAAATTACAAAAAAATGCTACTAACCATAGCAAACTATACCAGAATCACCTAAATTACTTCGGCTACCGTAAATCACCCCCAACTATCCCTTACCACAACAAACCAAACCATATCATCTTAAAATTACAAAAAAAGGTGTACAAATCATAACTAAGCCTTACCACAACAAACTAAACCCAATCTCTTTTAAATTACAAAAAAATGCTACTAACCATAGCAAACTATGCCAAACTCACATAAATTACTTCGGCTATCAAAAATCACCCCCAACTACACTTTACAGCAACAAACTAAGCCCAATCACTGTAAAATTACAAAAAAATGCTAAAAATCATAACAAACTATACCAGAATTACCTAAATTACTTCGGCAACCGTAAATCACCCCCAACTATCCCTTACCACAACAAACCAAACCATATCATCTTAAAATTACAAAAAAAGGTGTACAAATCAAAACAAACAATGCCAGACTCACCTAAATTACTTCGGCTACTCTAAATCATCACCAACTCACCCTTACCACAACAAACTAAACCCAATCACTTTTAAATTACAAAAAAATGCTAGTAACCATAGCAAACTATGCCAAACTCACCTAAATTACTTCGGCTAACATAAATTATCACCAACTAAACCTTACCACTACAAACTAAACCCAATCACTTTTAAATTACAAAAAAATGCTACAAACCATAGCAAACTATGCCAAACTCACCTAAATTACTTCGGCTATCAAAAATCACCCCCAACTACACTTTACAGCAACAAACTAAGCCCAATCACTTTAAAATTACAAAAAAATGCTAAAAATCATAGCAAACTATACCAGAATCACCTAAATTACTTCGGCTACCGTAAATCACCCCCAACTATCCCTTACCACAACAAACCAAACCATATCATCTTAAAATTACAAAAAAAGGGGTACAAATCATAACAAACTATGCCAGACTCACCTAAATTACTTCGGCTACTCTAAATCATCACCAACTAACCCTTACCACAACAAACTAAACCCAATCACTTTTAAATTACAAAAAAATGCTAGTAACCATAGCAAACTATGCCAAACTCACCTAAATTACTTCGGCTACCATAATTCATCACCAACTAACCCTTACCACAACAAACTAAACCCAATCACTTTTAAATTACAAAAAAATACTACTAACCATAGCAAACTATGCCAAACTCACCTAAATTACTTCGGCTATCAAAAATTACCCCCAACTACACTTTGCTGCAACAAACTAAGCCCAATCATTTTAAAATTACAAAAAAATGCTAAAATTCATAACAAACTATACCAGAATCACCTAAATTACTTCGGCTACCGTAAATCACCCCCAACTATCCCTTACCACAACAAACCAAACCATATCATCTTAAAATTACAAAAAAAGGTGTACAAATCATAACAAACTATGCCAGACTTACCTAAATTACTTCGGCTATTCTAAATCATCACCAACTAACCCTTACCACAACAAACTAAACCCAATCACTTTTAAATTAGAAAAAAATGCTAGTAACCATAGCAAACTATGCCAAACTAACCTAAATTACTTCGGCTACCATAAATCATCACCAACTAACCCTTACCACAACAAACTAAACCCAATCATTTTAAATTACAAAAAAATGCTACTAACCATAGCAAACTATGCTAAACTCACCTAAATTACTTTGGCTATCAAAAATCACCCCCAACTACACTTTACAGCAACAAACTAAGCGCAATCACTTTAAAATTACAAAAAAATGCTAAAAATCATAACAAACTATTCCAGAATCACCTAAATTACTTCGGCTACCGTAAATCACCCCCAACTATCCCTTACCACAACAAACCAAACCATATCATCTTAAAATTACAAAAAAAGGTGTACAAATCATAACAAACTATGCCAGACTCACCTAAATTACTACGGCTACTTTAAATCATCACCAACTAACCCTTACCACAACAAATTAAACCCAATCACTTTTAAATTACAAAAAAATGCTAGTAACCATAGCAAACTATGCCAAACTCACCTAAATTACTTCGGCTAACATAAATCATCACCAACTAATCCTTACCACAACAAACTAAACCCAAACACTTTTAAATTATAAAAAAATGCTACTAGCCATAGCAAACTATGCCAAACTCACCTAAATTACTTCGGCTATCAAAAATCACCCCCAACTACACTTTACAGCAACAAACTAAGCCCAATCACTTTAAAATTACAAAAAAATGCTAAAAATCATAACAAACTATACCAGAATCACCTAAATTACTTCGGCTACCGTAAATCACCCCCAACTATCCCTTACTACAACAAACCAAACCATATCATCTTAAAATTACAAAAAAAGGTGTACAAATCATAACAAACTATGCCAGACTCACCTAAATTACTTCGGCTACTCTAAATCATCACCAACTAACCCTTACCACAACAAACTAAACCCAATCACTTTTAAATTACAAAAAAATGCTAGTAACCATAGCAAACTATGCCAAACTCACCTAAATTACTTCGGCTACCATAATTCATCACCAACTAACCCTTACCACAACAAACTAAACCCAATCACTTTTAAATTAGAAAAAAATGCTAGTAACCATAGCAAACTATGCCAAACTAACCTAAATTACTTCGGCTACCATAAATCATCACCAACTAACCCTTACCACAACAAACTAAACCCAATCATTTTAAATTACAAAAAAATGCTACTAACCACAGCAAACTATGCCAAACTCACCTAAATTACTTCGGCTATCAAAAATCACCCCCAACTACACTTTACAGCAACAAACTAAGCCCAATCATTTTAAAATTACAAAAAAACGCTAAAAAGCATAACAAACTATACCAGAATCACCTAAATTACTTCGGCTACCGTAAATCACCCCCAACTATCCCTTGCCACAACAAACCAAACCATATCATCTTAAAATTACAAAAAAAGGTGTACAAATTGTAATAAACTATGCCAGACTCACCTAAATTACTTCGGCTACTCTAAATCATCACCAACTAACCCTTACCACAACAAACTAAACCCAATCACTTTTAAATTACAAAAAAATGCTACTAACCATAGCAAACTATGCCAAACTCACCTAAATTACTTCGGCTATCAAAAATCACCCCCAACTACACTTTACAGCAACAAACTAAGCCCAATCACTTTAAAATTACAAAAAAATGCTAAAAATCATAACAAGCTATACCAGAATCACCTAAATTACTTCGGTTACCGTAAATCACCCCCAACTATCCCTTACCACAACAAACGAAACCAAATCATCTTAAAATAACAAAAAAAGGCGTACAAATCATAACAAACTATGCCAGACTCACCTAAATTACTTCGGCTACTCTAAATCATCACCAAATAACCCTTACCACATCAAACTAAACCCAATCACATTTAAATTACAAAAAAATGCGAGTAACCATAGCAAATTATGCCAAACTCACCTAAATTACTTCGGCTACCATAAATCGTCACCAACTAACCCTCACCACAACAAACTAAACCCAATCACTTTTAAATTACAAAAAAATGCTACTAACCATAGCAAACTATGCCAAACTCACCTAAATTACTTCGGCTATCAAAAATCACCCCCAACTACACTTTACAGCAACAAACTAAGCCCAATCACTTTAAAATTACAAAAAAATGCTAAAAATCATAACAAACTATACCAGAATCACCTAAATTACTTCGGCAACCGTAAATCACCCCCAACTATCCCTTACCACAACAAACCAAACCATATCATCTTAAAATTACAAAAAAATGTACAAATCATAACAAACTATGCCAGACTCACCTAAATTACTTCGGCTACTCTAAATCATCACCAACTCACCCTTACCACAACAAACTAAACCCAATCACTTTTAAATTACAGAAAAATGCTAGTAACCATAGCAAACTATGCCAAACTCACCTAAACTACTTCGGCTACCATAAATCATCACTAACTAACCCTTACCACAACAAACTAAACCCAATCACTTTTAAATTACAAAAAAATGCTACTAACCATAGCAAACAATGCCAAACTCTCCTAAATTACTTCGGCTATCAAAATTCACACCCAACTACACTTTACAGCAACAAACTAAGCCCAATCACTTTAAAATTACAAAAAAATGCTAAAAATCATAACAAAGTATACCAGAATCAACTAAATTACTTCGGCTACCGTAAATCACCCCCAACTATGCCTTACCACAACAAACCAAACCATATCATCTTAAATTTACAAAAAAAGGTGTACAAATCATAACAAACTATGCCAGACTCACCTAAATTACTTCGGCTACTCTAAATCATCACCAACTAACCCTTACCACAACAAACTAAACCCAATCACATTTAAATTACAAAAAAATGCGAGTAACCATAGCAAATTATGCCAAATTCACCTAAATTACTTCGGCTACCATAAATCATCACCAACTAACCCTCACCACAACAAACTAAACCCAATCACTTTTAAATTACAAAAAAATGCTACTAACCATAGCAAACTATGCCAAACTCACCTAAATTACTTCGGCTATCAAAAATCACCCCCAACTACACTTTACAGCAACAAACTAAGCCCAATCACTTTAAAATTACAAAAAAATGCTAAAAATCATAACAAACTATACCAGAATCACCTAAATTACTTCGGCTACCGTAAATCACCCCCAACTATCCCTTACCACAACAAACCAAACCATATCATCTTAAAATTACAAAAAAAGTGTACAAATCATTACAAACTATGCCAGACTCACCTAAATTACTTCGACTACTCTAAATCATCATAAACTAACCCTTACCACAAAAACTAAACCCAATCACTTTTAAATTACAAAAAAATATTAGTAACCATAGCAAACTATGCCAAACTCACCTAAATTACTTCGGCTACCATAAATCATCACCAACTAACCCTTACCACAACAAACTAAACCCAATCACTTTTAAATTACAAAAAAATGTTACTAACCATAGCAAACTATGCCAAACTCACCTAAATTACTTCGGCTATCAAAAATCACCCCCAACTACACTTTACAGCAACAAACTAAGCCCAATCACTTTAAAATTACAAAAAAATGCTAAAAATCATAACAAACTATACCAGAAACACCTAAATTACTTCGGCTACCGTAAATCACCCCCAACTATCCCTTACCATATCATCTTAAAATTACAAAAAAAGGTGTACAAATCATAACAAACTATGCCAGACTCACCTAAATTACTTCGGCTACTCTAAATCATCACCAACTAACCCTTACCACAACAAACTAAACCCAATCACTTTTAAATTACAAAAAAATGCTAGTAACCATAGCAAACTATGCCAAACTCACCTAAATTACTTCGGCTATCAAAAATCACCCCCTACTACACTTTACAGCAACAAACTAAGCCCAATCACTATAAAATTACAAAAAAATGCTAAAAATCATAACAAACTATACCAGAATCACCTAAATTACTTCGGCTACCGTAAATCACCCCTTACTATCCCTTACCACAACAAACCAAACCATATCATCTTAAAATTACAAAAAAAGGTGTACAAATCATAACAAACTATGCCAGGCTCACCTAAATTACTTCGGCTACTCTAAATCATCACCAACTAACCCTTACCACAACAAACTAAACCCAATCACTTTTAAATTACAAAAAAATGCTAGTAACCATAGCAAACTATGCCAAACACACCTAAATTATATCGGCTACCATAAATCATCACCAACAAACCCTTACCACAACAAACTAAACCCAATCACTTTTAAATTGCAAAAAAATGCTACTAACCATAGCAAACTATGCCAAACTCATCTAAATTACTTCGGCTATTAAAAATCACCCCCAACTACACTTTACAGCAACAAACTGAGCCCAATCACTTTAAAATTACAAAAAAATGCTAAAAATCATAACAAACTATACTAGAATCACCTAAATTATTTCGGCTACCGTAAATCACCCCCAACCAACCCTTACCACAACAAACCAAACCATATCATCTTAAAATTTCAAAAAAAGGTGTACAAATCATAATAAACTATGCCAGACTCACCTAAATTACTTCGGCTACTCTAAATCATCACCAACTAACCCTTACCACAACAAACTAAACCCAATCAGTTTTAAATTACAAAAAAATGCTAGTAACCATAGCAAACTATGCCAAACTCACCTAAATTACTTCGGCTAACATAAATCATCACCAACTAACCCTTACCACAACAAACTAATCCCAATGACTTTTAAATTACAAAAAATGCTACTAACCATAGCAAACTATACCAAACTGACCTAAATTACTTCGGCTATCAAAAATCACCCCCAACTACACTTTACAGCAACAAACTAAGCCCAATCACTTTAAAATTACAAAAAAATGCTAAAAATCATAACAAATTATACCAGAATCACCTAAATTACTTCGGCTACCGTAAATCACCCCCAACTATCCCTTACCACAACAAACCAAACCATATCATCTTAAAATTACAAAAAAAGGTGTACAAATCATAACAAACTATGCCAGACTCACCTAAATTACTTCGGCTACTCTAAATCATCACCAACTAACCCTTACCACAACAAACTAAACCCAATCACTTTTAAATTACAAAAAAATGCTAGTAACCATAGCAAACTATGCCAAACTCACCTAAATTAATTCGGCTACCATAAATCATCACCAACAAACCCTTACCACAACAAATTATACCCAATCACTTTTAAATTACAAAAAAATGCTACTAACCATAGCAAACTATGCCAAACTCACCTAAATTACTTCGGCTATCAAAAATCACCCCCAACTACACTTTACAGCAACAAACTAAGCCTAATCACTTTAAAATTACAAAAAAATGCTAAAAATGATAACAAACTATACCAGAATCACCTAAATTACTTCGGCTACCGTAAATCACCCCCAACTATCCCTTACCACAACAAACCAAACCATATCATCTTAAAATTACAAAAAAGGTGTACAAATCATAACAAACTATGCCAGACTCTCCTAAATTACTTCGGCTACTCTAAATCATCACCAAGTAACCCTTACCACAACAAACTAAACCCAATCACTTTTAAATTACAAAAAATGCTAGTAACCATAGCAAACTATGCCAAACTCACCTAAATTACTTCGGCTACCATAAATCATCTCCAACTAACCCTTACCACAACAAACTAAACCCAATCACTTTTAAATTACAAAAAAATGCTACTAACCATAGCAAACTATGCCAAACTCACCTAAATTACTTCGGCTACTCTAAATCATCACCAACTAACCCTTACCACAACAAACTAAACCCAATCACTTTCAATTACAAAAAAATGCTAGTAACCATAGCAAACTATGCCAAACTCACCTAAATTACTTCGGCTACCATAAATCATCACCAACTAACCCTTACTACAACAAACTAAACCCAATCACTTTTAAATTACAAAAAAATGCTACTAACCATAGCAAACTATGCCAAACTCACCTAAATTACTTCGGCTATCAAAAATCATCCCCAACTACACTTTACAGCAACAAATTAAGCCCAATCACTTTAAAATTTCAAAAAAATGCTAAAAATCATAACAAACTATGCCAGACTCACCTAAATTACTTCGGCTACTCTAAATCATCACCAACTAACCCTTACCACAACAAACTAAACCCAATCACTTTTAAATTACAAAAAAATGCTAGTAACCATAGCAAACTATGCCAAACTCACCTAAATTACTTCGGCTATCAAAAATCACCCCCAACTACACTTTACAGCAACAAACTAAGCCCAATCACTATAAAATTACAAAAAAAATGCTAAAAATCATAACAAACTATACCAGAATCACCTAAATTACTTCGGCTACCGTAAATCACCCCTTACTATCCCTTACCACAACAAACCAAACCATATCATCTTAAAATTACAAAAAAAGGTGTACAAATTATAACAAACTATGCCAGGCTCACCTAAATTACTTCGGCTACTCTAAATCATCACCAACTAACCCTTACCACAACAAACTAAACCCAATCACTTTTAAATTACAAAAAAATGCTAGTAACCATAGCAAACTATGCCAAACACACCTCAATTACATCGGCTACCATAAATCATCACCAACAAACCCTAACCACAACAAACTAAACCCAATCACTTTTAAATTGCAAAAAAATGCTACTAACCATAGCAAACTATGCCAAACTCACCTAAATTGCTTCGGCTATCAAAAATCACCCCCAACTACACTTTACAGCAACAAACTAAGCCCAATCACTTTAAAATTACCAAAAAATGCTAAAAATCATAACAAACTAAACCAGAATCACCTAAATTACTTCGGCTACCGTAAATCACCCCCAACTATCCCTTACCACAACAAACCAAACCATATCATTTTAAAATTACAAAAAAAGGTGTACAAATCATAACAAACTATGCCAGACTCACCTAAATTACTTCGGCTACTCTAAATCATCACCAACTAACCCTTACCACAACAAACTAAACCAAATCACTTTTAAATTACAAAAAAATGCTAGTAACCATAGCAAACTATGCCAAACTCACCTAAATTACTTCGGCTACCATAAATCATCACCAACTAACCCTTACCACAACAAACTAAACCCAATCACTTTAAATTACAAAAAAATGCTACTAACCATAGCAAACTATGCCAAACTCTCCTAAATTACTTCGGCTTTCAAAAATCACCCCCAACTACACTTTACAGCAACAAACTAAGCCCAATCACTTTAAAATTATAAAAAAATGCTAAAAATCATAACAAACTATACCAGAATCACCTAAATTATTTCGGCTACCGTAAATCACCCCCAACCAACCCTTACCACAACAAACCAAACCATATCATCTTAAAATTTCAAAAAAAGGTGTACAAATCATAATAAACTATGCCAGACACACCTAAATTACTTCGGCTACTCTAAATCATCACCAACTAACCCTTACCACAACAAATTAAACCCAATCAGTTTTAAATTACAAAAAAATGCTAGTAACCATAGCAAACTATGCCAAACTCACCTAAATTACTTCGGCTACCATAAATCATCACCAACTAACCCTTACCACAACAAACTAATCCCAATCACTTTTAAATTACAAAAAATTCTACTAACCATAGCAAACTATACCAAACTGACCTAAATTACTTCGGCTATCAAAAATCACCCCCAACTACACTTTACAGCAACAAACTAAGCCCAATCACTTTAAAATTACAAAAAAATGCTAAAAATCATAACAAATTATACCAGATCACCTAAATTACTTCGGCTACCGTAAATCACCCCCAACTATCCCTTACCACAACAAACCAAACCATATCATTTTAAAATTACAAAAAAAGGTGTACAAACCATAACAAACTATGCCAGACTCGCCTAAATTACTTCGGCTACTCTAAATCATCACCAACTAACCCTTACCACAACAAACTAAACCCAATCACTTTTAAATTACAAAAAAATGCTAGTAACCATAGCAAACTATGCCAAACTCACCTAAATTAATTCGGCTACCATAAATCATCACCAACAAACCCTTACCACAACAAACTAAACCCAATCACTTTTAAATTACAAAAAAAGGCTACTAACCATAGCAAACTAGGCCAAACTCACCTAAATTACTTCGGCTATCAAAAATCACCCCCAACTACACTTTACAGCAACAAACTAAGCCTAATCAATTTAAAATTACAAAAAAATGCTAAAAATGATAACAAACTATACCAGAATCACCTAAATTACTTCGGCTACCGTAAATCACCCCCAACTATCCCTTACCACAACAAACCAAACCATATCATCTTAAAATTACAAAAAAGGTGTACAAATCATAACAAACTATGCCAGACTCTCCTAAATTACTTCGGCTACTCTAAATCATCACCAACTAACCCTTACCACAACAAACTAAACCCAATCACTTTTAAATTACAAAAAATGCTAGTAACCATAGCAAACTATGCCAAACTCACCTAAATTACTTCGGCTACCATAAATCATCTCCAACTAACCCTTACCACAACAAACTAAACCCAATCACTTTTAAATTACAAAAAAATGCTACTAACCATAGCAAACTATGCCAAACTCACCTAAATTACTTCGGCTACTCTAAATCATCACCAACTAACCCTTACCACAACAAACTAAACCCAATCACTTTAAATTACAAAAAAATGCTAGTAACCATAGCAAACTATGCCAAACTCACCTAAATTACTTCGGCTACCATAAATCATCACCAACTAACCCTTACTACAACAAACTAAACCCAATCACTTTTAAATTACAAAAAAATGCTACTAACCATAGCAAACTATGCCAAACTCACCTAAATTACTTCGGCTATCAAAAATCATCCCCAACTACACTTTACAGCAACAAATTAAGCCCAATCACTTTAAAATTACAAAAAAATGCTAAAAATCATAACAAACTATACCAGAATCACCTAAATTATTTCGGCTACCGTAAATCACCCCCAACTATCCCTTACGACAACAAACCAAACCATATCATCTTAAAATTACAAAAAAAAATGTACAAATCATAACAAACTATACCAGACTCACCTAAATTACTTCGGCTACTGTAAATCATCACCAACTAATTCTTACCACAACAAACTAAACCCAATCACTTTTAAATTACAAAAAAATGCTAGTAACCATAGCAAACTATGCCAGACTAACCTAAATTACTTCGGCTACTCTAAATCATCACCAACTAACCCTTACCACAACAAACTAAACCCAATCACTTTTAAATTACAAAAAATGCTAGTTACCATAACAAACTATGCCAAACTCACCTAAATTACTTCGGCTACCATAAATCATCACCAACTAACCCTCACCACAACAAACTAAACCCAATCACTTTTAAATTACAAAAAAATGCTACTAACCATAACAAACTATGCCAAACTCACCTAAATTACTTCGGCTATCAAAAATCACCCCCAACTACACTTTACAGCAACAAACTAAGCCCAATCACTTTAAAAATTACAAAAAAATGCTAAAAATCATAACAAACTATACCAGAATCACCTAAATTACTTCGGCTACCGTAAATCACCCCCAACTATCCCTTACCACAACAAACCAAACCATATCATTTTAAAATTACAAAAAAAGGTGTACAAATCATAACAAACTATGCCAGACTCACCTAAATTACTTCGGCTACTCTAAATCATCACCAACTAACCCTTACCACAACAAACTAAACCCAATCACTTTTAAATTACAAAAAAATGCTAGTAACCATAGCAAACTATGCCAAACTCACCTAAATTACTTCGGCTACCATAAATCATCACCAACTAACCCTTACCACAACAAACTAAACCCAATCACTTTTAAATTACAAAAAAATGCTACTAACCATAGCAAACTATGCCAAACTCACCTAAATTGCTTCGGCTATCAAAAATCACCCCCAACTACACTTTACAGCAACAAACTAAGCCCAATCACTTTAAAATTACCAAAAAATGCTAAAAATCATAACAAACTAAACCAGAATCACCTAAATTACTTCGGCTACCATAAATCACCCCCAACTATCCCTTACCACAACAAACCAACCCATATCATTTTAAAATTACAAAAAAAGGTGTACAAATCATAACAAACTATGCCAGACTCACCTAAATTACTTCGGCTACTCTAAATCATCACCAACTAACCCTTACCACAACAAACTAAACCCAATCACTTTTAAATTACAAAAAAATGCTAGTAACCATAGCAAACTATGCCAAACTCACCTAAATTACTTCGGCTACCATAAATCATCACCAACTAACCCTTACCACAACAAACTAAACCCAATCACTTTAAATTACAAAAAAATGCTACTAACCATAGCAAACTATGCCAAACTCTCCTAAATTACTTCGGCTTTCAAAAATCACCCCCAACTACACTTTACAGCAACAAACTAAGCCCAATCACTTTAAAATTACAAAAAAATGCTAAAAATCATAACAAACTATACCAGAATCACCTAAATTATTTCGGCTACCGTAAATCACCCCCAACCAACCCTTACCACAACAAACCAAACCATATCATCTTAAAATTTCAAAAAAAGGTGTACAAATCATAATAAACTATGCCAGACTCACCTAAATTACTTCGGCTACTCTAAATCATCACCAACTAACCCTTACCACAACAAACTAAACCCAATCAGTTTTAAATTACAAAAAAATGCTAGTAACCATAGCAAACTATGCCAAACTCACCTAAATTACTTCGGCTACCATAAATCATCACCAACTAACCCTTACCACAACAAACTAATCCCAATCACTTTTAAATTACAAAAAATGCTACTAACCATAGCAAACTATACCAAACTGACCTAAATTACTTCGGCTATCAAAAATCACCCCCAACTACACTTTACAGCAACAAACTAAGCCTAATCACTTTAAAATTACAAAAAAATGCTAAAAATCATAACAAATTATACCAGAATCACCTAAATTACTTCGGCTACCGTAAATCACCCCCAACTATCCCTTACCACAACAAACCAAACCATATCATTTTAAAATTACAAAAAAAGGTGTACAAATCATAACAAACTATGCCAGACTCACCTAAATTACTTCGGCTACTCTAAATCATCACCAACTAACCCTTACCACAACAAACTAAACCCAATCACTTTTAAATTACAAAAAAATGCTAGTAACCATAGCAAACTATGCCAAACTCACCTAAATTAATTCGGCTACCATAAATCATCACCAACAAACCCTTACCACAACAAACTAAACCCAATCACTTTTAAATTACAAAAAAAGGCTACTAACCATAGCAAACTAGGCCAAACTCACCTAAATTACTTCGGCTATCAAAAATCACCCCCAACTACACTTTACAGCAACAAACTAAGCCTAATCACTTTAAAATTACAAAAAAATGCTAAAAATGATAACAAACTATACCAGAATCACCTAAATTACTTCGGCTACCTTAAATCACCCCCAACTATCCCTTACCACAACAAACCAAACCATATCATCTTAAAATTACAAAAAAGGTGTACAAATCATAACAAACTATGCCAGACTCTCCTAAATTACTTCGGCTACTCTAAATCATCACCAACTAACCCTTACCACAACAAACTAAACCCAATCACTTTTAAATTACAAAAAATGCTAGTAACCATAGCAAACTATGTTAAACTCACCTAAATTACTTCGGCTACCATAAATCATCTCCAACTAACCCTTACCACAACAAACTAAACCCAATCACTTTTAAATTACAAAAAAATGCTACTAACCATAGCAAACTATGCCAAACTCACCTAAATTACTTCGGCTACTCTAAATCATCACCAACTAACCCTTACCACAACAAACTAAACCCAATCACTTTAAATTACAAAAAAATGCTAGTAACCATAGCAAACTATGCCAAACTCACCTAAATTACTTCGGCTACCATAAATCATCACCAACTAACCCTTACTACAACAAACTAAACCCAATCACTTTTAAATTACAAAAAAATGCTACTAACCATAGCAAACTATGCCAAACTCACCTAAATTACTTCGGCTATCAAAAATCATCCCCAACTACACTTTACAGCAACAAATTAAGCCCAATCACTTTAAAATTACAAAAAAATGCTAAAAATCATAACAAACTATACCAGAATCACCTAAATTACTTCGGCTACCGTAAATCACCCCCAACTATCCCTAACCATATCATCTTAAAATTACAAAAAAAGGTGTACAAATCATAACAAACTATGCCAGACTCACCTAAATTACTTCGGCTACTCTAAATCATCACCAACTAACCCTTACCACAACAAACTAAACCCAATCACTTTTAAATTACAAAAAAATGCTAGTAACCATAGCAAACTATGCCAAACTCACCTAAATTACTTCGGCTATCAAAAATCACCCCCAACTACACTTTACAGCAACAAACTAAGCCCAATCACTATAAAATTACAAAAAAATGCTAAAAATCATAACAAACTATACCAGAATCACCTAAATTACTTCGGCTACCGTAAATCACCCCTTACTATCCCTTACCACAACAAACCAAACCATATCATCTTAAAATTACAAAAAAAGGTGTACAAATTATAACAAACTATGCCAGGCTCACCTAAATTACTTCGGCTACTCTAAATCATCACCAACTAACCCTTACCACAACAAACTAAACCCAATCACTTTTAAATTACAAAAAAATGCTAGTAACCATAGCAAACTATGCCAAACACACCTCAATTACATCGGCTACCATAAATCATCACCAACAAACCCTAACCACAACAAACTAAACCCAATCACTTTTAAATTGCAAAAAAATGCTACTAACCATAGCAAACTATGCCAAACTCACCTAAATTGCTTCGGCTATCAAAAATCACCCCCAACTACACTTTACAGCAACAAACTAAGCCCAATCACTTTAAAATTACCAAAAAATGCTAAAAATCATAACAAACTAAACCAGAATCACCTAAATTACTTCGGCTACCGTAAATCACCCCCAACTATCCCTTACCACAACAAACCAAACCATATCATTTTAAAATTACAAAAAAAGGTGTACAAATCATAACAAACTATGCCAGACTCACCTAAATTACTTCGGCTACTCTAAATCATCACCAACTAACCCTTACCACAACAAACTAAACCAAATCACTTTTAAATTACAAAAAAATGCTAGTAACCATAGCAAACTATGCCAAACTCACCTAAATTACTTCGGCTACCATAAATCATCACCAACTAACCCTTACCACAACAAACTAAACCCAATCACTTTAAATTACAAAAAAATGCTACTAACCATAGCAAACTATGCCAAACTCTCCTAAATTACTTCGGCTTTCAAAAATCACTCCCAACTACACTTTACAGCAACAAACTAAGCCCAATCACTTTAAAATTATAAAAAAATGCTAAAAATCATAACAAACTATACCAGAATCACCTAAATTATTTCGGCTACCGTAAATCACCCCCAACCAACCCTTACCACAACAAACCAAACCATATCATCTTAAAATTTCAAAAAAAGGTGTACAAATCATAATAAACTATGCCAGACACACCTAAATTACTTCGGCTACTCTAAATCATCACCAACTAACCCTTACCACAACAAATTAAACCCAATCAGTTTTAAATTACAAAAAAATGCTAGTAACCATAGCAAACTATGCCAAACTCACCTAAATTACTTCGGCTACCATAAATCATCACCAACTAACCCTTACCACAACAAACTAATCCCAATCACTTTTAAATTACAAAAAATGCTACTAACCATAGCAAACTATACCAAACTGACCTAAATTACTTCGGCTATCAAAAATCACCCCCAACTACACTTTACAGCAACAAACTAAGCCCAATCACTTTAAAATTACAAAAAAATGCTAAAAATCATAACAAATTATACCTGAATCACCTAAATTACTTCGGCTACCGTAAATCACCCCCAACTATCCCTTACCACAACAAACCAAACCATATCATTTTAAAATTACAAAAAAAGGTGTACAAACCATAACAAACTATGCCAGACTCACCTAAATTACTTCGGCTACTCTAAATCATCACCAACTAACCCTTACCACAACAAACTAAACCCAATCACTTTTAAATTACAAAAAAATGCTAGTAACCATAGCAAACTATGCCAAACTCACCTAAATTAATTCGGCTACCATAAATCATCACCAACAAACCCTTACCACAACAAACTAAACCCAATCACTTTTAAATTACAAAAAAAGGCTACTAACCATAGCAAACTAGGCCAAACTCACCTAAATTACTTCGGCTATCAAAAATCACCCCCAACTACACTTTACAGCAACAAACTAAGCCTAATCAATTTAAAATTACAAAAAAATGCTAAAAATGATAACAAACTATACCAGAATCACCTAAATTACTTCGGCTACCGTAAATCACCCCCAACTATCCCTTACCACAACAAACCAAACCATATCATCTTAAAATTACAAAAAAGGTGTACAAATCATAACAAACTATGCCAGACTCTCCTAAATTACTTCGGCTACTCTAAATCATCACCAACTAACCCTTACCACAACAAACTAAACCCAATCACTTTTAAATTACAAAAAATGCTAGTAACCATAGCAAACTATGCCAAACTCACCTAAATTACTTCGGCTACCATAAATCATCTCCAACTAACCCTTACCACAACAAACTAAACCCAATCACTTTTAAATTACAAAAAAATGCTACTAACCATAGCAAACTAGGCCAAACTCACCTAAATTACTTCGGTTACTCTAAATCATCAGCAACTAACCCTTACCACAACAAACTAAACCCAATCACTTTAAATTACAAAAAAATGCTAGTAACCATAGCAAACTATGCCAAACTCACCTAAATTACTTCGGCTACCATAAATCATCACCAACTAACCCTTACTACAACAAACTAAACCCAATCACTTTTAAATTACAAAAAAATGCTACTAACCATAGCAAACTATGCCAAACTCACCTAAATTACTTCGGCTATCAAAAATCATCCCCAACTACACTTTACAGCAACAAATTAAGCCCAATCACTTTAAAATTACAAAAAAATGCTAAAAATCATAACAAACTATACCAGAATCACCTAAATTACTTCGGCTACCGTAAATCACCCCCAACTATCCCTTACGACAACAAACCAAACCATATCATCTTAAAATTACAAAAAAAAATGTACAAATCATAACAAACTATACCAGACTCACCTAAATTACTTCGGCTACTGTAAATCATCACCAACTAATTCTTACCACAACAAACTAAACCCAATCACTTTTAAATTACAAAAAAATGCTAGTAACCATAGCAAACTATGCCAGACTAACCTAAATTACTTCGGCTACTCTAAATCATCACCAACTAACCCTTACCACAACAAACTAAACCCAATCACTTTTAAATTACAAAAAATGCTAGTTACCATAACAAACTATGCCAAACTCACCTAAATTACTTCGGCTACCATAAATCATCACCAACTAACCCTCACCACAACAAACTAAACCCAATCACTTTTAAATTACAAAAAAATGCTACTAACCATAACAAACTATGCCAAACTCACCTAAATTACTTCGGCTATCAAAAATCACCCCCAACTACACTGTACAGCAACAAACTAAGCCCAATCACTTTAAAAATTACAAAAAAATGCTAAAAATCATAACAAACTATACCAGAATCACCTAAATTACTTCGGCTACCGTAAATCACCCCCAACTATCCCTTACCACAACAAACCAAACCATATCATTTTAAAATTACAAAAAAAGGTGTACAAATCATAACAAACTATGCCAGACTCACCTAAATTACTTCGGCTACTCTAAATCATCACCAACTAACCCTTACCACAACAAACTAAACCCAATCACTTTTAAATTACAAAAAAATGCTAGTAACCATAGCAAACTATGCCAAACTCACCTAAATTACTTCGGCTACCATAAATCATCACCAACTAACCCTTACCACAACAAACTAAACCCAATCACTTTAAATTACAAAAAAATGCTAGTAACCATAGCAAACTATGCCAAACTCACCTAAATTACTTCGGCTACCATAAATCATCACCAACTAACCCTTACTACAACAAACTAAACCCAATCACTTTTAAATTACAAAAAAATGCTACTAACCATAGCAAACTATGCCAAACTCACCTAAATTACTTCGGCTATCAAAAATCATCCCCAACTACACTTTACAGCAACAAATTAAGCCCAATCACTTTAAAATTACAAAAAAATGCTAAAAATCATAACAAACTATACCAGAATCACCTAAATTACTTCGGCTACCGTAAATCACCCCCAACTATCCCTTACGACAACAAACCAAACCATATCATCTTAAAATTACAAAAAAAAATGTACAAATCATAACAAACTATACCAGACTCACCTAAATTAATTCGGCTACTGTAAATCATCACCAACTAATTCTTACCACAACAAACTAAACCCAATCACTTTTAAATTACAAAAAAATGCTAGTAACCATAGCAAACTATGCCAGACTAACCTAAATTACTTCGGCTACACTAAATCATCACCAACTAACCCTTACCACAACAAACTAAACCCAATCACTTTTAAATTACAAAAAATGCTAGTTACCATAACAAACTATGCCAAACTCACCTAAATTACTTCGGCTACCATAAATCATCACCAACTAACCCTCACCACAACAAACTAAACCCAATCACTTTTAAATTACAAAAAAATGCTACTAACCATAACAAACTATGCCAAACCCACCTAAATTACTTCGGCTATCAAAAATCACCCCCAACTACACTTTACAGCAACAAACTAAGCCCAATCACTTTAAAAATTACAAAAAAATGCTAAAAATCATAACAAACTATACCAGAATCACCTAAATTACTTCGGCTACCGTAAATCACCCCCAACTATCCCTTACCACAACAAACCAAACCATATCATTTTAAAATTACAAAAAAAGGTGTACAAATCATACCAAACTATGCCAGACTCACCTAAATTACTTCGGCTACTCTAAATCATCACCAACTAACCCTTACCACAACAAACTAAACCCAATCACTTTTAAATTACAAAAAAATGCTAGTAACCATAGCAAACTATGCCAAACTCACCTAAATTACTTCGGCTACCATAAATCATCACCAACTAACCCTTACCACAACAAACTAAACCCAATCACTTTTAAATTACAAAAAAATGCTACTAACCATAGCAAACTATGCCAAACTCTCCTAAATTACTTCGGCTTTCAAAAATCACCCCCAACTACACTTTACAACAACAAACTAAGCCCAATCACTTTAAAATTACAAAAAAATGCTAAAAATCATAACAAACTATACCAGAATCACCTAAATTATTTCGGCTACCGTAAATCACCCCCAACCAACCCTTACCACAACAAACCAAACCATATCATCTTAAAATTACAAAAAAAGGTGTACAAATCATAATAAACTATGCCAGACTCACCTAAATTACTTCGGCAACTCTAAATCATCACCAACTAACCCTTACCACAACAAACTAAACCCAATCAGTTTTAAATTACAAAAAAATGCTAGTAACCATAGCAAACTGTGCCAAACTCACCTAAATTACTTCGGCTACCATAAATCATCACCAACTAACCCTTACCACAACAAACTAATCCCAATCACTTTTAAATTACAAAAAATGCTACTAACCATAGCAAACTATACCAAACTAACCTAAATTACTTCGGCTATCAAAAATCACCCCCAACTACACTTTACAGCAACAAACTAAGCCCAATCACTTTAAAATTACAAAAAAATGCTAAAAATCATAACAAATTATACCAGAATCATCTAAATTACTTCGGCTACCGTAAATCACCCCCAACTATCCCTTACCACAACAAACCAAACCATATCATCTTAAAATTACAAAAAAAGGTGTACAAATCATAACAAACTATGCCAGACTCACCTAAATTACTTCGGCTACTCTAAATCTTCACCAACTAACCCTTACCACAACAAACTAAACCCAATCACTTTTAAATTACAAAAAAATGCTAGTAACCATTGCAAACTATGCCAAACTCACCTAAATTAATTCGGCTACCATAAATCATCACCAACAAACCCTTACCACAACAAACTAAACCCAATCACTTTTAAATTACAAAAAAATTATACTAACCATAGCAAACTATGCCAATCTCACCTAAATTACTTCGGCTATCAAAAATCACCCCCAACTACACTTTACAGCAACAAACTAAGCCTAATCACTTTAAAATTACAAAAAAATGCTAAAAATGATAACAAACTATACCAGAATCACCTAAATTACTTCGGCTACCGTAAATCACCCCCAACTATCCCTTACCACAACAAACCAAACCATATCATCTTATAATTACAAAAAAGGTGTACAAATCATAACAAACTATGCCAGACTCTCCTAAATTACTTCGGCTACTCTAAATCATCACCAACTAACCCTTACCACAACAAACTAAACCCAATCACTTTTAAATTACAAAAAATGCTAGTAACCAGAGCAAACTATGGCAAACTCACCTAAATTACTTCGGCTACCATAAATCATCTCCAACTAACCCTTACCACAACAAACTAAACCCAATCACTTTTAAATTACAAAAAAATGCTACTAACCATAGCAAACTATGCCAAACTCACCTAAATTACTTCTTCTATCAAAAATCACCCCCAACTACACTTTACAGCAACAAACTAAGCCCAATCACTTAAAAATTACAAAAAAATGCTAAAAATCATATCACACTATACCAGAATCACCTAAATTACTTCGGCTACCGTAAATTACCCCCAACTATATCTTACCACAACAAACCAAACCATATCATCTTAAAATTACAAAAAAAGGTGTACAAATCATAACAAACTATGCCAGACTCACCTAAATTACTTCGGCTACTCTAAATCATCACCAACTAACCCTTACCACAACAAGCTAAACCCAATCACTTTAAATTACAAAAAAATGCTAGTAACCATAGCAAACTATGCCAAACTCACCTAAATTACTTCGGCTACCATAAATCATCACCAACTAACCCTTACCACAACAAATTAAGCCCAATCACTTTAAAATACAAAAAAATGCTAAAAATCATAACAAACTATACCAGAATCACCTAAATTACTTCGGCTACCGTAAATCACCTCCAACTATCCCTTACCACAACAAACCAAACCATATAATCTTAAAATTACAAAAAAAGGTGTACAAATCATAACAAACTATGCCAGACTCACCTAAATTACTTCGGCTACTCTAAATCATCACCAACTAAACCTTACCCCAACAAACTAAACCCAATCACTTTTAAATTACAAAAAAATGCTAGTAACCATAGCAAACTATGCCAAACTCACCTAAATTACTTCGGCTACCATAAATAATCACCAGCTAACCCTTACCACAACAAACTAAACCCAATCACTTTTAAATTACAAAAAAATGCTACTAACCATTGCAAACTATGCCAAACTCACCTAAATTACTTCTTCTATCAAAAATCACCCCCAACTACACTTTACAGCAACAAACTAAGCCCAATCACTTAAAAATTACAAAAAAATGCTAAAAATCATATCACACTATACCAGAATCACCTAAATTACTTCGGCTACCGTAAATTACCCCCAACTATATCTTACCACAACAAACCAAACCATATCATCTTAAAATTACAAAAAAAGGTGTTCAAATCGTAACAAACTATGCCAGACTCACCTAAATTACTTCGGCTCTCAAAAATCACCCCCAACTACACTTTACAGCAACAAACTAAGCCCAATCACTTAAAAATTACAAAAAAATGGTAAAAATCATAACAAACTATACCAGAATCACCTAAATTACTTCGGCTACCGTAAATCACCCCCAACTATCCCTTACGACAACAAACCAAACCATATCATCTTAAAATTACAAAAAAAAATGTACAAATCATAACAAACTATACCAGACTCACCTAAATTACTTCGGCCACTGTAAATCATCACCAACTAATTCTTACCACAACAAACTAAACCCAATCACTTTTAAATTACAAAAAAATGTTAGTAACCATAGCAAACTATGCCAGACTAACCTAAATTACTTCGGCTACTCTAAATCATCACCAACTAACCCTTACCACAACAAACTAAACCCAATCACTTTTAAATTACAAAAAATGCTAGTTACCATAACAAACTATGCCAAACTCACCTAAATTACTTCGGCTACCATAAATCATCACCAACTAACCCTCACCACAACAAACTAAACCCAATCACTTTTAAATTACAAAAAAATGCTACTAACCATAACAAACTATGCCAAACTCACCTAAATTACTTCGGCTATCAAAAATCACCCCCAACTACACTTTACAGCAACAAACTAAGCCCAATCACTTTAAAAATTACAAAAAAATGCTAAAAATCATAACAAACTATACCAGAATCACCTAAATTACTTCGGCTACCGTAAATCACCCCCAACTATCCCTTACCACAACAAACCAAACCATATCATTTTAAAATTACAAAAAAAGGTGTACAAATCATAACAAACTATGCCAGACTCACCTAAATTACTTCGGGTACTCTAAATCATCACCAACTAACCCTTACCACAACAAACTAAACCCAATCACTTTTAAATTACAAAAAAATGCTAGTAACCATAGCAAACTATGCCAAACTCACCTAAATTACTTCGGCTACCATAAATCATCACCAACTAACCCTTACCACAACAAACTAAACCCAATCACTTTTAAATTACAAAAAAATGCTACTAACCATAGCAAACTATGCCAAACTCTCCTAAATTACTTCGGCTTTCAAAAATCACCCCCAACTACACTTTACAACAACAAACTAAGCCCAATCACTTTAAAATTACAAAAAAATGCTAAAAATCATAACAAACTATACCAGAATCACCTAAATTATTTCGGCTACCGTAAATCACCCCCAACCAACCCTTACCACAACAAACCAAACCATATCATCTTAAAATTACAAAAAAAGATGTACAAATCATAATAAACTATGCCAGACTCACCTAAATTACTTCGGCAACTCTAAATCATCACCAACTAACCAAACTATGCCAAACTCACCTAAATTAATTCGGCTACAATAAATCATCACCAACAAACCCTTACCACAACAAACTAAACCCAATCACTTTTAAATTTTAAAAAATGCTAGTAACCATAGCAAACTATGCCAAACTCACCTAAATTACTTCGGCTACCATAAATCATCTCCAACTAACCCTTACCACAACAAACTAAACCCAATCACTTTTAAATTACAAAAAAATGCTACTAACCATAGCAAACTATGCCAAACTCACCTAAATTACTTCGGCTATCAAAAATCACCCCCAACTACACTTTACAGCAACAAACTAAGCCCAATCACTTTAAAATTACAAAAAAATGCTAAAAATCATAACAAACTATACCAGAAACACCTAAATTACTTCGGCTACCGTAAATCACCCCCAACTATCCCTTACCACAACAAACCAAACCATATCATCTTAAAATTACAAAAAAGGTGTACAAATCATAACAAACTATGCCAGACTCTCCTAAATTACTTCGGCTACTCTAAATCATCACCAACTAACCCTAACCACAACAAACTAAACCCAATCACTTTTAAATTACAAAAAATGCTAGTAACCATAGCAAACTATGCCAAACTCACCTAAATTACTTCGGCTACCATAAATCATCTCCAACTAACCCTTACCACAACAAACTAAACCCAATCACTTTTAAATTACAAAAAAATGCTACTAACCATAGCAAACTATGCCAAACTCACCTAAATTACTTCGGCTACTCTAAATCATCACCAACTAACCCTTATCACAACAAACTAAACCCAATCACTTTAAATTACAAAAAAATGCTAGTAACCATAGCAAACTATGCCAAACTCACCTAAATTACTTCGGCTACCATAAATCATCACCAACTAACCCTTACTACAACAAACTAAACCCAATCACTTTTAAATTACAAAAAAATGCTACTAACCATAGCAAACTATGCCAAACTCACCTAAATTACTTCGGCTATCAAAAATCATCCCCAACTACACTTTACAGCAACAAATTAAGCCCAATCACTTTAAAATTACAAAAAAATGCTAAAAATCATAACAAACTATACCAGAATCACCTAAATTACTTCGGCTACCGTAAATCACCCCCAACTATCCCTTACGACAACAAACCAAACCATATCATCTTAAAATTACAAAAAAAAATGTACAAATGATAACAAACTATACCAGACTCACCTAAATTACTTCGGCTACTGTAAATCATCACCAACTAATTCTTACCACAACAAACTAAACCCAATCACTTTTAAATTACAAAAAAATGCTAGTAACCATAGCAAACTATGCCAGACTAATCTAAATTACTTCGGCTACACTAAATCATCACCAACTAACCCTTACCACAACAAACTAAACCCAATCACTTTTAAATTACAAAAAATGCTAGTTACCATAACAAACTATGCCAAACTCACCTAAATTACTTCGGCTACCATAAATCATCACCAACTAACCCTCACCACAACAAACTAAACCCAATCACTTTTAAATTACAAAAAAATGCTAAAAACCATAACAAACTATGCCAAACTCACCTAAATTACTTCGGCTATCAAAAATCACCCCCAACTACACTTTACAGCAACAAACTAAGCCCAATCACTTTAAAAATTACAAAAAAATGCTAAAAATCATAACAAACTATACCAGAATCACCTAAATTACTTCGGCTACCGTAAATCACCCCCAACTATCCCTTACCACAACAAACCAAACCATATCATTTTAAAATTACAAAAAAAGGTGTACAAATCATAACAAACTATGCCAGACTCACCTAAATTACTTCGGCTACTCTAAATCATCACCAACTAACCCTTACCACAACAAACTAAACCCAATCACTTTTAAATTACAAAAAAATGCTAGTAACCATAGCAAACTATGCCAACTCACCTAAATTACTTCGGCTACCATAAATCATCACCAACTAACCCTTACCACAACAAACTAAACCCAATCACTTTTAAATTACAAAAAAATGCTACTAACCATAGCAAACTATGCCAAACTCTCCTAAATTACTTCGGCTTTCAAAAATCACCCCCAACTACACTTTACAACAACAAACTAAGCCCAATCACTTTAAAATTACAAAAAAATGCTAAAAATCATAACAAACTATACCAGAATCACCTAAATTATTTCGGCTACCGTAAATCACCCCCAACCAACCCTTACCACAACAAACCAAACCATATCATCTTAAAATTACAAAAAAAGGTGTACAAATCATAATAAACTATGCCAGACTCACCTAAATTACTTCGGCAACTCTAAATCATCACCAACTAACCCTTACCACAACAAACTAAACCCAATCAGTTTTAAATTACAAAAAATGCTAGTAACCATAGCAAACTGTGCCAAACTCACCTAAATTACTTCGGCTACCATAAATCATCACCAACTAACCCTTACCACAACAAACTAATCCCAATCACTTTTAAATTACAAAAAATGCTACTAACCATAGCAAACTATACCAAACTGACCTAAATTACTTCGGCTATCAAAAATCACCCCCAACTACACTTTACAGCAACAAACTAAGCCCAATCACTTTAAAATTACAAAAAAATGCTAAAAATCATAACAAATTATACCAGAATCACCTAAATTACTTCGGCTACCGTAAATCACCCCCAACTATCCCTTACCACAACAAACCAAACCATATCATCTTAAAATTACAAAAAAAGGTGTACAAATCATAACAAACTATGCCAGACTCACCTAAATTACTTCGGCTACTCTAAATCTTCACCAACTAACCCTTACCACAACAAACTAAACCCAATCACTTTTAAATTACAAAAAAATGCTAGTAACCATTGCAAACTATGCCAAACTCACCTAAATTAATTCGGCTACCATAAATCATCACCAACAAACCCTTACCACAACAAACTAAACCCAATCACTTTTAAATTACAAAAAAATTATACTAACCATAGCAAACTATGCCAATCTCACCTAAATTACTTCGGCTATCAAAAATCACCCCCAACTACACTTTACAGCAACAAACTAAGCCTAATCACTTTAAAATTACAAAAAAATGCTAAAAATGATAACAAACTATACCAGAATCACCTAAATTACTTCGGCTACCCTAAATCACCCCCAACTATCCCTTACCACAACAAACCAAACCATATCATCTTATAATTACAAAAAAGGTGTACAAATCATAACAAACTATGCCAGACTCTCCTAAATTACTTCGGCTACTCTAAATCATCACCAACTAACCCTTACCACAACAAACTAAACCCAATCACTTTTAAATTACAAAAAATGCTAGTAACCAGAGCAAACTATGCCAAACTCACCTAAATTACTTCGGCTACCATAAATCATCTCCAACTAACCCTTACCACAACAAACTAAACCCAATCACTTTTAAATACCAAAAAAATGCTACTAACCATAGCAAACTATGCCAAACTCACCTAAATTACTTCGGCTACTCTAAATCATCACCAACTAACCCTTACCACAACAAGCTAAACCCAATCACTTTAAATTACAAAAAAATGCTAGTAACCATAGCAAACTATGCCAAACTCACCTAAATTACTTCGGCTACCATAAATCATCACCAACTAACCCTTACCACAACAAATTAAGCCCAATCACTTTAAAATACAAAAAAATGCTAAAAATCATAACAAACTATACCAGAATCACCTAAATTACTTCGGCTACCGTAAATCACCTCCAACTATCCCTTACCACAACAAACCAAACCATATAATCTTAAAATTACAAAAAAAGGTGTACAAATCATAACAAACTATGCCAGACTCACCTAAATTACTTCGGCTACTCTAAATCATCACCAACTAAACCTTACCCCAACAAACTAAACCCAATCACTTTTAAATTACAAAAAAATGCTAGTAACCATAGCAAACTATGCCAAACTCACCTAAATTACTTCGGCTACCATAAATAATCACCAACTAACCCTTACCACAACAAACTAAACCCAATCACTTTTAAATTACAAAAAAATGCTACTACCCATTGCAAACTATGCCAAACTCACCTAAATTACTTCTTCTATCAAAAATCACCCCCAACTACACTTTACAGCAACAAACTAAGCCCAATCACTTAAAAATTACAAAAAAATGCTAAAAATCATATCACACTATACCAGAATCACCTAAATTACTTCGGCTACCGTAAATTACCCCCAACTATATCTTACCACAACAAACCAAACCATATCATCTTAAAATTACAAAAAAATGTGTTCAAATCGTAACAAACTATGCCAGACTCACCTAAATTACTTCGGCTCTCAAAAATCACCCCCAACTACACTTTACAGCAACAAACTAAGCCCAATCACTTAAAAATTACAAAAAAATGGTAAAAATCATAACAAACTATACCAGAATCACCTAAATTACTTCGGCTACCGTAAATCACCTCCAACTATCCCTTACCACAACAAACCAAACCATATAATCTTAAAATTACAAAAAAAGGTGTACAAATCATAACAAACTATGCCAGACTCACCTAAATTACTTCGGCTACTCTAAATCATCACCAACTAACCCTTATCCCAACAAACTAAACCCAATCATTTTTAAATTACAAAAAAATGCTACTAACCATAGCAAACTATGCCAAACTCACCTAAATTACTTCGGCTATCAAAAATCACCCCCAACTACACTTTACAGCAACAAACTAAGCCCAATCACTTAAAAATTACAAAAAAAATGCTAAAAATCATATCAAACTATACCAGAATCACCTAAATTACTTCGGCTACCGTAAATTACCCCCAACTATATCTTACCACCACAAACCAAACCATATCATCTTAAAATTACAAAAAAAGGTGTACAAATCATAACAAATTATGCCAGACTCACCTAAATAACTTCGGCTTCTCTAAATCATCACCAACTAACCCTTACCACAACAAACTAAACCCAGTCACTTTTAAATTACAAAAAAATGCTAGTAACCCTAGCAAACTATGCCAAACTCACCTAAATTACTTCGGCTACCATAAATCATCACCAACTAACCCTTACGACAACAAACTAAACCCAATCACTTTTAAATTACAAAAAAATGCTACTAACCATAGCAAACTCTGCCAAACTCACCTAAATTACTTCGGCTAGCAAAAATCACCCCCAACTACACTTTACAGCAACAAACTAAGCCCAATCACTTTTAAATTACAAAAAAATTCTATTAACCATAGCAAACTATGCCAAACTCACCTAAATTACTTCGGCTATTAAAAATCACCTCCAACTACACTTTACAGCAAGAAACTAAGCCCAATCACTTTAAAATTACAAAAAAATGCTAAAAATCATAACAAACTATACCAGAATCACCTAAATTACTTCGGATACCGTAAATCACCCCCAACTATCCTTTACCACAACAAACCAAATCATATCATCTTTAAATTACAAAAAAAGGTGTACAAATCATAACAAACTATGCCAGACTCACCTAAATTACTTCGGCTACTCTAAATCATTACCAACTAACCCTTACCACAACAAACTAAACCCAATCACTTTTAAATTAAAATAAAATGCTAGTAACCATATCAAACTATGCCAAACTCACCTAAATTACTTCGGCTACCATAAATCATCACCAACTAACCCTTACCACAACAAACTAAACCCAATCACTTTTAAATTACAAAAAAATGCTACTAACCATAGCAAACTATGCCAAACTCACCTAAATTACTTGGGCTATCAAAAATTACCCCCAACTACACTTTACAGCAACAAACTAAGACCAATCACTTTAAAATTATAAAAAAATGCTAAAAATCATAACAAATTATACCAGAATCACCTAAATTACTTCGGCTACCGTAAATCACCCCCAAATATCCCTTACCACAACAAACCAAACCATATCATCTTAAAATTACAAAAAAAGGTGTACAAATCATAACAAACTATGCCAGACTCACCTAAATTACTTCGGCTATTCTAAATCATCACCAACTAACCCTTACCACAACAAACTAAGCCCAATCACTTTAAAATGACAAAAAAATGCTACTAACCATAGCAAACTATGCCAAACTCACCTAAATTACTTCGGCTATCAAAAATCAGCCCCAACTACACTTTACAGCAACAAACTAAGCCCAATCACTTTAAAATTACAAAAAAATGCTAAAAATCATAACAAACTATACCAGAATCACCTAAATTACTTCGGCTACCGTAAATCACCCCCAACTAACCCTTACCACAAGAAACCAAACCATATCATCTTAAAATTACAAAAAAAGGTGTACAAATCATAACAAACCATGCCAGACTCACCTAAATTACTTTGGCTACTCTAAAACATCACCAACTAGCCCTTACCACAACAAACTAAACCCAATCACTTTTAAATTACAAAAAAATGCTAGTAACCATAGCAAACTATGCCAAACTCACCTAAATTACTTCGGCTATCAAAAATCAGCCCCAACTACACTTTACAGCAACAAACTAAGCCCAATCACTTTAAAATTACAAAAAAATGCTAAAAATCATAACAAACTATACCAGAATCACCTAAATTACTTCGGCTACCGTAAATCACCCCCAACTAACCCTTACCACAAGAAACCAAACCATATCATCTTAAAATTACAAAAAAAGGTGTACAAATCATAACAAACCATGCCAGACTCACCTAAATTACTTTGGCTACTCTAAAACATCACCAACTAGCCCTTACCACAACAAACTAAACCCAATCACTTTTAAATTACAAAAAAATGCTAGTAACCATAGCAAACTATGCCAAACTCACCTAAATTACTTTGGCTACCATAAATCATCACCAACTAACCCTTACCACAACAAACTAATCCCAATCACTTTTAAATTACAAAAAAAAGCTAATAACCATAGCAAACTATGCCAAACTCACCTAAATTACTTCGGCTATCAAAAATCACCCCCAACTACACTTTACAGCAACAAACTAAGACCAATCACTTTAAAATTATAAAAAAATGCTAAAAATCATAACAAATTATACCAGAATCACCTAAATTACTTCGGCTACCGTAAATCACCCCCAAATATCCCTTACCACAACAAACCAAACCATATCATCTTAAAATTACAAAAAAAGGTGTACAAATCATAACAAACTATGCCAGACTCACCTAAATTACTTCGGCTATTCTAAATCATCACTAACTAACCCTTACCACAACAAACTAAACCCAATCACTTTTAAATTACAAAAAAATGCTAGTAACCATAGCAAACTATGCCAAACTCACCTAAATTACTTCGGCTACCATAAATCATCACCAACTAACCCTTACCACAACAAACTAAACCCAATCACGTTTAAATTACCAAAAAATTCTACTAACCATAGCATACTATGCCAAACTCACCTAAATTACTTCGGCTATCAAAAATCACCCCCAACTACACTTTACAGCAACAAACTAAGCCCAATCACTTTAAAATTACAAAAAAATGCTAAAAATCATAACAAATTATACCAGAATCACCTAAATTACTTCGGCTACCGTAAATCACCCCCAACTACACCTTACCACAACAAACCAAACCATATCATCTTAAAATTACAAAAAAAGGTGTACAAATCATAACAAACTATGCCAGACTCACCTAAATTACTTCGGCTACTCTAAATCATCACCAACTAACCCTTACCACAACAAACTAAACCCAATCATTTTTAAATTACAAAAAAATGCTAGTAACCATAGCAAACTATGCCAAACTAACCTAAATTACTTCGGCTACCATAAATCATCACCAACTAACCCTTACCACAACAAACTAATCCCATCCACTTTTAAATTACAAAAAAATGGTACTAACCATAGCAAACTATTTCAAACTTTCCTAAATTACTTCGGCTATTAAAAATCACCCCCAAAAACACTTTACAGCAACAAACTAAGCCCAATCACTTTAAAATTACAAAAAAATGCTAAAAATCATAACAAACTATACCAGAATCACCTAAATTACTTCGGCTACCGTAAATCACCCCCAACTATCCCTTACCACAACAAACCAAACCATATCATCTTAAAATTACAAAAAAAGGTGTACAAATCATAACAAACTATGCCAGACTCACCTAAATTACTTCGGCTACTCTAAATCATCACCAACTAACCCTTACCACAACAAACTAAACCCAATCACTTTTAAATTACAAAAAAATGCTAGTAACCATAGCAAACTATGCAAAACTCACCTAAATTACTTCGGCTACCATAAATCATCACCACCTAACCCTTACCACAACAAACTAAACCCAATCACTTTTAAATTACAAAAAAATGCTACTAACCATTGCAAACTAAGCCAAACTCACCTAAATTACTTCGGCTCTCAAAAATCACCCCAACTACACTTTACAGCAACAAACTAAGCCCAATCACTTAAAAATTACAAAAAATATGCTAAAAATCATAACAAATTATACCAGAATCACCTAAATTACTTCGGCTACCGTAAATCACCCCCAACTATCCCTTACCACAACAAACCAAACCATATCATCTTAAAATTACAAAAAAAGGTGTACAAATCATAACAAACTATGCCAGACTCACCTAAATTACTTCGGCTACACTAAATCATCACCAACTAACCCTTACCACAACAAACTAATCCCAATCACTTTTAAATTACAAAAAAATGCTAGTAACCATAGCAAACTATAGCAAACTCTCCTAAATTACTTCGGCTACCATAAATCATCACCAACTAACCCCTACCACAACAAACTAAACCCAATCACTTTTAAGTTACAAAAAAATGCTACTAACCATAGCAAACTATGCCAAACTCACCTAAATTACATCGGCTCTCAAAAATCACCCCCAACTACACTTTACAGCAACAAACTAAGCCCAATCACTTAAAAATTACAAAAAATATGCTAAAAATCATAACAAACTATACCAGAATCACCTAAATTACTTCGGCTACCGTAAATCACCCCCAACTATATCTTACCACAACAAACCAAACCATATCATCTTAAAATTACAAAAAAAGGTGTACAAATCATAACAAATTTTGCCAGACTCACCTAAATTACTTGGGCTACTCTAAATCATCACCAACTAACTCTTACCACAACAAACTAAACCCAATCAATTTTAAATTACAAAAAAATGCTAGTAACCATAGCAAACTATGCCAAACTCACCTAAATTACTTCGGCTACCATAAATCATCACCAACTAACCCTTACGACAACAAACTAAACCCAATCACTTTTAAATTACAAAAAAATGCTACTAACCATAGCAAGCTATGCCAAACTCACCTAAATTACTTCGGCTATCAAAAATCACCCCCAACTACACTTTACAGCAACAAACTAAGCCCAATCACTTTAAAATTACAAAAAAATGCTAAAAATCATAACAAACTATACGAGAATCACCTAAATTACTTCGGCTACCGTAAATCACCCCCAACTATCCCTTACCACAACAAACCAAACCATATCATCTTAAAATTACAAAGAAAGGTGTACAAATCATAACAAAATATGCCAGACTCACCTAAATTACTTCGGCTAATCTAAATCATCACCAACTAACCCTTACCACAACAAACTAAACCCAATCACTTTTAAATTACAAAAAAATGCTAGTAACCATAGCAAACTATGCCAAACTCACCTAAATTACTTCGGCTATCAAAAATCACCCCCAACTACGCTTTACAGCAACAAACTAAGCCCAATCACTTAAAAATTACAAAAAAAATGCTAAAAATCATATCAAACTATACCAGAATCACCTAAATTACTTCGGCTACCGTAAATTACCCCCAACTATATCTTACCACCACAAACCAAACCATATCATCTTAAAATTACAAAAAAAGGTGTACAAATCATAACAAATTATGCCAGACTCACCTAAATAACTTCGGCTACTCTAAATCATCACCAACTAACCCTTACCACAACAAACTAAACCCAGTCACTTTTAAATTACAAAAAAATGCTAGTAACCTTAGCAAACTATGCCAAACTCACCTAAATTACTTCGGCTACCATAAATCATCACCAACTAACCCTTACGACAACAAACTAAACCCAATCACTTTTAAATTACAAAAAAATGCTACTAACCATAGCAAACTCTGCCAAACTCACCTAAATTACTTCGGCTATCAAAAATCACCCCCAACTACACTTTACAGCAACAAACTAAGCCCAATCACTTTAAAATTACAAAAAAATGCTAAAAATCATAACAAACTATACCAGAATCGCCTAAATTACTTCGGCTACCGTAAATCACCCCCAACTATCCCTTACCACAACAAACCAAACCATATCATCTTAAAATTACAAAAAAAGATGTACAAATCATAACAAACTATGCCAGACTCACCTAAATTACTTCGGCTATCAAAAATCACCCCCAACTACACTTTACAGCAACAAACTAAGCCCAATTACTTAAAAATTACAAAAAAATGCTAAAAATCATAACAAACTATACCAGAATCACCTAAATTACTTCGGCTACCGTAAATCACCCCCAACTATCCCTTACCACAACAAACCAAACCATATCATCTTAAAATTACAAAAAAATTTGTACAAATCATAACAAACTATTACAGACTCACCTAAATTACTTCGGCTACTCTAAATCATCACCAACTAACCCTTACCACAACAAACTAAACCCAATAACTTTAAATTACAAAAAAATGCTAGTAACCATAGCAAACTATGCCAAACTCACCTAAATTACTTCGGCTACCATAAATCATCACCAACTAACCCTTACCACAACAAACTAAACCCAATCACTTTTAAATTACAAAAAATTCTATTAACCATAGCAAACTATGCCAAACTCACCTAAATTACTTCGGCTATTAAAAATCACCTCCAACTACACTTTACAGCAACAAACTAAGCCCAATCACTTTAAAATTACAAAAAAATGCTAAAAATCATAACAAACTATACCAGAATCACCTAAATTACTTCGGATACCGTAAATCACCCCCAACTATCCTTTACCACAACAAACCAAATCATATCATCTTTAAATTACAAAAAAGGTGTACAAATCATAACAAACTATGCCAGACTCACCTAAATTACTTCGGCTACTCTAAATCATTACCAACTAACCCTTACCACAACAAACTAAACCCAATCACTTTTAAATTAAAATAAAATGCTAGTAACCATATCAAACTATGCCAAACTCACCTAAATTACTTCGGCTACCATAAATCATCACCAACTAACCCTTACCACAACAAACTAAACCCAATCACTTTTAAATTACAAAAAAATGCTACTAACCATAGCAAACTATGCCAAACTCACCTAAATTACTTGGGCTATCAAAAATTACCCCCAACTACACTTTACAGCAACAAACTAAGCCCAATCACTTTAAAATTACAAAAAAATGCTAAAAATCATAACAAACTATACCAGAATCACCTAAATTACTTCGGCTACCGTAAATCACCCCCAACTAACCCTTACCACAAGAAACCAAACCATATCATCTTAAAATTACAAAAAAAGGTGTACAAATCATAACAAACCATGCCAGACTCACCTAAATTACTTTGGCTACTCTAAAACATCACCAACTAGCCCTTACCACAACAAACTAAACCCAATCACTTTTAAATTACAAAAAAATGCTAGTAACCATAGCAAACTATGCCAAACTCACCTAAATTACTTTGGCTACCATAAATCATCACCAACTAACCCTTACCACAACAAACTAATCCCAATCACTTTTAAATTACAAAAAAAAGCTAATAACCATAGCAAACTATGCCAAACTCACCTAAATTACTTCGGCTATCAAAAATCACCCCCAACTACACTTTACAGCAACAAACTAAGACCAATCACTTTAAAATTATAAAAAAATGCTAAAAATCATAACAAACTATACCAGAATCACCTAAATTACTTCGGCTACCGTAAATCACCCCCAACTATCCCTTACCACAACAAACCAAACCATATCATCTTAAAATTACAAAAAAAAATGTACAAATCATAACAAACTATGCCAGACTCACCTAAATTACTTCGGCTACTCTAAATCATCACCAACTAACCCTTACCACAACAAACTAAACCCAATAACTTTTAAATTACAAAAAAATGCTAGTAACCATAGCAAACTATGCCAAACTCACCTAAATTACTTCGGCTACCATAAATCATCACCAACTAACCCTTACCACAACAAACTAATCCCAATCACTTTTAAATTACAATAAAATGCTACTAACCATAGCAAACTATGCCAAACTCACCTAAATTACTTCGGCTATCAAAAATCACCCCCAACTACACTTTACAGCAACAAACTAAGCCCAATCACTTTAAAATTACAAAAACATGCTAAAAATCATAACAAATTATACCAGAATCACCTAAATTACTTCGGCTACCGTAAATCACCCCCAAATATCCCTTACCACAACAAACCAAACCATATCATCTTAAAATTACAAAAAAAGGTGTACAAATCATAACAAACTATGCCAGACTCACCTAAATTACTTCGGCTATTCTAAATCATCACCAACTAACCCTTACCACAACAAACTAAACCCAATCACTTTTAAATTACAAAAAAATGCTAGTAACCATAGCAAACTATGCCAAACTCACCTAAATTACTTCGGCTACCATAAATCATCACCAACTAACCCTTACCACAACAAACTAATCCCATCCACTTTTAAATTACAAAAAAATGGTTTAACCATAGCAATCTATTTCAAACTTTCCTAAATTACTTCGGCTATTAAAAATCACCCCCAAAAACACTTTACAGCAACAAACTAAGCCCAATCACTTTAAAATTACAAAAAAATGCTAAAAATCATAACAAACTATACCAGAATCACCTAAATTACTTCGGCTACCGTAAATCACCCCCAACTATCCCTTACCACAACAAACCAATTCATATCATCTTAAAATTACAAAAAAAGGTGTACAAATCATAACAAACTATGCCAGACTCACCTAAATTACTTCGGCTACTCTAAATCATCACCAACTAACCCTTACCACAACAAACTGAACCCAATCAATTTTAAATTACAAAAAAATGCTAGTAACCATAGCAAACTATGCCAAACTCATCTAAATTACTTCGGCTACCATAAATCATCACCAACAAACCCTTACCACAACAAACTAAACCCAATAACTTTTAAATTACAAAAAAATGCTACTAACCATAGCAAGCTATGCCAAACTCACCTAAATTACTTCGGCTATCAAAAATCACCCCCAACTACACTTTACAGCAACAAACTAATCCCAATCACTTTAAAATTACAAAAAATGCTAAAAATCATAACAAACTCTATCAGAACCACCTAAATTACTTCGGCTACCGTAAATCACCCCCAACTATCCCTTACCACAACAAACCAAACCATATCATCTTAAAATTACAAAAAAGGTGTACAAATCATAACAAACTATGCCAGACTCACCTAAATTACTTCGGCTACTCTAAATCATCACCAACTAACCCTTACCACAACAAACTAAACCCAATCACTTTTAAATTACAAAAGAATGCTAGTAACCATAGCAAACTATGCCAAACTCACCTAAATTACTTCGGCTACCATAAATCATCACCAACTAACCCTCACCACAACAAATTAATCCAATCACTTTTAAATTACAAAAAAATGCTACTAACCATAGCAAACTATGCCAAACTCACCTAAATTATTAAGGCTATCAAAAATCACACCCAACTACACTTTACAGCAACAAACTAAGCCCAATCACTTTAAAAATTACAAAAAAATGCTAAAAATCATAACAAACTATACCAGAATCACCTAAATTACTTCGGCTACCGTAAATCACCCCCAACTATCCCTTACCACAACAAACCAAACCATATCATCTTAAAATTACAAAAAAAGGTGTACAAATCATAACAAACTATGCCAGACTCACCTAAATTACTTCGGCTACTCTAAATCATCACCAACTAACCCTTACCACAACAAACTAAACCCAATCACTTTTAAATTACAAAAAAATGCTAGTAACCATAGCAAACTATGCAAAACTCACCTAAATTACTTCGGCTACCATAAATCATCACCAACTAACCCTTACCACAACAAACTAAACCCAATCACTTTTAAATTACAAAAAAATGCTACTAACCATTGCAAACTATGCCAAACTCACCTAAATTACTTCGGCTCTCAAAAATCACCCCCAACTACACTTTACAGCAACAAACTAAGCCCAATCACTTTAAAATTACAAAAAAATGCTAAAAATCATAACAAACTATACGAGAATCACCTAAATTACTTCGGCTACCGTAAATCACCCCCAACTATCCCTTACCACAACAAACCAAACCATATCATCTTAAAATTACAAAAAAAGGTGTACAAATCATAACAAAATATGCCAGACTCACCTAAATTACTTCGGCTAATCTAAATCATCACCAACTAACCCTTACCACAACAAACTAAACCCAATCACTTTTAAATTACAAAAAAATGCTAGTAACCATAGCAAACTATGCCAAACTCACCTAAATTACTTCGGCTACCATAAATCATCACCAAGTAACCCTTACCACAACAAACTAAACCCAATCACTTTTAAATTACAAAAAAATGCTATTAACCATAGCAAATTATGCCAAACTCACCTAAATTACTTCGGCTATCAAAAATCACCCCCAACTACCCTTTACAGCAACAAACTAAGCCCAATCACTTTAAAATTACAAAAAAATGCTAAAAATCATAACAAACTATACCAGAATCACCTAAATTACTTCGGCTACCGTAAATCACCCCCAACTATCCCTTACCACAACAAACCAAACCATATCATTTTAAAATTACAAAAAAAGTTGTACAAATCATAACAAACTATGCCAGACTCACCTAAATTACTTCGGCTACTCTAAATCATCACCAAGTGACCCTTACCACAACAAACTAAACCCAATCACTTTTAAATTACAAAAAAATGCTAGTAACCATAGCAAACTTTGCCAAACTCACCTAAATTACTTCGGCTACCATAAATCATCACCAACTAACCCTTACCACAACAAACTAAATCCAATCACTTTTAAATTACAAAAAAATGCTACTAACCATAGCAAATTATGCCAAGCTCACCTAAATTACTTCGGCTATCAAAAATCACACCCAACTACACTTTACAGCAACAAACTAAGCCCAATCACTTTAAAATTACAAAAAAATGCTAAAAATCATAACAAACTATACCAGAATCACCTAAATTACTTCGGCTACCGTAAATCACCCCCAACTATCCCTTACCACAACAAACCAAACCATATCATCTTAAAATTACAAAAAAAGGCGTACAAATCATAACAAACTATGCCAGACTCACCTAAATTACTTCGGCTACTCTAAATCATCACCAACTAACCCTTACCACAACAAACTAAACCCAATCACTTTTAAATTACAAAAATATGCTAGTAACCATAGCAAACTATGCCAAACTCACCTAAATTACTTTGGCTACCATAAATCATCACCAACTAACCCTTACCACAACAAACTAAACCCAATCACTTTTAAATTACAAAAAAATGCTACTAACCATAGCAAACTATGCCAAACTCACCTAAATTACTTCGGCTATCAAAAATCACCCCCAACTACACTTTACAGCAACAAACTAAGCCCAATCACTTTAAAATTACAAAAAAATGCTAAAAATCATAACAAACTATACCAGAATCACCTAAATTACTTCGGCTACCGTAAATCAACCCAACTATCCCTTACCACAACAAACCAAACCATATCCTCTTAAAATTACAAAAAAAGGTGTACAAATCATAAAAAACTATGCCAGACTCACCTAAATTACTTCGGCTGCTCTAAATCATCACCAACTAACCCTAACCACAACAAACTAAACCCAATCACTTTTAAATTACAAAAATATGCCAATAACCATAGCAAACTATGCCAAACTCACCTAAATTACTTCGGCTACCATAAATCATCACCAACTAACCCTTACCACAACAAACTAAACCCAATCACGTTTAAATTACCAAAAAATTCTACTAACCATAGCAAACTATGCCAAACTCACCTAAATTACTTCCGCTATCAAAAATCACCCCCAACTACACTTTACAGCAACAAACTAAGCCCAATCACTTTAAAATTACAAAAAAATGCTAAAAATCATAACAAATTTAACCAGAATCACCTAAATTACTTCGGCTACCGTAAATCACCCCCAACTACACCTTACCACAACAAACCAAACCATATCATCTTAAAATTACAAAAAAAGGTGTACAAATCATAACAAACTATGCCAGACTCACCTAAATTACTTCGGCTACTCTAAATCATCACCAACTAACCCTTACCACAACAAACTAAACCCAATCATTTTTAAATTACAAAAAAATGCTAGTAACCATAGCAAACTATGCCAAACTAACCTAAATTACTTCGGCTACCATAAATCATCACCAACTAACCCTTACCACAACAAACTAATCCCATCCACTTTTAAATTACAAAAAAATGGTACTAACCATAGCAAACTATTTCAAACTTTCCTAAATTACTTCGGCTATTAAAAATCACCCCCAAAAACACTTTACAGCAACAAACTAAGCCCAATCACTTTAAAATTACAAAAAAATGCTAAAAATCATAACAAACTATACCAGAATCACCTAAATTACTTCGGCTACCGTAAATCACCCCCAACTATCCCTTACCACAACAAACCAATTCATATAATCTTAAAATTACAAAAAAAGGTGTACAAATCATAACAAACTATGCCAGACTCACCTAAATTACTTCGGCTACTCTAAATCATCACCAACTAACCCTTACCACAACAAACTAAACCCAATCAATTTTAAATTACAAAAAAATGCTAGTAACCATAGCAAACTATGCCAAACTCATCTAAATTACTTCGGCTACCATAAATCATCACCAACAAACCCTTACCACAACAAACTAAACCCAATCACTTTCAAATTACAAAAAAATGCTACTAACCATAGCAAGCTATGCCAAACTCACCTAAATTACTTCGGCTATCAAAAATCACCCCCAACTACACTTTACAGCAACAAACTAATCCCAATCACTTTAAAATTACAAAAAATGCTAAAAATCATAACAAACTCTATCAGAACCACCTAAATTACTTCGGCTACCGTAAATCACCCCCAACTATCCCTTACCACAACAAACCAAACCATATCATCTTAAAATTACAAAAAAAGGTGTACAAATCATAACAAACTATGCCAGACTCACCTAAATTAGTTCGGCTACTCTAAATCATCACCAACTAACCCTTACCACAACAAACTAAACCCAATCACTTTTAAATTACAAAAGAATGCTAGTAACCATAGCAAACTATGCCAAACTCACCTAAATTACTTCGGCTACCATAAATCATCACCAACTAACCCTCACCACAACAAATTAATCCAATCACTTTTAAATTACAAAAAAATGCTACTAACCATAGCAAACTATGCCAAACTCACCTAAATTACTTCGGCTATCAAAAATCACCCCCAACTACACTTTACAGCAACAAACTAAGCCCAATCATTTTAAAAATTACAAAAAAATGCTTAAAATCATAACAAACTATACCAGAATCACCTAAATTACTTCGGCTACCGTAAATCACCCCCAACTATCCCTTACCACAACAAACCAAACCATATCATCTTAAAATTACAAAAAAAGGTGTACAAATCATAACAAACTATGCCAGACTCACCTAAATTACTTCGGCTACTCTAAATCATCACCAACTAACCCTTACCACAACAAACTAAACCCAATCACTTTTAAATTACAAAAAAATGCTAGTAACCATAGCAAACTATGCCAAACTCACCTAAATTACTTCGGCTACCATAAATCATCACCAACTAACCCTTACCACAACAAACTAAACCCAATCACTTTTAAATTACAAAAAAATGCTACTAACCATTGCAAACTATGCCAAACTCACCTAAATTACTTCGGCTCTCAAAAATCACCCCCAACTACACTTTACAGCAACAAACTAAGCCCAATCACTTAAAAATTACAAAAAATATGCTAAAAATCATAACAAACTATACCAGAATCACCTAAATTACTTCGGCTACCGTAAATCACCCCCAACTATCCCTTACCACAACAAACCAAACCATATCATCTTAAAATTACAAAAAAAGGTGTACAAATCATAACAAACTATGCCAGACTCACCTAAATTACTTCGGCTACTCTAAATCATCACCAACTAACCCTTACCACAACAAACTAATCCCAATCACTTTTAAATTACAAAAAAATGCTAGTAACCATAGCAAACTATAGCAAACTCTCCTAAATTACTTCAGCTACCATAAATCATCACCAACTAACCCCTACCACAACAAACTAAACCCAATCACTTTTAAATTACAAAAAAATGCTACTAACCATAGCAAACTATGCCAAACTCACCTAAATTACATCGGCTCTCAAAAATCACCCCCAACTACACTTTACAGCAACAAACTAAGCCCAATCACTTAAAAATTACAAAAAATATGCTAAAAATCATAACAAACTATACCAGAATCACCTAAATTACTTCGGCTACCGTAAATCACCCCCAACTATATCTTACCACAACAAACCAAACCATATCATCTTAAAATTACAAAAAAAGGTGTACAAATCATAACAAATTTTGCCAGACTCACCTAAATTACTTGGGCTACTCTAAATCATCACCAACTAACTCTTACCACAACAAACGAAACCCAATCACTTTTAAATTACAAAAAAATGCTAGTAACCATAGCAAACTATGCCAAACTCACCTAAATTACTTCGGCTACCATAAATCATCACCAACTAACCCTTACCACAACAAACTAAACCCAATCACTTTTAAATTACAAAAAAATGCTACTAACCATAGCAAGCTATGCCAAACTCACCTAAATTACTTCGGCTATCAAAAATCACCCCCATCTACACTTTACAGCAACAAACTAAGCCCAATCACTTTAAAATTACAAAAAATGCTAAAAATCATAACAAACTATACCAGAATCACCTAAATTACTTCGGCTAATGTAAATCACCCCCAACTATCCCTTACCACAACAAACCAAACCATATCATCTTAAAATTACAAAAAAAGGTGTACAAATCATAACAAAATATGCCAGACTCACCTAAATTACTTCGGCTAATCTAAATCATCACCAACTAACCCTTACCACAACAAACTAAACCCAATCATTTTTAAATTACAAAAAAATGCTAGTAACCATAGCAAACTATGCCAAACTCACCTAAATTACTTCGGCTACTATAAATCATCACCAACTAACCCTTACCACAACAAACTAAACCCAATCAATTTTAAATTACAAAAAAATGCTAGTAACCATAGCAAACTATGCCAAACTCATCTAAATTACTTCGGCTACCATAAATCATCACCAACAAACCCTTACCACAACAAACTAAACCCAATCACTTTCAAATTACAAAAAAATGCTACTAACCATAGCAAGCTATGCCAAACTCACCTAAATTACTTCGGCTATCAAAAATCACCCCCAACTACACTTTACAGCAACAAACTAATCCCAATCACTTTAAAATTACAAAAAATGCTAAAAATCATAACAAACTCTATCAGAACCACCTAAATTACTTCGGCTACCGTAAATCACCCCCAACTATCCCTTACCACAACAAACCAAACCATATCATCTTAAAATTACAAAAAAAGGTGTACAAATCATAACAAACTATGCCAGACTCACCTAAATTACTTCGGCTACTCTAAATCATCACCAACTAACCCTTACCACAACAAACTAAACCCAATCACTTTTAAATTACAAAAGAATGCTAGTAACCATAGCAAACTATGCCAAACTCACCTAAATTACTTCGGCTACCATAAATCATCACCAACTAACCCTCACCACAACAAATTAATCCAATCACTTTTAAATTACAAAAAAATGCTACTAACCATAGCAAACTATGCCAAACTCACCTAAATTACTTCGGCTATCAAAAATCACCCCCAACTACACTTTACAGCAACAAACTAAGCCCAATCATTTTAAAAATTACAAAAAAATGCTTAAAATCATAACAAACTATACCAGAATCACCTAAATTACTTCGGCTACCGTAAATCACCCCCAACTATCCCTTACCACAACAAACCAAACCATATCATCTTAAAATTACAAAAAAAGGTGTACAAATCATAACAAACTATGCCAGACTCACCTAAATTACTTCGGCTACTCTAAATCATCACCAACTAACCCTTACCACAACAAACTAAACCCAATCACTTTTAAATTACAAAAAAATGCTAGTAACCATAGCAAACTATGCCAAACTCACCTAAATTACTTCGGCTACCATAAATCATCACCAACTAACCCTTACCACAACAAACTAAACCCAATCACTTTTAAATTACAAAAAAATGCTACTAACCATTGCAAACTATGCCAAACTCACCTAAATTACTTCGGCTCTCAAAAATCACCCCCAACTACACTTTACAGCAACAAACTAAGCCCAATCACTTAAAAATTACAAAAAATATGCTAAAAATCATAACAAACTATACCAGAATCACCTAAATTACTTCGGCTACCGTAAATCACCCCCAACTATCCCTTACCACAACAAACCAAACCATATCATCTTAAAATTACAAAAAAAGGTGTACAAATCATAACAAACTATGCCAGACTCACCTAAATTACTTCGGCTACTCTAAATCATCACCAACTAACCCTTACAACAACAAAGTAATCCCAATCACTTTTAAATTACAAAAAAATGCTAGTAACCATAGCAAACTATAGCAAACTCTCCTAAATTACTTCAGCTACCATAAATCATCACCAACTAACCCCTACCACAACAAACTAAACCCAATCACTTTTAAATTACAAAAAAATGCTACTAACCATAGCAAACTATGCCAAACTCACCTAAATTACATCGGCTCTCAAAAATCACCCCCAACTACACTTTACAGCAACAAACTAAGCCCAATCACTTAAAAATTACAAAAAATATGCTAAAAATCATAACAAACTATACCAGAATCACCTAAATTACTTCGGCTACCGTAAATCACCCCCAACTATATCTTACCACAACAAACCAAACCATATCATCTTAAAATTACAAAAAAAGGTGTACAAATCATAACAAATTTTGCCAGACTCACCTAAATTACTTGGGCTACTCTAAATCATCACCAACTAACTCTTACCACAACAAACGAAACCCAATCACTTTTAAATTACAAAAAAATGCTAGTAACCATAGCAAACTATGCCAAACTCACCTAAATTACTTCGGCTACCATAAATCATCACCAACTAACCCTTACCACAACAAACTAAACCCAATCACTTTTAAATTACAAAAAAATGCTACTAACCATAGCAAGCTATGCCAAACTCACCTAAATTACTTCGGCTATCAAAAATCACCCCCATCTACACTTTACAGCAACAAACTAAGCCCAATCACTTTAAAATTACAAAAAATGCTAAAAATCATAACAAACTATACCAGAATCACCTAAATTACTTCGGCTAATGTAAATCACCCCCAACTATCCCTTACCACAACAAACCAAACCATATCATCTTAAAATTACAAAAAAAGGTGTACAAATCATAACAAAATATGCCAGACTCACCTAAATTACTTCGGCTAATCTAAATCATCACCAACTAACCCTTACCACAACAAACTAAACCCAATCATTTTTAAATTACAAAAAAATGCTAGTAACCATAGCAAACTATGCCAAACTCACCTAAATTACTTCGGCTACTATAAATCATCACCAACTAACCCTTACCAGAACAAACTAAACCCAATCACTTTTAAATTACAAAAAAATGCTACTAACCATAGCAAACTATGCCAAACTCACCTAAATTACTTCGGCTATCAAAAATCACCCCCAACTACACTTTGCAGCAACAAACTAAGCCCAATCACTTAAAAATTACAAAAAAATGCTAAAAATCATAACAAACTATTCCAGAATCACCTAAATTACTTCGGCTACCGTAAATCACCCCCAACTATCTCTTACCACAACAAACCAAACCATATCATCTTAAAATTTCAAAAAAAGGTGTACAAATCATAACAAACTATGCCAGACTCACCTAAATTACTTCGGCTACTCTAAATCATCACCAACTAACCCTTACCACAACAAACTAAACCCAATCACTTTTAAATTACAAAAAAATGCTACTAACCATAGCAAACTATGCCAAACTCACCTAAATTACTTCGGCTATCAAAAATCACCCCCAACTACACTTTACAGCAACAAACTAAGCCCAATCACTTTAAAATTACAAAAAAATGCTAAAAATCATAACAAACTATACCAGAATCACCTAAATTACTTCGGCTACCGTAAATTAACCCAACTATCCCTTACCACAACAAACCAAACCATATCATCTTAAAATTACAAAAAAAGGTGTACAAATCATAAAAAACTATGCCAGACTCACCTAAATTACTTCGGCTGCTCTAAATCATCACCAACTAACCCTTACCACAACAAACTAAACCCAATCACTTTTAAATTACAAAAATATGCTAGTAACCATAGCAAACTATGCCAAACTCACCTAAATTACTTCGGCTACCATAAATAATCACCAACTAACCCTTACCACAACAAACTAAACCCAATCACTTTTAAATTACAAAAAAATGCTACTAACCATAGCAAACTATGCCAAACTCACCTAAATTACTTCGGCTATCAAAAATCAACCCCAACTACACTTTACAGCAACAAACTAAGCCCAATCGCTTTAAAATTACAAAAAAATGCTAAAAATCATAACAAACTATACCAGAATCACCTAAATTACTTCGGCTACCGTAAATCACCCCCAACTATCCCTTACCACAACAAACCAAACCATATCATCTTAAAATTTCAAAAAAAGGTGTACAAATCATAACAAACTATGCCAGACTCACCTAACTTACTTCGGCTACTCTAAATCATCACCAACTAACCCTTACCACAACAAACTAAACCCAATCACTTTTAAATTACAAAAAAATGCTACTAACCATAGCAAACTATGCCAAACTCACTTAAATTACTTCGGCTATCAAAAATCACCCCCAACTACACTTTACAGCAACAAACTAAGCCCAATCACTTTAAAATTACAAAAAAATGCTAAAAATCATAACAAACTATACCAGAATCACATAAATTACTTCGGCTACCGTAAATCACCCCCAACTCTCCCTTACCACAACAAACCAAACCATATCATCTTAAAATTACAAAAAAAGGTGTACAAATCATAAAAAATTATGCCAGACTCACCTAAATTACTTCGGCTACTCTAAATCATCACCAACTAACCCTTACCACAACAAACTAAACCCAATCACTTTTAAATTACAAAAATATGCTAGTAACCATAGCAAACTATGCCAAACTCACCTAAATTACTTTGGCTACCATAAATCATCACCAACTAACCCTTACCACAACAAACTAAACCCAATCACTTTTAAATTACAAAAAAATGCTACTAACCATAGCAAACTATGCCAAACTCACCTAAATTACTTCGGCTATCAAAAATCACCCCCAACTACACTTTACAGCAACAAACTAAGCCCAATCACTTTAAAATTACAAAAAAATGCTAAAAATCATAACAAACTATACCAGAATCACCTAAATTACTTCGGCTACCGTAAATCAACCCAACTATCCCTTACCACAACAAACCAAACCATATCCTCTTAAAATTACAAAAAAAGGTGTACAAATCATAAAAAACTATGCCAGACTCACCTAAATTACTTCGGCTGCTCTAAATCATCACCAACTAACCCTAACCACAACAAACTAAACCCAATCACTTTTAAATTACAAAAATATGCCAATAACCATAGCAAACTATGCCAAACTCACCTAAATTACTTCGGCTACCATAAATCATCACCAACTAACCCTTACCACAACAAACTAAACCCAATCACGTTTAAATTACCAAAAAATTCTACTAACCATAGCAAACTATGCCAAACTCACCTAAATTACTTCCGCTATCAAAAATCACCCCCAACTACACTTTACAGCAACAAACTAAGCCCAATCACTTTAAAATTACAAAAAAATGCTAAAAATCATAACAAATTTAACCAGAATCACCTAAATTACTTCGGCTACCGTAAATCACCCCCAACTACACCTTACCACAACAAACCAAACCATATCATCTTAAAATTACAAAAAAAGGTGTACAAATCATAACAAACTATGCCAGACTCACCTAAATTACTTCGGCTACTCTAAATCATCACCAACTAACCCTTACCACAACAAACTAAACCCAATCATTTTTAAATTACAAAAAAATGCTAGTAACCATAGCAAACTATGCCAAACTAACCTAAATTACTTCGGCTACCATAAATCATCACCAACTAACCCTTACCACAACAAACTAATCCCATCCACTTTTAAATTACAAAAAAATGGTACTAACCATAGCAAACTATTTCAAACTTTCCTAAATTACTTCGGCTATTAAAAATCACCCCCAAAAACACTTTACAGCAACAAACTAAGCCCAATCACTTTAAAATTACAAAAAAATGCTAAAAATCATAACAAACTATACCAGAATCACCTAAATTACTTCGGCTACCGTAAATCACCCCCAACTATCCCTTACCACAACAAACCAATTCATATAATCTTAAAATTACAAAAAAAGGTGTACAAATCATAACAAACTATGCCAGACTCACCTAAATTACTTCGGCTACTCTAAATCATCACCAACTAACCCTTACCACAACAAACTAAACCCAATCAATTTTAAATTACAAAAAAATGCTAGTAACCATAGCAAACTATGCCAAACTCATCTAAATTACTTCGGCTACCATAAATCATCACCAACAAACCCTTACCACAACAAACTAAACCCAATCACTTTCAAATTACAAAAAAATGCTACTAACCATAGCAAGCTATGCCAAACTCACCTAAATTACTTCGGCTATCAAAAATCACCCCCAACTACACTTTACAGCAACAAACTAATCCCAATCACTTTAAAATTACAAAAAATGCTAAAAATCATAACAAACTCTATCAGAACCACCTAAATTACTTCGGCTACCGTAAATCACCCCCAACTATCCCTTACCACAACAAACCAAACCATATCATCTTAAAATTACAAAAAAAGGTGTACAAATCATAACAAACTATGCCAGACTCACCTAAATTACTTCGGCTACTCTAAATCATCACCAACTAACCCTTACCACAACAAACTAAACCCAATCACTTTTAAATTACAAAAGAATGCTAGTAACCATAGCAAACTATGCCAAACTCACCTAAATTACTTCGGCTACCATAAATCATCACCAACTAACCCTCACCACAACAAATTAATCCAATCACTTTTAAATTACAAAAAAATGCTACTAACCATAGCAAACTATGCCAAACTCACCTAAATTACTTCGGCTATCAAAAATCACCCCCAACTACACTTTACAGCAACAAACTAAGCCCAATCATTTTAAAAATTACAAAAAAATGCTTAAAATCATAACAAACTATACCAGAATCACCTAAATTACTTCGGCTACCGTAAATCACCCCCAACTATCCCTTACCACAACAAACCAAACCATATCATCTTAAAATTACAAAAAAAGGTGTACAAATCATAACAAACTATGCCAGACTCACCTAAATTACTTCGGCTACTCTAAATCATCACCAACTAACCCTTACCACAACAAACTAAACCCAATCACTTTTAAATTACAAAAAAATGCTAGTAACCATAGCAAACTATGCCAAACTCACCTAAATTACTTCGGCTACCATAAATCATCACCAACTAACCCTTACCACAACAAACTAAACCCAATCACTTTTAAATTACAAAAAAATGCTACTAACCATTGCAAACTATGCCAAACTCACCTAAATTACTTCGGCTCTCAAAAATCACCCCCAACTACACTTTACAGCAACAAACTAAGCCCAATCACTTAAAAATTACAAAAAATATGCTAAAAATCATAACAAACTATACCAGAATCACCTAAATTACTTCGGCTATCGTAAATCACCCCCAACTATCCCTTACCACAACAAACCAAACCATATCATCTTAAAATTACAAAAAAAGGTGTACAAATCATAACAAACTATGCCAGACTCACCTAAATTACTTCGGCTACTCTAAATCATCACCAACTAACCCTTACCACAACAAACTAATCCCAATCACTTTTAAATTACAAAAAAATGCTAGTAACCATAGCAAACTATAGCAAACTCTCCTAAATTACTTCAGCTACCATAAATCATCACCAACTAACCCCTACCACAACAAACTAAACCCAATCACTTTTAAATTACAAAAAAATGCTACTAACCATAGCAAACTATGCCAAACTCACCTAAATTACATCGGCTCTCAAAAATCACCCCCAACTACACTTTACAGCAACAAACTAAGCCCAATCACTTAAAAATTACAAAAAATATGCTAAAAATCATAACAAACTATACCAGAATCACCTAAATTACTTCGGCTACCGTAAATCACCCCCAACTATATCTTACCACAACAAACCAAACCATATCATCTTAAAATTACAAAAAAAGGTGTACAAATCATAACAAATTTTGCCAGACTCACCTAAATTACTTGGGCTACTCTAAATCATCACCAACTAACTCTTACCACAACAAACGAAACCCAATCACTTTTAAATTACAAAAAAATGCTAGTAACCATAGCAAACTATGCCAAACTCACCTAAATTACTTCGGCTACCATAAATCATCACCAACTAACCCTTACCACAACAAACTAAACCCAATCACTTTTAAATTACAAAAAAATGCTACTAACCATAGCAAGCTATGCCAAACTCACCTAAATTACTTCGGCTATCAAAAATCACCCCCATCTACACTTTACAGCAACAAACTAAGCCCAATCACTTTAAAATTACAAAAAATGCTAAAAATCATAACAAACTATACCAGAATCACCTAAATTACTTCGGCTAATGTAAATCACCCCCAACTATCCCTTACCACAACAAACCAAACCATATCATCTTAAAATTACAAAAAAAGGTGTACAAATCATAACAAAATATGCCAGACTCACCTAAATTACTTCGGCTAATCTAAATCATCACCAACTAACCCTTACCACAACAAACTAAACCCAATCATTTTTAAATTACAAAAAAATGCTAGTAACCATAGCAAACTATGCCAAACTCACCTAAATTACTTCGGCTACTATAAATCATCACCAACTAACCCTTACCACAACAAACTAAACCCAATCAATTTTAAATTACAAAAAAATGCTAGTAACCATAGCAAACTATGCCAAACTCATCTAAATTACTTCGGCTACCATAAATCATCACCAACAAACCCTTACCACAACAAACTAAACCCAATCACTTTCAAATTACAAAAAAATGCTACTAACCATAGCAAGCTATGCCAAACTCACCTAAATTACTTCGGCTATCAAAAATCACCCCCAACTACACTTTACAGCAACAAACTAATCCCAATCACTTTAAAATTACAAAAAATGCTAAAAATCATAACAAACTCTATCAGAACCACCTAAATTACTTCGGCTACCGTAAATCACCCCCAACTATCCCTTACCACAACAAACCAAACCATATCATCTTAAAATTACAAAAAAAGGTGTACAAATCATAACAAACTATGCCAGACTCACCTAAATTACTTCGGCTACTCTAAATCATCACCAACTAACCCTTACCACAACAAACTAAACCCAATCACTTTTAAATTACAAAAGAATGCTAGTAACCATAGCAAACTATGCCAAACTCACCTAAATTACTTCGGCTACCATAAATCATCACCAACTAACCCTCACCACAACAAATTAATCCAATCACTTTTAAATTACAAAAAAATGCTACTAACCATAGCAAACTATGCCAAACTCACCTAAATTACTTCGGCTATCAAAAATCACCCCCAACTACACTTTACAGCAACAAACTAAGCCCAATCATTTTAAAAATTACAAAAAAATGCTTAAAATCATAACAAACTATACCAGAATCACCTAAATTACTTCGGCTACCGTAAATCACCCCCAACTATCCCTTACCACAACAAACCAAACCATATCATCTTAAAATTACAAAAAAAGGTGTACAAATCATAACAAACTATGCCAGACTCACCTAAATTACTTCGGCTACTCTAAATCATCACCAACTAACCCTTACCACAACAAACTAAACCCAATCACTTTTAAATTACAAAAAAATGCTAGTAACCATAGCAAACTATGCCAAACTCACCTAAATTACTTCGGCTACCATAAATCATCACCAACTAACCCTTACCACAACAAACTAAACCCAATCACTTTTAAATTACAAAAAAATGCTACTAACCATTGCAAACTATGCCAAACTCACCTAAATTACTTCGGCTCTCAAAAATCACCCCCAACTACACTTTACAGCAACAAACTAAGCCCAATCACTTAAAAATTACAAAAAATATGCTAAAAATCATAACAAACTATACCAGAATCACCTAAATTACTTCGGCTACCGTAAATCACCCCCAACTATCCCTTACCACAACAAACCAAACCATATCATCTTAAAATTACAAAAAAAGGTGTACAAATCATAACAAACTATGCCAGACTCACCTAAATTACTTCGGCTACTCTAAATCATCACCAACTAACCCTTACAACAACAAAGTAATCCCAATCACTTTTAAATTACAAAAAAATGCTAGTAACCATAGCAAACTATAGCAAACTCTCCTAAATTACTTCAGCTACCATAAATCATCACCAACTAACCCCTACCACAACAAACTAAACCCAATCACTTTTAAATTACAAAAAAATGCTACTAACCATAGCAAACTATGCCAAACTCACCTAAATTACATCGGCTCTCAAAAATCACCCCCAACTACACTTTACAGCAACAAACTAAGCCCAATCACTTAAAAATTACAAAAAATATGCTAAAAATCATAACAAACTATACCAGAATCACCTAAATTACTTCGGCTACCGTAAATCACCCCCAACTATATCTTACCACAACAAACCAAACCATATCATCTTAAAATTACAAAAAAAGGTGTACAAATCATAACAAATTTTGCCAGACTCACCTAAATTACTTGGGCTACTCTAAATCATCACCAACTAACTCTTACCACAACAAACGAAACCCAATCACTTTTAAATTACAAAAAAATGCTAGTAACCATAGCAAACTATGCCAAACTCACCTAAATTACTTCGGCTACCATAAATCATCACCAACTAACCCTTACCACAACAAACTAAACCCAATCACTTTTAAATTACAAAAAAATGCTACTAACCATAGCAAGCTATGCCAAACTCACCTAAATTACTTCGGCTATCAAAAATCACCCCCATCTACACTTTACAGCAACAAACTAAGCCCAATCACTTTAAAATTACAAAAAATGCTAAAAATCATAACAAACTATACCAGAATCACCTAAATTACTTCGGCTAATGTAAATCACCCCCAACTATCCCTTACCACAACAAACCAAACCATATCATCTTAAAATTACAAAAAAAGGTGTACAAATCATAACAAAATATGCCAGACTCACCTAAATTACTTCGGCTAATCTAAATCATCACCAACTAACCCTTACCACAACAAACTTAACCCAATCATTTTTAAATTACAAAAAAATGCTAGTAACCATAGCAAACTATGCCAAACTCACCTAAATTACTTCGGCTACTATAAATCATCACCAACTAACCCTTACCAGAACAAACTAAACCCAATCACTTTTAAATTACAAAAAAATGCTACTAACCATAGCAAACTATGCCAAACTCACCTAAATTACTTCGGCTATCAAAAATCACCCCCAACTACACTTTGCAGCAACAAACTAAGCCCAATCACTTAAAAATTACAAAAAAATGCTAAAAATCATAACAAACTATTCCAGAATCACCTAAATTACTTCGGCTACCGTAAATCACCCCCAACTATCTCTTACCACAACAAACCAAACCATATCATCTTAAAATTTCAAAAAAAGGTGTACAAATCATAACAAACTATGCCAGACTCACCTAAATTACTTCGGCTACTCTAAATCATCACCAACTAACCCTTACCACAACAAACTAAACCCAATCACTTTTAAATTACAAAAAAATGCTACTAACCATAGCAAACTATGCCAAACTCACCTAAATTACATCGGCTCTCAAAAATCACCCCCAACTACACTTTACAGCAACAAACTAAGCCCAATCACTTAAAAATTACAAAAAATATGCTAAAAATCATAACAAACTATACCAGAATCACCTAAATTACTTCGGCTACCGTAAATCACCCCCAACTATATCTTACCACAACAAACCAAACCATATCATCTTAAAATTACAAAAAAAGGTGTACAAATCATAACAAATTTTGCCAGACTCACCTAAATTACTTGGGCTACTCTAAATCATCACCAACTAACTCTTACCACAACAAACGAAACCCAATCACTTTTAAATTACAAAAAAATGCTAGTAACCATAGCAAACTATGCCAAACTCACCTAAATTACTTCGGCTACCATAAATCATCACCAACTAACCCTTACCACAACAAACTAAACCCAATCACTTTTAAATTACAAAAAAATGCTACTAACCATAGCAAGCTATGCCAAACTCACCTAAATTACTTCGGCTATCAAAAATCACCCCCATCTACACTTTACAGCAACAAACTAAGCCCAATCACTTTAAAATTACAAAAAATGCTAAAAATCATAACAAACTATACCAGAATCACCTAAATTACTTCGGCTAATGTAAATCACCCCCAACTATCCCTTACCACAACAAACCAAACCATATCATCTTAAAATTACAAAAAAAGGTGTACAAATCATAACAAAATATGCCAGACTCACCTAAATTACTTCGGCTAATCTAAATCATCACCAACTAACCCTTACCACAACAAACTAAACCCAATCATTTTTAAATTACAAAAAAATGCTAGTAACCATAGCAAACTATGCCAAACTCACCTAAATTACTTCGGCTACTATAAATCATCACCAACTAACCCTTACCACAACAAACTAAACCCAATCAATTTTAAATTACAAAAAAATGCTAGTAACCATAGCAAACTATGCCAAACTCATCTAAATTACTTCGGCTACCATAAATCATCACCAACAAACCCTTACCACAACAAACTAAACCCAATCACTTTCAAATTACAAAAAAATGCTACTAACCATAGCAAGCTATGCCAAACTCACCTAAATTACTTCGGCTATCAAAAATCACCCCCAACTACACTTTACAGCAACAAACTAATCCCAATCACTTTAAAATTACAAAAAATGCTAAAAATCATAACAAACTCTATCAGAACCACCTAAATTACTTCGGCTACCGTAAATCACCCCCAACTATCCCTTACCACAACAAACCAAACCATATCATCTTAAAATTACAAAAAAAGGTGTACAAATCATAACAAACTATGCCAGACTCACCTAAATTACTTCGGCTACTCTAAATCATCACCAACTAACCCTTACCACAACAAACTAAACCCAATCACTTTTAAATTACAAAAGAATGCTAGTAACCATAGCAAACTATGCCAAACTCACCTAAATTACTTCGGCTACCATAAATCATCACCAACTAACCCTCACCACAACAAATTAATCCAATCACTTTTAAATTACAAAAAAATGCTACTAACCATAGCAAACTATGCCAAACTCACCTAAATTACTTCGGCTATCAAAAATCACCCCCAACTACACTTTACAGCAACAAACTAAGCCCAATCATTTTAAAAATTACAAAAAAATGCTTAAAATCATAACAAACTATACCAGAATCACCTAAATTACTTCGGCTACCGTAAATCACCCCCAACTATCCCTTACCACAACAAACCAAACCATATCATCTTAAAATTACAAAAAAAGGTGTACAAATCATAACAAACTATGCCAGACTCACCTAAATTACTTCGGCTACTCTAAATCATCACCAACTAACCCTTACCACAACAAACTAAACCCAATCACTTTTAAATTACAAAAAAATGCTAGTAACCATAGCAAACTATGCCAAACTCACCTAAATTACTTCGGCTACCATAAATCATCACCAACTAACCCTTACCACAACAAACTAAACCCAATCACTTTTAAATTACAAAAAAATGCTACTAACCATTGCAAACTATGCCAAACTCACCTAAATTACTTCGGCTCTCAAAAATCACCCCCAACTACACTTTACAGCAACAAACTAAGCCCAATCACTTAAAAATTACAAAAAATATGCTAAAAATCATAACAAACTATACCAGAATCACCTAAATTACTTCGGCTACCGTAAATCACCCCCAACTATCCCTTACCACAACAAACCAAACCATATCATCTTAAAATTACAAAAAAAGGTGTACAAATCATAACAAACTATGCCAGACTCACCTAAATTACTTCGGCTACTCTAAATCATCACCAACTAACCCTTACAACAACAAAGTAATCCCAATCACTTTTAAATTACAAAAAAATGCTAGTAACCATAGCAAACTATAGCAAACTCTCCTAAATTACTTCAGCTACCATAAATCATCACCAACTAACCCCTACCACAACAAACTAAACCCAATCACTTTTAAATTACAAAAAAATGCTACTAACCATAGCAAACTATGCCAAACTCACCTAAATTACATCGGCTCTCAAAAATCACCCCCAACTACACTTTACAGCAACAAACTAAGCCCAATCACTTAAAAATTACAAAAAATATGCTAAAAATCATAACAAACTATACCAGAATCACCTAAATTACTTCGGCTACCGTAAATCACCCCCAACTATATCTTACCACAACAAACCAAACCATATCATCTTAAAATTACAAAAAAAGGTGTACAAATCATAACAAATTTTGCCAGACTCACCTAAATTACTTGGGCTACTCTAAATCATCACCAACTAACTCTTACCACAACAAACGAAACCCAATCACTTTTAAATTACAAAAAAATGCTAGTAACCATAGCAAACTATGCCAAACTCACCTAAATTACTTCGGCTACCATAAATCATCACCAACTAACCCTTACCACAACAAACTAAACCCAATCACTTTTAAATTACAAAAAAATGCTACTAACCATAGCAAGCTATGCCAAACTCACCTAAATTACTTCGGCTATCAAAAATCACCCCCATCTACACTTTACAGCAACAAACTAAGCCCAATCACTTTAAAATTACAAAAAATGCTAAAAATCATAACAAACTATACCAGAATCACCTAAATTACTTCGGCTAATGTAAATCACCCCCAACTATCCCTTACCACAACAAACCAAACCATATCATCTTAAAATTACAAAAAAAGGTGTACAAATCATAACAAAATATGCCAGACTCACCTAAATTACTTCGGCTAATCTAAATCATCACCAACTAACCCTTACCACAACAAACTTAACCCAATCATTTTTAAATTACAAAAAAATGCTAGTAACCATAGCAAACTATGCCAAACTCACCTAAATTACTTCGGCTACTATAAATCATCACCAACTAACCCTTACCAGAACAAACTAAACCCAATCACTTTTAAATTACAAAAAAATGCTACTAACCATAGCAAACTATGCCAAACTCACCTAAATTACTTCGGCTATCAAAAATCACCCCCAACTACACTTTGCAGCAACAAACTAAGCCCAATCACTTAAAAATTACAAAAAAATGCTAAAAATCATAACAAACTATTCCAGAATCACCTAAATTACTTCGGCTACCGTAAATCACCCCCAACTATCTCTTACCACAACAAACCAAACCATATCATCTTAAAATTTCAAAAAAAGGTGTACAAATCATAACAAACTATGCCAGACTCACCTAAATTACTTCGGCTACTCTAAATCATCACCAACTAACCCTTACCACAACAAACTAAACCCAATCACTTTTAAATTACAAAAAAATGCTACTAACCATAGCAAACTATGCCAAACTCACCTAAATTACTTCGGCTATCAAAAATCAACCCCAACTACACTTTACAGCAACAAACTAAGCCCAATCACTTTAAAATTACAAAAAAATGCTAAAAATCATAACAAACTATACCAGAATCACCTAAATTACTTCGGCTACCGTAAATCACCCCCAACTATCCCTTACCACAACAAACCAAACCATATCATCTTAAAATTTCAAAAAAAGGTGTACAAATCATAACAAACTATGCCAGACTCACCTAAATTACTTCGGCTACTCTAAATCATCACCAACTAACCCTTACCACAACAAACTAAACCCAATCACTTTTAAATTACAAAAAAATGCTACTAACCATAGCAAACTATGCCAAACTCACTTAAATTACTTCGGCTATCAAAAATCACCCCCAACTACACTTTACAGCAACAAACTAAGCCCAATCACTTTAAAATTACAAAAAAATGCTAAAAATCATAACAAACTATACCAGAATCACATAAATTACTTCGGCTACCGTAAATCACCCCCAACTCTCCCTTACCACAACAAACCAAACCATATCATCTTAAAATTACAAAAAAGGTGTACAAATCATAACAAACTATGCCAGACTCACCTAAATTACTTCGGCTACTCTAAATCATCACCAACTAACCCTTACCACAACAAACTAAACCCAATCACTTTTAAATTACAAAAAAATGCTACTAGCCATAGCAAACTATGCCAAACTCACCAAAATTACTTCGGCTATCCAAAATCACCCCCAACTACACTTTACAGCAACAAACTAAGCCCAATCACTTTAAAATTACAAAAAAATGCTAAAAATCATAACAAACTATACCAGTATCACCTAAATTACTTCGGCTAACGTAAATCACCCCCAACTATCCCTTACCACAACAAACCCAACCATATCATCTTAAAATTACAAAAAAAGGTGTACAAATCATAACAAATTATGCCTGACTCACCTAAATTACTTCGGCTACTCTAAATCTTCACCAACTAACCCTTACCACAACAAACTAAACCCAATCACTTTTAAATTACAAAAAAATGCCACTAACCATAGCAAACTATGCCAAACTCACCTAAATTACTTCGGCTATCAAAAATCACCCCCAACTACACTTTACAGCAACAAACTAAGCACAATCACTTTAAAATTACAAAAAAATGCTAAAAATCATAACAAACTATACCAGAATCACCTAAATTACTTCGGCTACCGTAAATCACCCCCAACTATCCCTTACCACAACAAACCCAACCATATCATCTTAAAATTACAAAAAAAGGTGTACAAATCATAACAAAGTATGCCTGACTCACCTAAATTACTTCGGCTAATCTAAATCATCACCAATTAACCCTTACCACAACAAACTAAACCCAATCACTTTTAAATTACAAAAAAATGCTACTAACCATAGCAAACAATTCCAAACTCACCTAAATTACTTCGGCTATCAAAAATCACCCCCAACTACACTTTACAGCAACAAACTAAGCCCAATCATTTTAAAATTACAAAAAAAGTCTAAAAATCATAACAAACTATACCAGAATCTCCTAAATTACTTCGGCTACCGTAAATCACCCCCAAATATCCCTTACCACAACAAACCAAACCATATCATCTTAAAATTACAAAAAAAGGTGTACAAATCATAACAAACTATGCCAGACTCACCTAAATAACTTCGGCTACTCTATATCATCACCAACTAACCCTTACCACAACAAACTAAACCCAATCACTATTAAATTACAAAAAAATGCTACTAACCATAGCAAACTATGCCAAACTCATCTAAATTACTTCCGCTATCAAAAATCACCCCCAACTACACTTTACAGCAACAAACTAAGCCCAATCACTTTAAAATTACAAAAAAATGCTAAAAATCATAACAATCTATACCAGAATCACCTAAATTAATTCGGCTACCGTAAATCACCCCTAACTATCCCTTACCACAACAAACCAAACCATATCATCTTAAAATTACAAAAAAAGGTGTACAAATCATAACAAACTATGCCAGACTCACCTAAATTACTTCGGCTACTCTAAATCATCACCAACTAACCCTTACCACAACAAACTAAACCCAATCATTTTTAAATTACAAAAAAATACTACTAACCATAGCAAACTATGGCAAACTCACCTAAATTACTTCGGCTATCGAAAATCACCCCCAACTACAGTTTACAGCAACAAATTAAGCCCAATCACTTTAAAATTACAAAAAAATGCTAAAAATCATAACAAACTATACCAGAATCACCTAAATTACTTCGGCTACCGTAAATCACCCCCAACTATCCCTTACCACAACAAACCAAACCATATCATCTTAAAATTACAAAAAAAGGTGTACAAATCATAACAAACTATGCCAGACTCACCTAAATTACTTCGGCTACTCTAAGTCATCACCAACTAACCCTTACCACAACAAACTAAACTCAATCACTTTTAAATTACAAAAAAATGCTACTAACCATAGCAAACTATGCCAAACTCACCTAAATTACTTCGGCTTTAAAAAATCACCCCCAACTACAGTTTACAGCAACAAATTAAGCCCAATCACTTTAAAATTACAAAAAAATGCTAAAAATCATAACAAACTATACCAGAATCACCTAAACTACTTCGGCTACCGTAAATCACCCCTAACTATCCCTTACCACAACAAACCAAACCATATCATCTTAAAATTACAAAAAAAGGTGTACAAATCATAACAAACTATGCCAGACTCACCTAAATTACTTCGGCTACTCTAAATCATCACGAATTAACCCTTACCACAACAAACTAAACCCAATCACTTTTAAATTACAAAAAAATGCTAAAAATCATAACAAACTATACCAGAATCACCTAAATTACTTCGGCTACCGTAAATCACCCCCAACTATCCCTTACCACAACAAACCAAACCATATCTTCTTAAAATTTCAAAAAAAGGTGTACAAATCATAACAAACTATGCCAGACTCACCTAAATTACTTCGGCTACTCTAAATCAACACGAATTAACCCTTACCACAACAAACTAAACCCAATCACTTTTAAATTACAAAAAAATGCTACTAACCATAGCAAACTATGCCAAACTCACCTAAATTACTTCGGCTATCAAAAATCACCCCCAACTACACTTTACAGCAACAAACTAAGCCCAATCACTTTAAAATTACAAAAAAATGCTAAAAATCATAACAAACTATACCAGAATCACATAAATTACTTCGGCTACCGTAAATCACCCCCAACTCTCCCTTACCACAACAAACCAAACCATATCATCTTAAAATTACAAAAAAAGGTGTACAAATCATAACAAACTATGCCAGACTCACCTAAATTACTTCGGCTACTCTAAGTCATCACCAACTAACCCTTACCACAACAAACTAAACCCAATCACTTTTAAATTACAAAAAAATGCTACTAACCATAGCAAACTATGCCAAACTCACCTAAATTACTTCGGCTTTAAAAAATCACCCCCAATTACACTTTACAGCAACAAACTAAGCCCAATCACTTTAAAATTACAAAAAAATGCTAAAAATCATAAAAAACTATACCAGAATCACCTAAATTACTTCGGCTACCGTAAATCACCCCCAACTATCCCTTACCACAACAAACCAAACCATATCATCTTAAAATTTCAAAAAAAGGTGTACAAATCATAACAAACTATGCCAGACTCACCTAAATTACTTCGGCTACTCTAAATCATCACCAACTAACCCTTACCACAACAAACAACAACCAATCACATTTAAATTACAAAAAAATGCTACTAAAAATAGCAAACTATGCCAAACTCACCTAAATTACTTCGGCTATCCAAAATCACCCCCAACTACACTTTACAGCAACAAACTGAGCCCAATCACTTTAAAATTACAAAAAAATGCTAAAAATCATAACAAACTATACCAGAATCACCTAAATTACTTCGGCTACCGTAATTCACCCCCAACTATCCCTTACCACAACAAACCAAACCATATCATCTTAAAATTACAAAAAAGGTGTACAAATCATAACAAACTATGCCAGACTCACCTAAATTACTTCGGCTACTCTAAATCATCACCAACTAACCCTTACCACAACAAACTAAACCCAATCACTTTAAAATTACAAAAAAATGCTAAAAATCATAACAAACTATACCAGAATCACCTAAATTACTTCGGCTACCGTAATTCACCCCCAACTATCCCTTACCACAACAAACCAAACCATATCATCTTAAAATTACAAAAAAGGTGTACAAATCATTACAAACTATGCCAGACTCACCTAAATTACTTCGGCTACTCTAAATCATCACCAACTAACCCTTACCACAACAAACTAAACCCAATCACTTTTAAATTACAAAAAAATGCTACTAACCATAGCAAACTATGCCAAACACACCTAAATTACTTCGGCTATCTATAACTATACCAGAATCACCTAAATAACTTCGGCTACCGTAAATCACTCCCAACTATCCCTTACCACAACAAACCAAACCATATCATCTTAAAATTACAAAAAAAGGTGTACAAATCATAACAAACTATGCCAGACTCACCTAAATTACTTCGGCTACTCTAAATCATCACCAACTAACCCTTACCACAACAAACTAAACCCAATCACTTTTAAATTACAAAAAAATGCTACTAGCCATAGCAAACGATGCCAAACTCACCTAAATTACTTCGGCTATCCAAAATCACCCCCAACTACACTTTACAGCAACAAACTAATCCCAATCACTTTCAAATTACAAAAAAATGCTAAAAATCATAACAAACTATACCAGAATCACCTAAATTACTTCGGCTACCGTAAATCATCCCCAACTATCCCCTACCACAACAAACCAAACCATATCATCTTAAAATTACAAAAAAAAAGGTGTACAAATCATAACAAACTATGCCAGACTCACCTAAATTACTTCGGCTACTCTAAATCATCACCAACTAACCCTTACCACAACAAATTAAACCCAATCACTTTTAAATTACAAAAAAATGCTACTAACCATAGCAAACTATGCCAAACTCACCTAAATTACTTCGGCTATCAAAAATCACCCCCAACTACACTTTACAGTAACAAACTAAGCCCAATCACTTTAAAATTACAAAAAAATGCTAAAAATTATAACAAACTATACCAGAATCACCTAAATTACTTCCGCTACCGTAAATCACCCCCAACTATCCCTTACCACAACAAACCAAACCATATAATCTTAAAATTACAAAAAAAGGTGTACAAATCATAATAAACTATGCCAGACTCACCTAAATTACTTCGGCTACTCTAAATCATCACCAACTAACCCTTACCACAACAAACAACAACCAATCACATTTAAATTACAAAAAAATGCTACTAACCATAGCAAACTATGCCAAACGCACCTAAATTACTTCGGCTATCAAAAATCACCCCCAACTACACTTTACAGCAACAACCTAAGCCCAATCACTTTAAAATTACAAAAAAATGCTAAAAATCATAACAAACTATACCAGAATCACCTAAATTACTTCGGCTACCGTAAATCACCCCCAACTATCCCTTACCACAACAAACCAAACCATATCATCTTAAAATTACAAAAAAAGGTGTACAAATCATAACAAACTATGCCAGGCTCACCTAAATTGCTTCGGCTACTCTAAATCATCACCAACTAACCCTTACCACAACAAACTAAACCCAATCACTTTTAAATTATAAAAAAATGCTACTAACCATAGCAAACTATGCCAAACTCACCTAAATTATTTCGGCTATCAAAAATCACCCCCAACTACACTTTACAGCTACAAACTAAGCCCAATCACTTTAAAATTACAAAAAATGCTAAACATCATATCTATATATATAAAGCGAAGTGTCCTCACTGACACACTCATCTACTCATGTACACATCTACTCATGTACACATTCACTGATTCATAATCAACCCACAGCCCAAACCGTGAGGGCTGGAGACTTGAAATTTTAGACACGGGTGTAACATGTGCCGAAACGAAGTGATAAGAAGGGATTTTGCGAAATTCGGCCCGGTTCCTTTGTATTTAAATAAAAACCGGATAAAAACCGGTTAAAATAAACAAAAAATGATCGGCTCGCGGAGACCGTGTTTTTTTTTGTTAGAAGCACGTGTCTAGCCAAAACAACTTCGACGTCGGGCGACCGGTTTACTGAAGGCTGAACTCAGATGGACCACTCCCGAACCACACGACAGCGACAAAAGCAGTTTCAAGGTCGAGTTTCTGCTTTCCTGATCATACTTTGCCGTACCTAGCGAGGCGCAGATATTTCAATTATAATTTTGATTTCAATTATAATGTCGATCCGTGACTCATTTAAAAATTACCAAACCACTCCAAATTTAATCCGTCTACATTAAACATCCTCAAATATCTCTTACCATTGCATACTTCATCAAAGCAACCCCAAAAAACTACGCCAAACTGACATAAATTAGATCCGTTATCTTAAATCATCCCTTACCACCCCTTAGCAACCCCAAGTAACTCCAATCACTTTAAAATAAAACAAAATGACACAAACCACAGCAGACTATTTCGAACTCACATTATTTCGGCTACCAAAATTCACCCCCAACTACCCCTTACCACCCCAAACTAAGCCCAATCACTTTAAAATTACAAAAATGCTACAAACCATAGCCAAAATCACCTAAATTACTTCGGCAACCATAAATCACCCCCAACTACCCCTTACCACCCCAAAATTAGCCCAATCACTTTAAAATTACAAAAAATGTTACAAATCATAGCAAACTATGCCAAACTCACCCAAATTACTTCGGCTACCATAAATCACCCCCAACTCTACCTTACCACCCCAAACTAAGAACAATCACTTTAAAATTACAAAAAATGCTATAAACCATAACAAACTATGCCAAAATCACCTCAATTACTACGGCTACCATAAATCAAACCCAACTACCCCTTACCACCCCAAACTAAGAACAATCACTTTAAAATTACAAAAAATGTTACAAATTATAGCAAACTATGCCAAACTCACCCAAATTACTTCGGCCACCATAAATCACCCCCAACTACCCCTTACCACCCCAAACTAAGCCCAATCACATTAAAATTACAAAAAATGCTACAAACCATAGCAAACTATGTCAAATTCACTTAAATTACTTTGGCTACCATAAATCACCCCCAAAAACACCTTACCACCCCAAACTAAGCCAAATCACTTTAAAATTGCAAAAAATGCTACAAATAATAGCAAACTATACCAAACTCACCTAAATTACTTCGGCTACCATAAATCACTCCCAACTACCCCTTACCGCCCCAAACTAAGCCAAATCACTTTAAAATTACAAAAAATGATACAAACCATAGCAAACTATGCCAAACTCACGCAAATTACTTCGGCTACCATAAATCACCCCCAACTACCCCTTACCCCCCCAAACTAAGAACAATCACTTTAAGATTACAAAAAATTTTACAAATCATAGCAAACTATGCGAAACTCACCCAAATTACTTCGGCCACCATAAATCACCCCCAACTACCCCTAACCACCCCAAACTAAGCCCAATCACATTAAAATTACAAAAAATGCTACAAACCATAGCAAACTATGTCAAACTCACTTAAATTACTTCGGCTACCATAAATCACCCCCAATCACCCCCAACTACCCCTTACCTCCCCAAACTAAGAACAATCACTTTAAAATTACAAAAAATGTTACAAATCATAGCAAACTATGCGAAGCTCACCCAAATTACTTCGGCCACCATAAATCACCCCCAACTACCCCTTACCACCCCAAACTAAGCCCAATCACTTTAAAATTACAAAAAATGCTACAAACCATAGCAAACTATGTCAAACTCACTTAAATTACTTCGGCTACCATAAATCACCCCCAATCACCCCCAACTACCCCTTACCTCCCCAAACTAAGAACAATCACTTTAAAATTACAAAAAATGTTACAAATCATAGCAAACTATGCCAAACTCACCCAAATTACTTCGGCCACCATAAATCACCCCCAACTACCCCTTACCACCCCAAACTAAGCCCAATCACATTAAAATTACAAAAAATGCTACAAACCATAGCAAACTATGTCAAATTCACTTAAATTACTTTGGCTACCATAAATCACCCCCAAAAACACCTTACCACCCCAAACTAAGCCAAATCACTTTAAAATTACAAAAAATGCTACAAATAATAGCAAACTATACCAAACTCACCTAAATTACTTCGGCTACCATAAATCACCCCCAACTACCCCTTACCGCCCCAAACTAAGCCAAATCACTTTAAAATTACAAAAAATGATACAAACCATAGCAAACTATGCCAAACTCACGCAAATTACTTCGGCTACCATAAATCACCCCCAACTACCCCTTACCACCCCAAACTAAGAACAATCACTTTAAGATAACAAAAAATTTTACAAATCATAGCAAACTATGCGAAACTCACCCAAATTACTTCGGCCACCATAAATCACCCCCAACTACCCCTAACCACCCCAAACTAAGCCCAATCACATTAAAATTACAAAAAATGCTACAAACCATAGCAAACTATGTCAAACTCACTTAAATTACTTCGGCTACCATAAATTACCCCCAACTACCCCTTACCACCCCAAACTAAGCCCAATCAATTTAAAATTGCAAAAAATGATACAAACCATAGCAAACTATGCCAAACTCACTTAAATTACTTCGGCTACCATAAATCACCCCCAACTATCCATTACCACCCCAAACCAAGCCAAATCACTTTAAAATTACAAAAAATGATACAAACCATAGCAAACTATGCCAAACTCACCCAAACTACTTCGGCTACCATAAATCACCCCCAACTACCCCTTACCACCCCAAACTAAGAACAATCACTTTAAAATTACAAAAAATGCTACAAACCATAGCAAGCTATGTCAAGCTCACCTAAATTACTTCGGCTACCATAAATCACCCCCAACTACCCCTTACCTCTCCAAAATAAGAACAATCACTTTAAAATTACAAAAAATGTTACAAATCATAGTAAACTATGCCAAACTCACCTAAATTACTTCGGCTACCATAAATCACCCCCAACTACCCCTTGCCACCCCAAACTAAGCCAATTCACTTTAAAATTACAAAAAATGCTACAAATCATAGCAAACTATGCCAAACTCACCCAAATTACTTCGGCTACTATAAATCACCTCCAACTATCTCTTACCACCCCAAACTAAGCCCAATCATTTTAAAATTACAAAAAATGCTACAAACCATAGCAAACTATGTCAAACTCACTTAAATTACTTCGGCTACCATAAATCACCCCCAACTGCCCCTTACCCCCCAAACTAAGCCAAATCACTTTAAAATTACAAAAAATGCTACAAACCATAGCAAACTATGTCAAACTCACTTAAATTACTTCGGCTACCATAAATCACCCCCAACTGCCCCTTACCACCCCAAACTAAGCCAAATCACTTTAAAATTACAAAAAATGCTACAAACCATAGCAAACTATGTCGAACTCACTTAAATTACTTCGGCTACCATAAATCACCCCCAACTACCCATTACCACCCCAAACCAAGCCAAATCACTTTAAAATTACAAAAAATAATACAAACCATAGCAAACTATGCCAAACTCACCCAAACTACTTCGGCTACCATAAATCACCCCCAACTACCCCTTACCCCCCCAAACTAAGAACAATCACTTTAAAATTACAAAAAATGCTACAAACCATAGCAAGCTATGTCAAGCTCACCTAAATTACTTCGGCTACCATAAATCACCCCCAACTACCCCTTACCACCCCAAACTAAGACCCATCACTTTAAAATTAGAAAAAATTCTACAAACCATAGCAAAACTATGCCAAACTCACCTAACTTACTTCAACTACCATAAATCACCCACAACTATCACCCCAAACTAAGCCCAATCACTTTAAAATTAGAAAAAATGCTACAAACCATAGCAAAACTATGCCAAACTCACCCAAATTACTTCGGCTACCATAAATCAACCCCAACTACCCCTTAACACCCCAAACTAAGCCCAATCACTTTATAATTACAAAAAATGCTACAAACCATAGCAAACTATGTCAAACTCACTTAAATTACTTCGGCTACCATAAATCACCCCCAATCACCCCCAACTACCCCTTACCTCCCCAAACTAAGAACAATCACTTTAAAATTACAAAAAATGTTACAAATCATAGCAAACTATGCGAAACTCACCCAAATTACTTCGGCCACCATAAATCACCCCCAACTACCCCTTACCACCCCAAACTAAGCCCAATCACTTTAAAATTACAAAAAATGCTACAAACCATAGCAAACTATGTCAAACTCACTTAAATTACTTCGGCTACCATAAATCACCCCCAACTACCCCTTACCACCCCAAACTAAGCCCAATCAATTTAAAATTGCAAAAAATGATACAAACCATAGCAAACTATGCCAAACTCACTTAAATTACTTCGGCTACCATAAATCACCCCCAACTATCCATTACCACCCCAAACCAAGCCAAATCACTTTAAAATTACAAAAAATTATACAAACCATAGCAAACTATGCCAAACTCACCCAAACTACTTCGGCTACCATAAATCACCCCCAACTACCCCTTACCACCCCAAACTAAGAACAATCACTTTAAAATTACAAAAAATGCTACAAACCATAGCAAGCTATGTCAAGCTTACCTAAATTACTTCGGCTACCATAAGTCACCCCCAACTACCCCTTACCTCTCCAAAATAAGAACAATCACTTTAAAATTACAAAAAATGTTACAAATCATAGTAAACTATGTCAAACTCACCTAAATTACTTCGGCTACCATAAATCACCCCCAACTACCCCTTGCCACCCCAAACTAAGCCAATTCACTTTAAAATTACAAAAAATGCTACAAATCATAGCAAACTATGCCAAACTCACCCAAATTACTTCGGCTACTATAAATCACCTCCAACTATCTCTTACCACCCCAAACTAAGCCCAATCATTTTAAAATTACAAAAAATGCTACAAACCATAGCAAACTATGTCAAACTCACTTAAATTACTTCGGCTACCATAAATCACCCCCAACTGCCCCTTACCCCCCAAACTAAGCCAAATCACTTTAAAATTACAAAAAATGCTACAAACCATAGCAAACTATGTCAAACTCACTTAAATTACTTCGGCTACCATAAATCACCCCCAACTGCCCCTTACCACCCCAAACTAAGCCAAATCACTTTAAAATTACAAAAAATGCTACAAACCATAGCAAACTATGTCGAACTCACTTAAATTACTTCGGCTACCATAAATCACCCCCAACTATCCATTACCACCCCAAACCAAGCCAAATCACTTTAAAATTACAAAAAATAATACAAACCATAGCAAACTATGCCAAACTCACCCAAACTACTTCGGCTACCATAAATCACCCCCAACTACCCCTTACCCCCCCAAACTAAGAACAATCACTTTAAAATTACAAAAAATGCTACAAACCATAGCAAGCTATGTCAAGCTCACCTAAATTACTTCGGCTACCATAAATCACCCCCAACTACCCCTTACCACCCCAAACTAAGACCCATCACTTTAAAATTAGAAAAAATTCTACAAACCATAGCAAAACTATGCCAAACTCACCTAACTTACTTCAACTACCATAAATCACCCACAACTATCACCCCAAACTAAGCCCAATCACTTTAAAATTAGAAAAAATGCTACAAACCATAGCAAAACTATGCCAAACTCACCCAAATTACTTCGGCTACCATAAATCAACCCCAACTACCCCTTAACACCCCAAACTAAGCCCAATCACTTTAAAATTACAAAAAATGCTACAAACCATAGCAAACTATGCCAAATTCACCCAAATTACTTCGGCTACCATAAATCACCTCCAAATACCCCTTACAACCCCAACTAAGCCCACTAATTATGTCATAAAATTCCTTACTATTAAACAAAGTCTTCATTAATTGTTCGTCTATTGCAATCGTTGACAAGTTGATTAAGCGAGATTTGCAAGTACAAGTTCGACTAAATGTTTTAATTCTTTTTAAGATGGAAAAAACGTACTGTTGCAGACTTTGTAGGCCAAAAATCATAAAATATTAAGAAATATCTGCATCTAAAATATATTGTTTCGACTAATAGACGTTATTCTGAATATTAAATATGCTACGAAACGAAATCATATGGAACACTTGAAATTTCGATATTTGTTTGTAATTCGTCACAGGTCCATGAAGGAATGCATGTTAATCTAAACAAGTGTTAGTTTGTCGGAGAGGCCGAATAACATTTTTTCAACCACCACATTCCCGTCAAAATAATTATTTACTTTAGAATGTTCATTTTTTTAATTCATTTCGTGAAAATAATGACGGGCCATACGAGTACACCTTTGCGAGTATTATCTATATATATAAAGCGAAGTGTCCTCACTGACACACTCATCTACACATCTACACATTCACTGATTCACCGACAACCCACAGCCCAAACCGTGAGGGCTGGCGACTTGAAGTTTTAGACACGGGTGTATCATGTGCCGAAAGTGAACACTAAGAAGGGATTTTGCGAAATTCGGCCCGGTTCCTTTGTAATTCAATAAAAACCGGCTAAAATAAACAAAAAATGATCCGATCGCGGAGACCGTGTTTATGTTAGAAGCACGTATCTAGCCAAAACAACTTCGACGACGGGCGACCGGTTTACATTAAAAGCACTTATTTAACCTAAACAATTTCAACGTCGAGTTTCTGCTTTTGTGATCAAATTTTTACCGTACCTAGCGAGGCCGCGGATATTTTTATTATAATCTTGATTTCAATTATAATGTCGATCCGTGACTCAATTAAAAATTACAAAACCACTGCAAATTTAATCCCTCTACATTAAAAATCCTCATATATCTCTTACCATTGCAAACTTTACCAAATCTGACTAAGCCAAAACTAAGCCAAACTGACATAAATTAGATCCGTTATCTTAAATCAACCCTTACCACCCCCAAGAAACTCCAATCACTTTAAAATAAAACAAAATGACACAAGTCATAGCAAACTATCCCTATCTCACCTAAATTACTTCGGCTACCATAAATCACCCCCAACTACCCCTTACCACCCCAAATTCAGGCCAATCACTTTAAAATTACAAAAAATGTTACAAGCAATATCAAACTATGCCAAACTCATCTAAATTACTTCGGCTTCCATTAATCACCCCCAACTACCCCTTACCTCCTCAAAATAGGCTCAATCACTTTAAAATTACAAAAAAATTCTACAAACCGTAGCAAACTGTGCCGAACTCCCCTAAAATACTTCGGCTACCATAAATCACCCCCAACTACCCCTTACCACCCCAAACTAAGCCCAATCACTTTAAAATTACAAAAAATGCTACAAACTATTCCAAACTCACCTAAATTACTTCGGCTACCATAAATGACCCCCAACTACCCCTTACCTCCCCAAAATAAACCCAATCACTTTAAAATTACAAAAAATGCTACAAACCATACCAAACTATGCCAAACTCACTTAAATTACTTCGGCTATCATAAATCACCCCCAACTACCCCTTACCAACCCTTACTCATCCCAATCACTTTAAAATTACAAAAAATACCACAAATCATAGCAAACTATGCCTAACTAACCTACATTACTTCGGCTACCATAAATCACCCCCAACTACCCCAAAATAAGCCCAATCACTTTAAAATTACAAAAAATACTACAAACCATAGCAAACTATGCCAAACTCACTTAAATTACTTCGGCTATCATAAATCACCCCCAACTACCCCTTACCACCCCTAACTCATCCCAATCACTTTAAAATTACAAAAAATGCTACAAACCATAGCAAACTATGCCTAACTCACCTAAATTACTTCGGCTAACATAAATCACCCCCAACAACCCCTTACTACCCCAAAATAAGCCTAATCACTTTAAAATAACAAAAAATGCTACAAACTATAGCAAACTATGCCAAACTCACTTAAATTACTTCGGCTATCATAAATCACCCCCAACTACCCCTTACCACCCCTAACTCATCTCAATTACTTTAAAATTACAAAAAATGCTACAAACCATAGCAAACTATGCCTAACTCACCTAAATTACTTCGGCTAACATAAATCACCCCCAACAACCCCTTACTACCCCAAAATAAGCCCAATCACTTTAAAATTACAAAAAATGCTACAAACCATAGCAAACTATGCTAAACTCACTTAAATTACTTCGGCTATCATAAATAACCCCCAACTACCCCTTACCACCCCTAACTCATCTCAATTACTTTAAAATTACAAAAAATGCTACAAACCATAGCAAACTATGCCTAACTCACCTAAATTACTTCGGCTAACATAAATCACCCCCAACAATCCCTTACTACCCCAAAATAAGCCCAATCACTTTAAAATTACAAAAAAATGCTACAAACCATAGCAAACTATCCTTAACTCATCCAAATTACTTCTGCTACCATAAATCACCCCCAACTACCCCTTACCACCCCAAAATAAGCCCAATCACTTTAAAATTACAAAAAATACTACAAACCATAGCAAACTATGCCAAACTCACTTAAATTACTTCGGCTATTATAAATCACCCCCAACTACCCCTTACCACCCCAAACTCAGCCCAATCACTTTAAAATTACAAAAAATGTTACAAGCCATATCAAACTATGCCAAACTCATCCAAATTACTTTGGCTTCCATAAATCACCCCCAACTACCCCTTACCCCCCCAAAAAAGGGTCAATCACTTTAAAATTACAGAAAAATTCTACAAACCGTAGCAAACTATGCCAAACTCCCCTAAATTACTTCGGCTACCATAAATCACCCCGAACTACCCCTTACAACCCCAAAATAAACCCAATCACTTTAAAATTACAAAATATTCAACAAATCATAGCAAACTATGCCTAATTCACCTAAATTACTTCGGCTACCATAAATCACCCCCAACTACCCCTTACCACCCCAAAATAAGCCCAATCACTTTAAAATTACAAAAAATGCTACAAACCATAGCAAACTATGCCAAACTCACTTAAATTACTTTGGCTTCCATAAATCACCCCCAACTACCCCTTACCACCCCAAAATAGGCTCAATCAGTTTAATATTACAAACAAATTCTACAAACCGTAGCAAACTATGCCAAACTCCCATAAATTACTTCGGCTACCATAAATCACCCCGAACTACCCCTTACAACCCCAAAATAAGCCCTATTACTTTAAAATTACAAAAAAAATATACAAACCATAGCAAACTATGTCAAAGTCACCTAAATTACTTCGGCTATCATAAATCACCCCCAACTACCCCTTACCACCCCAAAATAAGCCCTATTACTTTAAAATTACAAAAAAAATATACAAACCATAGCAAACTATGTCAAAGTCACCTAAATTACTTCGGCTACCATAAATCACCCCAACTACCCCTTACGACCCCAAAATAAGCTCAATCACTTTAAAATTACAAAATATTCAACAAATCATAGCAAACTATGCCTAACTCACCTAAATTACTTCGGCTACCATAAATCACCCCCAACTACCCCTTACCACCCCAAAATAAGCCCAATCACTTTAAAATTACAAAAAATGCTACAAACCATAGCAAACTATGCCAAACTCACTTAAATTACTTTGGCTCCATAAATCACCCCCAACTACCCCTTACCACCCCAAAATAGGCTCAATCACTTTAATATTACAAACAAATTCTACAAACCGTAGCAAACTATGCCAAACTCCCATAAATTACTTCGGCTACCATAAATCACCCCGAACTACCCCTTACAACCCCAAAATAAGCCCAATCACTTTAATATTACAAAATATTCAACAAATTATAGCAAACTATGCCAAACTCACTTAAATTACTTTGGCTATCATAAATCACCCCCAACTACCCCTTACCACCCCAAAATAAGCCCTATTACTTTAAAATTACAAAAAAAATATACAAACCATAGCAAACTATGTCAAAGTCACCTAAATTACTTCGGCTACCATAAATCACCCCAACTACCCCTTACGACCCCAAAATTAGCCCAATCACTTTAAAATTACGAAAAATGCTACAAGCCATAGCAAACTATCTCAAACTCACCTGAATTACTTCGGCTACCATAAATCACCCCCAACTACCCCTTACCACCCCAAACTAAGCTCAATCACTTTAAAATTACAAAAAATGCTACAAACCATAGCAAACTATTCAAAACTCACCTAAATTACTTCGGCTACCATAAATCACCCCCAACTACCCCTTACCGCCCCAAAATTAGCCTAATCACTTTAAAATTACTAAAATGCTACAAAACATAGCAAGCTATGCCAAACTCACTTAAATTACTTCGGCTACCATAAATTAATAATCGTTTTCAATCAAAATCTTCTATTTGGTTGTGTTATTTATAAACGCCTTATCGTATTAAATCATAAAATATTAATAAATATCTGCACATAAAATATATTGTTCCGACTAATAGTCGTTATTCTGATTATTAAATATGCTGATACCTATTTTGATTCTCTTCCACCTTCCAATAAATATTTGTTCCAGTTGAGATGCAAACATAAGCGTATTTCTGAATTGCAACACGCTGACGGGGCAAGCCCTACCTTTTCAACATGCGTGCATTTGTATAAACAGCTCTATGGTTTTTAACTTTAAAGAGGTATAAAGGCGGTGTAAACGCTAGAGTTTCGCAAAAATATCTGAAAAATTCGAAATTCTGCAATTGAAACAGAACTATCTTTGTGTTCGATAGTAAATTTATACTTGGAGTGGCACTACCAACCCTGCCACCCCTGACGAGGCACTTGCTGACTACTCTCCTTCAAGGGAAACTTTATAAATCAACGTCAAAATAATTTAGGGCGCCTGAATGTGAAAATATCCCTGTGTAATAAGTTCAGACTGACATGGAACACTTGAAATTTCGATATTTGTTTGTAATTCGTCACAGGTTTATGAAGGAATGCATGTTAATATAAACAAGTGTTAGTTTGTTGGAGAGACCGAATAAGATTTTTAACATTCCTGTCAAAATATTTATTTACTTTAGAATGTTAATTTTTTAAATTCATTTCGTGAAAATTATGATGGGCCATACGAGTACATCTGTGCGAGTATTATTTGGTACATACAAATTAATCTCTTTTGTTATCCAAATTGTTTACATACGCACTAGGCACGTGCACCTCATATAATTGGAAAAATTGCTGCTTCAGCGTCTGAAACGCTGGTACCCAACGTCGCCAAGGTCGAGGCAACGCATCGGTATTCGAAGTTCTATCGCTATTAAATAAATTATTTTATTCCCGATATTCCCGATTTGTTCTTGCCGTTAACCAAAACTCTCCCCAATCGATTTTCGAAAAATTTCCAGCGTCGGACCGGACGTCACTTATTATCGTACGCTAATTTTTACGTTCAGTTAATCATAGTGGTGTATTTGTTCTTCACCAAACCTGCTCCGGCCAAAATCCGATATTTTCACTGACATCATACGCTTAAGTATTGTGTGCTTATACACGATTTACACTATTTATTTTACGTACATTGCGTTCATTATGGTTCTGCATTATTTATAACTAAGATGGAGCAGTTTGAAAATCTAATAGTAAGCGGAGAACAAATACCACCATGTATAATTCCCGTGAAAAGTGATGGAAATAGTCTTTCTTACTATCTTTCCTATTGCATTTTTAATACCGGAAATAGAGCTCAAGAGCGAAGAATAACTTCGACTTTTTTTATACATAATTCCTAAATACTTCGTTTTTATGGTGTAAAATTTTGCATCTATATATTTCAACATTGTCTTTAACGTTGTCAGAGAACTAAATGGGAATAATTTGGAATAATTTAGCTTCTATGACAACTCTCCTTCTCTTGAAACTTTGGAAAACAACGACAAAATTCTATAGGGCGCCTGGATTTGAAAATATAACTCCGTATAATAAGTTTAGACTGACTAGAGTGAAAAGAAAGGAGCTTGCACCCAGAAACGAAATTAAATGGAACACTTGAAGTTGCAATATTTGTTTGTAATTCGTCAGAAGTCCATGAGGGAATGCGTGTTAATGTAAACAAATGTGAGTTTTTTGGAGAGGCCGAATAAGATTTTTACATTATTGAAGCAGCTAGAGTCTGCCACGTCAAGGGCAAGGTCACAAACGGGAAAAGGCGATTCTCGATTTAGTTTGATTGAGTATCTATGCAGAAATTCGCACATACCAAGCGTTGGATAAGCCTTTCTTATCGTTTCTTAGAATTCGAGAATTGCTGGTTCAGCGTGTGGAGCAGTACTCGATCGCGGTGTTTAATTTTAACACAACTACAATTGTGAAAATTGCTGCTCCAGCGTCGGAAACTGTTCACAAAGTCGCCAAATTCGATGAGGCGACGCATCAGTGTTCGAAGGTCTACCGCTATCAAATATAGTATTTTAATTTAACATTTGATCCTCGCGTTAACCAAATCTGCCCCCAATCAATTTTCGAAAAATTACCAGCGTCGAACCGGATTCCACTTATATTTGTACGCTAATTTTTACTTTCAGTTAATGGTAGTGGTGTATTTGTTTTTCACCAAATTTGCCCCGGCTGAAATCCGAAATTTTCACCGTTGTATGTACCAGAGATCACTGACATTCATACCCTTAATAATTATGTGCTTATACACGTTTTACACTATTTATTTTACGTACACTGTGTTTATTATTGCTTTACATCATTTATAACTAAGATGGAGAAGTTTGAAAATCTAGCGATGTACAAATACCACACCGTATTATGAAAGGTGATGGAAATTGTCTTTTATTATATCTATGGTATTGGTATTGATATTTTAATACTGGAACGGAAGCTCAATAGGTTGGCACTTTAATTGTTCAACAAGTGTGTGTTAATGTAAACAGGTGTGAGTCCGTCGGAGAGACCGAATAAGATTTTTACATCCACCATATTTCCGTCAAAATATTTATTTATTTTAGAATGTTAATTTTGCCGTTAACAAAATTTGTTCCCAATCACCTTCGTCGTACCGGACGACCGTTCAGTTAATGGTAATGGTGTATTTATTTTTCACCAAATCTGCCTCGGCTGAAATCCAAAATTTACAGCGTTGGACCAGACATTACTGACATTGATACGCGTTTTACACTGTTTATTTTACGTAAATACATTGTGTTCATTATTGCTTTACATCATTTATAACTAAGATGGACAAGTTTGAAAATCTAGCGATGCACAAATACCATAAAATACCACATTTTACCACATACCAAAATTTTAATACTGGAAAGGGAGCTCAAAAGGTTCGCACTTTAATTGTCCAACCAGTTAGGGCCAGGTTGTAATAATTTTTGTGCAGTTCAGAAGGAGATAAGTGTTTGTTTATTCCGGAGATAAGTCAAAATCATCTACATACTGTTCTGTTTGTGAGTTGACTGCAGCAAGAGGAATTGTTCCATTGTGTTTTCAATTTTATCATAACATGATCAGCTAATTTGTAAACTTCGATTTCCCCTAAAATTATATAAAGTTAATTTCGATTTCCTGGAATCGCTTATAGAACAACGTCCTAAATAGTCTATTCAAAATATTCTATCTCAGATATCAACCAAGGTATCCTCTTTGTCCAAATCATATTGAAGTACCCGGTCCTGGCAACGCAGCTTAATTTCAGCATATTTGTTTATTTTGTGATTGGAAAAGTAGAGCATTCCTGTTTAATTGTATTATAATGTCGATTAGTCAACATCACCACTTTAGTCAACACTGAGTTTATTTAATCTACGTCCGGGCAACGCCGGGTACATTCAGCTAGTGTAACATAAATTTTACATAAATGTGATACCTGGTTTTTGAAAAAATTCTATTTAAAGTTGAAAGTTTAAGGTGGGTCGATTTATTTGCACGCAAGTGTACATTTCATCAGTTCTCAACATCCAGAGTCAAATGGACTCATAGAACGATTTCATTCAACTCTAATCGAACATATTCGATTATATAACAACCAACCAATTTATAAAAGTGAACCAATCGAAGTGAAAGTAAACTACGCACTCCTAGCGTATAATAACACAATTCATTCAGTAACAAATCTAAAACCGTGCGAAATCATAAGTGGTCATTTAGGCACACTCTCCATTAAATATTGAAATTGAGCAGCAGATCATTAATAATTATATTGCAAATCAAATCGTGAAGACCCACCAGATATACCCCAGAAAATATTTGTTAAGAATAAGCAAAAACAAAGTAAAACAAAAAATAAATATAAATCAGAAGAACTTAAAAAAATTGACCCCCAACTGAAAACTTGTAAAATTAAAACGAAACATCATAATACCGTTGAAAAAATCCATCTTTCTAATGTTCAAAACCTAGACGAAAAACTTATCAATTCAAAAATATTACAGGTTCCTCTCAATCGGACAAGGAACAGAGATAAAGAATATTACTAAAAACATCGGCGTTCTACCCATAAAGTTAGGACCCGCAAAACTACAAAGAACGCAACACACATTTGTTCATTTTTACGAACTAGACAATTTATACGAAGAATTTAATAGACTAAATCAACAATTCTCAAGGATCCAGGCAAGCATAAAAAACGATTCAGTTTACGATCTTATTTTAACAAATCAAAGAAAAATTGTTGAATTCCTACAAAACACAATCTATTATATAAAGCGAAGTGTCCTCACTGACACACTCATTCACTCATTCATCTACACACTGATTCATAATCAACCCACAGCCCAAACCGTGAGGGCTGGAGACTTGAAATTTTAGACACGGGTGTATCATGTGCCGAAACTGAACACTAAGAAGGGATTTTGCGAAATTCGGCCCGGTTCCTTTGTAATTCAATAAAAACCGGCTAAAATAAACAAAAAATGATCCGATCGCGGAGACCGTGTTTTTGTTAGAAGCACGTGTCTAGCCAAAACAACTTCGACGACGGGCGACCGGTTTACATTAAAAGCACTTATTTAACCTAAACAATTTCAACGTCGAGTTTCTGCTTTCGTGATCATACTTTTGCCGTAGCTAGCGAGGCCGCAGATATTTCAATTATAATTTTGATTTCAATTATAATGTCGATCCGTAACTCAATTAAAAATTACCAAATCACTCCAAATTTAATCCGTCAACATTAAACATCCTCAAATATCTCTTACCACTGCAAACTTTACCAAATCAACCCCAAAAAATTCCCGAACTAAGCCAAACTGACATAAATTAGATCCGTTATCTTAAATCATCCCTTACCACCCTTTAGCAACCCCAAGTAACTCCAATCACTTTAAAATAAAACAAAATGACACAAATCATAGCAAACTATCCCTAACTCACCTAAATTACTTCGGCTAATTTATTGCTCTGTTTTCAGAGTATTTCGGCAAATGATGTTGGGGGGCCGTCCCCAATAAAAAATTTACACAACCCGAAAATTGAAAAAAAAAATAAAAGCAGGTCAAGATTATGGCAGCCGGTGTCGACTGCCACGCGGTGGACCGAAACACAAGATAATAAGACTCTAAGGGTCAGTATTGGTGGTTACAGAGTCTAAGTCCACAAGTATATAAGGGTGATATTCAGGACTTTGACTCTGTAACTACCAGTAAAGACAACACAAGATGGAATTATAATAGTAGAGATTGATTGCTTATCTGCGAATCGGTCGACTGTCGCACACAAAATGGACGAGTTTGACACGATTCGCCGAGGAGAATGCATTTCGCGCATGTGTACATTTCGCGCATGTCTGTAAGGTTCGGAAATGTTGTGACGCTTTGATGTTTGTTCGAAACGAAATGCATTCGTAGTTGGTAACATTGGTGAGTATAGGCTAAGTTAAAGTTGTTAGAACTAGTAATTATTACTCAGCCGGTAACGGTGAACTCTGCCGTGTTTGGTTGGTAGATTGATCGGGGCGAAAAGGCGGTCATCGATCGTTTTATAAAAGTGAGGTTATGGAAACCAAAACATCACGATGACCTGGTTTGAACGGCAAAGTTCCCGATAGACTCGTAAGTACGCACATCCAACCGCACTAACAGGCCTTGTAATAATCAAAGCACTTTCACAGGCGGCGGTCCCACACTCTAGTGCTGAACCTTCCGTGACACATCCAGCCTCCTTTGATTACATCGCACACCAGGGACTCCAAGCTGTTTTTACCGAGTCCGATGGTGTCGATGAATTGGTTGTTCAGAGGACACCAACCGCCGCGAGCTCCAGTTATAGTTGGAAGGACCTGTATATCCTTATCCTTATGGAGGCGTTTTACTCCGGCAAGGAAGGAGTCGCTGCTGTAATGGGCCGCCTTGTTTCTGAATGCCACGTCCAGGTTGTTGGGACCTTCCCAGTGGATTCCTATCTCTCCTATTATAAGTCGGCTTTCTTTGATTAAAATTAAATCCGGTTTGTGAAGCGCCCCGTTAAGATCGTATATCCTCGGTTCCACAGAGACTTCCCAACCTTTCTCTCTGGCCATTGCCGCGATGCGGTTGACGGTGTGGTCGTGCCTCGCTATCCTCTCCACGTGCGTGACTGGACATCTCTGCAATATATGGCAGACCGTCTCTCTCCGTTGACAGCCTGCTCTGCAGAGGACCTCTCCTGATCGATTATGCACACCCCCATGGACCGGTAGAAGGTTACCCCTTAGTTGGATTGCTTTAACGTAGTCGCCTCCATTCCAGTGGCCGGGAGGCCGATCAACCCATCGATAGCAACCCGAACAGCCACCGACCTGCCAAAGCCCGCCTCCTGATACTGAAGCTTCTAGTTGACCTGACCAATAGTGGGCGAGATTGTTGGGGTTGGTGCCTATATCTCGCAGCCAGAGGGAAAGTTTTTCGGTAAATTTCAGTAGGTAGTTGTTGTTATTAAAAAGTTCCAGGAGATCGGAATCATCGGTTGCCGAGAGCTTGTTTAGGCGGCCCAGTAGGATTCCCGGAATTCTGCGAGAGAGATTTAATAGACCGAGACCTCCATCTGTTGTTCTAGAATATAGGTAAGCATTAGAGGTGCTGGAGGGTAGGTGGAGGGTTTTTTTTGCGGCAAGGCGTACCAGTCGATCGGCGCTGCGTAGGGCCTTTAGAGTAACATTCGGATTTTGAAGGGTATAGATGTAGCGCGGTACAAGATAAAATTTAATTAGATGAATTTTCTGTTGAGGTTTTAGGGGGGCCTTTTGTATTCGATCCAGTTGGGGTTTGAGGTCCGCCAGAGTGGAGAATTTTGCCCCCGAGAACTCATAGTTGTGACCAAGGTAGCGAAATTGATCACCCACTCCGATGTTTGGTAGTGGGACGCTTCCGATGTAGACGTGGGACCGCCGATCTGTGTTCACGTACAGCTTCTGTTTCATGGGCAGGCGTTTCACAGTTAAGTTGGTGCATTTTTTAGTGTTGATCTTCATCCTGCGCTGTTCCAAGAAACGTGTTACGTCCCTGACCAGAAACTGCATGTCTTCCCGGCTCTCCGATAGTAAAATGAGGTCATCCGCATAGGCAAGGGTGTTTATGCGGGCGTCGATAAGTTTTAGTCCGGCTGGTCGTGTTTCCAGGATGTAGAGCAACTCGTCAATCACCATATTAAATAAGAACGGTGAGATGGGATCTTCCTGCTTAACCCCTTTAGTAATGTGAATCGCTCTTGTTTGATCCCCTCCCACTGATATGTTGGTTGTGCATCCCTCGTAGCTGTTGGTGATCATCTTAATTATTTTGGGGTGCAGACCGAAGCGTTTCATGGCCCTGACGATGGAAGAGTGCGGCACTGTGTCGAACGCTTTCTTGAGGTCGAGGGTGGTTATGGAATGCGGCGTGATCTTTTCCCTGCAGGTCTTAATAAGTGACTGCAACAGCATGGTGTTAGCGAGAGTGCCATCAAGAGATAAAAAACCTCGTTGGGAACGATGGAATGGAAGTTTCGACATCCTCTTTCCTAAAATTTTATTAAGTAGTCGAAGGAATGCAGAAGAGATTGTTATCGGCCTCCAGTTGTCAACATTTTCGGGGTTGTTTCGATCTTTTGGAATAAGGATTGTTCGGTTGCACTTCCAGGAGTTGGGGATGTGAGTGCTGAACAAAATAAAGTTGTAGAGTAGTGATATTTCAGCAGTCGGTAGTCGTTTCAGATCGCTCATTTTTATGTTGTCTGGGCCCTTGGAGTTGGATTGGCGTCTATTTAATGTATCACTCACTTGTTGGATGGTCACAGGTGAGTAGATGTTTGTAGAATTTGTTTTGATGACACCAATTTCGCCCGAGTCATACGTCGCCCCCGTAAATGTCCCTGTAAGCCTCCTCGACGTCGATGATGTTGGGTGATATTTCTTCGCTGTCTTCCAGTTTACCATCGATCACCTGGGTGGCTAATTTGGAGAGATTTGTCCTGTAGAGCGTTTGTGCCATCTTGTACTTATAGGCTCTACTTTTCTTTACGGTGTTACTTCCGCCTTTCCCGGGTTTGTGTTTGCGGGGTCGAGTTGGGAGGTTTAACTTTCTGGTTAGAGCTGCCATCATCTCCTCAATTATATTTTGTTGTTCCGTCTGATTGCTGCAAAATTCCAGTAGTATACCCTTCATGTAATCGTCTAAATTTTGATGTAGTTCTTGTGTCATGTATTGCATAACCGGATCGGTATCCGTGGAATTTTGTGGCTCGTGAGTGGCGGTGGCATAAATCATCACCAACTAACCCTTACCACAACAAACTAAACCCAATCACTTTTAAATTACAACAAAATGCTAGTAACCATAGCAAACTATGCCAAATTCACCTAAATTACTTCGGCAATCAAAAATCAAAAATCACCATATCATCTTAAAATTCAAAAAAAGGTATACAAATCATAATAAACTATGCCAGACTCACCTAAATTACTTCGGCTACTATAAATCATCACAAACTAACCCTTACCACAACAAACTAAACCCAATCACTTTTAAATTACAAAAAAATGCTAGTAACCATAGCAAACTATGCCAAACTCACCTAAATTACTTCGGCTACCATAAATCATCACCAACTAACTCTTACCACAACAAACTAAACCCAATCACTTTTAAATTACAAAAAAATGCTACTAACCATAGCAAACTATGCCAAACTCACCTAAATTACTTCGGCTATCAAAAATCATCCCCAACTACACTTTACAGCAGCAAACTAAACCCAATCACTTTAAAATTACAAAAAAATGCTAAAAATCATAACAAACTATATCAGAATCACCTAAATTACTTCGGCTACCGTAAATCACCCCCAACTATCCCTTACCACAACAAACCAAACCATATCATCTTAAAATTACAAAAAAAAGTTTTCAAATCATAACAAACTATGCCAGACTCACCTAAATTACTTCGGCTACTCTAAATCATCACCAACTAACCCTTACCACAACAAACTAAACCCAATCACTTTTAAATTACAAAAAAATGCTAGTAACCATTGCAAACTATGCCATTCTCACCTAAATTACTTCGGCTACCATAAATCATCACCAACTAACCCTTACCACAACAAACTAAACCCAATCACTTATAAATTACAAAAAAATGCTACTAACCATAGCAAACTATGCCAAACTTACCTAATGTACTTCGGCTATCAAAAATCACCTCCAACTACACTTTACAGCAACAAACTGAGCCCAATCACTTTAAAATTACAAAAAAATGCTAAAAATCATAACAAACTATACCAGAATCACCTAAATTACTTCGGCTACCGTAAATCACCCCCAACTATCTCTTACCACAACAAACCAAACCATATCATCTTAAAATTACAAAAAAAGGTGTACAAATCATAACAAACTATGCCAGACTCACCTAAATTACTTCGGCTAATCTAAATCATCACCAACTAACTCTTACCACAACAAACTAAACCCAATCACTTTTAAATTACAAAAAAATGCTAGTAACCATAGCAAACTATGCCAAACTCACCTAAATTACTTCGGCTACCATAAATCATCACCAACTAACCCTTACCACAACAAACTAAACCCAATCACTTTTAAATTACAAAAAAATGCTACTAACCATAGCAAACTATGCCAAACTCACCTAAATTACTTCGGCTATCAAAAATCACCCCCAACTACACTTTACAGCAACAAACTAAGCCCAATCACTTTAAAATTACAAAAAAATGCTAAAAATCATATAAAACTATACCAGAATCACCTAAATTACTTCGGCTACCGTAAATCACCCCCAACTATCCCTTACCACAACAAACCAAACAATATCATCTTAAAATGACAAAAAAAGGTGTACAAATCATAACAAACTATGCCAGACTCACCTAAATTACTTCGGCTACTATAAATCATTACCAACTAACACTTGCCACAACAAACTAAACCCAATCACTTTTAAATTACAAAAAAATGCTAGTAACCATAGCAAACTATGCCAAACTCACCTAAATTACTTTGGCTACCATAAATCATCACCAACTAACCCTTACCACAACAAACTAAACCCAATCACTTTTAAATTACAAAAAAATGCTACTAACCATAGCAAACTATGCCAAACTCACCTAAATTACTTCGGCTATCAAAAATCACCCCCAACTACAACTTACAGCAACAAACTAAGCCCAATCACTTTAAAATTACAAAAAAATGCTAAAAATCATATAAAACTATACCAGAATCACCTAAATTACTTCGGCTACCGTAAATCACCCCCAACTATCCCTTACCACAACAAACCAAACCATATAATCTTAAAATGACAACAAAAGGTGTACAAATCATAACAAACTATGCCAGACTCACCTAAATGACTTCGGCTACTCTAAATCATCACCAACTAACCCTTGCCACAACAAACTAAACCCAATCACTTTTAAATTACAAAAAAATGCTAGTAACCATAGCAAACTATGCCAAACTCACCTAAATTACTTCGGCTACCATAAATCATCACCAACTAACCCTTACCACAACAAACTAAACCCAATCACTTTTAAATTACAAAAAAATGCTACTAACCATAGCAAACTATGCCAAACTCACCTAAATTACTTCGGCTAGCAAAAATCACCCCCAACTACACTTTACAGCAACAAACTAAGCCCAATCACTTTAAAATTACAAAAAAATGCTAGTAACCATAGCAAACTACGTCAAACTCACCTAAATTACTTCGGCTACTCTAAATCATCACCAACTAACCCTTGCCACAACAAACTAAACCCAATCACTTTTAAATTACAAAAAAATGCTAGTAACCATAGCAAACTATGCCAAACTCACCTAAATTACTTCGGCTACCATAAATCATCACCAACTAACCCTTACCACAACAAACTAAACCCAATCACTTTTAAATTACAAAAAAATGCTAGTAACCATAGCAAATTATGCCAAACTCACCTAAATTACTTCGGCTACCATACATCATCACCAACTAACCCTTACCACAATAAACTAAACCCAATCACTTTTAAATTACAAAAAAATGCTACTAACCATAGCAAACTATGCCAAATTCACCTAAATTACTTCGGCTATCAAAAATCACCCCCAACTACACTTTACAGCAACAAACTAAGCCCAATCACTTTAAAATTACAAAAAAATGCTAAAAATCATAACAAACTATACCAGAATCACCTAAATTACTTCGGCTACCGTAAATCACCCCCAACTATCCCTTACCAAAACAAACCAAACCATATCATCTTAAAATTACAAAAAAAGGTGTACAAATCATAACAAACTATGCCAGACTCACCTAAATTACTTCGGCTACTCTAAATCATCACCAACTAACCCTTACCATAACAAACTAAACCCAATCACTTTTAAATTACAAAAAAATGCTAGTAACCATTGCAAACTATGCCAAATTCACCTAATTTACTTCGGCTATCAAAAATCACCCCCAACTACACTTTACAGCAGCAAACTAAGCCCAATCACTTTAAAATTACAAAAAAATGCTATTAACCATAGCAAACTATGCCATACTCACCTAAATTACTTCGGCTACCATAAATCATCACCAACTAACCCTTACCACAACAAACTAAACCCAATCACTTTTAAATTACAAAAAAATGTTCTAACCATAGCAAACTATGCCAAACTCACCTAAATTACTTCAGCTATCAAAAATCACCTCCAACTACATTTTACAGCAACAAACTAAGCCCAATCACTTTAAAATTACAAAAAATGCTAAAAATCATAACAAACTATACCAGAATCACCTAAATTACTTCGGCTACCGTAAATCACCCCCAACTATCCCTTACCACAACAAACCAAACCATATCATCTTAAAATTACAAAAAAAGGTGTACAAATCATAACAAACTAGGCCAGACTCACCTAAATTACTTCGGCTACTCTAAATCATCACCAACTAACCCTTACCACAACAAACTAAACCCAATCACTTTTAAATTACAAAAAAATGCTATTAACCATAGCAAACTATGCCATACTCACCTAAATTACTTCGGCTACCATAAATCATCACCAACTAACCCTTACCACAACAAACTAAACCCAATCACTTTTAAATTACAAAAAAATGCTTCTAACCATAGCAAACTATGCCAAACTCACCTAAATTACTTCGGCTATCAAAAATCACCTCCAACTACATTTTACAGCAACAAACTAAGCCCAATCACTTTAAAATTACAAAAAAATGCTAAAAATCATAACAAACTATACCAGAATCACCTAAATTACTTCGGCTACCGTAAATCACCCCCAACTATCTCTTACCACAACAAACCAAACCATATCATCTTAAAATGACAAAAAAAGGTGTACAAATCATAACAAACTATGCCAGACTCACCTAAATTACTTCGGCTACTCTAAATCATCACCAACTAACCCTTGCCACAACAAACTAAACCCAATCACTTTTAAATTCCAAAAAAATGCTACTAACCATAGCAAACTATGCCAAATTCACCTAAATTAGTTCGGCTATTAAAAATCACCCCCAACTACACTTTACAGCAACAAACTAAGCCCAATCACTTTAAAATTACAACAAAATGCTAAAAACCATAACAAACTATACCAGAATCACCTAAATTACTTCGGCTACCGTAAATCACCCCCAACTATACCTTACCACAACAAAGCAAACCATATCATCTTAAAATTACAAAAAAAGGTGTACAAATCATAACAAACTATGCCAGACTCACCTAAATTACTTCGGCTACCGTAAATCACCCCCAACTATCCCTTACCACAACAAACCAAACCATATCATCTTAAAATTACAAAAAAAGGTGTACAAATCATAACAAACTATGCCAGACTCACCTAAATTACTTCGGCTACTCTAAATCATCACCAACTAACCCTTACCACAACAAACTAAACCCAATCACTTTTAAATTACAAAAAAATGCTATTAACCATAGCAAACTATGCCATACTCACCTAAATTACTTCGGCTACCATAAATCATCACCAACTAACCCTTACCACAACAAACTAAGCCCAATCACTTTAAAATTACAAAAAAATGCTAAAAATCATAACAAACTATACCAGAATCACCTAAATTACTTCGGCTACCGTAAATCACCCCCAACTATCTCTTACCACAACAAACCAAACCATATCATCTTAAAATGACAAAAAAAGGTGTACAAATCATAACAAACTATGCCAGACTCACATAAATTACTTCGGCTACTCTAAATCATCACCAACTAACCCTTACCACAACAAACTAAACCCAATCACTTTTAAATTACAAAAAAATGCTATTAACCATAGCAAACTATGCCATACTCACCTAAATTACTTCGGCTACCATAAATCATCACCAACAAACCCTTACCACAACAAACTTAACCCAATCACTTTTAAATTACAAAAAAATGCTACTAACCATAGCAAACTATGCCAAACTTACCTAAATTACTTCGGCTATCAAAAATCACCTCCAACTACACTTTACAGAAACAAACTAAGCCCAATCACTTTAAAATTACAAAAAAATGCTAAAAATCATAACCAACTATACCAGAATCACCTAAATTACTTCGGCAACCGTAAATCACCCCCAACTATCTCTTACCACAACAAACCAAACCATATCATCTTAAAATTACAAAAAAAGGTGTACAAATCATAACAAACTACACCAGACTCACCTAAATTACTTCGGCTAATCTAAATCATCACCAACTAACTCTTACCACAACAAACTAAACCCAATCACTTTTAAATTACAAAAAAATGCTAGTAACCATAGCAAACTATGCCAAACTCACCTAAATTACTTCGGCTACTATAAATCATCACCAACTAACCCTTACCACAACAAACTAAACCCAATCACTTTTAAATTACAAAAAATGCTACTAACCATAGCAAACTATGCCAAACTCACCTAAATTACTTCGGCTATCAAAAATCACTCCCAACTACACTTTACAGCAACAAACTAAGCCCAATCACTTTAAAATTACGAAAAATGCTAAAAATCATAACAAACTATACCAGAATCACCTAAATTACTTCGGCTAACGTAAATCACCCCCAACTATCCCTTACCACAACAAACCAAACCATATCAACTTAAAATTTCAAAAAAAGGTGTACAAATTATAACAAACTATGCCAGACTCACCTAAATTACTTCGGCTACTCTAAATCATCACCAACTAACCCTTACCACAACAAACTAAACCCAATCACTTTTAAATTACAAAAAAATGCTAGTAACCATAGCAAACTATGCCAAACTCACCTAAATTACTTTGGCTACCATAAATCATCACCAACTAACCCTTACCACAACAAACTAAACCCAATCACTTTTAAATTACAAAAAAATGCTAGTAACCATAGCAAACTATGCCAGACTCACCTAAATTACTTCGGCTACTCTAAATCATCACCAACTAACCCTTACCACAACAAACTAAACCCAATCACTTTTAAATTACAAAAAAATTCTAGTAACCATAGCAAACTATGCCAAGCTCACCTAAATTACTTCGGCTACCATAAATCATCAACAACTAACCCTTACCACAACAAACTAAACCCAATCACTTTTAAATTACAAAAAAATGCTACTAACCATAGCAAACTATGCCAAACTCACCTAAATTACTTCGGCTATCAAAAATCACTCCCAACTACACTTTACAGCAACAAACTAAGCTCAATCACTTTAAAATTACAAAAAAATGCTAAAAATCATAACAATCTATACCAGAATCACCTAAATTACTTCGGCTACCGTAAATCACCCCCAACTATCCCTTACCACAACAAACCAAACCATATCATCTTAAAATTACAAAAAAAGGTGTACAAATCATAACAAACTATGCCAGACTTACATAAATTACTTAGGCTACTCTAAATCATCACCAACTAACCCTTGCCACAACAAACTAAACCCAATCACTTTTAAATTACAAAAAAATGCTAGTAACCATAGCAAACTATGCCAAACTCACCTAAATTACTTCGGCTACCATAAATCATCACCAACTAACCCTTACCACAACAAACTAAACCCAATCACTTTTAAATTACAAAAAAATGCTACTAACCATAGCAAACTATGCCAAACTCACCTAAATTACTTCGGCTATCAAAAATCACCCCCAACTACACTTTACAGCAACAAACTAAGCCCAATCACTTTAAAATTACAAAAAAATGCTAAAAATCATAACAAACTATTCCAGAATCACCTAAATTACTTCGGCTACCGTAAATCACCCCCAACTATCCCTTACCACAACAAACCAAACCATATCATCTTAAAATTTCAAAAAAAGGTGTACAAATCATAACAAACTATGCCAAACTCACCTAAATTACTTCGGCTACTCTAAATCATCACCAACTAACCCTTACCACACAACAAACTAAAACCAATCACTTTTAAATTACAAAAAAATGCTAGTAACCATAGCAAACTATGCCAAACTCACCTAAATTACTTCGGCTACCATAAATCATCACCAACTAACCCTTACCACAACAAACTAAACCCAATCACTTTTAAATTACAAAAAAATGCTACTAACCATAGCAAACTATGCCAAACTCACCTAAATCACTTCGGCTATCAAAAATCACCCCCAATTACACTTTACAGCTACAAACTAAGCCCAATCACTTTAAAATTACAAAAAAATGCTAAAAATCATAACAAACTATTCCAGAATCACCTAAATTACTTCGGCTATCAAAAATCACCCCCTACTACACTTTACAGCAACAAACTAAGCTCAATAACTTTAAAATTACAAAAAAATGCTAAAAATCATAACAAACTAATCCAGAATCCCCTAAATTACTTCGGCTACCGTAAATCACCCCCAACTATCCCTTACCACAACAAACCAAACCATATCATTTTAAAATTTCAAAAAAAGGTGTACAAATCATAACAAACTATGCCAGACTCACCTAAATTACTTCGGCTACTCTAAATCATCACCAACTAACACTTGCCACAACAAACTAAACGCAATCACTTTTAAATTACAAAAAAATGCTAGTAACCATAGCAAATTATGCCAAACTCACCTAAATTACTTCGGCTACCATAAATCATCACCAACTAACCCTTACCACAACAAACTATACCCAATCACTTTTAAATTACAAAAAAATGCTACTAACCATAGAAAACTATGCCAAACTCACCTAAATTACTTCGGCTATCAAAAATCACCCCCAACTACACTTTACAGCAACAAACTAAGCCCAATCACTTTAAAATTACAAAAAAATGGTAAAAATCATAACAAACTATTCCAGAATCACCTAAATTACTTCGGGTACCGTAAATCACCCCCAACTATCCCTTACCACAACAAACCAAACCATATCATCTTAAAATTTCAAAAAAAGGTGTACAAATCATAACAAACTATGCCAAACTCACCTAAATTACTTCGGCTACTCTAAATCATCACCAACTAACCCTTACCACACAACAAACTAAAACCAATCACTTTTAAATTACAAAAAAATGCTACTAACCATAGCAAACTATGCCAAACTCACCTAAATCACTTCGGCTATCAAAAATCACCCCCAACTACACTTTACAGCAACAAACTAAGCCAAATCACTTTAAAATTACAAAAAAATGCTAAAAATCATAACAAACTATTCCAGAATCAGCTAAATTACTTCGGCTATCAAAAATCACCCCCTACTACACTTTACAGCAACAAACTAAGCCCAATCACTTTAAAATTACAAAAAAATGCTAAAAATCATAACAAACTAATCCAGAATCCCCTAAATTACTTCGGCTACCGTAAATCACCCCCAACTATCCCTTACCACAACAAACCAAACCATATCATCTTAAAATTTCAAAAAAAGGTGTACAAATCATAACAAACTATGCCAGACTCACCTAAATTACTTCGGCTACCATAAATCATCACCAACTAACCCTTACCACAACAAACTAAACCCAATCACTTTTAAATTACAAAAAAATGCTAGTAACCATAGCAAACTATGTCAAACTCACCTAAATTACTTCGGCTACTCTAAATCATCACCAACTAACCCTTACCACAACAAACTAAACCCAATCACTTTTAAATTACAAAAAAATGCTACTAACCATAGCAAACTATGCCAAACTCACCTAAATCACTTCGGCTATCAAAAATCACCCCCAACTACACTTTACAGCAACAAACTAAGCCAAATCACTTTAAAATTACAAAAAAATGCTAAAAATCATAACAAACTATTCCAGAATCACCTAAATTACTTCGGCTATCAAAAATCACCCCCTACTACACTTTACAGCAACAAACTAAGCCCAATCACTTTAAAATTACAAAAAAATGCTAAAAATCATAACAAACTAATCCAGAATCCCCTAAATTACTTCGGCTACCGTAAATCACCCCCAACTATCCCTTACCACAACAAACCAAACCATATCATCTTAAAATTTCAAAAAAAGGTGTACAAATCATAACAAACTATGCCAGACTCACCTAAATTACTTCGGCTACCATAAATCATCACCAACTAACCCTTACCACAACAAACTAAACCCAATCACTTTTAAATTAAAAAAAATGCTACTAACCATAGCAAACTATGCCAAACACAGCTAAATTACTTCGGCTATCAAAAATCACCCCCAACTACACTTTACAGCAACAAACTAAGCCCAATCACTTTAAAATTACAAAAAAATGCTAAAAATCATAACAAACTATACCAGAATCACCTAAATTACTTCGGCTACCGTAAATCACCCCCAACTATCCCTTACCACAACAAACCAAACCATATCATCTTAAAATTACAAAAAAAGGTGTACAAATCATAACAAACTATGCCAGACTCACCTAAATTACTTCGGCTACTCTAAATTATCACCAACTAACTCTTACCACAACAAACTAAACCCAATCACTTTTAAATTACAAAAAAATGCTAGTAACCATAGCAAACTATGCCAGACTAACCTAAATTACTTCGGCTACTCTAAATCATCACCAACTAACCCTTACCACAACAAACTAAACCCAATCACTTTTAAATTACAAAAAAATGCTAGTAACCATAGCAAACTATGCCAAACTCACCTAAATTACTTCGGCTACCATAAATCATCACCAACTAACCCTTACCACAACAAACTAAACCCAATCACTTTTAAATTACAAAAAATGCTACTAACCATAGCAAACTATGCCAAACTCACCTAAATTACTTCGGCTATCAAAAATCACTCCCAACTACACTTTACAGCAACAAACTAAGCCCAATCACTTTAAAATTACGAAAAATGCTAAAAATCATAACAAACTATACCAGAATCACCTAAATTACTTCGGCTAACGTAAATCACCCCCAACTATCCCTTACCACAACAAACCAAACCATATCAACTTAAAATTACAAAAAAAGGTGTACAAATTATAACAAACTATGCCAGACTCACCTAAATTACTTCGGCTACCATAAATCATCACCAACTAACCCTTACCACAACAAACTAAACCCAATCACTTTTAAATTACAAAAAAATGCTAGTAACCATAGCAAACAATGCCAAACTCACCTAAATTACTTTGGCAACCATAAATCATCACCAACTAACCCTTACCACAACAAACTAAACCCAATCAATTTTAAATTACAAAAAAATGCTACTAACCATAGCAAACTATGCCAAACTCACCTAAATTACTTCGGCTATCAAAAATCACCCCCAACTACACTTTACAGCAACAAACTAAGCCCAATCACTTTAAAATTACAAAAAAATGCTAAAAATCATAACAAACTATGCCAGACTCACCTAAATTACTTCGGCTACTCTAAATCATCACCAACTAACCCTTACCACAACAAACTAAACCCAATCACTTTTAAATTACAAAAAATGCTACTAACCATAGCAAACTATGCCAAACTCACCTAAATTACTTCGGCTATCAAAAATCACTCCCAACTACACTTTACAGCAACAAACTAAGCCCAATCACTTTAAAATTACGAAAAATGCTAAAAATCATAACAAACTATACCAGAATCACCTAAATTACTTCGGCTAACGTAAATCACCCCCAACTATCCCTTACCACAACAAACCAAACCATATCAACTTAAAATTACAAAAAAAGGTGTACAAATTATAACAAACTATGCCAGACTCACCTAAATTACTTCGGCTACTCTAAATCATCACCAACTAACCCTTACCACAACAAACAAAAAAATGCTACTAACCATAGCAAACTATGCCAAACACAGCTAAATTACTTCGGCTATCAAAAATCACCCCCAACTACACTTTACAGCAACAAACTAAGCCCAATCACTTTTAAATTACAAAAAAATGCTACTAACCATAGCAAACTATGCCAAACTCACCTAAATTACTTCGGCTACCATAAATCATCACCAACTAACCCTTACCACAACAAACTAAACCCAATCACTTTTAAATTACAAAAAAATGCTAGTAACCATAGCAAACTATGCCAAACTCACCTAAATTACTTTGGCTACCATAAATCATCACCAACTAACCCTTACCACAACAAACTAAACCCAATCACTTTTAAATTACAAAAAAATGCTAGTAACCATAGCAAACTATGCCAGACTCACCTAAATTACTTCGGCTACTCTAAATCATCACCAACTAACCCTTACCACAACAAACTAAACCCAATCACTTTTAAATTACAAAAAAATTCTAGTAACCATAGCAAACTATGCCAAGCTCACCTAAATTACTTCGGCTACCATAAATGATCACCAACTAACCCTTACCACAACAAACTAAACCCAATCACTTTTAAATTACAAAAAAATGCTACTAACCATAGCAAACTATGCCAAACTCACCTAAATTACTTCGGCTATCAAAAATCACTCCCAACTACACTTTACAGCAACAAACTAAGCCCAATCACTTTAAAATTACAAAAAAATGCTAAAAATCATAACAAACTATACCAGAATCACCTAAATTACTTCGGCTACCGTAAATCACCCCCAACTATCCCTTACCACAACAAACCAAACCATATCATCTTAAAATTACAAAAAAAGGTGTACAAATCATAACAAACTATGCCAGACTTACATAAATTACTTCGGCTACTCTAAATCATCACCAACTAACCCTTGCCACAACAAACTAAACCCAATCACTTTTAAATTACAAAAAAATGCTAGTAACCATAGCAAACTATGCCAAACTCACCTAAATTACTTCGGCTACCATAAATCATCACCAACTAACCCTTACCACAACAAACTAAACCCAATCACTTTTAAATTACAAAAAAATGCTACTAACCATAGCAAACTATGCCAAACTCACCTAAATTACTTCGGCTATCAAAAATCACCCCCAACTACACTTTACAGCAACAAACTAAGCCCAATCACTTTAAAATTACAAAAAAATGCTAAAAATCATAACAAACTATTCCAAAATCACCTAAATTACTTCGGCTACCGTAAATCACCCCCAACTATCCCTTACCACAACAAACCAAACCATATCATCTTAAAATTTCAAAAAAAGGTGTACAAATCATAACAAACTATGCCAAACTCACCTAAATTACTTCGGCTACTCTAAATCATCACCAACTAACCCTTACCACACAACAAACTAAAACCAATCACTTTTAAATTACAAAAAAATGCTAGTAACCATAGCAAACTATGCCAAACTCACCTAAATTACTTCGGCTACCATAAATCATCACCAACTAACCCTTACCAAAACAAACTAAACCCAATCACTTTTAAATTACAAAAAAATGCTACTAACCATAGCAAACTATGCCAAACTCACCTAAATCACTTCGGCTATCAAAAATCACCCCCAATTACACTTTACAGCAACAAACTAAGCCCAATCACTTTAAAATTACAAAAAAATGCTAAAAATCATAACAAACTATTCCAGAATCACCTAAATTACTTCGGCTATCAAAAATCACCCCCTACTACACTTTACAGCAACAAACTAAGCCCAATCACTTTAAAATTACAAAAAAATGCTAAAAATCATAACAAACTAATCCATAATCCCCTAAATTACTTCGGCTACCGTAAATCACCCCCAACTATCCCTTACCACAACAAACCAAAACATATCATCTTAAAATTTCAAAAAAAGATGTACAAATCATAACAAACTATGCCAGACTCACCTAAATTACTTCGGCTACTCTAAATCATCACCAACTAACACTTGCCACAACAAACTAAACGCAATCACTTTTAAATTACAAAAAAATGCTAGTAACCATAGCAAACTATGCCAAACTCACCTAAATTACTTCGGCTACCATAAATCATCACCAACTAACACTTACCACAACAAACTAAACCCAATCACTTTTAAATTACAAAAAAATGCTACTAACCATAGAAAACTATGCCAAACTCACCTAAATTACTTCGGCTATCAAAAATCACCCCCAACTACACTTTACAGCAACAAACTAAGCCCAATCACTTTAAAATTACAAAAAAATGCTAAAAATCATAACAAACTATTCCAGAATCACCTAAATTACTTCGGCTACCGTAAATCACCCCCAACTATCCCTTACCACAACAAACCAAACCATATCATCTTAAAATTTCAAAAAAAGGTGTACAAATCATAACAAACTATGCCAAACTCACCTAAATTACTTCGGCTACTCTAAATCATCACCAACTAACCCTTACCACACAACAAACTAAAACCAATCACTTTTAAATTACAAAAAAATGCTAGTAACCATAGCAAACTATGCCAAACTCACCTAAATTACTTCGGCTACCATAAATCATCACCAACTCACCCTTACCACAACAAACTAAACCCAATCACTTTTAAATTACAAAAAAATGCTAGTAACCATTGCAAACTATGTCAAACTCACCTAAATTACTTCGGCTACTCTAAATCATCACCAACTAACCCTTACCACAACAAACTAAACCCAATCACTTTTAAATTACAAAAAAATGCTACTAACCATAGCAAACTATGCCAAATTCACCTAAATTAGTTCGGCTATCAAAAATCACCCCAACTACACTTTACAGCAACAAACTAAGCCCAATCACTTTAAAATTACAAAAAAATGCTAAAAACCATAACAAACTATACCAGAATAACCTAAATTACTTCGGCTACCGTAAATCACCCCCAACTATACCTTACCACAACAAAGCAAACCATATCATCTTAAAATTACAAAAAAAGGTGTACAAATCATAACAAACTATGCCAGACTCACCTAAATTACTTCGGCTACCGTAAATCACCCCCAACTATCCCTTACCACAACAAACCAAACCATATCATCTTAAAATTACAAAAAAAGGTGTACAAATCATAACAAACTATGCCAGACTCACCTAAATTACTTCGGCTACTCTAAATCATCACCAACTAACCCTTACCACAACAAACTAAACCCAATCACTTTTAAATTACAAAAAATAATATTAACCATAGCAAACTATGCCATACTCACCTAAATTACTTCGGCTACCATAAATCATCACCAACTAACCCTTACCACAACAAACTAAACCCAATCACTTTTAAATTACAAAAAAATGCTTCTAACCATAGCAAACTATGCCAAACTCACCTAAATTACTTCGGCTATCAAAAATCACCTCCAACTACATTTTACGGCAACAAACTAAGCCCAATCACTTTAAAATTACAAAAAAATGCTAAAAATCATAACAAACTATACCAGAATCACCTAAATTACTTCGGCTACCGTAAATCACCCCCAACTATCTCTTACCACAACAAACCAAACCATATCATCTTAAAATGACAAAAAAAGGTGTACAAATCATAACAAACTATGCCAGACTCACATAAATTACTTCGGCTACTCTAAATCATCACCAACTAACCCTTACCACAACAAACTAAACCCAATCACTTTTAAATTACAAAAAAATGCTATTAACCATAGCAAACTATGCCATACTCACCTAAATTACTTCGGCTACCATAAATCATCACCAACAAACCCTTACCACAACAAACTAAACCCAATCACTTTTAAATTACAAAAAAATGCTACTAACCATAGCAAACTATGCCAAACTTACCTAAATTACTTCGGCTATCAAAAATCACCTCCAACTACACTTTACAGCAACAAACTAAGCCCAATCACTTTAAAATTACAAAAAAATGCTAAAAATCATAACCAACTATACCAGAATCACCTAAATTACTTCGGCTACCGTAAATCACCCCCAACTATCTCTTACCACAACAAACCAAACCATATCATCTTAAAATTACAAAAAAAGGTGTACAAATCATAACAAACTATGCCAGACTCACCTAAATTACTTCGGCTACCGTAAATCACCCCCAACTATCCCTTACCACAACAAACCAAACCATATCATCTTAAAATTACAAAAAAAGGTGTACAAATCATAGCAAACTATGCCATACTCACCTAAATTACTTCGGCTACCATAAATCATCACCAACTAACTCTTACCGCAACAAACTAAACCCAATCACTTTTAAATTACAAAAAAATGCTAGTAACCATAGCAAACTATGCCAAACTCACCTAAATTACTTCGGCTACCATAAATCATCACCAACTAACCCTTACCACAACAAACTAAACCCAATCACTTTTAAATTACAAAAAAATGCTACTAACCATAGCAAACTATGCCAAACTCACCTAAATTAATTCGGCTATCAAAAATCACCCCCAACTACACTTTACAGCAACAAACTAAGCCCAATCACTTTAAAATTACAAAAAAATGCTAAAAATCATATAAAACTATACCAGAATCACCTAAATTACTTTGGCTACCGTAAATCACCCCCAACTATCCCTTACCACAACAAACCAAAACATATCATCTTAAAATGACAAAAAAAGTGTACAAATCATAACAAACTTTGCCAGACTCACCTAAATTACTTCGGCTAATCTAAATCATCACCAACTAACTCTTACCACAACAAACTAAACCCAATCACTTTTAAATTACAAAAAAATGCTAGTAACCATAGCAAACTATGCCAAACTCACCTAAATTACTTCGGCTACCATAAATCATCACCAACTAACCCTTACCACAACAAACTAAACCCAATCACTTTTAAATTACAAAAAATGCTACTAACCATAGCAAACTATGCCAAACTCACCTAAATTACTTCGGCTATCAAAAATCACTCCCAACTACACTTTACAGCAACCAACTAAGCCCAATCACTTTAAAATTACGAAAAATGCTAAAAATCATAACAAACTATACCAGAATCACCTAAATTATTTCGGCTAACGTAAATCACCCCCAACTATCCCTTACCACAACAAACCAAACCATATCAACTTAAAATTACAAAAAAAGGTGTACAAATTATAACAAACTATGCCAGACTCACCTAAATTACTTCGGCTACTCTAAATCATCACCAACTAACCCTTACCACAACAAACTAAACCCAATCACTTTTAAATTACAAAAAAATTCTAGTAACCATAGCAAACTATGCCAAGCTCACCTAAATTACTTCGGCTACCATAAATCATCACCAACTAACCCTTACCACAACAAACTAAACCCAATCACTTTTAAATTACAAAAAAATGCTACTAACCATAGCAAACTATGCCAAACTCACCTAAATTACTTCGGCTATCAAAAATCACTCCCAACTACACTTTACAGCAACAAACTAAGCCCAATCACTTTAAAATGACAAAAAAATGCTAAAAATCATAACAAACTATACCAGAATCACCTAAATTACTTCGGCTACCGTAAATCACCCCCAACTATCCCTTACCACAACAAACCAAACCATATCATCTTAAAATTACAAAAAAAGGCGTACAAATCATAACAAACTATGCCAGACTTACCTAAATTACTTCGGCTACTCTAAATCATCACCAACTAACTCTTACCACAACAAACTAAACCCAATCACTTTTAAATTACAAAAAAATGCTTGTAACTATAGCAAACTATGCCAGACTCACCTAAATTACTTCGGCTACTCTAAATCATCACCAACTAACCCTTACCACAACAAACTAAACTCAATCACTTTTAAATTAAAAAAAATGCTAGTAACCATAGCAAACTATGCCAAACTCACCTAAATTACTTCGGCTACCATAAATCATCACCAACTAACCCTTACCACAACAAACTAAACCCAATCACTTTTAAATTATAAAAAAATGCTACTAACCATAGCAAACTATGCCAAACTCACCTAAATTACTTCGGCTATCAAAAATCACTCCCAACTACACTTTGCAGCAACAAACTAAGCCCAATCACTTTAAAATTACAAAAAAATGCTAAAAATCATATAAAACTATACCAGAATCACCTAAATTACTTCGGCTACCGTAAATCACCCCCAACTATCCCTTACCTCAACAAACCAAACCATATCATCTTAAAATGACAAAAAAAGGTGTACAAATCATTACAAACTATGCCAGACTCACCTAAATTACTTCGGCTACTCTAAATCATCACCAACTAACCCTTACCACAACAAACTAAACCCAATCAATTTTAAATTACAAAAAAATGCTAGTAACCATAGCAAACTATGCCAAACTCACCTAAATTACTTCGGCTACCATAAATCATCACCAACTAACCCTTACCACAACAAACTAAACCCAATCACTTTTAAATTACAAAAAAATGCTAGTAACCATAGCAAACTATGTCAAACTCACCTAAAATACTTTGGCTACTCTAAATCATCACCAACTAACCCTTACCACAACAAACTAAACCCAATCACTTTTAAATTACAAAAAAATGCTACTAACCATAGCAAACTATGCCAAATTCACCTAAATTACTTCGGCAATCAAAAATCACCCCCAACTACACTTTACAGCAACAAACTAAGCCCAATCACTTTAAAATTACAAAAAAATGCTAAAAATCATAACAAACTATACCAGAATCACCGAAATTACTTCGGCTACCGTAAATCAGTCCCAACTATCCCTTACCACAACAAAGCAAACCATATCATCTTAAAATTCAAAAAAAGGTATACAAATCATAATAAACTATGCCAGACTCACCTAAATTACTTCGGCTACTATAATTCATCACAAACTAACCCTTACCACAACAAACTAAACCCAATCACTTTTAAATTACAAAAAAATGCTAGTAACCATAGCAAACTATGCCAAACTCACCTAAATTACTTCGGCTACCATAAATCATCACCAACTAACTCTTACCACAACAAACTAAACCCAATCACTTTTAAATTACAAAAAAATGCTACTAACCATAGCAAACTATGCCAAACTCACCTAAATTACTTCGGCTATCAAAAATCATCCCCAACTACACTTTACAGCAGCAAACTAAACCCAATCACTTTAAAATTACAAAAAAATGCTAAAAATCATAACAAACTATACCAGAATCACCTAAATTACTTCGGCTACCGTAAATCAGTCCCAACTATCCCTTACCACAACAAAGCAAACCATATCATCTTAAAATTCAAAAAAAGGTATACAAATCATAATAAACTATGCCAGACTCACCTAAATTACTTCGGCTACTATAAATCATCACAAACTAACCCTTACCACAACAAACTAAACCCAATCACTTTTAAATTACAAAAAAATGCTAGTAACCATAGCAAACTATGCCAAACTCACCTAAATTACTTCGGCTACCATAAATCATCACCAACTAACTCTTACCACAACAAACTAAACCCAATCACTTTTAAATTACAAAAAAATGCTAGTAACCATAGCAAACTATGCCAAACTCACCTAAATTACTTCGGCTACCATAAATCATCACCAACTAACCCTTACCACAACAAACTAAACCCAATCACTTTTAAATTACAAAAAATGCTACTAACCATAGCAAACTATGCCAAACTCACCTAAATTACTTCGGCTATCAAAAATCACTCCCAACTACACTTTACAGCAACCAACTAAGCCCAATCACTTTAAAATTACGAAAAATGCTAAAAATCATAACAAACTATACCAGAATCACCTAAATTATTTCGGCTAACGTAAATCACCCCCAACTATCCCTTACCACAACAAACCAAACCATATCAACTTAAAATTACAAAAAAAGGTGTACAAATTATAACAAACTATGCCAGACTCACCTAAATTACTTCGGCTACTCTAAATCATCACCAACTAACCCTTACCACAACAAACTAAACCCAATCACTTTTAAATTACAAAAAAATTCTAGTAACCATAGCAAACTATGCCAAGCTCACCTAAATTACTTCGGCTACCATAAATCATCACCAACTAACCCTTACCACAACAAACTAAACCCAATCACTTTTAAATTACAAAAAAATGCTACTAACCATAGCAAACTATGCCAAACTCACCTAAATTACTTCGGCTATCAAAAATCACTCCCAACTACACTTTACAGCAACAAACTAAGCCCAATCACTTTAAAATGACAAAAAAATGCTAAAAATCATAACAAACTATACCAGAATCACCTAAATTACTTCGGCTACCGTAAATCACCCCCAACTATCCCTTACCACAACAAACCAAACCATATCATCTTAAAATTACAAAAAAAGGCGTACAAATCATAACAAACTATGCCAGACTTACCTAAATTACTTCGGCTACTCTAAATCATCACCAACTAACTCTTACCACAACAAACTAAACCCAATCACTTTTAAATTACAAAAAAATGCTTGTAACTATAGCAAACTATGCCAGACTCACCTAAATTACTTCGGCTACTCTAAATCATCACCAACTAACCCTTACCACAACAAACTAAACTCAATCACTTTTAAATTAAAAAAAATGCTAGTAACCATAGCAAACTATGCCAAACTCACCTAAATTACTTCGGCTACCATAAATCATCACCAACTAACCCTTACCACAACAAACTAAACCCAATCACTTTTAAATTATAAAAAAATGCTACTAACCATAGCAAACTATGCCAAACTCACCTAAATTACTTCGGCTATCAAAAATCACTCCCAACTACACTTTGCAGCAACAAACTAAGCCCAATCACTTTAAAATTACAAAAAAATGCTAAAAATCATATAAAACTATACCAGAATCACCTAAATTACTTCGGCTACCGTAAATCACCCCCAACTATCCCTTACCTCAACAAACCAAACCATATCATCTTAAAATGACAAAAAAAGGTGTACAAATCATTACAAACTATGCCAGACTCACCTAAATTACTTCGGCTACTCTAAATCATCACCAACTAACCCTTACCACAACAAACTGAACCCAATCAATTTTAAATTACAAAAAAATGCTAGTAACCATAGCAAACTATGCCAAACTCACCTAAATTACTTCGGCTACCATAAATCATCACCAACTAACCCTTACCACAACAAACTAAACCCAATCACTTTTAAATTACAAAAAAATGCTAGTAACCATAGCAAACTATGTCAAACTCACCTAAAATACTTTGGCTACTCTAAATCATCACCAACTAACCCTTACCACAACAAACTAAACCCAATCACTTTTAAATTACAAAAAAATGCTACTAACCATAGCAAACTATGCCAAATTCACCTAAATTACTTCGGCAATCAAAAATCACCCCCAACTACACTTTACAGCAACAAACTAAGCCCAATCACTTTAAAATTACAAAAAAATGCTAAAAATCATAACAAACTATACCAGAATCACCGAAATTACTTCGGCTACCGTAAATCAGTCCCAACTATCCCTTACCACAACAAAGCAAACCATATCATCTTAAAATTCAAAAAAAGGTATACAAATCATAATAAACTATGCCAGACTCACCTAAATTACTTCGGCTACTATAATTCATCACAAACTAACCCTTACCACAACAAACTAAACCCAATCACTTTTAAATTACAAAAAAATGCTAGTAACCATAGCAAACTATGCCAAACTCACCTAAATTACTTCGGCTACCATAAATCATCACCAACTAACTCTTACCACAACAAACTAAACCCAATCACTTTTAAATTACAAAAAAATGCTACTAACCATAGCAAACTATGCCAAACTCACCTAAATTACTTCGGCTATCAAAAATCATCCCCAACTACACTTTACAGCAGCAAACTAAACTCAATCACTTTAAAATTACAAAAAAATGCTAAAAATCATAACAAACTATACCAGAATCACCTAAATTACTTCGGCTACCGTAAATCAGTCCCAACTATCCCTTACCACAACAAAGCAAACCATATCATCTTAAAATTCAAAAAAAGGTATACAAATCATAATAAACTATGCCAGACTCACCTAAATTACTTCGGCTACTATAAATCATCACAAACTAACCCTTACCACAACAAACTAAACCCAATCACTTTTAAATTACAAAAAAATGCTAGTAACCATAGCAAACTATGCCAAACTCACCTAAATTACTTCGGCTACCATAAATCATCACCAACTAACTCTTACCACAACAAACTAAACCCAATCACTTTTAAATTACAAAAAAATGCTACTAACCATAGCAAACTATGCCAAACTCACCTAAATTACTTCGGCTATCAAAAATCATCCCCAACTACACTTTACAGCAGCAAACTAAACCCAATCACTTTAAAATTACAAAGAAATGCTAAAAATCATAACAAACTATATCAGAATCACCTAAATTACTTCGGCTACCGTAAATCACCCCCAACTATCCCTTACCACAACAAACCAAACCATATCATCTTAAAATTACAAAAAAAAGTTTTCAAATCATAACAAACTATGCCAGACTCACCTAAATTACTTCGGCTAATCTAAATCATCACCAACTAACTCTTACCACAACAAACTAAACCCAATCACTTTTAAATTACAAAAAAATGCTAGTAACCATAGCAAACTATGCCAAACTCACCTAAATTACTTCGGCTACCATAAATCATCACCAACTAACCCTTACCACAACAAACTAAACCCAATCACTTTTAAATTACAAAAAAATGCTACTAACCATAGCAAACTATGCCAAACTCACCTAAATTACTTCGGCTATCAAAAATCACCCCCAACTACACTTTACAGCAACAAACTAAGCCCAATCACTTTAAAATTACAAAAAAATGCTAAAAATCATATAAAACTATACCAGAATCACCTAAATTACTTCGGCTACCGTAAATCATCCCCAACTATCCCTTACCACAACAAACCAAACCATATCATCTTAAAATGACAAAAAAAGGTGTACAAATCATAACAAACTATGCCAGACTCACCTAAATTACTTCGGCTACTATAAATCATCACCAACTAACACTTGCCACAACAAACTAAACCCAATCACTTTTAAATTACAAAAAAATGCTAGTAACCATAGCAAACTATGCCAAACTCACCTAAATTACTTTGGCTACCATAAATCATCACCAACTAACCCTTACCACAACAAACTAAACCCAATCACTTTTAAATTACAAAAAAATGCTACTAACCATAGCAAACTATGCCAAACTCACCTAAATTAGTTTGGCTATCAAAAATCACCCCCAACTACACCTTACAGCAACAAACTAAGCCCAATCACTTTAAAATTACAAAAAAATGCTAAAAATCATATAAAACTATACCAGAATCACCTAAATTACTTCGGCTACCGTAAATCACCCCCAACTATCCCTTACCACAACAAACCAAACCATATAATCTTAAAATGACAAAAAAAGGTGTACAAATCATAACAAACTATGCCAGACTCACCTAAATGACTTCGGCTACTCTAAATCATCACCAACTAACCCTTGCCACAACAAACTAAACCCAATCACTTTTAAATTACAAAAAAATGCTAGTAACCATAGCAAACTATGCCAAACTCACCTAAATTACTTCGGCTACCATAAATCATCACCAACTAAACCTTACCACAACAAACTAAACCCAATCACTTTTAAATTACAAAAAAATGCTACTAACCATAGCAAACTATGCCAAACTCACCTAAATTACTTCGGCTAGCAAAAATCACCCCCAACTACACTTTACAGCAACAAACTAAGCCCAATCATTTTAAAATTACAAAAAAATGCTAGTAACCATAGCAAACTACGTCAAACTCACCTAAATTACTTCGGCTACTCTAAATCATCACCAACTAACCCTTGCCACAACAAACTAAACCCAATTACTTTTAAATTACAAAAAAATGCTAGTAACCATAGCAAACTATGCCAAACTCACCTAAATTACTTCGGCTACCATAAATCATCACCAACTAACCCTTACCACAACAAACTAAACCCAATCACTTTTAAATTACAAAAAAATGCTAGTAACCATAGCAAATTATGCCAAACTCACCTAAATTACTTCGGCTACCATACATTATCACCAACTAACCCTTACCACAATAAACTAAACCCAATCACTTTTAAATTACAAAAAAATGCTACTAACCATAGCAAACTATGCCAAATTCACCTAAATTACTTCGGCTATCAAAAATCACCCCCAACTACACTTTACAGCAACAAACTAAGCCCAATCACTTTAAAATTACAAAAAAATTCTAAAAATCATAACAAACTATACCAGAATCACCTAAATTACTTCGGCTACCGTAAATCACCCCCAACTATCCCTTACCAAAACAAACCAAACCATATCATCTTAAAATTACAAAAAAAGGTGTACAAATCATAACAAACTATGCCAGACTCACCTAAATTACTTCGGCTACTCTAAATCAACACCAACTAACCCTTACCATAACAAACTAAACCCAATCACTTTTAAATTACAAAAAAATGCTTCTAACCATAGCAAACTATGCCAAACTCACCTAAATTACTTCGGCTATCAAAAATCACCTCCAACTACATTTTACAGCAACAAACTAAGCCCAATCACTTTAAAATTACAAAAAAATGCTAAAAATCATAACAAACTATACCAGAATCACCTAAATTACTTCGGCTACCGTAAATCACCCCCAACTATCCCTTACCACAACAAACCAAACCATATCATCTTAAAATTACAAAAAAAGGTGTACAAATCATAACAAACTATGCCAGACTCACCTAAATTACTTCGGCTACTCTAAATCATCACCAACTAACCCTTACCACAACAAACTAAACCCAATCACATTTAAATTACAAAAAAATGCTATTAACCATAGCAAACTATGCCATACTCACCTAAATTACTTCGGCTACCATAAATCATCACGAACTAACCCTTACCACAACAAACTAAACCCAATCACTTTTAAATTACAAAAAAATGCTTCTAACCATAGCAAACTATGCCAAACTCACCTAAATTACTTCGGCTATCAAAAATCACCTCCAACTACATTTTACAGCAACAAACTAAGCCCAATCACTTTAAAATTACAAAAAAATGCTAAAAATCATAACAAAATATACCAGAATCACCTAAATTACTTCGGCTACCGTAAATCACCCCCAACTATCTCTTACCACAACAAACCAAACCATATCATCTTAAAATGACAAAAAAAGGTGTACAAATCATAACAAACTATGCCAGACTCACCTAAATTACTTCGGCTACTCTAAATCATCACCAACTAACCCTTGCCACAACAAACTAAACCCAATCACTTTTAAATTACAAAAAAATGCTAGTAACTATAGCAAACTATGCCAAACTCACCTAAATTACTTCGGCTATCAAAAATCATCCCCAACTACACTTTACAGCAGCAAACTAAACCCAATCACTTTAAAATTACAAAAAAATGCTAAAAATCATAACAAACTATACCAGAATCACCTAAATTACTTCGGCTACCGTAAATCAGTCCCAACTATCCCTTACCACAACAAAGCAAACCATATCATCTTAAAATTCAAAAAAAGGTATACAAATCATAATAAACTATGCCAGACTCACCTAAATTACTTCGGCTACTATAAATCATCACAAACTAACCCTTACCACAACAAACTAAACCCAATCACTTTTAAATTACAAAAAAATGCTAGTAACCATAGCAAACTATGCCAAACTCACCTAAATTACTTCGGCTACCATAAATCATCACCAACTAACTCTTACCACAACAAACTAAACCCAATCACTTTTAAATTACAAAAAAATGCTACTAACCATAGCAAACTATGCCAAACTCACCTAAATTACTTCGGCTATCAAAAATCATCCCCAACTACACTTTACAGCAGCAAACTAAACCCAATCACTTTAAAATTACAAAAAAATGCTAAAAATCATAACAAACTATATCAGAATCACCTAAATTACTTCGGCTACCGTAAATCACCCCCAACTATCCCTTACCACAACAAACCAAACCATATCATCTTAAAATTACAAAAAAAAGTTTTCAAATCATAACAAACTATGCCAGACTCACCTAAATTACTTCGGCTAATCTAAATCATCACCAACTAACTCTTACCACAACAAACTAAACCCAATCACTTTTAAATTACAAAAAAATGCTAGTAACCATAGCAAACTATGCCAAACTCACCTAAATTACTTCGGCTACCATAAATCATCACCAACTAACCCTTACCACAACAAACTAAACCCAATCACTTTTAAATTACAAAAAAATGCTACTAACCATAGCAAACTATGCCAAACTCACCTAAATTACTTCGGCTATCAAAAATCACCTCCAACTACATTTTACAGCAACAAACTAAGCCCAATCACTTTAAAATTACAAAAAAATGCTAAAAATCATAACAAACTATACCAGAATCACCTAAATTACTTCGGCTACCGTAAATCACCCCCAACTATCCCTTACCACAACAAACCAAACCATATCATCTTAAAATTACAAAAAAAGGTGTACAAATCATAACAAACTATGCCAGACTCACCTAAATTACTTCGGCTACTCTAAATCATCACCAACTAACCCTTACCACAACAAACTAAACCCAATCACTTTTAAATTACAAAAAAATGCTATTAACCATAGCAAACTATGCCATACTCACCTAAATTACTTCGGCTACCATAAATCATCACGAACTAACCCTTACCACAACAAACTAAACCCAATCACTTTTAAATTACAAAAAAATGCTTCTAACCATAGCAAACTATGCCAAACTCACCTAAATTACTTCGGCTATCAAAAATCACCTCCAACTACATTTTACAGCAACAAACTAAGCCCAATCACTTTAAAATTACAAAAAAATGCTAAAAATCATAACAAAATATACCAGAATCACCTAAATTACTTCGGCTACCGTAAATCACCCCCAACTATCTCTTACCACAACAAACCAAACCATATCATCTTAAAATGACAAAAAAAGGTGTACAAATCATAACAAACTATGCCAGACTCACCTAAATTACTTCGGCTACTCTAAATCATCACCAACTAACCCTTGCCACAACAAACTAAACCCAATCACTTTTAAATTACAAAAAAATGCTAGTAACTATAGCAAACTATGCCAAACTCACCTAAATTACTTCGGCTATCAAAAATCATCCCCAACTACACTTTACAGCAGCAAACTAAACCCAATCACTTTAAAATTACAAAAAAATGCTAAAAATCATAACAAACTATACCAGAATCACCTAAATTACTTCGGCTACCGTAAATCAGTCCCAACTATCCCTTACCACAACAAAGCAAACCATATCATCTTAAAATTCAAAAAAAGGTATACAAATCATAATAAACTATGCCAGACTCACCTAAATTACTTCGGCTACTATAAATCATCACAAACTAACCCTTACCACAACAAACTAAACCCAATCACTTTTAAATTACAAAAAAATGCTAGTAACCATAGCAAACTATGCCAAACTCACCTAAATTACTTCGGCTACCATAAATCATCACCAACTAACTCTTACCACAACAAACTAAACCCAATCACTTTTAAATTACAAAAAAATGCTACTAACCATAGCAAACTATGCCAAACTCACCTAAATTACTTCGGCTATCAAAAATCATCCCCAACTACACTTTACAGCAGCAAACTAAACCCAATCACTTTAAAATTACAAAAAAATGCTAAAAATCATAACAAACTATATCAGAATCACCTAAATTACTTCGGCTACCGTAAATCACCCCCAACTATCCCTTACCACAACAAACCAAACCATATCATCTTAAAATTACAAAAAAAAGTTTTCAAATCATAACAAACTATGCCAGACTCACCTAAATTACTTCGGCTAATCTAAATCATCACCAACTAACTCTTACCACAACAAACTAAACCCAATCACTTTTAAATTACAAAAAAATGCTAGTAACCATAGCAAACTATGCCAAACTCACCTAAATTACTTCGGCTACCATAAATCATCACCAACTAACCCTTACCACAACAAACTAAACCCAATCACTTTTAAATTACAAAAAAATGCTACTAACCATAGCAAACTATGCCAAACTCACCTAAATTACTTCGGCTATCAAAAATCACCCCCAACTACACTTTACAGCAACAAACTAAGCCCAATCACTTTAAAATTACAAAAAAATGCTAAAAATCATATAAAACTATACCAGAATCACCTAAATTACTTCGACTACCGTAAATCATCCCCAACTATCCCTTACCACAACAAACCAAACCATATCATCTTAAAATGACAAAAAAAGGTGTACAAATCATAACAAACTATGCCAGACTCACCTAAATTACTTCGGCTACTATAAATCATCACCAACTAACACTTGCCACAACAAACTAAACCCAATCACTTTTAAATTACAAAAAAATGCTAGTAACCATAGCAAACTATGCCAAACTCACCTAAATTACTTTGGCTACCATAAATCATCACCAACTAACCCTTACCACAACAAACTAAACCCAATCACTTTTAAATTACAAAAAAATGCTACTAACCATAGCAAACTATGCCAAACTCACCTAAATTAGTTCGGCTATCAAAAATCACCCCCAACTACACCTTACAGCAACAAACTAAGCCCAATCACTTTAAAATTACAAAAAAATGCTAAAAATCATATAAAACTATACCAGAATCACCTAAATTACTTCGGCTACCGTAAATCACCCCCAACTATCCCTTACCACAACAAACCAAACCATATAATCTTAAAATGACAAAAAAAGGTGTACAAATCATAACAAACTATGCCAGACTCACCTAAATGACTTCGGCTACTCTAAATCATCACCAACTAACCCTTGCCACAACAAACTAAACCCAATCACTTTTAAATTACAAAAAAATGCTAGTAACCATAGCAAACTATGCCAAACTCACCTAAATTACTTCGGCTACCATAAATCATCACCAACTAACCCTTACCACAACAAACTAAACCCAATCACTTTTAAATTACAAAAAAATGCTACTAACCATAGCAAACTATGCCAAACTCACCTAAATTACTTCGGCTAGCAAAAATCACCCCCAACTACACTTTACAGCAACAAACTAAGCCCAATCATTTTAAAATTACAAAAAAATGCTAGTAACCATAGCAAACTACGTCAAACTCACCTAAATTACTTCGGCTACTCTAAATCATCACCAACTAACCCTTGCCACAACAAACTAAACCCAATCACTTTTAAATTACAAAAAAATGCTAGTAACCATAGCAAACTATGCCAAACTCACCTAAATTACTTCGGCTACCATAAATCATCACCAACTAACCCTTACCACAACAAACTAAACCCAATCACTTTTAAATTACAAAAAAATGCTAGTAACCATAGCAAATTATGCCAAACTCACCTAAATTACTTCGGCTACCATACATCATCACCAACTAACCCTTACCACAATAAACTAAACCCAATCACTTTTAAATTACAAAAAAATGCTACTAACCATAGCAAACTATGCCAAATTCACCTAAATTACTTCGGCTATCAAAAATCACCCCCAACTACACTTTACAGCAACAAACTAAGCCCAATCACTTTAAAATTACAAAAAAATGCTAAAAATCATAACAAACTATACCAGAATCACCTAAATTACTTCGGCTACCGTAAATCACCCCCAACTATCCCTTACCAAAACAAACCAAACCATATCATCTTAAAATTACAAAAAAAGGTGTACAAATCATAACAAACTATGCCAGACTCACCTAAATTACTTCGGCTACTCTAAATCAACACCAACTAACCCTTACCATAACAAACTAAACCCAATCACTTTTAAATTACAAAAAAATGCTAGTAACCATTGCAAACTATGCCAAATTCACCTAATTTACTTCGGCTATCAAAAATCACCCCCAACTACACTTTACAGCAGCAAACTAAGCCCAATCACTTTAAAATTACAAAAAAATGCTATTAACCATAGCAAACTATGCCATACTCACCTAAATTACTTCGGCTACTATAAATCATCACCAACTAACCCTTACCACAACAAACTAAACCCAATCACTTTTAAATTACAAAAAAATGCTTCTAACCATAGCAAACTATGCCAAACTCACCTAAATTACTTCGGCTATCAAAAATCACCTCCAACTACATTTTACAGCAACAAACTAAGCCCAATCACTTTAAAATTACAAAAAAATGCTAAAAATCATAACAAACTATACCAGAATCACCTAAATTACTTCGGCTACCGTAAATCACCCCCAACTATCCCTTACCACAACAAACCAAACCATATTATCTTAAAATTACAAAAAAAGGTGTACAAATCATAACAAACTATGCCAGACTCACCTAAATTACTTCGGCTACTCTAAATCATCACCAACTAACCCTTACCACAACAAACTAAACCCAATCACTTTTAAATTACAAAAAAATGCTATTAACGATAGCAAACTATGCCATACTCACCTAAATTACTTCGGCTACCATAAATCATCACCAACTAACCCTTACCACAACAAACTAAACCCAATCACTTTTAAATTACAAAAAAATGCTTCTAACCATAGCAAACTATGCCAAACTCACCTAAATTACTTCGGCTATCAAAAATCACCTCCAACTACATTTTACAGCAACAAACTAAGCCCAATCACTTTAAAATTACAAAAAAATGCTAAAAATCATAACAAACTATACCAGAATCACCTAAATTACTTCGGCTACCGTAAATCACCCCCAACTATCTCTTACCACAACAAACCAAACCATATCATCTTAAAATGACAAAAAAAGGTGTACAAATCATAACAAACTATGCCAGACTCACCTAAATTACTTCGGCTACTCTAAATCATCACCAACTAACCCTTGCCACAACAAACTAAACCCAATCACTTTTAAATTACAAAAAAATGCTAGTAACTATAGCAAACTATGCCAAACTCACCTAAATTACTTCGGCTACCATAAATCAGCACCAACTAACCCTTACCACAACAAACTAAACCCAATCACTTTTAAATTACAAAAAAATGCTACTAACCATAGCAAACTATGCCAAACTCACCTAAATTACTTCGGCTATCAAAAATCACCCCCAACTACATTTTACAGCAACAAACTAAGCCCAATCACTTTAAAATTACAAAAAAATGCTAAAAATCATAACAAACTATTCCAGAATCACCTAAATTACTTCGGCTACCGTAAATCACCCCCAACTATCCCTTACCACAACAAACCAAACCATATCATCTTAAAATTTCAAAAAATGGTGTACAAATCATAACAAACTATGCCAGACTCACCTCAATTACTTCGGCTACTCTATATCATCACCAACTAACCCTTACCACAATAAACTAAACCCAATCACTTTTAAATTAAAAAAAATGCTAGTAACCATAGCATACTATGCCAAACTCACCTAAATTACTTCGGCTACCATAAATCATCACCAACTAACCCTTACCACAACAAACTAAACCCAATCACTTTTAAATTACAAAAAAATGCTAGTAACCATAGCAAACTATGTCAAACTCACCTAAATTACTTCGGCTACTCTAAATCATCACCAACTAACCCTTACCACAACAAACTAAACCCAATCACTTTTAAATTACAAAAAAATGCTACTAACCATAGCAAACTATGCCAAACTCACCTAAATTACTTCGGCTATCAAAAATCACCCCCAACTACATTTTACAGCAACAAACTAAGCCCAATCACTTTAAAATTACAAAAAAATGCTAAAAATCATATAAAACTATACCAGAATCACCTAAATTACTTTGGCTACCGTAAATCACCCCCAACTATCCCTTACCACAACAAACCAAACCATATTATCTTAAAATAACAAAAAAAGGTGTACAAATCATAACAAACTATGCCAGACTCACCTAAATTACTTCGGCTAATCTAAATCATCACCAACTAACTCTTACCACAACAAACTAAACCCAATCACTTTTAAATTACAAAAAAATGCTAGTAACCATAGCAAACTATGCCAAACTCACCTAAATTACTTCGGCTACCATAAATCATCACCAACTAACCCTTACCACAACAAACTAAACCCAATCACTTTTAAATTACAAAAAATGCTACTAACCATAGCAAACTATGCCAAACTCACCTAAATTACTTCGGCTATCAAAAATCACTCCCAACTACACTTTACAGCAACAAACTAAGCCCAATCACTTTAAAATTACGAAAAATGCTAAAAATCATAACAAACTATACCAGAATCATCTAAATTACTTCGGCTAACGTAAATCACCCCCAACTATCCTTACCACAACAAACCAAACCATATCAACTTAAAATTACAAAAAAAGGTGTACAAATTATAACAAACTATGCCAGACTCACCTAAATTACTTCGGCTACTCTAAATCATCACCAACTAACCCTTACCACAACAAACTAAACCCAATCACTTTTAAATTACAAAAAAATGCTAGTAACCATAGCAAACTATGCCAAACTCACCTAATTTACTTTGGCTACCATAAATCATCACCAACTAACCCTTACCACAACAAACTAAACCCAATCACTTTTAAATTACAAAAAAATGCTAGTAACCATAGCAAACTATGCCAGACTCACCTAAATTACTTCGGCTACTCTAAATCATCACCAACTAACCCTTACCACAACAAACTAAACCCAATCACTTTTAAATTACAAAAAAATTCTAGTAACCATAGCAAACTATGCCAAGCTCACCTAAATTACTTCGGCTACCATAAATCATCACCAACTAACCCTTACCACAACAAACTAAACCCAATCACTTTTAAATTACAAAAAAATGCTACTAACCATAGCAAACTATGCCAAACTCACCTAAATTACTTCGGCTATCAAAAATCACTCCCAACTACACTTTACAGCAACAAACTAAGCCCAATAACTTTAAAATTACAAAAAAATGCTAAAAATCATAACAATCTATACCAGAATCACCTAAATTACTTCGGCTACCGTAAATCACCCCCAACTATCCCTTACCACAACAAACCAAACCATATCATCTTAAAATTACAAAAAAAGGTGTACAAATCATAACAAACTATGCCAGACTAACCTAAATTACTTCGGCTACTCAAATCATCACCAACTAACCCTTGCCACAACAAACTAAACCCAATCACTTTTAAATTACAAAAAAATGCTAGTAACCATAGCAAACTATGCCAAACTCACCTAAATTACTTCGGCTACCATAAATCATCACCAACTAACCCTTACCACAACAAACTAAACCCAATCACTTTTAAATTACAAAAAAATGCTACTAACCATAGCAAACTATGCCAAACTCACCTAAATTACTTCGGCTATCAAAAATCACCCCCAACTACACTTTACAGCAACAAACTAAGCCCAATCACTTTAAAATTACAAAAAAATGCTAAAAATCATAACAAACTATTCCAGAATCACCTAAATTACTTCGGCTACCGTAAATCACCCCCAACTATCCCTTACCACAACAAACCAAACCATATCATCTTAAAATTTCAAAAAAAGGTGTACAAATCATAACAAACTATGCCAAACTCACCTAAATTACTTCGGCTACTCTAAATCATCACCAACTAACCCTTACCACACAACAAACTAAAACCAATCACTTTTAAATTACAAAAAAATGCTAGTAACCATAGCAAACTATGCCAAACTCACCTAAATTACTTCGGCTACCATAAATCATCACCAACTAACCCTTACCACAACAAACTAAACCCAATCACTTTTAAATTACAAAAAAATGCTACTAACCATAGCAAACTATGCCAAACTCACCTAAATCACTTCGGCTATCAAAAATCACCCCCAACTACACTTTACAGCAACAAACTAAGCCCAATCACTTTAAAATTACAAAAAAATGCTAAAAATCATAACAAACTATTCCAGAATCACCTAAATTACTTCGGCTATCAAAAATCACCCCCTACTACACTTTACAGCAACAAACTAAGCCCAATAACTTTAAAATTACAAAAAAATGCTAAAAATCATAACAAACTAATCCAGAATCCCCTAAATTACTTCGGCTACCGTAAATCACCCCCAACTATCCCTTACCACAACAAACCAAACCATATCATCTTAAAATTACAAAAAAAGGTGTACAAATCATAACAAACTATGCCAGACTCACCTAAATTATTTCGGCTACTCTAAATTATCACCAACTAACTCTTACCACAACAAACTAAACCCAATCATTTTTAAATTACAATAAAATGCTAGTAACCATAGCAAACTATGCCAGACTAACCTAAATTACTTCGGCTACTCTAAATCATCACCAACTAACCCTTACCACAACAAACTAAACCCAATCACTTTTAAATTACAAAAAAATGCTAGTAACCATAGCAAACTATGCCAAACTCACCTAAATTACTTCGGCTACCGTAAATCACCACCAACTATCCCTTACCACAACAAACCAAACCATATCATCTTAAAATTACAAAAAAAGGTGTACAAATCATAACAAACTATGCTAGACTCACCTAAATTACTTCGGCTACTCTAAATCATCACCAACTAACCCTTACCACAACAAACTAAACCCAATCACTTTTAAATTACAAAAAAATGCTAATAACCATAGCAAACTATGCCAAACTCACCTAAATTACTTCGGCTACCATAAATCATCACCAACTAACCCTTACCACAACAAACTAAACCCAATCACTTTTAAATTACAAAAAAATGCTACTAACCATAGCAAACTATGTCAAACTCACCTAAATTACTTCGGCTATCAAAAATCACTCCCAACTACACTTTACAGCAACAAACTAAGCCCAATCACTTTAAAATTACAAAAAAATGCTAAAAATCATAACAAACTATACCAGAATCACCTAAATTACTTCGGCTACCGTAAGTCACCCCCAACTATCCCTTACCACAACAAACCAAACCATATCATCTTAAAATTACAAAAAAAGATGTACAAATCATAACAAGCTATGCCAGAATCACCTAAATTACTTCGGCTATTCTAAATCATCACCAACTAACACTTCCCACAACAAACTAAACCCAATCATTTTTAAATTACAAAAAAATGCTAGTAACCATAGCAAACTATGCCAGACTAACCTAAATTACTTCGGCTACTCTAAATCATCACCAACTAACCCTTACCACAACAAACTAAACCCAATCACTTTTAAATTACAAAAAAATGCTAGTAACCATAGCAAACTATGCCAAACTCACCTAAATTACTTATGGTACCGTAAATCACCACCAACTATCCCTTACCACAACAAACCAAACCATATCATCTTAAAATTACAAAAAAAGGTGTACAAATCATAACAAACTATGCTAGACTCACCTAAATTACTTCGGCTACTCTAAATCATCACCAACTAACCCTTACCAAAACAAACTAAACCCAATCACTTTTAAATTACAAAAAAATGCTAATAACCATAGCAAACTATGCCAAACTCACCTAAATTACTTCGGATACCATAAATCATCACCAACTAACCCTTACCACAACAAACTAAACCCAATCACTTTTAAATTACAAAAAAATGCTACTAACCATAGCAAACTATGTCAAACTCACCTAAATTACTTCGGCTATCAAAAATCACTCCCAACTACACTTTACAGCAACAAACTAAGCCCAATCACTTTAAAATTACAAAAAAATGCTAAAAATCATAACAAACTATACCAGAATCACCTAAATTACTTCGGCTACCGTAAGTCACCCCCAACTATCCCTTACCACAACAAACCAAACCATATCACCTTAAAATTACAAAAAAAGGTGTACAAATCATAACAAACTATGCCAGAATCACCTAAATTACTTCGGCTATTCTAAATCATCACCAACTAACCCTTACCACAACAAACTAAACCCAATCACTTTTAAATTACAAAAAAATGCTAGTAACCATAGCAAACTATGCCAAACTCACCTAAATTACTTCGGCAACCATAAATCATCACCAACTAACCCTTACCACAACAAACTAAACCCAATCACTTTTAAATTACAAAAAAATGCTACTAACCATAGCAAACTATGCCAAACTTACCTAAATTACTTCGGCTATCAAAAATAACCCCCAACTACACTTTACAGCAACAAACTAAGCCCAATCACTTTAAAATTACAAAAATATGCTAAAAATCATAACAAACTATACCAGAATCACCTAAATTACTTCGGCTACCGTAAATCACCCCCAACTATCCCTTACCACAACAAACCAAACCATATCATCTTAAAATTACAAAAAAAGGTGTACAAATCATAACAAACTATGCCAGAATCACCTAAATTACTTCGGCTACTCTAAATCATCTCCAACTAACCCTTACCACAACAAACTAAACCCAATCACTTTTAAATTACAAAAAATTGCTAGTAACCATAGCAAACTATGCCAAACTCACCTAAATTACTTCGGCTACCGTAAATCACCCCCAACTATCCCTTACCACAACAAACTAAACCAATCACTTTTAAATTACAAAAAATATGCTAATAACCATAGCAAACTATGCCAAACTCACCTAAATTACTTCGGATACCATAAATCATCACCAACTAACCCTTACCACAACAAACTAAACCCAATCACTTTTAAATTACAAAAAAATGCTACTAACCATAGCAAAACTATGTCAAACTCACCTAAATTACTTCGGCTATCAAAAATCACTCCCAACTACACTTTACAGCAACAAACTAAGCCAATCACTTTAAAATTACAAAAAAATGCTAAAAATCATAACAAACTATACCAGAATCACCTAAATTACTTCGGCTACCGTAAGTCACCCCCAACTATCCCTTACCACAACAAACCAAACCATATCATCTTAAAATTACAAAAAAAGGTGTACAAATCATAACAAACTATGCCAGAATCACCTAAATTACTTCGGCTATTCTAAATCATCACCAACTAACCCTTACCACAACAAACTAAACCCAATCACTTTTAAATTACAAAAAAATGCTAGTAACCATAGCAAACTATGCCAAACTCACCTAAATTACTTCGGCAACCATAAATCATCACCAACTAAGCCTTACCACAACAAACTAAACCCAATCACTTTTAAATTACAAAAAAATGCTACTAACCATAGCAAACTATGCCAAACTTACCTAAATTACTTCGGCTATCAAAAATAACCCCCAACTACACTTTACAGCAACAAACTAAGCCCAATCACTTTAAAATTACAAAAATATGCTAAAAATCATAACAAACTATACCAGAATCACCTAAATTACTTCGGCTACCGTAAATCACCCCCAACTATCCCTTACCACAACAAACCAAACCATATCATCTTAAAATTACAAAAAAAGGTGTACAAATCATAACAAACTATGCCAGAATCACCTAAATTACTTCGGCTACTCTAAATCATCTCCAACTAACCCTTACCACAACAAACTAAACCCAATCACTTTTAAATTACAAAAAATTGCTAGTAACCATAGCAAACTATGCCAAACTCACCTAAATTACTTCGGCTACCGTAAGTCACCCCCAACTATCCCTTACCACAACAAACCAAACCATATCATCTTAAAATTACAAAAAAAGGTGTTCAAATCATAACAAACTATGCCAGACTCACCTAAATTACTTCGGCTACTCTAAATCATCACCAACTAACCCTTACCACAACAACCTAAACCCAATCACTTTTAAATTACAAAAAAATGCTAGTAACCATCGCAAACTATGCCAAACTCACCTAAATTACTTCGGCTACCATAAATCATCACCAACTAACCCTTACCACAACAAACTAAACCCAATCACTTTTAAATTAAAAAAAATGCTACTAACCATAGCAAACTATGCCAAACACAGCTAAATTACTTCGGCTATCAAAAAAAAACCCCAACTACACTTTACAGCAACAAACTAAGCCCAATCACTTTAAAATTACAAAAAAATGCTAAAAATCATAACAAACTATACCAGAATCACCTAAATTACTTTGGCTACCGTAAATCACCCCCAACTATCCCTTACCACAACAAACCAAAACATATCATCTTAAAATTACAAAAAAAGGTGTACAAATCATAACAAACTATGCCAGACACACCTAAATTACTTCGGCTACTCTAAATTATCACCAACTAACTCTTACCACAACAAACTAAACCCAATCATTTTTAAATTACAAAAAAATGCTAGTAACCATAGCAAACTATGCCAGACTAACCTAAATTACTTCGGCTACTCTAAATCATCACCAACTAACCCTTACCACAACAAACTAAACCCAATCACTTTTAAATTACAAAAAAATGCTAGTAACCATAGCAAACTATGCCAAACTCACCTAAATTACTTCGGCTACCGTAAATCACCACCAACTATCCCTTACCACAACAAACCAAACCATATCATCTTAAAATTACAAAAAAAGGTGTACAAATCATAACAAACTATGCTAGACTCACCTAAATTACTTCAGCTACTCTAAATCATCACCAACTAACCCTTACCACAACAAACTAAACCCAATCACTTTTAAATTACAAAAAAATGCTAATAACCATAGCAAACTATGCCAAACTCACCTAAATTACTTCGGCTACCATAAATCATCACCAACTAACCCTTACCACAACAAACTAAACCCAATCACTTTTAAATTACAAAAAAATGCTACTAACCATAGCAAACTATGTCAAACTCACCTAAATTACTTCGGCTATCAAAAATCACTTCCAACTACACTTTACAGCAACAAACTAAGCCCAATGACTTTAAAATTACAAAAAAATGCTAAAAATCATAACAAACTATACCAGAATCACCTAAATTACTTCGGCTACCGTAAGTCACCCCCAACTATCCCTTACCACAACAAACCAAACCATATCATCTTAAAATTACAAAAAAAGGTGTACAAATCATAACAAACTATGCCAGAATCACCTAAATTACTTCGGCTATTCTAAATCATCACCAACTAACCCTTACCACAACAAACTAAACCCAATCACTTTTAAATTACAAAAAAATGCTAGTAACCATAGCAAACTATGCCAAACTCACCTAAATTACTTCGGCAACCATAAATCATCACCAACTAACCCTTACCACAACAAACTAAACCCAATCACTTTTAAATTACAAAAAAATGCTACTAACCATAGCAAACTATGCCAAACTTACCTAAATTACTTCGGCTATCAAAAATAACCCCCAACTACACTTTACAGCAACAAACTAAGCCCAATCACTTTAAAATTACAAAAATATGCTAAAAATCATAACAAACTATACCAGAATCACCTAAATTACTTCGGCTACCGTAAATCACCCCCAAATATCCCTTACCACAACAAACCAAACCATATCATCTTAAAATTACAAAAAAAAGGTGTACAAATCATAACAAACTATGCCAGAATCACCTAAATTACTTCGGCTACTCTAAATCATCTCCAACTAACCCTTACCACAACAAACTAAACCCAATCACTTTTAAATTACAAAAAATTGCTAGTAACCATAGCAAACTATGCCAAACTCACCTAAATTACTTCGGCTACCGTAAATCACCCCCAACTATCCCTTACCACAACAAACCAAACCATATCATCTTAAAATTACAAAAAAAGGTGTTCAAATCATAACAAACTATGCCAGACTCACCTAAATTACTTCGGCTCTTCTAAATCATCACCAACTAACCCTTACCACAACAACCTAAACCCAATCACTTTTAAATTACAAAAAAATGCTACTAACCATATTAAACTATGCCAAACTCACCTAAATTACTTCGGCTATCAAAAATCACTCCCAACTACACTTTACAGCAACAAACTAAGCCCAATCACTTTAAAATTACGAAAAATGCTAAAAATCATAACAAACTATACCAGAATCACCTAAATTTCTTCGGCTAACGTAAATCACCCCCAACTATCCCTTACCACAACAAACCAAACCATATCAACTTAAAATTACAAAAAAAGGTGTACAAATCATAACAAACTATGCCAGACTCACCTAAATTACTTCGGCTACTCTAAATTATCACCAACTAACTCTTACCACAACAAACTAAACCCAATCACTTTTAAATTACAAAAAAATGCTAGTAACCATAGCAAACTATGCCAGACTAACCTAAATTACTTCGGCTACTCTAAATCATCACCAACTAACCCTTACCACAACAAACTAAACCCAATCACTTTTAAATTACAAAAAAATGCTAGTAACCATAGCAAACTATGCCAAACCCACCTAAATTACTTCGGCTACCGTAAATCACCACCAACTATCCCTTACCACAACAAACCAAACCATATCATCTTAAAATTACAAAAAAGGTGTACAAATCATAACAAACTATGCTAGACTCACCTAAATTACTTCGGCTACTCTAAATCATCACCAACTAACCCTTACCACAACAAACTAAACCCAATCACTTTTAAATTACAAAAAAATGCTAGTAACCATAGCAAACTATGCCAAACTCACCTAAATTACTTCGGCTACCACAAATCATCACCAACTAACCCTTACCACAACAAACTAAACCCAATCACTTTTAAATTACAAAAAAATGCTACTAACCATAGCAAACTATGCCAAACTCACCTAAATTACTTCGGCTATCAAAAATCACTCCCAACTACACTTTACAGCAACAAACTAAGCCCAATCACTTTAAAATTACAAAAAAATGCTAAAAATCATAACAAACTATACCAGAATCACCTAAATTAGTTCGGCTACCGTAAGTCACCCCCAACTATCCCTTACCACAACAAACCAAACCATATCATCTTAAAATTACAAAAAAAGGTGTACAAATCATAACAAACTATGCTAGACTCACCTAAATTACTTCGGCTACTCTAAATCATCACCAACTAACCCTTACCACAACAAACTAAACCCAATCACTTTTAAATTACAAAAAAATGCTAGTAACCATAGCAAACTATGCCAAACTCACCTAAATTACTTCGGCTACCATAAATCATCACCAACTAACCCTTACCACAACAAACTAAACCCAATCACTTTTAAATTACAAAAAAATGCTACTAACCATAGCAAACTATGCCAAACTCACCTAAATTACTTCGGCTATCAAAAATCACTCCCAACTACACTTTACAGCAACAAACTAAGCCCAATCACTTTAAAATTACAAAAAAATGCTAAAAATCATAACAAACTATACCAGAATCACCTAAATTACTTCGGCTACCGTAAGTCACCCCCAACTATCCCTTACCACAACAAACCAAACCATATCATCTTAAAATTACAAAAAAAGGTGTACAAATCATAACAAACTATGCTAGACTCACCTAAATTACTTCGGCTACTCTAAATCATCACCAACTAACCCTTACCACAACAAACTAAACCCAATCACTTTTAAATTACAAAAAAATGCTAGTAACCATGGCAAACTATGCCAGACTCACCTAAATTACTTCGGCTACTATAAATCATCACCAACTAACACTTGCCACAACAAACTAAACGCAATCACTTTTAAATTACAAAAAAATGCTAGTAACCATAGCAAACTATGCCAAACTCACCTAAATTACTTCGGCTACCGTAAATCACCACCAACTATCCCTTACCACAACAAACCAAACCATATCATCTTTAAATTACAAAAAAAGGTGTACAAATCATAACAAACTATGCTAGACTCACCTAAATTACTTCGGCTACTCTAAATCATCACCAACTAACCCTTACCACAACAAACTAAACCCAATCACTTTTAAATTACAAAAAAATGCAAATAACCATAGCAAACTATGCCAAACTCACCTAAATTACTTCGGCTACCATAAATCATCACCAACTAACCCTTACCACAACAAACTAAACCCAATCACTTTTAAATTACAAAAAAATGCTACTAACCATAGCAAACTATGTCAAACTCACCTAAATTACTTCGGCTATCAAAAATCACTCCCAACTACACTTTACAGCAACAAACTAAGCCCAATCACTTTAAAATTACAAAAAAATTCTAAAAATCATAACAAACTATACCAGAATCACCTAAATTACTTCGGCTACCGTAAGTCACCCCCAACTATCCCTTACCACAACAAACCAAACCATATCATCTTAAAATTACAAAAAAAGGTGTACAAATCATAACAAACTATGCCAGAATCACCTAAATTACTTCGGCTATTCTAAATCATCACCAACTAACCCTTACCACAACAAACTAAACCTAATCACTTTTAAATTACAAAAAAATGCTAGTAACCATAGCAAACTATGCCAAACTCACCTAAATTACTTCGGCAACCATAAATCATCACCAACTAACCCTTACCACAACAAACTAAACCCAATCACTTTTAAATTACAAAAAAATGCTACTAACCATAGCAAACTATGCCAAACTTACCTAAATTACTTCGGCTATCAAAAATAACCCCCAACTACACTTTACAGCAACAAACTAAGCCCAATCACTTTAAAATTACAAAAATATGCTAAAAATCATAACAAACTATACCAGAATCACCTAAATTACTTCGGCTACCGTAAATCACCCCCAACTATCCCTTACCACAACAAACCAAACCATATCATCTTAAAATTACAAAAAAAGGTGTACAAATCATAACAAACTATGCCAGAATCACCTAAATTACTTCGGCTACTCTAAATCATCTCCAACTAAACCTTACCACAACAAACTAAACCCAATCACTTTTAAATTACAAAAAATTGCTAGTAACCATAGCAAACTATGCCAATCTCACCTAAATTACTTCGGCTACCGTAAATCACCCCCAACTATCCCTATCCCCTATCAAAAATCACTCCCAACTACACTTTACAGCAACAAACTAAGCCCAATCACTTTAAAATTACGAAAAATGCTAAAAATCATAACAAACTATACCAGAATCACCTAAATTTCTTCGGCTAACGTAAATCACCCCCAACTATCCCTTACCACAACAAACCAAACCATATCAACTTAAAATTACAAAAAAAGGTGTACAAATCATAACAAACTATGCCAGACTCACCTAAATTACTTCGGCTACTCTAAATCATCACCAACTAACCCTTACCACAACAAACTAAACCCAATCACTTTTAAATTACAAAAAAATGCTAGTAACAATAGCAAACTATGCCAAACTCACCTAAATTACTTCGGCTACCATAAATCATCACCAACTAACCCTTACCACAACAAACTAAACCCAATCACTTTTAAATTACAAAAAAATGCTAGTAACCATAGCAAACTATGCCAGACGCACCTAAATTACTTCGGCTACTCTAAATCATCACCAACTAACCCTTACCACAACAAATTAAACCCAATCACTTTTAAATTACAAAAAAATGCTAGTAACCATAGCAAACTATGCCAAGCTCACCTAAATTACTTCGGCTACCTTAAATCATCACCAACTATCCCTTACCACAACAAACTAAACCCAATCATTTTTAAATTACAAAAAAATGCTACTAACCATAGCAAACTATGCCAAACTCACCTAAATTACTTCGGCTATCAAAAATCACTCCCAACTACACTTTACAGCAACAAACTAAGCCCAATCACTTTAAAATTACAAAAAAATGCTAAAAATCATAACAAACTATACCAGAATCACCTAAATTACTTCGGCTACCGTAAATCACCCCCAACTATCCCTTACCACAACAAACCAAACCATATCATCTTAAAATTACAAAAAAAGGTGTACAAATCATAGCAAACTATGCCAGACTTACCTAAATTACTTCGGCTACTCTAAATCATCACCAACTAACTCTTACCACAACAAACTAAACCCAATCACTTTTAAATTAAAAAAAATGCTAGTAACCATAGCAAACTATGCCAAACTCACCTAAATTACTTCGGCTACCATAAATCATCACCAACTAACCCTTACCACAACAAACTAAACCCAATCACTTTTAAATTATAAAAAAATGCTACTAACCATAGCAAACTATGCCAAACTCACCTAAATTACTTCGGCTATCAAAATTCACTCCCAACTACACTTTACAGCAACAAACTAAGCCCAATCACTTTAAAATTACAAAAAAATGCTAAAAATTATATAAAACTATACCAGAATCACCTAAATTATTTCGACTACCGTAAATCACCCCCAACTATCCCTTACCACAACAATCCAAACCATATCATCTTAAAATGACAAAAAAAGGTGTTCAAATCATAACAAACTATGCCAGACTCACCTAAATTACTTCGGCTACTCTAAATCATCACCAACTAACCCTTACCACAACAAACTAAACCCAATCACTTTTAAATTACAAAAAAATGCTAGTAACTATAGCAAACTATGCCAAACTCACCTAAATTACTTCGGCTACCATAAATCATCACCAACTAACCCTTACCACAACAAACTAAACCCAATCACTTTTAAATTACAAAAAAATGCTAGTAACCCTAGCAAACTATGTCAAACTCACCTAAATTACTTTGGCTACTCTAAATCATCACCAACTAACCCTTACCACAACAAACTAAACCCAATCACTTTTAAATTACAAAAAAAAGCTGCTAACCATAGCAAACTATGCCAAATTCACCTAAATTACTTCGGCTATCAAAAATCACCCCCAACTACACTTTACAGCAACAAACTAAGCCCAATCACTTTAAAATTACAAAAAAATGCTAAAAATCATAACAAACTATACCAGAATCACCTAAATTACTTCGGCTACCGTAAATCAGTCCCAACTATCCCTTACCACAACAAAGCAAACTATATCATCTTAAAATTACAAAAAAAGGTGTACAAATCATAACAAACTATGCCAGACTCACCTAAATTACTTCGGCTAATCTAAATCATCACCAACTAACTCTTACCACAACAAACTAAACCCAATCACTTTTAAATTACAAAAAAATGCTAGTAACCATAGCAAACTATGCCAAACTCACCTAAATTACTTCGGCTACCATAAATCATCACCAACTAACCCTTACCACAACAAACTAAACCCAATCACTTTTAAATTACAAAAAAATGCTACTAACCATAGCAAACTATGCCAAACTCACCTAAATTACTTCGGCTATCAAAAATCACCCCCAACTACACTTTACAGCAACAAACTAAGCCCAGTCACTTTAAAATTATAAAAAAATGCTAAAAATCATAACAAACTATACCAGAATCACCTAAATTACTTCGGCTACCGTAAATCACCCCCAACTATCCCTTACCAAAACAAACCAAACCATATCATCTTAAAATTACAAAAAAAGGTGTACAAATCATAACAAACTATGCCAGACTAACCTAAATTACTTCGGCTACTCTAAATCATCACCAACTAACTCTTACCACAACAAACTAAACCCAATCACTTTTAAATTACAAAAAAATGCTAGTAACTATAGCAAACTATGCCAGACTCACCTAAATTACTTCGGCTACTCTAAATCATCACCAACTAACCCTTACCACAACAAACTAAACCCAATCACTTTTAAATTAAAAAAAATGCTAGTAACCATAGCAAACTATGCCAAACTCACCTAAATTACTTCGGCTACCATAAATCATCACCAACTAACCCTTACCACAACAAACTAAACCCAATCACTTTTAAATTATAAAAAAATGCTACTAACCATAGCAAACTATGCCAAACTCTCCTAAATTACTTCGGCTATCAAAAGTCACTCCCAACTACACTTTACAGCAACAAACTAAGCCCAATCACTTTAAAATTACAAAAAAATGCTAAAAATCATATAAAACTATACCAGAATCACCTAAATTACTTCGGCTACCGTAAATCACCCTCAACTATCCCTTACCACAACAAACCAAACCATATCATCTTAAAATGACAAAAAAAGGTGTACAAATCATAACAAACTATGCCAGATTCACCTAAATTACTTCGGCTACTCTAAATCATCACCAACTAACCCTTACCACAACAAACTAAACCCAATTACTTTTAAATTAGAAAAAAATGCTAGTAACCATAGCAAACTATGCCAAACTCACCTAAATTACTTCGGCTACCATAAATCATCACCAACTAACCCTTACCACAACAAACTAAACCCAATCACTTTTAAATTACAAAAAAATGCTAGTAACCATAGCAAACTATGTCAAACTCACCTAAATTACTTTGGCTACTCTAAATCATCACCAACTAACCCTTACCACAACAAACTAAACCCAATCACTTTAATATTACAAAAAAATGCTAAAAATCATAACAAACTATACCAGAATCACTTAAATTACTTGGGCTACCGTAAATCACCCCCAACTATCTCTTACCGCAACAAACCAAACCATATCATCTTAAAATTACAAAAAAAGGTGTACAAATCATAACAAACTATGCCAGACTCACCTAAGTTACTTCGGCTAATCTAAATCATCACCAACTAACTATTACCACAACAAACTAAACCCAATCACTTTTAAATTACAAAAAAATGCTAGTAACTATAGCAAACTATGCCAAACTCACCTAAATTACTTCGGCTACCATAAATCATCACCAACTAACCCTTACCACAACAAACTAAACCCAATCACTTTTAAATTACAAAAAAATGCTACTAACCATAGCAAACTATGCCACACTCACCTAAATTACTTTGGCTATCAAAAATCACCCCCAACTACACTTTACAGTAACAAACTAAGCCCAATCACTTTAAAATTACAAAAAAATGCTAAAAATCATATAAAACTATACCAGAATCACCTAAATTACTTCGGCTACCGTAAATCACCCCCAACTATCCCTTACCACAACAAACCAAACCATATCATCTTAAAATGACAAAAAAAGGTGTACAAATCCTAACAAACTATGCCAGACTCACCTAAATTACTTCGGCTACTATAAATCATCACCAACTAACACTTGCCACAACAAACTAAACGCAATCACTTTTAAATTACAAAAAGATGCTAGTAACCATAGCAAACTATGCCAAACTCACCTAAATTACTTCGGCTACCATAAATCATCACCAACTAACCCTTACCACAACAAACTAAACCCTATCACTTTTAAATTACAAAAAAATGCTACTAACCATAGCAAACTATGCCAAACTCACCTAAATTACTTCGGCTATCAAAAATCAAACCCGACTACACTTTACAGCAACAAACTAAGCCCAATCACTTTAAAATTACAAAAAAATGCTAAAAATCATATAAAACTATACCAGAATCACCTAAATTACTTCGGCTACCGTAAATCACCCCTAACTATCCCTTACCACTTCAAACCAAACCATATCATCTTAAAATGACAAAAAAAGGTGTACAAATCATAACAAACTATGCCAGACTCACCTAAATTACTTCGGCTACTATAAATCATCACCAACTAACACTTGCCACAACAAACTAAACGCAATCACTTTTAAATTACAAAAAGATGCTAGTAACCATAGCAAACTATGCCAAACTCACCTAAATTACTTTGGCTACCATAAATCATCACCAACTAACCCTTACCACAACAAACTAAACCCAATCACTTTTAAATTACAAAAAAATGCTACTAACCATAGCAAACTATGCCAAACTCACCTAAATTACTTCGGCTATCAAAAATCACCCCCAACTACACCTTACAGCAACAAACTAAGCCCAATCACTTTAAAATTACAAAAAAATGCTAAAAATCATATAAAACTATACCAGAATCACCTAAATTACTTCGGCTACCGTAAATCACCCCCAACTATCCCTTACCACAACAAACCAAACCATATCATCTTAAAATGACAAAAAAAGGTGTACTAATCATAACAAACTATGCCAGACTCACCTAAATTACTTCGGCTACTCTAAATCATCACCAACTAACCCTTGCCACAACAAACTAAACCCAATCATTTTTAAATTACAAAAAAATGCTAGTAACCATAGCAAACTATGTAAAACTCACCTAAATTACTTCGGCAACCATAAATCATCACCAACTAACCCTCACCACAACAAACTAAACCCAATCACTTTTAAAATACAAAAAAATGCTACTAACCATAGCAAACTATGCCAAACTCACCTAAATTACTTCGGCTATCAAAAATCACCCCCAACTACACTTTACAGCAACAAACTAAGCCCAATCACTTTAAAATTACAAAAAAATGCTAGTAACCATAGCAAACTACGTCAAACTCACCTAAATTACTTCGGCTACTCTAAATCATCACCAACTAACCCTTACCAATACTTGTTTACATTAACATGCATGCTTTCATGGACCTGTGACGAATTACAAACAAATATCTAAATTTCAAGTTTTCCATTTGATTTCGTTTCTGGATGCAAGCGGTTTTTTTCACTCTTGTCAGTCTGAACTTATTACATAGTGATATTTTCACATCCAGGTGCCCTAAATTTATTTTGCCGCTGATTTCAAAAATTTTTTTGGAAGGAAAGTAGCCAGCAGTGCCACTCCAAGAATAAATTTACTATCGAACACAAAATTAGTTCTGTACTTCAGTTGCAGAATTATGAATTTTTCAGATATTTTTACGAAAATCTAGCGCTTACACCGCCACTGGTATGAATGTCAGTGATATCTGGTACATACAACGGTGAAAATTTCGGGGCAAATTTGGTGAAAAACAAATACACCACTATCATTAACTAAACGTAAAAATTAGCGTACAAATATAAGTGGAGTCCGGTCCGATGCTGATAATTTTTCGAAAATTGATTGGGGGCAGATTTGGTTAACGCGAGGATCAAATGTTAAATTAAAATACTTTATTTGATAGCGGTAGAACTTCGAACACTGATGCGTCGCCTCATCGAATTTGGCGACTTTGCGAAGAGTTTCCGACGCTGGAGCAGCAATTTTCACAATTGTAGTTGTGTTAAAATTAAACACCGCGATCGAGTACTGCCCCACACGCTGAACCAGCAATTCTCGAATTCTAAGAAACGATAAGAAAGGCTTATCCAACGCTTGGTATGTGCGAATTTCTGCATAGACACTCAATCAAACTAAATCGAGCATCGCCTTTTCACGTTTGTGACCTTGCCCTTGACGTGGCAGGCTCCAGTTGCTTCAATAATGTAAAAATCTTATTCGGCCTCTCCAATAAACTCACATTTGTTTACATTAACACGCATTCCCTCATGGACTTGTGACGAATTACAAACAAATATTGCAACTTCAAGTGTTCCATTTAATTTCGTTTCTGGGTGCAAGCTCCTTTCTTTTCACTCTAGTCAGTCTAAGCTTATTACACAGAGTTATATTTTCAAATCCAGGCGCCCTAAACAATTTTGTCGTTGTTTTCAAAAGTTTCAAGAGAAGGAGAGTTGACATAGAAGCTAAATTATTCCAAATTATTCCCATTTAGTTCTCTGACAACGTTAAAAACAATGTTGAAATATATAAATACAAAATTTTACACCATAAAAACGAAGTATTTAGGAATTATGCTTAAAAAAAGTCGAAGTTATTCTTCGCTCTTGAGCTCTATTTCCGGTATTAAAAATGCAATAGGAAAGATAGTAAGAAAGACTATTTCCATCAATTTTCACGGGAATTATACGTGGTGGTATTTGTTCTCCGCATACTACTAGATTTTAAAACTGCTCCATCTTAGTTATAAATAATTATAGTAATAAAATAGTAATATAGTAATATAGTAATAAAATAATTATAGTAATAATAAATAGTTGGGGGCGATTTACGGTAGCCGAAGTAATTTAGGTGATTCTGGTATAGTGTGTTATGATTTTTAGCATTTTTTTGTAATTTTAAAGTGATTGGGTATAGTTTGTTGTGGAAAGGGTTATTTGGTGATGATTTATGGTAGCCGAAGTAATTTAGGTGAGTTTGACATAGTTTGCTATGCTTACTAGCATTTTTTTTGTAATTTAAAAGTGATTGGGTTTAGTTTGTTGTGGTAAGGGTTAGTTGGTCTTGATTTAGAGTATCCGAAGTAATTTAGGTGATTCTGGTATAGTTTGTTATGATTTTTAGCAATTTTTTGTAATTTTAAAGTGATTGGGCTTAGTTTGTTGCTGTAAAGTGTAGTTGGGGGTGATTTTTGATAGCCGAAGTAATTTAGGTGAGTTTGGCATAGTTTTCTATGGTTAGTAGCATTTTTTTGTAATATAAAAGTGATTGGGTTTAGTTTGTTGTGGTAAGGGTTAGTTGGTGATGATTTATGGTAGCCGAAGTCATTTAGGTGAGTCTGGCATAGTTTGTTATGATTTGTACACCTTTTTTGTAATTTTAAGATGATATGGTTTGGTTTGTTGTGGTAAGGCATAGTTGGGGGTGATTTACGGTAGCCGAAGTAATTTAGGTGATTCTGGTATAGTTTGTTATGATTTTTAGCAATTTTTTGTAATTTTAAAGTGATTGGGCTTAGTTTGTTGCTGTAAAGTGTAGTTGGGGGTGATTTTTGATAGCCGAAGTAATTTAGGTGAGTTTGGCATAGTTTTCTATGGTTAGTAGCATTTTTTTGTAATATAAAAGTGATTGGGTTTAGTTTGTTGTGGTAAGGGTTAGTTGGTGATGATTTATGGTAGCCGAAGTCATTTAGGTGAGTCTGGCATAGTTTGTTATGATTTGTACACCTTTTTTTGTAATTTTAAGATGATATGGTTTGGTTTGTTGTGGTAAGGGATAGTTGGGGGCGATTTACGGTAGCCGAAGTAATTTAGGTGATTCTGGCATAGTGTGTTATGATTTTTAGCATTTTTTTGTAATTTTAAAGTGATTGGGTATAGTTTGTGGTGGTAAGGGTTAGTTGGTAATGATTTATGGTAGCCGAAGTAATTTAGGTGAGTTTGGCATAGTTTGCTATGGTTACTAGCATTTTTTTGTAATTTAAACGTGATTAGGTTTAGTTTGTTGTGGTAAGGGATAGTTGGTGATGATTTAGAGTAGCCGAAGTAAATTAGGTGAGTCTGACATAGTTTGTTATGATTTGTACACCTTTTTTTGTAATTTTAAGATGATAAGGTTTGGTTTGTTGTGGTAAGGGATAGTTGGGGGTGATTTACGGTAGCCGAAGTAATTTAGGTGATTCTAGTATGGTTTGTTATGATTTTTAGCATTTTTTTGTAATTTTAAAGTGATTGGGCTTAGTTTGTTGCTGTAAAGTGTAGTTGGGGATGATTTTTGATAGCCGAAGTAATTTAGGTAAGTTTGGCATAGTTTGCTATGGTTAGTAGCATTTTTTTGTAATTTAAAAGTGATTGGGTTTAGTTTCTTGTGGTAAGGGTTAGTTGGTGATGATTTATGGTAGCCGAAGTAATTTAGGTGAGTTTGGCATAGTTTGCTATGGTTACTAGCATTTTTTTGTAATTTAAAAGTGACTGGGTTTAGTTTGTTGTGGTAAGGGTTAGTTGGTCTTGATTTAGAGTAGCCGAAGTCATTTAGGTGAGTCTGGAATAGTTTGTTATGATTTGTACACCTTTTTTTGTAATTTTAAGATGATATGGTTTGGTTTGTTGTGGTAAGGCATAGTTGGGGGTGATTTACGGTAGCCGAAGTAATTTAGGTGATTCTGGTATAGTGTGTTATGATTTTTAGCATTTTTTTGTAATTTTAATCTGATTGGGCTTAGTTTGTTGCTGTAAAGTGTAGTTGGGGTTGATTTTTGATAGCCGAAGTAATTTAGGTGAGTTTGGCATAATTTGCTATGGTTACTAGCATTTTTTTGTAATTTAAAAGTGATTGGGTTTAGTTTGTTGTGGTAAGGGTTAGTTGGTGATGATTTAGAGTAGCCGAAGTAATTTAGGTGAGTCTGGCATAGTTTGTTATGATTTGTAAACCTTTTTTTGTAATTTTAAGATGATATGGTTTGGTTTGTTCTGGTAAGGGATAGTTGGGGGTGGTTTACGGTAGCCGAAGTAATTTAGGTGATTCTGGTATAATTTGTTAAGATTTTTAGCATTTTTTTGTAATTTTAAAGTGATTGGGCTTAGTTTGTTGCTGTAAAGTGTAGTTGGGGGTGATTTTTGATAGCCGAAGTAATTTAGGTGAGTTTGGCATAGTTTGCTATGGTTAGTAGCATTTTTTTGTAATTTAAAAGTGATTGGGTTTAGTTTGTTGTGGTAAGGGTTAGTTGGTGATGAATTATGGTAGCCGAAGTAATTTAGGTGAGTTTGGCATAGTTTGCTTTGGTTACTAGCATTTTTTTGTATTTTAAAAGTGATTGGGTTTAGTTTGTTGTGGTAAGGGTTAGTTGGTGATGATTTAGAGTAGCCGAAGTAATTTAAGTGAGTCTGGCTTAGTTTGTTATGATTTGTACACCTTTTTTTGTAATTATAAGATGATATGGTTTGGTTTGTTGTGGTAAGGGATAGTTGGGGGTGATTTACGGTAGCCGAAGTAATTTAGGTGATTCTGGTATAGTTTGTTATGATTTTTAGCATTTTTTTGTAATTTTAAAGTGATTGGGCTTAGTTTGTTGCTGTAAAGTGTAGTTGGGTTGATTTTTGATAGCCGAAGTAATTTAGGTGAGTTTTGCATAGTTTGCTATGGTTAGTAGCATTTTTTTGTAATTTAAGTGATTGGGTTTAGTTTGTTGTGGTAAGGGTTAGTTGGTGATGATTTATGGTAGCCGAAGTAATTTAGGTGAGTTTGGCATAGTTTGCTATGGTTACTAGCATTTTTTTGTAATTTAAAAGTGATTGGGTTTAGTTTGTTGTGGTAAGGGTTAGTTGGTGATGATTTAGAGTAGCCGAAGTAATTTAGGTGAGTCTGGCATAGTTTGTTATGATTTGTAAACCTTTTTTTGTAATTTTAAGATGATATGGTTTGGTTTGTTGTGGTAAGGGATAGTTGGGGGTAATTTACGGTAGCCGAAGTAATTTAGGTGATTCTGGTATAGTTTGTTATGATTTTTAGCATTTTTTTGTAATTTTAAAGTGATTGGGCTTAGTTTGTTGCTGTAAAGTGTAGTTGGGTTGATTTTAGATAGCCGAAGTAATTTAGGTGAGTTTTGCATAGTTTGCTATGGTTAGTAGCATTTTTTTTTAATTTAAGTGATTGGGTTTAGTTTGTTGTGGTAAGGGTTAGTTGGTGCTGATTTATGGTAGCCGAAGTAATTTAGGTGAGTTTGGCATAGTTTGCTATGGTTACTAGCATTTTTTTGTAATTTAAAAGTGATTGGGTTTAGTTTGTTGTGGTAAGGGTTAGTTGGTTATGATTTAGAGCAGCCGAAGTAATTTAGGTGAGTCTGGCATAGTTTGTTATGATTTGTAAACCTTTTTTTGTAATTTTAAGATGATATGGTTTGGTTTGATGTGGTAAGGGATAGTTGGGGGTGATTTACGGTAGAAGAAGTAATTTAGGTGATTCTGGTATAGTTTGTTATAATTTTTAGCATTTTTTTGTAATTTTAAAGTGATTGGGCTTAGTTTGTTGCTGTAAAGTGTAGTTGGGGGGTGATTTTTTATAGCCGAAGTAATTTAGGTGAGTTTGGCATAGTTTGCTATGGTTAGTAGCATTTTTTTGTAATTTAAAAGTGATTGGGTTTAGTTTGTCGTGGTAAGGATTAGTTGGTGATGATATATGGTAGCCGAAATAATTTAGGTGAGTTTGGCATAGTTTTCTATGGTTACTAGCATTTCTTTGTAATTTAAAAGTGATTGGGTTTAGATTGTTGTGGTAAGGTTTGGTTGGTGATGATTTAGAGTAGCAGAGGTAATTTAGGTGAGTTTGGCATAGTTTGCTATGGTTACTAGCATTTTTTTGTAATTTAAAAGTGATTGGGTTTAGTTTGTTGTGGTAAGGGTTAGTTGGTGATGATTTAGAGTAGCCGAAGTAATTTAGGTGAGTCTGGCATAGTTTGTTATGATTTTTAAACCTTTTTTTGTAATTTTAAAATGATATGGTTTGGTTTGTTCTGGTAAGGGATAGTTGGGGGTGGTTTATGGTAGCCGAAGTAATTTAGGTGATTCTGGTATAATTTGTTATGATTTTTAGCATTTTTTTGTAATTTTAAAGTGATTGGGCTTAGTTTGTTGCTGTAAAGTGTAGTTGGGGGTGATTTTTGATAGCCGAAGTAATTTAGGTGAGTTTGGCATAGTTTGCTATGGTTAGTAGCATTTTTTTGTAATTTAAAAGTGATTGGGTTTAGTTTGTTGTGGTAAGGGTTAGTTGGTGATGATTTATGGTAGCCGAAGTTTTTTAGGTGAGTTTGGCATAGTTTGCTATGGTTACTAGCATTTTTTTGTATTTTAAAAGTGATTGGGTTTAGTTTGTTGTGGTAAGGGTTAGTTGGTGATGATTTAGAGTAGCCGAAGTAATTTAAGCGAGTCTGGCTTAGTTTGTTATGATTTGTACACCTTTTTTTGTAATTTTAAGATGATATGGTTTGGTTTGTTGTGGTAAGGGATAGTTGGGGGTGATTTACGGTAGCCGAAGTAATTTAGGTGATTCTGGTATAGTTTGTTATGATTTTTAGCATTTTTTTGTAATTTTAAAGTGATTGGGCTTAGTTTGTTGCTGTAAAGTGTAGTTGGGTTGATTTTTGATAGCCGAAGTAATTTAGGTGAGTTTTGCATAGTTTGCTATGGTTAGTAGCATTTTTTTGTAATTTAAGTGATTGGGTTTAGTTTGTTGTAGTAAGGGTTAGTTGGTGATGATTTATGGTAGCCGAAGTAATTTAGGTGAGTTTGGCAAAGTTTGCTATGGTTACTAGCATTTTTTTGTAATTTAAAAGTGATTGGGTTTAGTTTGTTGTGGAAAGGGTTAGTTGGTAAAGATTTAGAGTAGCCGAAGTAATTTAGGTGAGTCTGGCATAGTTTGTTATGATTTGTAAATTTTTTTTTGTAATTTTAAGATGATATGGTTTGGTTTGATGTGGTAAGGGATAGTTGGGGGTGATTTACGGTAGAAAAAGTAATTTAGGTGATTCTGGTAGTTTGTTATAATTTTTAGCATTTTTTTGTAATTTTAAAGTGATTGGGCTTAGTTTGTTGCTGTAAAGTGTAGTTGGGGGCTGATTTTTTATAGCCGAAGTAATTTAGGTGAGTTTGGCATAGTTTGCTATGGTTAGTAGCATTTTTTTGTAATTTAAAAGTGATTGGGATTAGTTTGTTGTGGTAAGGATTAGTTGGTGATGATTTATGGTAGCCGAGGTAATTTAGGTGAGTTTGGCATAGTTTGCTATGGTTACTAGCATTTTTTTTGTAATTAAAAAGTAATTGGGTTTAGTTTGTTGTGGTAATGTTTGGCTGGTGATGATTTAAAGTAGCCGAAGTAATTTAGGTGAGTCTGGCATAGTTTGTTATTATTTGTACACCTTTTTTTGTAATTTTAAGATGATATGGTTTGGTTTGTTGTGGTAAGGGATAGTTGGGGGTGATTTACGGTTGCCGAAGTAATTTAGGTGATTCTGGTATAGTTTGTTATGATTTTTAGCATTTTTTTGTAATTTAAAAGTGATTGGGCTTAGTTTGTTGCTGTAAAGTGTAGTTGGGGGTGATTTTTGATAGCCGAAGTAATTTAGATGAGTTTGGCAAAGTTTGCTATGGTTAATAGCATTTTTTTGTAATTTAAAAGTGATTGGGTTTAGTTTCTTGTGGTAAGGGTTAGTTGGTGATGATTTATGGTAGCCGAAGTAATTTAGGTGAGTTTGGCATAGTTTGCTATGGTTACTAGCATTTTTTTGTAATTTAAAAGTGATTGGGTTTAGTTTGTTGTGGTAAGGGTTAGTTGGTGATGATTTATGGTAACCGAAGTAATTTTGGGTCAGTTTGGCATAGTTTGCTATGGTTACTAGCATTTTTTTGTATTTTAAAAGTGATTGGGTTTAGTTTGTTGTGGTAAGGGTTAGTTGGGGATGATTTAGAGTAGCCGAAGTAATTTAGGTGAGTCTGGCTTAGTTTGTTATGATTTGTACACCTTTTTTGTAATTTTAAGATGATATGGTTTGGTTTGTTGTGGTAAAGGATAGTTGGGGGTGATTTACGTTAGCCGCAGTAATTTAGGTGATTCTGGTATAGTTTGTTATGATTTTTAGCATTTTTTTGTAATTTTAAAGTGATTGGGCTTAGTTTGTTGCTGTAAAGTGTAGTTGGGGGTGATTTTAGATAGCCGAAGTAATTTAGGTGAGTTTGGCATAGTTTGCTATGGTTAGTAGCATTTTTTTGTAATTTAAAAGTGATTGGGTTTAGTTTCTTGTGGTGAGGGTTAGTTGGTGATGATTTAGAGTAGCCAAAGTAATTTAGGTGAGTCTGGCATAGTTTGTTATGATTTGTCACTTTTTTTGTAATTTTAAGATGATATGGTTTGGTTTGTTGTGGTAAGGGATAGTTGGGGGTGATTTAAGGTAGCCGAAGTTATTTAGGTGTTTCTGGTATAGTTTGTTATGATTTTTAGCATTTTTTTGTAATTTTAAAGTGATTGGGCTTAGTTTGTTGCTGTAAAGTGTAGTTGGAGGTGATTTTTGATAGCCGAAGTAATTTAGATGAGTTTGGCATAGTTTGCTATGGTTAGTAGAATTTTTTTGTAATTTAAAAGTGATTGGGTTTAGTTTGTTGTGGTAAGGGTTAGTTGGTGATGATATATGGTAGCCGAAGTAATTTAGGTGAGTTTGGCATAGTTTTCTATGGTTACTAGCATTTTTTTGTAATTTAAAAGTGATTGGGTTTAGTTTGTTGTGGTAAGGTTTGGTTGGTGATGATTTAGAGTAGCAGAGGTAATTTAGGTGAGTTTGGCATAGTTTGCTATGGTTACTAGCATTTTTTTGTAATTTAAAAGTGATTGGGTTTAGTTTGTTGTGGTAAGGGTTAGTTGGTCTTGATTTAGAGTAGCCGAAGTAATTTAGGTGAGTCTGGCATAGTTTGTTATGATTTGTACACCTTTTTTTGTAATTTTAAGATGATATGGTTTGGTTTGTTGTGTTAAGGGATAGTTGGGGATGATTTACGGTAGCCGAAGTAATTTAGGTGATTCTGGTATAGTTTGTTATGATTTTTAGCATTTTTTTGTAATTTTAAAGTGATTGGGCTTAGTTTGTTGCTGTAAAGTGAAGTTGGGTTGATTTTTGATAGCCGAAGTAATTTAGATGAGTTTGGCATAGTTTGCTATGGTTAGTAGCATTTTTTTGTAATTTAAAAGTAATTGGGTTTAGTTTCTTGTGGTAAGGGTTAGTTGGTGATGATTTATGGTAGCCGAAGTAATTTAGGTGAGTTTGGCATAGTTTGCTATGGTTACTAGCATTTTTTTGTAATTTAAAAGTGATTGGGTTTCGTTTGTTGTGGTAAGGGTTAGTTGGTGATGATTTAGAGTAGCCGAAGTAATTTAGGTGAGTCTGGCTTAGTTTGTTATGATTTGTACACCTTTTTTGTAATTTTAAGATGATATGGTTTGGTTTGTTGTGGTAAGGGATAGTTGGGGGCGATTTACGGTAGCCGAAGTAATTTAGGTGATTCTGGTATAGTGTGTTATGATTTTTAGCATTTTTTTGTAATTTTAAAGTGATTGGGTATAGTTTGTTGTGGTAAGGGTTAGTTGGTGATGATTTATGGTAGCCGAAGTAATTTAGGTGAGTTTGGCATAGCTTGCCATGGTTACTAGCATTTTTTTGTAATTTAAAAGTGATTAGGTTTAGTTTGTTGTGGTAAGGGATAGTTGGTGATGATTTAGAGTAGCCGAAGTAATTTAGGTGAGTCTGACATAGTTTGTTATGATTTGTACACCTTTTTTTGTAATTTTAAGATGATATGGTTTGGTTTGTTGTGGTAAGGGATAGTTGGGGGTGATTTACGGTAGCCGAAGTAATTTAGGTGATTCTGGTATGGTTTGTTATGATTTTTAGCATTTTTTTGTAATTTTAAAGTGATTGGGCTTAGTTTGTTGCTGTAAAGTGTAGTTGGGGGTGATTTTTGATAGCCGAAGTAATTTAGGTAAGTTTGGCAAAGTTTGCTATGGTTAGCAGCATTTTTTTGTAACTTAAAAGAGATTGGGTTTAGTTTGTTGTGGTAAGGGTTAGTTGGTGATGATTTATGGTAGCCGAAGTAATTAAGGTGAGTTTGGAATAGTTCGCTATGGTTACTTGCATTTTTTTGTAATTTTTAATGATTGGGCTTAGTTTGTTGCTGTAAAGTGTAGTTGGGGGTGATTTTTGATAGCCGAAGTAATTTAGGTGTGTTTGGCATAGTTTGCGATGGTTAGTAGCATTTTTTTGTAATTTAAAAGTGATTGGGTTTAGTTTGTTGTGGTAAGGGTTATTTGGTGATGATTTTTGATATCCGAAGTAATTTAGGTGAGTTTGGCATAGTTTGCTATTGTTAGTAGCATTTTTTTGTAATTAAAAAGTGATTGGGTTTAGTTTGTTGCGGTAAGGGTTAGTTGGTGATGATTTATGGTAACCGAGGTAATTTAGGTGAGTTTGGCATAGTTTGCTATGGTTACTAGCATTTTTTTGTAATTTAAAAGTGATTGGGTTTAGTTTGTTTTGGTAAGGGTTAATTGGTGATGATTTATGGTAGCCGAAGTAATTTAGGTGAGTTTGGCATAGTTTGCTATGGTTAGTAGCATTTTTTTGTAATTTAAAAGTGATTGGGTTTAGTTTGTTTTGGTAAGGGTTAGTTGGTGATGATTTATGGTAACCGAAGTAATTTAGGTGAGTTTGGCATAGTTTGCTATGGTTACTAGCATTTTTTTGTAATTTAAAAGTGATTGGGTTTAGTTTGTTGTGGTAAGGGTTAGTTCGTGATGATTTAGAGTAGCCGAAGTAATTTAAGTGTGTCTGGCATAGTTTGTTATGATTTGTACACCTTTTTTTGTAATTTTAAGATGATATGGTTTGGTTTGTTGTGGTAAGGGATAGTTGGGGGTGATTTACGGTAGCCAAAGTAATTTAGGTGATTCTGGTATAGTTTGTTATGATTTTTAGCATTTTTTTGTAATTTTAAAGTAATTGGGCTTAGTTTGTTGCTGTAAAGTGTAGTTGGGGGTGATTTTTGATAGCCGAAGTAATTTGGGTGAGTTTGGCATAGTTTGCTATGATTAGTAGAATTTTTTTGTAATTTAAAAGTTGTTTGGTTGTTTGTTGTGGTAAGGGTTAGTTGGTAATGACTTAGAGTAGCCGAAGTAATTTAGGTGAGTCTGGCATAGTTTGTTATGATTTGTACACCTTTTTTTGATATCTTAAGATGATATGGTTTGGTTTGTTGTGGTAAGGGATAGTTGGGGGTGATTTACTGTAGCCGAAGTAATTTAGGTGATTCTGGTATATTTTGTTATGATTTTTAGCATTTTTTTGTATTTTTAAAGTGATTGGGCTTAGTTTGTTGCTGTAAAGTGTAGTTGGGGGTGATTTTTGATAGCCGAAGTAATTTAGGTGAGTTTGGCATAGTTTGCTATGGTTACTAGCATTTTTTTCTAATTTAAAAGTGATTGAGTTTAGTTTGTTGTGGTAAGGGTTAGTTGGTGATGATTTAGAGTCGCCGAAGTAATTTAGGTGAGTCTGGCATAGTTTGTTATGATTTGTACACCTTTTTTTGTAATTTTAAGATGATATGGTTTGGTTTGTTGTGGTAAGGGATAGTTGGGGGTGATTTACGGTAACCGAAGTAATTTAGGTGATTCTGGTATAGTTTGTTATGATTTTTAACATTTTTTTTGTAATTTTAAAGTGATTGGGCTTAGTTTGTTGCTGTAAAGTGTAGTTGGAGGTGATTTTTGATAGCCGAAGTAATTTAGGTGAGTTTGGCATAGTTTGCTATGGTTAGTAGCATTTTTTTGTAATTTAAAAGTGATTGGGTTTAGTTTGTTGTGGTATGGGTTAGTTGGTGATGATTTATGGTAGCCGAAGTAATTTAGGTGAGTTTGGCATAGTTTGCTATGGTTACTAGCATTTTTTGTAATTTAAAAGTGATTGGGTTTAGTTTGTTGTGGTAAGGGTTAGTTGGTGATGATTTAGAGTAGCCGAAGTAATTTAGGTGAGTCTTACATAGTTTGTTATGATTTGTACACCTTTTTTTGTAATTTTAAAATGATATGGTTTGGTTTGTTGTGGTAAGGGATAGTTGGGGGTGATTTACGGTAGCCGAAGTAATTTAGGTGATTCTGGTATAGTTTGTTATGATTTTTAGCATTTTTTTGTAATTTTAAAGTGATTGGGCTTATTTTGTTGCTGTAAAGTGTAGTTGGGGGTGATGTTTGATAGCCGAAGTAATTTAGGTGAGTTTGGCATAGTTTGCTATGGTTAGTAGCATTTTTTTGTAATTTAAAAGTGATTGGGTTTAGTTTGTAGTGGTAAGGGTTAGTTGGTGATGATTTATGGTAGCCGAAGTAATTTAGGTGAGTTTGGCATAGTTTGCTATGGTTACTAGCATTTTTTTGTAATTTAAAAGTGATTGGGTATAGTTTGTTGTGGTAAGGGTTAGTTGGTGATGATTTAGAGTAGCCGAAGTAATTTAGGCGAGCCTGGCATAGTTTGTTATGATTTGTACACCTTTTTTTGTAATTTTAAGATTATATGGTTTGGTTTGTTGTGGTAAGGTATAGTTGGGGGTGATTTACGGTAGACGAAGTAATTTAGGTGATTCTGGTATAGTTTGTTATGATTTTTAGCATTTTTTTGTAATTTTAAAGTGATTGGGCTTAGTTTGTTGCTGTAAAGTGTAGTTGGGGGTGATTTTTGATAGCCGAAGTAATTTAGGTGAGTTTGGCATAGTTTGCTATATTTAGGAGCATTTTTTTGTAATTTAAAAGTGATTGGGTTTAGTTTGTTGTGGTAAGGGTTAGTTGGTGATGATTTAGAGTAGCCGAAGTAATTTAGGTGAGCCTGGCATAGTTTGCTATGGTTACTAGCATTTTTTTGTAATTTAAAAGTGATTGTGTTTAGTTTGTTGTGGTAAGGGTTAGTTGGTGATGATTTAGAGTAGCCGAAGTAATTTTGGTGAGTCTGGCATAGTTTGTTATGATTTGTACACCTTTTTTTGTAATTTTAAGATGATATGGTTGGGTTTGTTGTGGTAAGGGATAGTTGGGGGTGATTTACGGTACCCGAAGTAATTTAGGTGATTCTGGTATAGCTTGTTATGATTTTTAGCATTTTTTTGTAATTTTAAAGTAATTGGGCTTAGTTTGTTGCTGTAAAGTGTAGTTGGAGGTGATTTTTGATAGCCGAAGTAATTTAGGTGAGTTTGGCATAGTTTGCTATGGTTAGTAGCATTTTTTTGTAATTTAAAAATGATTGGGTTTAGTTTGTTGTGGTATGGGTTAGTTGGTGATGATTTATGGTAGCCGAAGTAATTTATGTGAGTTTGGCATAGTTTGCTATGGTTAATAGCATTTTTTTGTAATTTAAAAGTGATTGGGTTTAGTTTGTTGTGGTAAGGGTTAGTTGGTGATGATTTAGAGTAGCCGAAGTAATTTAGGTGAGTCTGGCATAGTTTGTTTGATTTGTACACCTTTTTTTGTAATTTTAAGATAATATGGTTTGGTTTGTTGTGGTAAGGGATAGTTGGGGGTGATTTACGGTAGCCGAAGTAATATAGGTGAGTTTGGCATAGTTTGCTATGGTTAGTAGCATTTTTTTGTATTTTAAAAGTGATTGGGTTTAGTTTGTTGTGGTAAGGGTTAGTTGGTGATAATTTATGGTAGCCGAAGTAATTTAGGTGAGTTTGGCATAGTTTGCTATGGTTACTAGCATTTTTTTTGTAATTTAAAAGTGATTGGGTTTAGTTTGTTGTGGTAAGGGTTAGTTGGTGATGATTTAGAGTCGCCGAAGTAATTTAGGTGAGTCTGGCATAGTTTGTTATGATTTGTACACCTTTTTTTGTAATTTTAAGATGATATGGTTTGGTTTGTTGTGGTAAGGGATAGTTGGGGGTGATTTACGGTAACCGAAGTAACTTAGGTGATTCTGGTATAGTTTGTTATGATTTTTAGCATTTTTTTTGTAATTTTAAAGTGATTGGGCTTAGTTTGTTGCTGTAAAGTGTAGTTGGGGGTGATTTTTGATAGCCGAAGTAATTTAGGTGAGTTTGGCATAGTTTGCTATGGTTAGAGCATTTTTTTGTAATTTAAAAGTGATTGGGTCTAGTTTGTTGTGGTATGGGTTAGTTGGTGATGATTTATGGTAGCCGAAATAATTTAGGTGAGTTTGGCATAGTTTGCTATGGTTACTAGCATTTTTTTCTAATTTATTAATGACTGGGTTTAGTTTGTTGTGGTAAAGGTTAGTTGGTGATAATTTAGAGTAGCCGAAGTAATTTAGGTGAGTCTGGCATAATTTGTTATGATTTGTACACCTTTTTTTGTAATTTAAAGATGATATGGTTTGGTTTGTTGTGGTAAGGGATAGTTGGGGGTGATTTACGGTAGCCGAAGTAATTTAGGTGTGTTTGGCATAGTTTGCTATGCTTACTAGCATTTTTTTGTAATTTAAAAGTGATTGGGTTTAGTTTGTTGTGGTAAGGGTTAGTTGGTGATGATTTAGAGTAGCCGAAGTAATTTTGGTGAGTCTGGCATAGTTTGTTATGATTTGTACACCTTTTTTTGTAATTTTAAGATGATATGGTTTGATTTGTTGTGGTAAGGGATAGTTGGGGGTGATTTACGGTAGCCGAAGTAATTTAGGTGATTCTGGTATAGTTTGTTATGATTTTTAGCATTTTTTTGTAATTTTAAAGTGATTGGGCTTAGTTTGTTGCTGTAAAGTGTAGTTGGAGGTGATTTTTGATAGCCGAAGTAATTTAGGTGAGTTTGGCATAGTTTGCTATGGTTAGTAGCATTTTTTTGTAATTTAAAAGTGATTGGGTCTAGTTTGTTGTGGTATGGGTTAGTTGGTGATGATTTATGGTAGCCGAAATAATTTAGGTGAGTTTGGCATAGTTTGCTATGGTTACTAGCATTTTTTTCTAATTTATTAATGACTGGGTTTAGTTTGTTGTGGTAAGGGTTAGTTGGTGATAATTTAGAGTAGCCGAAGTAATTTAGGTGAGTCTGGCATAATTTGTTATGATTTGTACACCTTTTTTTGTAATTTAAAGATGATATGGTTTGGTTTGTTGTGGTAAGGGATAGTTGGGGGTGATTTACGGTAGCCGAAGTAATTTAGGTGATTCTGGTATAGTTTGTTATGATTTTTAGCATTTTTTTGTAATTTTAAAGTAATTGGGCTTAATTTGTTGCTGTAAAGTGTAGTTGGGGGTGATTTTTGATAGCCGAAGTAATTTAGGTGAGTTTGGCATAGTTTGCTATGGTTAGTAGCATTTTTTTGTAATTTAAAAGTGATTGGGTTTAGTTTGTTGTGGTAAGAGTTAGTTGGTGATGATTTATGGTAGCCGAAGTAATTTAGGTGAGTTTGGCATAGTTTGCTATGGTTACTAGCATTTTTTTGTAATTTAAAAGTGATTGGGTTTAGTTTGTTGTGGTAAGGGTTAGTTGATGATGATTTAGAGTAGCCGAAGTAATTTTGGTGAGTCTGGCATAGTTTGTTATGCTTTGTACACCTTTTTTTGTAATTTTAAGATGATATGGTTTGGTTTGTTGTGGTAAGGGATAGTTGGGGGTGATTTACGGTAGCCGTAGTAATTTAGGTGATTCTGGTATAGTTTGTTATGATTTTTAGCATTTTTTTGTAATTTTAAAGTGATTGGGCTTAGTTTGTTGCTGTAAAGTGTAGTTGGAGGCGATTTTTGATAGCCGAAGTAATTTAGGTGAGTTTGGCATAGTTTGCTATGGTTAGTAGCATTTTTTTGTAGTTTAAAATTGATTGGGTTTAGTTTGTTGTGGTAAGGGTTAATTGGTGATGATTTATGGTAGCCGAAGTAATTTAGGTGAGTTTGGCATAGTTTGCTATGGTTAGTAGCATTTTTTTGTAATTTAAAAGTGATTGGGTTTAGTTTGTTGTGGTAAGGGTTAGTTGGTGATGATTTATGGTAGCCGAAGTAATTTAGGTGAGTTTGGCATAGTTTGCTATGGTTACTAGCATTTTTTTGTAATTTAAAAGTGATTGGGTTTAGTTTGTTGTGGTAAGGGTTAGTTGGTGATGATTTAGAGTAGCCGAAGTAATTTAGGTGAGTCTGGCATAGTTTGTTATAATTTTTAGCATTTTTTTGTAATTTTAAAGTGATTGGGCTTAGTTTGTTGCTGTAAAGTGTAGTTGGGGGTGATTTTTGATAGCCCAAGTAATTTAGGTGAGTTTGGCATAGTTTGCTATGGTTAGTAGCATTTTTTTGTAATTTAAAAGTGATTGGGTTTAGTTTGTTGTGGTAAGGGTTAGTTGGTGATGATTTATGGTAGCCGAAGTAATTTAGGTGAGTTTGGCATAGTTTGCTATGGTTACTAGCATTTTTTTGTAATTTAAAAGTGATTGGGTTTAGTTTGTTGTGGTAAGGGTTAGTTGGTGATGATTTAGAGTAGCCGAAGTAATTTAGGTGAGCCTGGCATAGTTTGTTATGATTTGTACACCTTTTTTTGTAATTTTAAGATTATATGGTTTGGTTTGTTGTGGTAAGGTATAGTTGGGGGTGATTTACGGTAGACGAAGTAATTTAGGTGATTCTGGTATAGTTTGTTATGATTTTTAGCATTTTTTTGTAATTTTAAAGTGATTGGGCTTAGTTTGTTGCTGTAAAGTGTAGTTGGGGGTGATTTTTGATAGCCGAAGTAATTTAGGTGAGTTTGGCATAGTTTGCTATATTTAGGAGCATTTTTTTGTAATTTAAAAGTGATTGGGTTTAGTTTGTTGTGGTAAGGGTTAGTTGGTGATGATTTAGAGTAGCCGAAGTAATTTAGGTGAGCCTGGCATAATTTGCTATGGTTACTAGCATTTTTTTGTAATTTAAAAGTGATTGTGTTTAGTTTGTTGTGGTAAGGGTTAGTTGGTGATGATTTAGAGTAGCCGAAGTAATTTTGGTGAGTCTGGCATAGTTTGTTATGATTTGTACACCTTTTTTTGTAATTTTAAGATGATATGGTTTGGTTTGTTGTGGTAAGGGATAGTTGGGGGTGATTTACGGTACCCGAAGTAATTTAGGTGATTCTGGTATAGCTTGTTATGATTTTTAGCATTTTTTTGTAATTTTAAAGTAATTGGGCTTAGTTTGTTGCTGTAAAGTGTAGTTGGAGGTGATTTTTGATAGCCGAAGTAATTTAGGTGAGTTTGGCATAGTTTGCTATGGTTAGTAGAATTTTTTTGTAATTTAAAAATGATTGGGTTTAGTTTGTTGTGGTATGGGTTAGTTGGTGATGATTTATGGTAGCCGAAGTAATTTATGTGAGTTTGGCATAGTTTGCTATGGTTAATAGCATTTTTTTGTAATTTAAAAGTGATTGGGTTTAGTTTGTTGTGGTAAGGGTTAGTTGGTGATGATTTAGAGTAGCCGAAGTAATTTAGGTGAGTCTGGCATAGTTTGTTTGATTTGTACAGCTTTTTTTGTAATTTTAAGATAATATGGTTTGGTTTGTTGTGGTAAGGGATAGTTGGGGGTGATTTACGGTAGCCGAAGTAATTTAGGTGAGTTTGGCATAGTTTGCTATGGTTAGTAGCATTTTTTTGTATTTTAAAAGTGATTGGGTTTAGTTTGTTGTGGTAAGGGTTAGTTGGTGATAATTTATGGTAGCCGAAGTAATTTAGGTGAGTTTGGCATAGTTTGCTATGGTTACTAGCATTTTTTTTGTAATTTAAAAGTGATTGGGTTTAGTTTGTTGTGGTAAGGGTTAGTTGGTGATGATTTAGAGTCGCCGAAGTAATTTAGGTGAGTCTGGCATAGTTTGTTATGATTTGTACACCTTTTTTTGTAATTTTAAGATGATATGGTTTGGTTTGTTGTGGTAAGGGATAGTTGGGGGTGATTTACGGTAACCGAAGTAATTTAGGTGATTCTGGTATAGTTTGTTATGATTTTTAGCTTTTTTTTTGTAATTTTAAAGTGATTGGGCTTAGTTTGTTGCTGTAAAGTGTAGTTGGGGGTGATTTTTGATAGCCGAAGTAATTTAGGTGAGTTTGGCATAGTTTGCTATGGTTAGAGCATTTTTTTGTAATTTAAAAGTGATTGGGTTTAGTTTGTTGTGCTAAGAGTTGGTTGGTGATGATTTATGGTAGCCGAAGTAATTTAGGTGAGTTTGGCATAGTTTGCTATGCTTACTAGCATTTTTTTGTAATTTAAAAGTGATTGGGTTTAGTTTGTTGTGGTAAGGGTTAGTTGGTGATGATTTAGAGTAGCCGAAGTAATTTTGGTGAGTCTGGCATAGTTTGTTATGATTTGTACACCTTTTTTTGTAATTTTAAGATTATATGGTTTGGTTTGTTGTGGTAAGGTATAGTTGGGGGTGATTTACGGTAGACGAAGTAATTTAGGTGATTCTGGTATAGTTTGTTATGATTTTTAGCATTTTTTTGTAATTTTAAAGTGATTGGGCTTAGTTTGTTGCTGTAAAGTGTAGTTGGAGGCGATTTTTGATAGCCGAAGTAATTTAGGTGAGTTTGGCATAGTTTGCTATGGTTAGTAGCATTTTTTTGTAGTTTAAAATTGATTGGGTTTAGTTTGTTGTGGTAAGGGTTAATTGGTGATGATTTATGGTAGCCGAAGTAATTTAGGTGAGTTTGGCATAGTTTGCTATGGTTAGTAGCATTTTTTTGTAATTTAAAAGTGATTGGGTTTAGTTTGTTGTGGTAAGGGTTAGTTGGTGATGATTTATGTTAGCCGAAGTAATTTAGGTGAGTTTGGCATAGTTTGCTATGGTTACTAGCATTTTTTTGTAATTTAAAAGTGATTGGGTTTAGTTTGTTGTGGTAAGGGTTAGTTGGTGATGATTTAGAGTAGCCGAAGTAATTTAGGTGAGTCTGGCATAGTTTGTTATGATTTGTACACCTTTTTTTGTAATTTTAAAATGATATGGTTTGGTTTGTTGTGGTAAGGGATAGTTGGGGGTGATTTACGGTAGCCGAAGTAATTTAGGTGATTCTGGTATAGTTTGTTATAATTTTTAGCATTTTTTTGTAATTTTAAAGTGATTGGGCTTAGTTTGTTGCTGTAAAGTGTAGTTGGGGGTGATTTTTGATAGCCAAAGTAATTTAGGTGAGTTTGGCATAGTTTGCTATGGTTAGTAGCATTTTTTTGTAATTTAAAAGTGATTGGGTTTAGTTTGTTGTGGTAAGGGTTAGTTGGTGATGATTTATGGTAGCCGAAGTAATTTAGGTGAGTTTGGCATAGTTTGCTATGGTTACTAGCATTTTTTTGTAATTTAAAAGTGATTGGGTATAGTTTGTTGTGGTAAGGGTTAGTTGGTGATGATTTAGAGTAGCCGAAGTAATTTAGGTGAGTCTGGCATAGTTTGTTATGATTTGTACACCTTTTTTTGTAATTTTAAAATGATATGGTTTGGTTTGTTGTGGTATGGGATAGTTGGGGGTGATTTACGGTAGCCGAAGTAATTTAGGTGATTCTGGTATGATTTGTTATAATTTTTAGCATTTTTTTGTAATTTTAAAGTGATTGGGCTTAGTTTGTTGCTGTAAAGTGTAGTTGGAGGTGATTTTTGATAGCCGAAGTAATTTAGGTGAGTTTGGCATAGTTTGCTATGGTTAGTAGCATTTTTTTGTAATTTAATAGTGATTGGGTTTAGTTTGTTGAGGTAAGGGTTAATTGGTGATGATTTATGGTAGCCGAAGTAATTTAGGTGAGTTTGGCATAGTTTGCTATGGTTAGTAGCATTTTTTTGTAATTTAAAAGTGATTGGGTTTAGTTTGTTGTGGTAAGGGTTAGTTGGTGATGATTTATGGTAGCCGAAGTAATTTAGGTGAGTTTGGCATAGTTTGCTATGGTTACTAGCATTTTTTTGTAATTTAAAAGTGATTGGGTTTAGTTTGTTGTGGTAAGGGTTAGTTGGTGATGATTTAGAGTAGCCAAAGTAATTTAGGTGAGCCTGGCATAGTTTGTTATGATTTGTACACCTTTTTTTGTAATTTTAAAATTATATGGTTTGGTTTGTTGTGGTAAGGGATAGTTGGGGGTGATTTACGGTAGACGAAGTAATTTAGGTGATTCTGGTATAGTTTGTTATGATTTTTAGCATTTTTTTGTAATTTTAAAGTGATTGGGCTTAGTTTGTTGCTGTAAAGTGTAGTTGGGGGTGATTTTTGATAGCTGAAGTAATTTAGGTGAGTTTGGCATAGTTTGCTATATTTAGTAGCATTTTTTTGTAATTTAAAAGTGATTGGGTTTAGTTTGTTGTGGTAAGGTTTAGTTGGTGATGATTTAGAGTAGCCGAAGTAATTTAGGTGAGCTTGGCATAGTTTGTTATGATTTGTACACCTTTTTTGTAATTTTAAGATGATATGGTTTGGTTTGTTGTGGTAAGGGATAGTTGGGGGTGATTTACGGTAGCCGTAGTAATTTAGGTGATTCTGTTATAGTTTGTTATGATTTTTAGCATTTTTTTGTAATTTTAAAGTGATTGGGCTTAGTTTGTTGCTGTAAAGTGTAGTTGGGGGTGATTTTTGATAGCCGAAGTAATTTAGGTGAGTTTGGCATAGTTTGCTATGGTTAGTAGCATTTTTTTGTAATTTAAAAGTGATTGGGTTTAGTTTGTAGTGGTAAAAGTTAGTTGGTGATGATTTATGGTAGCCGAAGTAATTTAGGTGAGTTTGGCATAGTTTGCTATGGTTACTAGCATTTTTTTGTAATTTAAAAGTGATTGGGTTTAGTTTGTTGTGGTAAGGGTTAGTTGGTGATGATTTAGAGTAGCCAAAGTAATTTAGCTGAGCCTGGCATAGTTTGTTATGATTTGTACACTTTTTTTTGTAATTTTAAGATTATATGGTTTGGTTTGTTGTGGTAAGGGATAGTTGGGGGTGATTTACGGTAGACGAAGTAATTTAGGTGATTCTGGTATAGTTTGTTATAATTTTTAGCATTTTTTTGTAATTTTAAAGTGATTGGGCTTAGTTTGTTGCTGTAAAGTGTAGTTGGGGGTGATTTTTGATAGCCGAAGTAATTTAGGTGAGTTTGGCATAGTTTGCTATGGTTAGTAGCATTTTTTTTAAATTAAAAACTGATTGGGTTTAGTTTGTTGTGGTAAGGGTTAGTTGGTGATGATTTAGAGTAGCCGAAGTAGTTTAGGTGTGTCTGGCATAGTTTGTTATGATTTGTACACCTTTTTTTGTAATTTTAAGATGATATAGTTTGGTTTGTTGTGGTAAGGGATAGTTGAGGGTGATTTACGGTAACCGAAGTAATTTAGGTAATTCTGGTATAGTTTGTTATGATTTTTAGCATTTATTTGTAATTTTAAAGTGATTGGGCTTAGTTTGTTGCTGTAAAGTGTAGTTGGGTGTGATTTTTGATAGCCGAAGTAATTTAGGTGAGTTTGGCCTAGTTTGCTATAGTTAGTAGCTTTTTTTTGTAATTTAAATGTGATTGGGTTTAGTTTGTTGTGGTAAGGGTTAGTGGGTGATGATTTACAGTAGCCGAAGTAATTCAGGTGAGTCTGGCATAGTTTGTTATAATTTGTACACCTTTTTTTGTAATTTTAAGATAATATGGTTTGGTCTGTTGTGGTAAGGGATAGTTGGGGGTGGTTTACGGTAGCCGAAGTAATTTAGGTGATTCTGGTATAGTTTGTTATGATTTTTAGCATTTATTTGTAACTAGCTGAATGTACCCGGCGTTGCCCGGACGTAGATTAAATAAACTCAGTGTTGACTAAAGTGGTGATGTTGACTAATCGACATTATAATACAATTAAACAGGAATGCTCTACTTTTCCAATCACAAAATAAACAAATATGCTGAAATTAACCTGCGTTGCCAGGACCGGGTACTTCAATATGATTTGGACAAAGAGGATACCTTGGTTGATATCTGAGATTAAAAATTTTGAATAGACTCTTTAAGCAGTTGTTCTATAAGCGATTCCAGGAAATCGAAATTAACTTTATATAATTTTAGGGGAAATCGAAGTTTACAAATTAGCTGATCATGTTATGATAAAATTGAAAACACAATGGAACAATTCCTCTTGCTGCAGTCAACTCACAAACAGAACAGTATGTAGATGATTTTGACTTATCTCCGGAATAAACAAACACTTATCTCCTTCTAAACTGCACAAAAATTATTACAACCTGGCCCTAACTGGTTGGACAATTAAGGTGCGAAACTTTTGAGCTCCCTTTCCAGTATTAAAATTTTGGTATGTGGTATTTTATGGTATTTGTGCATCGCTAGATTTTCAAACTTGTCCATCTTAGTTATAAATGATGTAAAGCAATAATGAACACAATGTATTTACGTAAAATAAACAGTGTAAAACGCGTATCAATGTCAGTAATGTCTGGTCCAACGCTGTAAATTTTGGATTTCAGCCGAGGCAGATTTGGTGAAAAATAAATACACCATTATCATTAACTGAACGGTCGTCCGGTACGACGAAGGTGATTGGGAACAAATTTTGTTAACGGCAAAATTAACATTCTAAAATAAATAAATATTTTGACGGGAATATGGTGGATGTAAAAATTTTATTCGGTCTCTCCGACGGACTCACACCTGTTTACATTAACACACACTTGTTGAACAATTAAAGTGCCAACCTATTGAGCTTCCGTTCCAGTATTAAAATATCAATACCAATACCATAGATATAAAAAAAGACAATTTCCATCACCTTTCATAATACGGTGTGGTATTTGTACATCGCTAGATTTTCAAACTTCTCCATCTTAGTTATAAATGGTGTAAAGCAATAATAAACACAGTGAACGTAAAATAAATAGTGTAAAACGTGTATAAGCACATAATTATTAAGGGTATGAATGTCAGTGATCTCTGGTACATACAACGGTGAAAATTTCGGATTTCAGCCGGGGCAAATTTGGTAAAAAACAAATACACCACTACCATTAACTGAAAGTAAAAATTAGCGTACAAATATAAGTGGAATCCGGCTCAACGCTGGTAATTTTTTGGGGTTGTAAGGGGTAGTTCGGGGTGATTTATGGTAGCCGAAGTAATTTAGGGGAGTTTGGCATAGTTTGCTACGGTTTGTAGAATTTTTTGTAATTTTAAAGTGATTGGGTTTAGTTTGTGGTTGGTAAGGGGTAGTTGGGGGTGATTTATGGTAGCCGAAGTAATTTAGGTGAGTTTGGAATAGTTTGCTATGGTTTGTAGCATTTTTTATAATTTTAAAGTGATTGGGCTTATTTTGGGGTTGTAAGGGGTAGTTCGGGGTAATTTATGGTAGCCGAAGTAATTTAGGGGAGTTTGGCATAGTTTGCTACGGTTTGTAGAATTTTTTTGTAATTTTAAAGTGATTGAACCTATTTTGGGGTGGTAAGGGGTAGTTGGGGGTGATTTATAGAAGCCAAAGTAATTTAAGTGAGTTTGGCATAGTTTGCTATGGTTTGTAGCATTTTTTGTAATTTTAAAGTGATTGGGCTTATTTTGGGGTGGTAAGGGGTAGTTGGGGGTGATTAATGTAGCCGAAGTAATTTAGGTGAGTTAGGCATAATTTGCTATGGTTTGTAGCATTTTTTGTAATTTTAAAGTGATTGGGCTGAGTTTGGGGTGGTAAGGGGTAGTTGGGGGTGATTTATGATAGCCGAAGTAATTTAAGTGAGTTTGGCATAGTTTGCTATGGTTTGTAGCATTTTTTGTAATTTTAAAGTGATTGGGCTTATTTTGGGGTGGTAAGGGGTAGTTGGGGGTGATTTATGGTAGACGAAGTAATTTAGGTGAGTTAGGCATAGTTTGCTATGGTTTGTAGTATTTTTTGTAATTTTAAAGTGATTGGGCTAAGTTTGGGGTGGTAAGGGGTAGTTGGGGGTGATTTATGATAGCCGAAGAATTTAAGTGAGTTTGGCATAGTTTGCTATGGTTTGTAGCATTTTTTGTAATTTTAAAGTGATTGGGTTTAGTTTGTGGTTGGTAAGGGGTAGTTGGGGGTTATTTATGGTAGCCGCAGTAATTTAAGTGAGTTTGGCATAGTTTGTTATGGTTTGTAGCATTTTTTGTAATTTTAAAGTGATTGGGCTTATTTTGGGGTGGTAAGGGGTAGTTGGGGGTGATTTATGGTAGCCGAAGTAATTTAGGTGAGTTAGGCACAGTTTGCTATTGTTTGTAGCATTTTTTTGTAATTTTAAAGTGATTGGGATGAGTTAGGGGTGGTAAGGGGTAGTTGGGGGTGATTTATGATAGCCGAAGTAATTTAAGTGAGTTTGGCATAGTTTGCTATGGTTTGTAGCATTTTTTGTAATTTTAAAGTGATTGGGTTTATTTTGGGGTAGTAAGGGGTTGTTGGGGGTGATTTATGTTAGCCGAAGTAATTTAGGTGAGTTAGGCATAGTTTGCTATGGTTTGTAGCATTTTTTGTAATTTTAAAGTGATTGGGATGAGTTAGGGGTGGTAAGGGGTAGTTGGGGGTGATTTATGATAGCCGAAGTAATTTAAGTGAGTTTGGCATAGTTTGCTATGGTTTGTAGCATTTTTTGTAATTTTAAAGTGATTGGGCTTATTTTGGGGTAGTAAGGAGTTGTTGGGGGTGATTTATGTTAGCTGAAGTAATTTAGGTGAGTTAGGCATAGTTTGCTATGGTTTGTAGCATTTTTTTTAATTTTAAAGTGATTGGGATGATTTAAGGGTGGTAAGGGGTAGTTGGGGGTGATTTATGATAGCCGAAGTAATTTAAGTGAGTTTGCCATAGTTTGCTATGGTTTGTAGCATTTTTTGTAATTTTAAAGTGATTGGGTTTATTTTGGGGTAGTAAGGGGTTGTTGGGGGTGATTTATGTTAGCCGAAGTAATTTAGGTGAGTTAGGCATAGTTTGCTATGGTCTGTAGAATTTTTTGTAATTTTAAAGTGATTGGGATGAGTTAGGGGTGGTAAGGGGTAGTTGGGGGTGATTTATGATAGCCGAAGTAATTTAAGTGAGTTTGGCATAGTTTGCTATGGTTTGTAGCATTTTTTGTAATTTTAATGTGATTGGGCTTATTTTGGGGTAGTAAGGGGTAGTTGGGGGTGATTTATGGAAGTAAACGTTATTTAGATGAGTTTGGCATAGTTTTATATGGCTTGTAACATTTTTTATAATTTTAAAGTGATTGGGCTTATTTTGGGGTGGTAAGGGGTAGTTGGGGTGATTTTTGGTAGACGAAATAATATGTGTGAGTTCGACATAATCTGCCATGATTTGTGTCATTTTGTTTTATTTTAAAGTGATTGGAGTTACTTGGGGTTGCTAAGGGGTGGTAAGGGATGATTTAAAATAACGGATCTAGTTTATGTCAGTTTGGCATAGTTCGGGAATTTTTTGGGGTTGATTTGGTAAAGTTTGCAGTGGTAAGAGATATTTGAGGATGTTTAATGTTGACGGATTAAATTTGGAGTGCTTTGGTAATTTTTAATTGAGTCACGGATCGACATTATAATTAAAATCGAAATTATAATTGAAATATCTGCGGCCTCGCTAGGTACGGCAAAAGTATGATCACGAAAGCAGAAACTCGACGTTGAAATTGTTTAGGTTAAATAAGTGCTTTTAATGTAAACAGGTCGCCCGTCGTCGAAGTTGTTTTGGCTAGATACGTGCTTCTAACATAAACACGGTCTCCGCGATCCGATCATTTTTTGTTTATTTTAGCCGGTTTTTATTGAATTACAAAGGAACCGGGCCGAAGTTCGCAAAATCCCTTCTTAGTGTTCAGTTTCGGCACATGATAAACCCGTGTCTAAAATTTCAAGTCTCCAGCCCTCACGGTTTGGGCTGTGGATTGATTATGAATCAGTGTGTAGATGAATGAGTGTGTCAGTGAGGACACTTCGCTTTATATATATAGATTTTAAAGCGATTGGGCTTAGTTTGTTGCTGTAAAGTGTAGTTGGGGGTGTAGTTGAGTAGCCAAAGTAATTTAGGTGAGTCTAGCATAGTTTGTTATGATTTGTACACATTTTTTTGTAATTTTAAGATGATATGGTTTGGTTTATTTTGGTAAGGGATAGTTGGGGGTGATTTACGGTAGCCGAAGTAATTTAGGTGATTCTGGTATAGTTTGTTATGATTTTTAGCATTTTTTTGTAATTTTAAAGTGATTGGGCTTAGTTTGTTGCTGTAAAGTGTAGTTGGGGGTGATTTTTGATAGCCGAAGTAATTTAGGTGAGTTCGGCATAGTTTGCTATGGTTAGTAGCATTTTTTTGTAATTTAAAAGTGATTGGGTTTAGTTTGTTGTGGTAAGGGTTAGTTGGTGATGATTTAGAGAAGCCGAAGTACTTTAGGTGAGTCTGGCATAGTTTGTTATGATTTGTACACTTTTTTTGTAATTTTGTAATTTTAAGATGATATGGTTTGGTTTGTTGTGGTAAGGGATAGTTGGGGGTGATTTACGGTAGCCGAAGTAATTTAGGTGATTCTGGTATAGATTGTTATGATTTTTAGCATTTTTTTGTAATTTTAATGTGATTGGGTGTAATTTGTTGTTGTAAAGTGTAGTTGGGGGTGATTTTTGATAGCCGAAGTAATTTAGGTGAGTTTGACATAGTTTGCTATGGTTAGTAGAATTTTTTTGTAATTTAAAAGTGATTGGGTTTAGTTTGTTGCGGTAAGAGTTAGTTGTGATGATTTAGAGTAGCCGAAGTAATTTAGGTGAGTCTGGCATAGTTTGTTATGATTTGTACACCTTTTTTTGTAATTTTAAGATGATATGGTTTGGTTTGTTGTGGTAAGGGATAGTTGGGGGTGATTTACGGCAGACGAAGTAATTTAGGTGATTCTGGTATAGTTTGTTATGATTTTTAGCATTTTTTTGTAATTTTAAAATGATTGGGCTTAGTTTGTTGCTGTAAAGTGTAGTTGGGGGTGATTTTTGATAGCCGAAGTAATTTAGGTGAGTTTGGCAGAGTTTGCTATGGTTAGTAGAATTTTTTTGTAATTTAAAAGTGATTGGGTTTAGTTTGTAGTGGTAAGGGTTAGTTGGTAAAGATTTAGTGTAGCCGAAGTAATTTAGGTGAGTCTGGCATAGTTTGTTATGATTTGTACCCCTTTTTTTGTAATTTTAAGTTGATATGGTTTGGTTTGTTGTGGTAAGGAATAGTTGGGGGTGATTTACGGTAGCCGAAGTAATTTAGGTGATTCTGGTATAGGTTGTTATGATTTTTAGCGTTTTTTTGTAATTTTAAACTGATTGGGCTTAGTTTGTTGCTGCAAAGTGTAGTTGGGGGTGATTTTTGATAGCTGAAGTAATTTAGGTGAGTTTGGCATAGTTTGCTATGGTTAGTAGCATTTTTTTGTAATTTAAAAGAGATTGGGTTTAGTTTGTTGTGGTAAGGGTTAGTTGGTGATGATTTAGAGTAGCCGAAGTAATTTAGGTGAGTCTGGCATAGTTTGTTATGATTTGTACACCTTTTTTTGTAATTTTAAGATGATATGGTTTGGTTTGTTGTGGTAAGGAATAGTTGGGGGTGATTTACGGTAGCCGAAGTAATTTAGGTGATTCTGGTATAGGTTGTTATGATTTTTAGCATTTTTTTGTAATTTTAAAGTGATTGGGCTTAGTTTGTTGTGGTAAGGGTTAGTTGGTGATGATTTAGAGTAGCCGAAGTAATTTAGGTGAGTCTGGCATAGTTTGTTATAATTTGTACACCTTTTTTTGTAATTTTAAGATGATATGATTTGGTTTGTTGTGGTAAGGGATAGTTGGGGGTGATTTACGGTAGCCGAAGTAATTTAGGTTATTCTGGTATAGTTTGTTATGCTTTTTAGCATTTTTTTGTAATTTTAAACTGATTAGGCTTAGTTTGTTGCTGCAAAGTGTAGTTGGGGGTGATTTTTGATAGGCGAAGTAATTTAGGTGAGTTTGGCATAGTTTGCTATGGTTAGTAGCATTTTTTTGTAATTTAAAAGAGATTGGGTTTAGTTTGTTGTGGTAAGGGTTTGTTGGTGATGATTTAGAGTAGCCGAAGTAATTTAGGTGATTCTGGTATAGGTTGTTATGATTTTTAGCATTTTTTTTGTAATTTTAAAGTGATTGGGCTTAGTTTGTTGCTGTAAAGTGTAGTTGGGGGTGATTTTTGATAGCCGAAGTAATTTAGGTGAGTTTGGCATAGTTTGCTATGGTTAGTAGCATTTTTTTGTAATTTAAAAGTGATTGGGTTTAGTTTGTTGTGGTAAGTGTTAGTTGGTGATGATTTAGAGTAGCCGAAGTAATTCAGGTCAGTCTGGAATAGTTTGTTATGATTTGTACACCTTTTTTTGTAATTTTAAGATGATATGGTTTGGTTTGTTGTGGTAAGGGATAGTTGGGGGTGATTTACGGTAGCCGAAGTAATTTAGGTGATTCTGGTATAGTTTGTTATGTTTTTTAGAATTTTTTTGTAATTTTAAACTGATTGGGCTTAGTTTGTTGCTGTAAAGTGTAGTTGGGGGTGATTTTTGATAGCCAAAGTAATTTAGGTGAGTTTGGCATAGTTTGCTATGGTTAGTAGCATTTTTTTGTAATTTAAAAGAGATTGGGTTTAGTTTGTTGTGGTAAGGGTTAGTTGGGGATGATTTAGAGTAGCCGAAGTAATTTAGGTGAGTCTGGAATAGTTTGTTATGAGTTGTACACCTTTTTTTAATTTTAAGATGATATGGTTTGGTTTGTTGTGGTAAGGGATAGTTGGGGGTGATTTACGGTAGCCGAAGTAATTTAGGTGATTCTGGTATAGTTTGTTATGATTTTTAGCATTTTTTTGTAATTTTAAAGTGATTTGGCTTAGTTTGTTGCTGTTAAGTGTAGTTGGGGGTGATTTTTTATAGCCGAAGTAATTTAGGTGAGTTTGGCATAGTTTGCTATGGTTAGTAGCATTTTTTTGTAATTTAAAATTGATTGGGTTTAGTTTGTTGTGGTAAGGGTTAGTTGGTGATGATTTAGAGTAGCAGAAGTAATTTATGTGAGTCTGGCATAGTTTGTTATGATCTGTACACCTTTTTTTGTAATTTTAAGATGATATGGTTTGGTTTGTTGTGGTAAGGGATTGTTGGGGGTGGTTTACGGTAGCCGAAGTAATTTAGGTGATCCTGGTATAGTTTGTTATGATTTTTAGCATTTTTTTGTAATTTGAAAGTGATTGGGCTTAGTTTGTTGCTGTAAAGTGTAGTTGGGGGTGATTTTTGATAGCCGAAGTAATTTAGGTGAATTTGGCATAATTTGCTATGGTTAGTAGCATTTTTTTGTAATTTAAAATTGATTGGGTTTAGTTTGTTGTGGTAAGGGTTAATTGTTGATGATTTAGAGTAGCCGAAGTAATTTAGGTGAATCTGGCATAGTTTGTTATGATTTGTAGACCTTTTTTTGTAATTTTAAGATGATATGGTTTGGTTTGTAGTGGTAAGGGATAGTTGGAGGTGATTTACGGTAGCCGAAGTAATTTAGGTGATTCTGGTATATTTTGTTATGATTTTTGACATTTTTTTGTAAATTTAAAGTGATTGGGCTTAGTTTGTTGCTGTAAAGTGTAGTTGGGGGTGATTTTTGATAATCGAAGTAATTTAGGTGAGTTTGGCATAGTTTGCTATGGTTAGTAGCATTTTTTTGTAATTTAAAATTGATTGGGTTTAGTTTGTTGTGGTAAGGATTAATTGTTGATGATTTAGAGTAGCCGAAGTAATTTAGGTGAGTCTGGCATAGTTTGTTATGATTTGTAGACCTTTTTTTGTAATTTTAAGATGATATGGTTTGGTTTGTTGTGGTAAGGGATAGTTGGAGGTGATTTACGGTAGCCGAAGTAATTTAGGTGATTCTGGTATATTTTGTTATGATTTTTGACATTTTTTTGTAATTTTAAAGTGATTGGGCTTAGTTTGTTGCTGTAAAGTGTAGTTGGGGGTGATTTTTGATAATCGAAGTAATTTAGGTGAGTTTGGCATAGTTTGCTATGGTTAGTAGCATTTATTTGTAATTTAAAAGTGATTGGGTTTAGTTTGTTGTGGTAAGGGTTAGTTGGTGATGATTTAGAGTAGCCGAAGTAATTTAGGTGAGTCTGGCATAGTTTGTTACGATTTGTACACCTTTTTTTGTAATTTTAAGATGATATGGTTTGGTTTGTTGTGGTAAGGAATAGGTGGGGGTGATTTACGTTAGCCGAAGTAATTTAAGTGATTCTGGTATAGTTTGTTATGATTTTTAGCATTTTTTTGTAATTTTAAAGTGATTGGGCTTAGTTTGTTGCTGTAAAGTGTAGTTGGGGGTGATTTTTGATAGCCGAAGTAATTTAGGTGAGTTTGGCATAGTTTGCTATGGTTTGTAGCATTTTTTTGTAATTTAAAATTGATTGGGTTTAGTTTGTTGTGGTAAGGGTTAGTTGGTGATGATTTAGAGTAGCCGAAGTAATTTAGGTGAGTCTGGCATAGTTTGTTATGATTTGTACACCTTTTTTTGTAATTTTAAGATGATATGGTTTGGTTTGTTGTGGCAAGGGATAGTTGGGGGTGATTTACGTTAGCCGAAGTAATTTAGGTGATTCTGGTTTAGTTTGTTATGATTTTTAGCATTTTTTGTAATTTTAAAGTGATTGGGCTTAGTTTGTTGCTGTAAAGTGTAGTTGGGGGTGATTTTTGATAGCCGAAGTAATTTAGGTGAGTTTGGCATAGTTTGCTATGGTTAGTAGCATTTTTTTGTAATTTAAAAGTGATTGGGTTTAGTTTGTTGTGGTAAGGGTTAGTTGGTGATGATTTAGAGTAGCCGAAGTAATTTATGTGAGTCTGGCATAGTTTGTTATGATTTGTACACCTTTTTTTGTAATTTTAAGATGATATGGTTTGGTTTGTTGTGGTAAGGGATTGTTGGGGGTGATTTACGGTAGCCGAAGTAATTTAGGTGATCCTGGTATAGTTTGTTATGATTTTTAGCATTTTTTTGTAATTTTAAAGTGATTGGGCTTAGTTTGTTGCTGTAAAGTGTAGCTGGGGTGATTTTTGATAGCCGAAGTAATTTAGGTGAGTTTGGCATAGTTTGCTATGGTTAGTAGCATTTTTTTGTAATTTAAAATTGATTGGGTTTAGTTTGTTGTGGTAAGGGTTAGTTGGTGATGATTTAGAGTAGCAGAAGTAATTTATGTGAGTCTGGCATAGTTTGTTATGATCTGTACACCTTTTTTTGTAATTTTAAGATGATATGGTTTGGTTTGTTGTGGTAAGGGATTGTTGGGGGTGATTTACGGTAGCCGAAGTAATTTAGGTGATCCTGGTATAGTTTGTTATGATTTTTAGCATTTTTTTGTAATTTGAAAGTGATTGGGCTTAGTTTGTTGCTGTAAAGTGTAGTTGGGGGTGATTTTTGATAGCCGAAGTAATTTAGGTGAATTTGGCATAATTTGCTATGGTTAGTAGCATTTTTTTGTAATTTAAAAGTGATTGGGTTTAGTTTGTTGTGGTAAGGGCTAGTTGGTGATGATTTAGAGTAGCCGAAGTAATTTAGGTGAGTCTGGCATAGTTTGTTATGATTTGTACACCTTTTTTTGTAATTTTAAGATGATATGGTTTGGTTTGTTGTGGTAAGGGATAGTTGGGGGTGATTTACGGTAGCCGAAGTAATTTAGGAGGTTCTGGTATAGTTTGTTATGATTTTTAGCATTTTTTTGTAATTTTAAAGTGATTGGGCTTTGTTTGTTGCTGTAAAGTGTAGTTGGGGGTGATTTTTGTTAGCCGAAGTAATTTAGGTGAGTTTGGCATAGTTTGCTATGGTTACTAGCATTTTTTTGTAATTTAAAAATGATTGGGTTTAGTTTGTTTTGGTAAGGATTAGTTGGTGATGATTTAGAGTAGCCGAAGTAATTTAGGTGAGTCTGGCATAGTTTGTTATGATTTGTACACCTTTTTTTGTAATTTTAAGATGATATGGTTTGGTTTGTTGTGGTAAGGGATAGTTGGGGGTGTTTTACGGTAGCCGAAGTAATTTAGGTGATTCTGGTATAGTTTGTTATGATTTTTAGCATTTTTTTGTAATTTTAAAGTGATTGGGCTTAGTTTGTTGCTGTAAAGTGTAGTTGGGGGTGATTTTTGATAGCCGAAGTAATTTAGGTGAGTTTGGCATGGTTTGCTATGGTTAGTAGCAGTTTTTTGTAATTTAAAATTGATTGGGTTTAGTTTGTTGTGGTAAGGGTTAATTGGTGATGATTTAGAGTAGCCGAAGTAATTTAGGTAAGTCTGGCATAGTTTGTTATGATTTGTACACCTTTTTTTGTAATTTTAAGATGATATGGTTTGGTTTGTTGTGGTAAGGGATAGTTGGAGGTGATTTACGGTAGCCGAAGTAATTTAGGTGATTCTGGTATAGTTTGTTATGATTTTTAGCATTTTTTTGTAATTTTAAAGTGATTGGGCTTAGTTTGTTGCTGTAAAGTGTAGTTGGGGGTGATTTTTGATAGCCGAAGTAATTTAGGTGAGTTTGGCATAGTTTGCTATTGTTAGTGGCATTTATTTGTAATTTAAAAGTGATTGGGTTTAGTTTGTTGTGGTAAGGGTTAGTTGGTGATGATTTAGAGTAGCCGAAGTAATTTAGGTGAGTCTGGCATATTTTGTTATGATTTGTACACCTTTTTTTGTAATTTTAAGATGATATGGTTTGGTTTGTTGTAGTAAGGGATAGTTGGGGGTGATTTACGGTAGCCGAAGTAATTTAGGTGATTCTGGTATAGTATGTTATGATTTTTAGCATTTTTTTGTAATTCTAAAGTGATTGGGCTTAGTTTGTTGCTGTAAAGTGTAGTTTGGGGTGATTTTTGATAGCCGAAGTAATGTAGGTGAGTTTGGCATAGTTTGCTATGGTTAGTAGCATTTTTTTGTAATTTAAAAGTGATTGGGTTTAGTTTGTTGTGGTAAGGGTTAGTTAGTGATGATTTAGAATAGCCGAAGTAATTTAGGTGAGTCTGGCATAGTTTGTTATGATTTGTACACCTTTTTTTGTAATTTTAAGTTGATATGGTTTGTTTTGTTGTGGTAAGGGTTAGTTGGGGGTGATTTACGGTAGCCGAAGTAATTTAGGTGATTCTGGTATAGTTTGTTATGATTTTTAGCATTTTTTTGTAATTTTAAAGTGATTGGGCTTAGTTTGTTGCTGTAAAGTGTAGTTGGGGTGATTTTTGATAGCCGAAGTATTTTAGGTGAGTTTGGCATAGTTTGCTATGGTTAGTAGCATTTTTTTGTAATTTAAAAGTGATTGGGTTTAGTTTTTTTTGGTAAAGGTTAGTTGATGATGATTTAGAGTAGCCGAAGTAATTTAGGTGAGTCTGGCATAGTTTGTTATGATTTGTACAACTTTTTTTGTAATTTTAAAATGATATGGTTTGGTTTGTTGTGGTAAGGGATAGTTGGGGGTGATTTACGGTAGCCGAAGTAATTTAGGTGATTCTGGTATAGTTTGTTATGATTTTTAGCATATTTTTGTAATTTTAAAGTGATTGGCTTAGTTTGTTACTGTAAAGTGTATTTGGGGGTGATTTTTGATAGCCGAAGTAATTTAGGTGAGTTTGGCATAGTTTGCTATGGTTAGTAGCATTTATTTGTAATTTAAAAGTGATTGGGTTTAGTTTGTTGTGGTAAGGGTTAGTTGGTGATGATTTAGAGTAGCCGAAGTAATTTAGGTGAGTCTGGCATAATTTGTTATGGTTTGTACACCTTTTTTTTTAATTTTAAGATGATATGGTTTGGTTTGTTGTGGTAAGGGATAGTTGGGGGTGATTTACGGTAGCCGAAGTAATTTAGGAGGTTCTGGTATAGTTTGTTATGATTTTTAGCATTTCTTTGTAATTTTAAAGTGATTGGGCTTTGTTTGTTGCTGTAAAGTGTAGTTGGGGGTGATTTTTGATAGCCGAAGTAATTTAGGTGAGTTTGGCATAGTTTGCTATGGCTAGTAGCATTTTTTTGTAATTTAAAAATGATTGGGTTTAGTTTGTTGTGGTAAGGATTAGTTGGTGATGATTTAGAGTAGCCGAAGTAATTTAGGTGAGTCTGGCATAGTTTGTTATGATTTGTACACCTTTTTTTGTAATTTTAAGATGATATGGTTTGGTTTGTTGTGGTAAGGGATAGTTGGGGGTGTTTTAGGGTAGCCGAAGTAATTTAGGTGATTCTGGTATAGTTTGATATGATTTTTAGCATTTTTTTGTAATTTTAAAATGATTGGGCTGAGTTTGTTGCTGTAAAGTGTAGTTGGGGGTGATTTTTCATAGCCGAAGTGATTTAGGTGAGTTTGGCATGGTTTGCTATGGTTAGTAGCATTTTTTTGTAATTTAAAATTGATTGGGTTTAGTTTGTTGTGGTAAGGGTTAATTGGTGATGATTTAGAGTAGCCGAAGTAATTTAGGTGAGTCTGGCATAGTTTGTTATGATTTGTACACCTTTTTTTGTAATTTTAAGATGATATAATTTGGTTTGTTGTGGTAAGGGATAGTTGGAGGTGATTTACGGTAGCCGAAGTAATTTAGGTGATTCTGGTATTTTTTGTTATGATTTTTAGCATTTTTTTGTAATTTTAAAGTGATTGGGCTTAGTCTGTTGCTGTAAAGTGTAGTTGGGGGTGATTTTTGATAGCCGAAGTAATTTAGGTGAGTTTGGCATAGTTTGCTATGGTTAGTGGCATTTAATTGTAATTTAATGTGTTAAGGTTAGTTGGTGATGATTTAGAGTAGCCGAAGTAATTTAGGTGAGTCTGGCATAGTTTGTTATAATTTGTACACCTTTTTTTGTAATTTTAAAATGATATGGTTTGGTTTGTTGTGGTAAGGGATAGTTGGGGGTGATTTACGGTAGCCGAAGTAATTTAGGTGATTCTGGTATAGGTTGTTATAATTTTTAGCATTTTTTTGTAATTTTAAAGTGATTGGGCTTAGTTTGTTGCTGTAAAGTGTAGTTGGGGGTGATTTTTGATAGCCGAAGTAATTTAGGTGAGTTTGGCATAGTTTGCTATGGTTAGTAGCATTTTTTTGTAATTTAAAAGTGATTGGGTTTAGTTTGTTGGGGTAAGGGTTAGTTGGTAATAATTTAGAGTAGCCGAAGTAATTTAGGTGAGTCTGGCATAGTTTGTTATAATTTGTACACCTTTTTTTGTAATTTTAAGATGATATGGTTTGGTTTGTTGTGGTAAGGGATAGTTGGGGGTGATTTACGGTAGCCGAAGTAATTTAGGTGATTCTGGTATAGGTTGTTATGATTTTTAGCATTTTTTTGTAATTTTAAAGTGATTGGGCTTAGTTTGTTGCTGTAAAGTGTAGTTGGGGGTGATTTTTGATAGCCGAAGTAATTTAGGTGAGTTTGGCATAGTTTGCTATGGTTAGTAGCATTTTTTTGTAATTTAAAAGTGATTGGGTTTAGTTTGTTGTGGTAGGGGTTAGTTGGTGATGATTTAGAGTAGCCGAAGTAATTTAGGTGAGTCTGGCATAGTTTGTTACCTTTTTTTGTAATTTGAAGATGATATGGTTTGGTTTGTTGTGGTAAAGGATAGTTGGGGGTGATTTACGGTAGCCGAAGTAATTTAGGTGATTCTGGTATAGTTTGTTATGCTTTTTAGCATTTTTTTGTAATTTTAAACTGATTGGGCTTAGTTTGTTGCTGCAAAGTGTAGTTGGGGGTAATTTTTGATAGCCGAAGTAATTTAGGTCAGTTTGGCATAGTTTGCTATGGTTACTAGCATTTTTTTGTAATTTAAAAATGATTGGGTTTTGTTTGTTGTGGTAAGGATTAGTTGGTGATGATTTAGAGTAGCCGAAGTAGTTTAGGTGAGTCTGGCATAGTTTGTTATGATTTGTACACCTTTTTTTGTAATTTTAAGATGATATGGTTTGGTTTGTTGTGGTAAGGGATAGTTGGGGGTGTTTTACGGTAGCCGAAGTAATTTAGGTGATTCTGGTATAGTTTGTTATGATTTTTAGCATTTTTTTGTAATTTTAAAGTGATTGGGCTTAGTTTGTTGCTGTAAAGTGTAGTTGGGGGTGATTTTTGATAGCCGAAGTAATTTAGGTGAGTTTGGCATGGTTTGCTATGGTTAGTAGCAGTTTTTTGTAATTTAAAATTGATTGGGTTTAGTTTGTTGTGGTAAGGGTTAATTGGTGATGATTTAGAGTAGCCGAAGTAATTTAGGTCAGTCTGGCATAGTTTGTTATGATTTGTACACCTTTTTTTGTAATTTTAAGATGATATGGTTTGGTTTGTTGTGGTAAGGGATAGTTGGAGGTGATTTACGGTAGCCGAAGTAATTTAGGTGATTCTGGTATAGTTTGTTATGATTTTTAGCATTTTTTTGTAATTTTAAAGTGATTGGGCTTAGTTTGTTGCTGTAAAGTGTAGTTGGGGGTGATTTTTGATAGCCGAAGTAATTTAGGTGAGTTTGGCATAGTTTGCTATTGTTAGTGGCATTTATTTGTAATTTAAAAGTGATTGGGTTTAGTTTGTTGTGGTAAGGGTTAGTTGGTGATGATTTAGAGTAGCCGAAGTAATTTAGGTGAGTCTGGCATATTTTGTTATGATTTGTACACCTTTTTTTGTAATTTGAAGATGATATGGTTTGGTTTGTTGTAGTAAGGGATAGTTGGGGGTGATTTACGGTAGCCGAAGTAATTTAGGTGATTCTGGTATAGTATGTTATGATTTTTAGCATTTTTTTGTAATTTTAAAGTGATTGGGCTTAGTTTGTTGCTGTAAAGTGTAGTTTGGGGTGATTTTTGATAGCCGAAGTAATGTAGGTGAGTTTGGCATAGTTTGCTATGGTTAGTAGCATTTTTTTGTAATTTAAAAGTGATTGGGTTTAGTTTGTTGTGGTAAGGGTTAGTTAGTGATGATTTAGAATAGCCGAAGTAATTTAGGTGAGTCTGGCATAGTTTGTTATGATTTGTACACCTTTTTTTTGTAATTTTAAGTTGATATGGTTTGTTTTGTTGTGGTAAGGGATAGTTGGGGGTGATTTACGGTAGCCGAAGTAATTTAGGTGATTCTGGTATAGTTTGTTATGATTTTTAGCATTTTTTTGTAATTTTAAAGTGATTGGGCTTAATTTGTTGCTGTAAAGTGTAGTTGGGGTAATTTTTGATAGCCGAAGTATTTTAGGTGAGTTTGGCATAGTTTGCTATGGTTAGTAGCATTTTTTTGTAATTTAAAAGTGATTGGGTTTAGTTTTTTGTGGTAAAGGTTAGTTGATGATGATTTAGAGTAGCCGAAGTAATTTAGGTGAGTCTGGCATAGTATGTTATGATTTGTACACCTTTTTTTGTAATTTTAAGATGATATGGTTTGGTTTCTTGTGGTAAGGGATAGTTGGGGGTGATTTACGGTAGCCAAAGTAATTTAGGTGATTCTGGTCTAGTTTGTTATGATTTTTAGCATTTTTTTGTAATTTTAAAGTGATTGGGCTTAGTTTGTTACTGTAAAGTGTTGTTGGGGGTGATTTTTGATAGCCGAAGTAATTTAGGTGAGTTTGGCATAGTTTGCTATGGTTAGTAGCATTTTTTGTAATTTAAAAGTGATTGGGTTTAGTTTGTTGTGGTAAGGGTGAGTTGGTGATGATTTAGAGTAGCCGAAGTAATTTAGGTGAGTCTGGCATAGTTTGTTATGATTTGTACACCTTTTTTTGTAATTTTAAGATGATATGGTTTGGTTTCTTGTGGTAAGGGATAGTTGGGGGTGATTTACGGTAGCCAAAGTAATTTAGGTGATTCTGGTCTAGTTTGTTATGATTTTTAGCATTTTTTTGTAATTTTAAAGTGATTGGGCTTAGTTTGTTACTGTAAAGTGTTGTTGGGGGTGATTTTTGATAGCCGAAGTAATTTAGGTGAGTTTGGCATAGTTTGCTATGGTTAGTAGCATTTTTTGTAATTTAAAAGTGATTGGGTTTAGTTTGTTGTGGTAAGGGTTAGTTGGTGATGATTTAGAGTAGCCGAAGTAATTTAGGTGAGTCTGGCATAATTTGTTATGATTTGTACACCTTTTTTTGTAATTTTAAGATGATATGGTTTGGTTTGTTGTGGTAAGGGATAGTTGGGGGTGATTTACGGTAGCCGAAGTAATTTAGGAGGTTCTGGTATAGTTTGTTATGATTTTTAGCTTTTTTTTGTAATTTTAAAGTGATTGGGCTTTGTTTGTTGCTGTAAAGTGTAGTTGGGGGTGATTTTGGATAGCCGAAGTAATTTAGGTGAGTTTGGCATAGTTTGCTATGGCTAGTAGCATTTTTTTGTAATTTAAAAATGATTGGGTTTAGTTTGTTGTGGTAAGGATTAGTTGGTGATGATTTAGAGTAGCCGAAGTAATTTAGGTGAGTCTGGCATAGTTTGTTATGATTTGTACACCTTTTTTTGTAATTTTAAGATGATATGGTTTGGTTTGTTGTGGTAAGGGATAGTTGGGGGTGTTTTAGGGTAGCCGAAGTAATTTAGGTGATTCTGGTATAGTTTGTTATGATTTTTAGCATTTTTTTGTAATTTTAAAATGATTGGGCTGAGTTTGTTGCTGTAAAGTGTAGTTGGGGGTGATTTTTCATATCCGAAATGATTTAGGTGAGTTTGGCATGGTTTGCTATGGTTAGTAGCATTTTTTTGTAATTTAAAATTGATTGGGTTTAGTTTGTTGTGGTAAGGGTTAATTGGTGATGATTTAGAGTAGCCGAAGTAATTTAGGTGAGTCTGGCATAGTTTGTTATGATTTGTACACCTTTTTTTGTAATTTTAAGATGATATAATTTGGTTTGTTGTGGTAAGGGATAGTTGGAGGTGATTTACGGTAGCCGAAGTAATTTAGGTGACTCTGGTATTTTTTGTTATGATTTTTAGCATTTTTTTGTAATTTTAAAGTGATTGGGCTTAGTCTGTTGCTGTAAAGTGTAGTTGGGGGTGATTTTTGATAGCCGAAGTAATTTAGGTGAGTTTGGCATAGTTTGCTATGGTTAGTGGCATTTAATTGTAATTTAATTTGTTAAGGTTAGTTGGTGATGATTTAGAGTAGCCGAAGTAATTTAGGTGAGTCTGGCATAGTTTGTTATAATTTGTACACCTTTTTTTGTAATTTTAAGATGATATGGTTTGGTTTGTTGTGGTAAGGGATAGTTGGGGGTGATTTACGGTAGCCGAAGTAATTTAGGTGATTCTGGTATAGGTTGTTATAATTTTTAGCATTTTTTTGTAATTTTAAAGTGATTGGGCTTAGTTTGTTGCTGTAAAGTGTAGTTGGGGGTGATTTTTGATAGCCGAAGTAATTTAGGTGAGTTTGGCATAATTTGCTATGGTTAGTAGCATTTTTTTGTAATTTAAAAGTGATTGGGTTTAGTTTGTTGGGGTAAGGGTTAGTTGGTGATAATTTAGAGTAGCCGAAGTAATTTAGGTGAGTCTGGCATAGTTTGTTATAATTTGTACACCTTTTTTTGTAATTTTAAGATGATATGGTTTGGTTTGTTGTGGTAAGGGATAGTTGGGGGTGATTTACGGTAGCCGAAGTAATTTAGGTGATTCTGGTATAGGTTGTTATGATTTTTAGCATTTTTTTGTAATTTTAAAGTGATTGGGCTTAGTTTGTTGCTGTAAAGTGTAGTTGGGGGTGATTTTTGATAGCCGAAGTAATTTAGGTGAGTTTGGCATAGTTTGCTATGGTTAGTAGCATTTTTTTGTAATTTAAAAGTGATTGGGTTTAGTTTGTTGTGGTAGGGGTTAGTTGGTGATGATTTAGAGTAGCCGAAGTAATTTAGGTGAGTCTGGCATAGTTTGTTACCTTTTTTTGTAATTTGAAGATGATATGGTTTGGTTTGTTGTGGTAAAGGATAGTTGGAGGTGATTTACGGTAGCCGAAGTAATTTAGGTGATTCTGGTATAGTTTGTTATGCTTTTTAGCATTTTTTTGTAATTTTAAACTGATTGGGCTTAGTTTGTTGCTGCAAAGTGTAGTTGGGGGTAATTTTTGATAGCCGAAGTAATTTAGGTGAGTTTGGCATAGTTTGCTATGGTTAGTAGCATTTTTTTGTAATTTAAAAGAGATTGGGTTTAGTTTGTTGTGGTAAGGGTTAGTTGGTGATGATTTAGAGTAGCCGAAGTAATTTAGGTGAGTCTGGCATAGTTTGTTATGATTTGTACACCTTTTTTTGTAATTTTAAGATGATATGGTTTGGTTTGTTGTGGTAAGGAATAGTTGGGGGTGATTTACGTTAGCCGAAGTAATTTAGGTGATTCTGGTATAGGTTGTTATGATTTTTAGCATTTTTTTGTAATTTTAAAGTGATTGGTCTTAGTTTGTTGCTGTAAAGTGTAGTTGGGGGTGATTTTTGATAGCCGAAGTAATTTAGGTGAGTTTGGCATAGTTTGCTATGGTTAGTAGCATATTTTTGTAATTTAAAAGTGACTGGGTTTAGTTTGTTGTGGTAAGGGTTAGTTGGTGATGATTTAGAGTAGCCGAAGTAATTTATGTGAGTCTGGCATAGTTTGTTATGATTTGTTCACCTTTTTTTGTAATTTTAAGATGATATGGTTTGGTTTGTTGTGGTAAGGGATTGTTGGGGGTGATTTACGGTAGCCGAAGTAATTTAGGTGATCCTGGTATAGTTTGTTATGAATTTTAAAATTTTTTTGTAATTTTAAAGTGATTGGGCTTAGTTTGTTGCTGTAAAGTGTAGTTGGGGGTGATTTTTGATAGCCGAAGTAATTTAGGTGAGTTTGGCATAGTTTGCTATGGTTAGTAGCATTTTTTTGTAATTTAAAATTGATTGGGTTTAGTTTGTTGTGGTAAGGGTTAGTTGGTGATGATTTCTTCTTCTGTGTTGCGGTGCGTTCCTATGTAGGACCGCTGCATTCAGGCCTTGCGGCCCATTATGCCCGCCCTTCTCTCCCCGCTCACCCTACTCAAGTCCTGACCTTTCTATGAAGCTCAGTATCTTGGGCCAGGGGAGCGTATGGAGCTCTTCAATAGGGACATGGTGTGTTCCTAGAAAATTTGCCCAACTGTGACTTAAAGGGCCACAGTTGGTCAACAGATGAATTGGAGTTTCCTCGTCTTCATTGCACAGCCGACATCTACGTTCCTCCGAGAGGCCCATGATGTAAAGATGTCGCTTTAGCTGGCAGTGTCCCCTTAGGACACCCAACAGCCTCCTCAGTCTAGTTCGACTGAGCTTAAGCATCCATCTCCGAGCTACCGGGCTGGCCACTCCCTTAATCAGGGACTTGGCCTGCCTCAGCCCGCTGATGTTCCTCCAGTAGGAGTCAAATTGAGACTTAAGCGCACTTTGCGTCCTCTGTCTCAAGTAACCCCCACTTACGCCGCACGAGGGCTGCGGGCCGAGATACGGCGTCTCTGCCGCCTCTCTGGCCAACTCATCAGTCTTTTCGTTACCTGCCATGCCCGTATGGCCTAGAACCCATACGACCGTGACAGCATTCACCTCTGCCAATCTTGACAGCGCGTGTCTACAGTCCAGCACCAATCTAGATCTCACCTCGTTTGAGTTGAGGGCCCCGATGGCCGCCTGACTGTCCGTACAAATGAAGATGTGGCTGCCCGAGTATTCTCTCTCGAGATTCTCCTGCGCACATCTCAGGATAGCGAACAATTCCGTTTGAAAAACGCTCGGGTAAGTCCCCAGCGGAACGGAAACTTCCACTCTGGGTGTTTTACCAAAGATGCCCGCGCCAGTACCCTCTCCCGTTTTGGACCCGTCTGTGTACCAGACTAGTCCTTTTGGCGTGAGCATATCTTCTCTTTTTATCCTCCTGTCCTCCCTTGATGGGATCCTGATCTTAAAAGGTTTATCGAAACGCCCGATGCTTTCCATATCGTCCCTGATCATCCCAGAGCACAAGTCATTGCACCCCGGGATGGATACGGGCCAATGTTAGGCTCCCTCTAGTCGCCCCCTCGTTTCCAACCTTAACTTTTTCACCGCCCTGAAGGCCTCGGCCCTAACCCTGAGGTGAAGGGGCTCGAGACCCAACAGGGCCTCCATCGCCGCGGTAGGCGTTGTTCTCAGAGCTCCGGTCACCATGAGGCATCCCAGTCTCTGAACCCGTCCCAGATTCGCCCTGATCGACTGCCGCTCCGTAGAGCGCCACCAGACCAAGGCACCGTATGTTACAATAGGTCTGACTATCGTAGTGTATAGCCAGAAAGACACCTGAGGTTGTAGACCCCATGTGCTGCCCCAGAACCGACGGCACGCCCAAAAGGTGGTCGTCGCCTTTCGCACTTGGCTTCCCACATGGTCAGTCCAAGAGAGTTTCGGATCCAAGGTTACCCCTAGATATTTAACCCTCTCGGCCAACTTTAGTGTGACGCCTTGGATACATGGCCACTGGACCGTTTCCACATTCCTTTTCCTGGTAAAGAGCATAAGTTCCATTTTCGACGGATTCATCAAAAGGCCCTTACTACCACACCACCTATTGACCATACCCAGGGCTCTTTGCATGAGCTCCGTGATTGGTCCCAAAAACTTTCCCTGTATAATTATACAGAGATCGTCCGCATATGCTTGCGCATATAACCCATTCTCATTAAGGTCCTCCAGCAGACCGTCCAGGAGAAGCGACCACAGGAGAGGAGAAAGAACTCCCCCCTGCGGACAGCCCCTCGCTACCACGGCCTGAGTGGAAGCCCCTCTCAGAGATGACTGAATGCGGCGTCCCTCGAGCATGCGCCGTATCCAGGTAACAATGGTCCGGTGAATGCCGTGCTTGAAGGCGGCGTCGCATAACGAGTCGAACGACGGATTGCTGAAGGCGCCTTCGACGTCAAGGAAGGCAGCTAGTGCTCATTCCTTCTTCAGAATGGCGTCCTCCGCTCTTGCAACTAGCTGGTGGAGCGCCGTTTCTGTGAACCGACCAGTTCTATAAGCGTGCTGGTTGGGATGGATGGGAAACGTGTGAAGAGCCCCATCTTTGATGTGCCTATCAACCAATCTCTCACTGAGTTTTAGCAAGAAGGAAGAGAGGCTGATAGGACGGAAGTCTTTCGGCTGGTCATGTTGCAATTTCCCAGCCTTAGGCATGAACACCACCTTTACCTGTCTCCAAGAAGGTGGGATGTGGCTCAGGGCGATAGACGCCCGGATAATGTGGTACAACGGACCGATAAGACACTCCCCAGCCTCCTGAAGGAGAGCCGGGAAGATCCCGTCTGGACCCGCCGCTTTGAACGGTGCGAACGTAGTGATCGCCCATCTTATTTTGTCGTAGGAAACGATCTCGGAGGCAGTGTGCCAGTCCCTAACCGGGCCGGACCACCGATCAGTCCCGTCATTGTTCTTTGTTGGTTCGAAAAAGTGCGTCTCCACGAGAAGCTCCAAGGCCGCCGCGTCTGAGTCCGTAAACGACCCGTACGGCAGCCTCAGAGCCCCCACGCGGGCGCTCCCCCCCAGAACTTTCCTTAACTTAGCAACTTCTGAAAGCCCTTCCATGTTCGCACAGAAGTTCCTCCAGCCGTCCCTTTTCCTCTTTTTTATGAGGCCTTTGAACCGTCGTTGGGAGTCCTTGTAGGATTCCCATTCCGGTTGCCGGTTAATGCGCATGGCCCGGTTCAACTTTTTCCTAGTTTTCCGTCTTAGCGCCTCTAGCTCACCATTCCACCATGGTGGTTGTTTATCCTGCCCCGTTCTCAAAGGGCAGTTCGACTCGAAGGAGAAAATTATGTCCCCACGAAGAGCGTCGACTTCATGGTCCAAATCCGCCCTCGTACGTGGTCTAATCCGTTTGTCACCAAGTTTCGCCTGTAAGTCCCTCCGGTAGGAGTTCCAATCAGTGGCCTTAGGGTTCCTGTACGTCCTAGTCGAGACGTCGATTTGGAGCGCTATTTTGAATTGTATGTACCGATGATCCGAGAGCGACGGCTCATCTAGTACCTTCCAATTCTTGATCCGCTGTGCGACCGTGCTGGAACACAGGGTAATGTCTATTACTTCCTTTCGTGCACTAGTCACGAAAGTGGGTTCGGATCCGCGGTTAGCGACCTCCAGCCCCGTAGAAGTAATGAATTCGAGCAGTGCTGATCCCCTCCTGTTGGTGTCGCTGCTTCCCCACACCGTGTGGTGTGAGTTCGCATCGCAGCCCACTATCAGGGACCAGGACTTATTCCTACAGAACTCCACTAGGTCACACAGATCCTGTGTCGGCGGAGGAGTCGGTGAATCAAACGGCAGGTACGCTGAGCACATTACAGCGCGTCTCTCGCCGATCTGATCAATTGTGACAGCCACCAGGTCTCGATGGCAGAACCCCGGTAGCTCCTGTGCCTGCACTTGTTTGTTGACAAGTACAGCTGCTCTCGGCCTTTCCGACTTACCCTGGAACACACAAATGTTACTACAGCTGACTCCGCGCACCTTGTCCCCTATGGAATAGGGTTCTTGAATGAGGGAGATGTGTGTCTGCCCCGCAGACAAGCGACGACTAAGTAAGCTAGTCGCCTCGTAGCTGCGGTGCAAGTTGATCTGGAGGCACGATAGCCCCGCCGCTATTGAATTAGCGACAGTGGCCATCAAGGCTCCTTGCGTGAAGCAGAGCCCGAGGGCGAAGGCGGTGCCGGAGAGACCGGATGGTCTCCCCGCCCCGCCCCCGAGCCCTCGGGCTCTTTATGTGATGGTGCAGCCCCACCGGAGGAGCCCAAGTCCCAAAAGCGGGCCTTGTGGACACCGGTGTACGCCGTCCATCCTGCATTTGCGAGGGCTTTGTAGGAGCCCTCGTCCACCCCTAGGATGACCCTAACCTGGTTGCCCACGGTTGAGGCATCGTAGGTCCTCTATGTACCCGTACGGAGGTCCGGATTTCGACGTGCCATGCGCTGAAGCGCTTGTGGCACCTTGTCAATAGTGGTCCTCAATGAGCAACCCACCTTTTTCGTCTTAGGTATCTGTTCCTGCTCTAACAAAACGAGAGCCGGAACGTCTCTAAGACAGCCAAGGCTGGTTTTTATCCAGGCCTTGAATTCTTCGTCGGCACAGGTCACCTTAATGGCGCCCTGCGCAGACCTTGTAAAGTCGTCGAAGCCGGGCAAGCGAAAGCCTTGAGGGAGCTCGTCGATCACCCGTTCCAACTCAGCTTCGATTGCGGCCGCCTCCTGTTCCGTGAGGGGTACCTCCGGGAATTTCTTCCCGACGATCGCCCCTCTCAGCCCAGATGCAGCCGCTTGAGCAAAGGAAGAAGGTCTCATGGCGATCCGCCTAGCCCTCTTCACCCGATCACCTGCCGGTGACGGAGTGCAGGAGGAAGGAAGGTACCGCTTGATCCCCCCCACCCTTGCCTGTGACGAGCCAGGTGCTGGTTCACTGGTTCCCTCAGAAGGAGGGAGACCCACAGTCCCGGCGGCCCTGGCTCGCGCGTTTTTACGCCGCTGCGCCTCACTTGGTCGCTTGCCGCGCATTTGTGGTTTTTCCGTTTTGTTATTTTTGTCCATGATCGTCCCACGAGTACCCAGGAAGGAAAGACCACTTCACCAGAGCCTGGTTTGGCAGAGCTAGGCTAAATACTCCAAGAGGACGCCCGGTGTCTCGGAGGCTCCGTTTGCGACACTGCTCCCCCAGTGCCATGCAGCCTTCAGCACGGATCGCCTAACACTTTAGCTTGGGGGGTTGGTTCGCGACGCGGCTTTAGCTCCGGGAAGCGAGGGTTTTAGTTCTCGTCCCGGAACGTATGGCCAGCGTTGGCTAGTGGTTCGCACCACCAGTCGTGCCCCTATCCACTACCTGGGGACACGCCCGCTAGGCTCCCAACCAACGGGTGGTGATGATTTAGTGTAGCAGAAGTAATTTATGTGAGTCTGGCATAGTTTGTTATGATTTGAACACCTTTTTTTGTAATTTTAAGATGATATGGTTTGGATTGTTGTGGTAAGGAATAGTTGGGGGTGATCTACGGTAGCCGAAGTAATTTAGGTGATTCTGGCATAATTTGTTATGATTTGTACACCTTTTTTTGTAATTTTGAGATGATATTGTTTGGTTTGTTGTGGTAAGGGATACTTGGGGGTGATTTACGGTAGCCGAAGTAATTTAGGTGATTCTGGTATAGTTTGTTATGATTTTTAGCATTTTTTTGTAATTTTAAAGTGATTGGGCTTAGTTTGTTGCTGTAAAGTGTAGTTGGGGTTGATTTTTGATAGCCGAAGTAATTTTGGTAAGTTTGGCATAGTTTGCTATGGTTAGTAGCATTTTTTTGTAATTTAAAGGTGATTGGGTTTAGTTTGTTGTGGTAAGGGTTAGTTGGTGATAATTTAGAGTAGCCAAAGTAATTTAGGTGATTCTGGCATAATTTGTTATGATTTGTACACCTTTTTTTGTAATTTTGGGATGATATGGTTTGGTTTGTTGTGGTAAGGGATAGTTGGGGGTGATTTACGGTAGCCGAAGTAATTTAGGTGATTCTGGTATAGTTTGTTATGATTTTTAGCATTTTTTTGTAATTTTAAAGTGATTGGGCTTAGTTTGTTGCTGTAATGTGTAGTTGGGGGTGATTTTTGATAGCCGAAGTAATTTAGGTGAGTTTGGCATAGTTTGCTATGGTTAGTAGCATTTCTTTTTATTTAAAAGTGATTGGGTTTAGTTTGTTGTGGTAAGGGTTAGTTGGTGATAATTTAGAGTAGCCGAAGTAATTTAGGTGAGTCTGGCATAGTTTGTTATGATTTGTACACCTTTTTTGTAATTTTAAAATGATATGGTTTGGTTTGTTGTGGTAAGGGATAGTTGGGGGTGATTTACGGTAGCCGAAGTAATTTAGGTGATTCTGGTATAGTTTGTTATAATTTTTAGCATTTTTTTGTAATTTTAAAGTAATTGGGCTTAGTTTGTTGCTGTAAAGTGTAGTTGGGGTTGATTTTTGATAGCCGAAGTAATTTTGGTAAGTTTGGCATAGTTTGCTATGGTTAGTAGCATTTTTTTGTAATTTAAAGGTGATTGGGTTTAGTTTGTTGTGGTAAGGGTTAGTTGGTGATGATTTAGAGTAGCCAAAGTAATTTAGGTGATTCTGGCATAATTTGTTATGATTTGTACACCTTTTTTTGTAATTTTGGGGTGATATGGTTTGGTTTGTTGTGGTAAGGGATAGTTGGCGGTGATTTACGGTAGCCGAAGTAATTTAGGTGATTCTGGTATAGTTTGTTATGATTTTTAGCATTTTTTTGTAATTTTAAAGTGATTGGGCTTAGTTTGTTGCTGTAAAGTGTAGTTGGGGGTGATTTTTGATAGCCGAAGTAATTTAGGTGAGTTTGGCATAGTTTGCTATGGTTAGTAGCATTTCTTTTTATTTAAAAGTGATTGGGTTTAGTTTGTTGTGGTAAGGCTTAGTTGGTGATAATTTAGAGTAGCCGAAGTAATTTAGGTGAGTCTGGCATAGTTTGTTATGATTTGTACACCTTTTTTGTAATTTTAAAATGATATGGTTTGGTTTGTTGTGGTAAGGGATAGTTGGGGGTGATTTACGGTAGCCGAAGTAATTTAGGTGATTCTGGTATAGTTTGTTATGATTTTTAGCATTTTTTTGTAATTTTAAAGTGATTGGGCTTAGTTTGTTGCTGTAAAGTGTAGTTGGGGGTGATTTTTGATAGCCGAAGTAATTTAGGTGAGTGTGGCATAGTTTGCTATGGTTAGTAGCATTTTTTTGTAATTTAAAATTGATTGGGTTCAGTTTGTTGTGGTAAGGGTTAGTTGGTGATGATTTAGAGTAGCCGAAGTAATTTAGGTCAGTCTGGCATAGTTTGTTATGATTTGTACACCTTTTTTTGTAATTTTAAGATGATATGGTTTGGTTTGTTGTGGTAAGGGATAGTTGGGGGTGATTTACGGTAGCCGAAGTAATTTAGGTGATTCTGGTATAGTTTGTTATGATTTTTAGCATTTTTTTGTTATTTTAAAGTGATTGGGCTTAGTTTGTTGCTGTAAAGTGTAGTTGGGGTTGATTTTTGATAGCCGAAGTAATTTTGGTAAGTTTGGCATAGTTTGCTATGGTTAGTAGCATTTTTTTGTAATTTAAAGGTGATTGGGTTTAGTTTGATGTGGTAAGGGTTAGTTGGTGATGATTTAGAGTAGCCGAAGTAATTTAGGTGATTCTGGCATAATTTGTTATGATTTGTACACCTTTTTTTGTAATTTTGGGATGATATGGTTTGGTTTGTTGTGGTAAGGGATAGTTGGGGGTGATTTGCGGTAGCCGAAGTAATTTAGGTGATTCTGGTATAGTTTGTTATGATTTTTAGCATTTTTTTGTAATTTTAAAGTGATTGGGCTTAGTTTGTTGCTGTAAAGTGTAGTTGGGGGTGATTTTTGATAGCCGAAGTAATTTAGGTGAGTTTGGCATAGTTTGCTATGGTTAGTAGCATTTTTTTTTATTTAAAAGTGATTGGGTTTAGTTTGTTGTGGTAAGGGTTAGTTGGTGATAATTTAGAGTAGCCGAAGTAATTTAGGTGAGTCTGGCATAGTTTGTTATGATTTGTACACCTTTTTTGTAATTTTATAATGATATGGTTTGGTTTGTTGTGGTAAGGGATAGTTGGGGGTGATTTACGGTAGCCGAAGTAATTTAGGTGATTCTGGTATAGTTTGTTATGATTTTTAGCATTTTTTTGTAATTTTAAAGTGATTGGGCTTAGTTTGTTGCTGTAAAGTGTAGTTGGGGGTGATTTTTGATAGCCGAAGTAATTTAGGTGAGTGTGGCATAGTTTGCTATGGTTAGTAGCATTTTTTTGTAATTTAAAAGTGATTGGGTTCAGTTTGTTGTGGTAAGGGTTAGTTGGTGATGATTTAGAGTAGCCGAAGTAATTTAGGTCAGTCTGGCATAGTTTGTTATGATTTGTACACTTTTTTTTGTAATTTTAAGATGATATGGTTTGGTTTGTTGTGGTAAGGGATAGTTGGGGGTGATTTACGGTAGCCGAAGTAATTTAGGTGATTCTGGTATAGTTTGTTATGATTTTTAGCATTTTTTTGTAATTTTAATGTGATTGGGCTTAGTTTGTTGCTGTAAAGTGTAGTTGGGGGTGATTTTTGATAGCCGAAGTAATTTAGGTGAGTCTGGCATAGTTTGTTATGATTTGTACAACTTTTTTGTAATTTTAAGATGATATGGTTTGGTTTGTTGTGGTAAGGGATAGTTGGGGGTGATTGACGGTAGCCGAAGTAATTTAGGTGATTCTGGTATAGTTTGTTATGATTTTTAGCATTTTTTTGTAATTTTAAAGTGATTGGGCTTAGTTTGTTGCTGTAAAGTGTAGTTGGGGGTGATTTTTGATAGCCGAAGTAATTTAGGTGAGTGTGGCAAAGTTTGCTATGGTTAGTAGCATTTTTTTGTAATTTAAAAGTGATTGGGTTCAGTTTGTTGTGGTAAGGGTTAGTTGGTGATGATTTAGAGTAGCCGAAGTAATTTAGGTCAGTCTGGCATAGTTTGTTATGATTTGTACACCTTTTTTTGTAATTTTAAGATGATATGGTTTGGTTTGTTGTGGTAAGGGATAGTTGGGGGTGATTTACGGTAGCCGAAGTAATTTAGGTGATTCTGGTGTAGTTTGTTATGATTTTTACCATTTTTTTGTAATTTTAATGTAATTGGGCTTAGTTTGTTGCTGTAAAGTGTAGTTGGGGGTGATTTTTGATAGCCGAAGTAATTTAGGTGAGTGTGGCATAGTTTGCTATGGTTAGTAGCATTTTTTTGTAATTTAAAAGTGATTGGGTTTAGTTTGTTGTGGTAAGGGTTAGTTGGTGATGATTTAGAGTAGCCGAAGTAATTTAGGTGAGTCTGGCATAGTTTGTTATGAATTGTACACCTTTTTTTGTAATTTTAAGATGATATGGTTTGGTTTGTTGTGGTAAGGGATAGTTGGGGGTGATTTACGGTATCCGAAGTAATTTAGGTGATTCTGGTATAGTTTGTTATGATTTTTAGCATTTTTTTGTAATTTTAAAGTGATTGGGCTTAGTTTGTTGCTGTAAAGTGTAGTTGGGGGTGATTTTTGATAGCCGAAGTAATTTAGGTGAGTGTGGCATAGTTTGCTATGGTTAGTAGCATTTTTTTGTAATTTAAAAGTGATTGGGTTCAGTTTGTTGTGGTAAGGGTTAGTTGGTGATGATTTAGAGTAGCCGAAGTAATTTAGGTCAGTCTGGCATAGTTTGTTATGATTTGTACACTTTTTTTTGTAATTTTAAGATGATATGGTTTGGTTTGTTGTGGTAAGGGATAGTTGGGGGTGATTTACGGTAGCCGAAGTAATTTAGGTGATTCTGGTATAGTTTGTTATGATTTTTAGCATTTTTTTGTAATTTTAATGTGATTGGGCTTAGTTTGTTGCTGTAAAGTGTAGTTGGGGGTGATTTTTGATAGCCGAAGTAATTTAGGTGAGTCTGGCATAGTTTGTTATGATTTGTACACCTTTTTTGTAATTTTAAGATGATATGGTTTGGTTTGTTGTGGTAAGGGATAGTTGGGGGTGATTTACGGTAGCCGAAGTAATTTAGGTGATTCTGGTATAGTTTGTTATGATTTTTAGCATTTTTTTGTAATTTTAAAGTGATTGGGCTTAGTTTGTTGCTGTAAAGTGTAGTTGGGGGTGATTTTTGATAGCCGAAGTAATTTAGGTGAGTGTGGCATTGTTTGCTATGGTTAGTAGCATTTTTTTGTAATTTAAAAGTGATTGGGTTCAGTTTGTTGTGGTAAGGGTTAGTTGGTGATGATTTAGAGTAGCCGAAGTAATTTAGGTCAGTCTGGCATAGTTTGTTATGATTTGTACACCTTTTTTTGTAATTTTAAGATGATATGGTTTGGTTTGTTGTGGTAAGGGATAGTTGGGGGTGATTTACGGTAGCCGAAGTAATTTAGGTGATTCTGGTATAGTTTGTTATGATTTTTACCATTTTTTTGTAATTTTAATGTAATTGGGCTTAGTTTGTTGCTGTAAAGTGTAGTTGGGGGTGATTTTTGATAGCCGAAGTAATTTAGGTGAGTGTGGCATAGTTTGCTATGGTTAGTAGCATTTTTTTGTAATTTAAAAGTGATTGGGTTTAGTTTGTTGTGGTAAGGGTTAGTTGGTGATGATTTAGAGTAGCCGAAGTAATTTAGGTGAGTCTGGCATAGTTTGTTATGATTTGTACACCTTTTTTTGTAATTTTAAGATGATATGGTTTGGTTTGTTGTGGTAAGGGATAGTTGGGGGTGATTTTCGGTATCCGAAGTAATTTAGGTGATTCTGGTATAGTTTGTTATGATTTTTAGCATTTTTTTGTAATTTTAAAGTGATTGGGCTTAGTTTGTTACTGTAAAGTGTAGTTGGGTGTGATTTTTGATAGCCGAAGTAATTTAGGTAAGTTTGGCATAGTTTGCTATGGTTAATAGCATTTTTTTATAATTTAAAAGTGATTGGGTTTAGTTTGTAGTGGTAAGGGTTAGTTGGTGATGATTTAAAGTAGCCGAAGTAATTTAGGTGATTCTGGCATAATTTGTTATGATTTGTACACCTTTTTTTGTAATTTTGAGATGATTTGGTTTGGTTTGTTGTGGTAAGGGATAGTTGGGGGTGATTTACGGTAGCCGAAGTAATTTAGGTGATTCTGGTATAGTTTGTTATGATTTGTACACCTTTTTTTGTAATTATAAAATGATATGGTTTGGTTTGTTGTGGTAAGGGATAGTTGGGGGTGATTTACGGTAGCCGAAGTAATTTAGGTGATTCTGGTATAGTTTGTTATGATTTTTAGCATTTTTTTGTAATTTTAAAGTGATTGGGCTTAGTTTGTTACTGTAAAGTGTAGTTGGGGGTGATTTTTGATAGCCGAAGTAATTTAGGTGAGTTTGGCATAGTTTGCTATGGTTAGTAGCATTTTTTTGTAATTTAAAAGTGATTGGGTTTAGTTTGTTGTGGTAAGGGTTAGTTGGTAATGATTTAGAGTAGCCGTAGTAATTTACGTGAGTCTGGCATAGTTTGTTATGATTTGTACACCTTTTTTTGTAATTTTAAGATGATATGGTTTGGTTTGTTGTGGTAAGGGATAGTTGGGGTGATTTACTGTAGCCGAAGTAATTTAGGTGATTCTGGTATAGTTTGTTATGATTTTTAGCATTTTTTTGTAATTTTAAAGTGATTGGGCTTAGTTTGTTGCTGTAAAGTGTAGTTGGGGGTGATTTTTGATAGCCGAAGTAATTTAGATGAGTTGGGCATAGTTTGCTATGGTTAGTAGCATTTTTTTGTAATTTAAAAGTGATTGGGTTTAGTTTGTTGTGGTAAGGGTTAGTTGGTGATGATTTAGAGTAGCCGAAGTAATTTATGTGAGTCTGGCATAGTTTGTTATGATTTGTACACCTTTTTTGTAATTTTAAGATGATATGGTTTGGTTTGTTGTGGTAAGGGATAGTTGGGGGTGATTTACGGTAGCCGAAGTAATTTAGGTGATTTTGGTATAGCTTGTTATAATTTTTAGCATTTTTTTGTAACTTTAAAGCGATTGGGCTAAGTTTGTTGCTGTAAAGTGTAGTTGGGGGTGATTTTTGATAGCCGAAGTAATTTTGGTAAGTTTGGCATAGTTTGCTATGGTTAGTAGCATTTTTTTGTAATTTAAAATTGATTGGGTTTAGTTTGTTGTGGTAAGGGTTAGTTGGTGATGATTTAGAGTAGCCGAAGTAATTTAGGTGATTCTGGCATAATTTGTTATGATTTGTACACCTTTTTTTGTAATTTTGGGATGATATGGTTTGGTTTGTTGTGGTAAGGGATAGTTGGGGGTGATTTACGGTAGCCGAAGTAATTTAGGTGATTCTGGTATAGTTTGTTATGATTTTTAGCATTTTTTTGTAATTTTAAAGTGATTGGGCTTAGTTTGTTCCTGTAAAGTGTAGTTGGGGGTGATTTTTGATAGCCGAAGTAATTTAGGTGAGTTTGGCATAGTTTGCTATGGTTAGTAGCATTTTTTTGTAATTTAAAAGTGATTGGGTTTAGTTTGTTGTGGTAAGGGTTAGTTGGTGATGATTTAGAGTAGCCGAAGTAATTTAGGTGAGTCTGGCATAGTTTGTTATGATTTGTACACCTTTTTTTGTAATTTTAAGATGATATGATTTGGTTTGTTGTGGTAAGGGATAGTTGGGGTGATTTACGGTAGCCGAAGTAATTTAGGTGATTCTGGTATAGTTTGTTATGATTTTTAGCATTTTTTTGTAATTTTAAAGTGATTGGGCTTAGTTTGTTGCTGTAAAGTGTAGTTGAGGGTGATTTTTGATAGCCGAAGTAATTTTGGTAAGTTTGGCATAGTTTGCTATGGTTAGTAGCATTTTTTTGTAATTTAAAAGTGATTGGGTTTAGTTTGTTGTGGTAAGGGTTAGTTGGTGATGATTTAGAGTAGCCGAAGTAATTTAGGTGAGTCTGGCATAGTTTGTTATGATTTGTACACCTTTTTTTTGTAATTTTAAGATGATATGGTTTGGTTTGTTGTGGTAAGGGATAGTTGGGGCTGATTTACGGTAGCCGAAGTAATTTAGGTGATTCTGGTATAGTTTGTTATGATTTTTAGCATTTTTTTGTAATTTTAAAGTGATTGGGCTTAGTTTGTTGCTGTAAAGTGTAGTTGGGGGTGATTTTTGATAGCCGAAGTAATTTAGGTGAGTTTGGCATAGTTTGCTATGGTTAGTAGCATTTCTTTTTATTTAAAAGTGATTGGGTTTAGTTTGTTGTGGTAAGGGTTAGTTGGTGATAATTTAGAGTAGCCGAAGTAATTTAGGTGAGTCTGGCATAGTTTGTTATGATTTGTACACCTTTTTTGTAATTTTAAGATGATATGGTTTGGTTTGTTGTGGTAAGGGATAGTTGGAGGTGATTTATGGTAGCCGAAGTAATTTAGGTGATTCTGGTATAGTTTGTTATGATTTTTAGCATTTTTTTGTAATTTTAAAGTGAATGGGCTTAGTTTGTTGCTGTAAAGTGTAGTTTGGGTGATTTTTGATAGCCGAAGTAATTTAGGTGAGTTTGGCATAGTTTGCTATGGTTAGTAGCATTTTTTTGTAATTTAAATGTGATTGGGTTTAGTTTGTTGTGGTAAGGGTTAGTTGGTGATGATTTAGAGTAGCCGAAGTAAATTAGGTGAGTCTGGCATAGTTTGTTATGATTTGTACACCTTTTTTTGTAATTTTAAGATGATATGATTTGGTTTGTTGTGGTAAGGGATAGTTGGGGTGATTTACGGTAGCCGAAGTAATTTAGGTGATTCTGGTATAGTTTGTTATGATTTTTAGCATTTTTTTGTAATTTTAAAGTGATTGGGCTTAGTTTGTTGCTGTAAAGTGTAGTTGGGGGTGATTTTTGATAGCCGAAGTAATTTAGGTGAGTTTGGCATAGTTTGCTATGGTTAGTAGCATTTTTTTGTAATTGAAAAGTGATTGGGTTTAGTTTGTTGTGGTAAGGGTTCGTTGGTGATGATTTAGAGTAGCCGTAGTAATTTAGGTGAGTCTGGCATAGTTTGTTATGATTTGTACACCTTTTTTTGTAATTTTAAGATGATATGGTTTGGTTTGTTGTGGTAAGGGATAGTTGGGGTGATTTACGGTAGCCGAAGTAATTTAGGTGATTCTGGTATAGTTTGTTATGATTTTTAGCATTTTTTTGTAATTTTAAAGTGATTGGGCTTAGTTTGTTGCTGTAAAGTGTAGTTGGGGGTGATTTTTGATAGCCGAAGTAATTTAGATGAGTTGGGCATAGTTTGCTATGGTTAGTAGCATTTTTTTGTAATTTAAAAGTGATTGGGTTTAGTTTGTTATGGAAAGGGTTAGTTGGTGATGATTTAGAGTAGCCGAAGTAATTTATGTGAGTCTGGCATAGTTTGTTATGATTTGTACACCTTTTTTTTTGTAATTTTAAGATGATATGGTTTGGTTTGTTGTGGTAAGGGATAGTTGGGGGTGATTTACAGTAGCCGAAGTAATTTAGGTGATTCTGGTATAGTTTGTTGTAATTTTTAGCATTTTTTTGTAATTTTAAAGTGATTGGGCTTAGTTTGTTGCTGTAAAGTGTAGTTGGGGGTGATTTTTGATAGCCGAAGTAATTTAGGTGAGTTTGGCATAGTTTGCTATGGTTAGTAGCATTTCTTTTTATTTAAAAGTGATTGGGTTTAGTTTGTTGTGGTAAGGGTTAGTTGGTGATAATTTAGAGTAGCCGAAGTAATTTAGGTGAGTCTGGCATAGTTTGTTATGATTTGTACACCTTTTTTGTAATTTTAAGATGATATGGTTTGGTTTGTTGTGGTAAGGGATAGTTGGGGGTGATTTATGGTAGCCGAAGTAATTTAGGTGATTCTGGTATAGTTTGTTATTATTTTTAGCATTTTTTTGTAATTTTAAAGTGATTGGGCTTAGTTTGTTACTGTAAAGTGTAGTTGAGGGTGATTTTTGATAGCCGAAGTAATTTAGGTGAGTTTGGCATAGTTTGCTATGGTTAGTAGAATTTTTTTGTAATTTAAAAGTGATTGGGTTTAGTTTGTTGTGGTAAGGGTTAGTTGGTGATGATTTAGAGTAGCCGAAGTAATTTAGGTGAGTCTGGCATAGTTTGTTATGATTTGTACACCTTTTTTGTAATTTTAAGATGATATGGTTTGGTTTGTTGTGGTAAGGGATAGTTGGGGGTGATTTATGGTAGCCGAAGTAATTTAGGTGATTCTGGTATAGTTTGTTATGATTTTTAGCATTTTTTTGTGATTTTAAAGTGAATGGGCTTAGTTTGTTGCTGTAAAGTGTAGTTGGGGTGATTTTTGATAGCCAAAGTAATTTAGGTGAGTTTGGCATAGTTTGCTATGGTTAGTAGCATTTTTTTGTAATTTAAAAGTGATTGGGTTTAGTTTGTTGTGGTAAGGGTTAGTTGGTGATGATTTAGAGTAGCCGAAGTAATTTAGGTGAGTCTGGCATAGTTTGTTATGATTTGTACACCTTTTTTTGTAATTTTGAGATGATATGGTTTGGTTTGTTGTGGTAAGGGATAGTTGGGGGTGATTTACGGTAGCCGAAGTAATTTAGGTGATTCTGGTATAGTTTGTTATGATTTGTAGCATTTTATTGTAATTTTATAGTGATTGGGCTTAGTTTGTTGCTGTAAAGTGTAATTGGGGGTGATTTTTGATAGCCGAAGTAATTTAGGTGAGTTTGGCATATTTTGCAAAGGTTAGTAGCATTTTTTTGTAATTTAAATGTGATTGGGTTTAGTTTGTTGTGGTAAGGGTTAGTTGGTGATGATTTATGGCAGCCGAAGTAATTTAGGTAAGTTTTACATAGTTTGCCATGGTTACTAGCATTTTTTTGTAATTTAAAAATGATTGGGTTTAGTTGGTTGTGGTAAGGGTTAGTTGGTAATGATTTAGAGTAGCCGATGTTATTTAGGTGATTCTGGCATAATTTGTTATGATTTGTACACCTTTTTTTTAATTTTAAGATGATATGGTTTGGTTTGTTGTGGTAAGGGATAGTTGGGGGTGATTTACGGTAGCCGAAGTAATTTAGGTGATTCTGGTATAGTTTGTTATGATTTTTAGAATTTATTAGTAACTTTAAAGTGATTGGGCTTAGTTTGTTGCTGTAAAGTGTAGTTGGGGGTGATTTTTGATAGCCGAAGTAATTTAGGTGAGTTTGGCATAGTTTGCTATGGTTAGTAGCATTTCTTTTTATTTAAAAGTGATTGGGTTTAGTTTGTTGTGGTAAGGGTTAGTTGGTGATGATTTAGAATAGCCGAAGTAATTTAGGTGAGTCTGGCATAGTTTGTTATGATTTGTACACCTTTTTTTGTAATTTTAAGATGATATGGTTTGGTTTGTTGTGGTAAGGGATAGTTGGGTTGATTTACGGTAGCCGAAGTAATTTAGGTGATTCTGGTATAGTTTGTTATGATTTTTAGCATTTTTTTGTAATTTTAAAGTGATTGGTCTTAGTTTGTTGCTGTAAAGTGTAGTTGGGGGTGATTTTTGATAGCCGAAGTAATTTAGATGAGTTGGGCATAGTTTGCTATGGTTAGTAGCATTTTTTTGTAATTTAAAAGTGATTGGGTTTAGTTTGTTGTGGTAAGGGTTAGTTGGTGATGATTTAGAGTAGCCGAAGTAATTTATGTGAGTCTGGCATAGTTTGTTATGATTTGTACACCTTTTTTGTAATTTTAAGATGATATGGTTTGGTTTGTTGTGGTAAGGGATAGTTGGGGGTGATTTACGGTAGCCGAAGTAATTTAGGTGATTCTGGTATAGCTTGTTATAATTTTTAGCATTTTTTTGTAACTTTAAAGTGATTGGGCTAAGTTTGTTGCTGTAAAGTGTAGTTGGGGGTGATTTTTGATAGCCGAAGTAATTTAGGTGAGTTTGGCATATTTTGCTATGGTTAGTAGCATTTTTTTGTAATTTAAAAGTGATTGGGTTTAGTTTGTTGTGGTAAGGGTTAGTTGGTGATGATTTAGAGTAGCCGAAGTAATTTAGGTGAGTCTGGCATAGTTTGTTATGATTTGTACACCTTTTTTTTGTAATTTTAAGATGATATGGTTTGGTTTGTTGTGGTAAGGGATAGTTGGGGGTGATTTATAGTAGCCGAAGTAATTTAGGTGATTCTGGTATAGTTTGTTATGATTTGTACACCTTTTTTTGTAATTATAAAATGATATGGTTTGGTTTGTTGTGGTAAGGGATAGTTGGGGGTGATTTACGGTAGCCGAAGTAATTTAGGTGATTCTGGTATAGTTTGTTATGATTTTTAGCATTTTTTTGTAATTTTAAAGTGATTGGGCTTAGTTTGTTGCTGTAAAGTGTAGTTGGGGGTGATTTTTGATAGCCGAAGTAATTTAGGTGAGTTTGGCATAGTTTGCTATGGTTAGTAGCATTTTTTTGTAATTTAAAAGTGATTGGGTTTAGTTTGTTGTGGTAAGGGTTAGTTGGTGATGATTTAGAGTAGCCGAAGTAATTTAGGTGTGTCTGGCATAGTTTGTAGTGACTTGTATACCTTTTTTTGTAATTTTAAGATGATATGGTTTGGTTTGTTGTGGTAAGGGATAGTTGGGGGTGATTTACAGTAGCCGAAGTAATTTAGGTGATTCTGATATAGTTTGTTGTAATTTTTAGTATTTTTTTGTAATTTTAAAGTGATTGGGCTTAGTTTGTTGCTGTAAAGTGTAGTTGGGTGTGATTTTTGATAGCCGAAGTAATTTAGGTTAGTTTGGCATAGTTTGCTATGGTTAGTAGCATTTTTTTGTAATTTAAAAGTGATTGGGTTTAGTTTGTTGTGGTAAGGGTTACTTGGTGAAGATTTAGAGTAGCCGAAGTAATTTAGGTGAGTCTGGCATAGTTTGTTATAATTTGTACACCTTTTTTTGTAATTTTAAAATGATATAGTTTGGTTTGTTGTGTTAAGGGATAGTTGGGTTGATTTACGGTAGCCGAAGTAATTTAGGTGATTCTGGTATAGTTTGTTATGATTTTTAGCATTTTTTTGTAATTTTAAAGTGATTGGGCTTAGTTTGTTGCTCTAAAGTGTAGTTGGGGGTGATTTTGATAGCCGAAGTAATTTAGGTGAGTTTGGCATAGTTTGCTATGGTTAGTAGCATTTTTTTGTAATTTAAATGTGATTGGGTTTAGTTTGTTGTGGTAAGGGTTAGTTGGTGATGATTTAGAATAGCCGAAGTAATTTAGGTGAGTCTGGCATAGTTTGTTATGATTTGTACACCTTTTTTTGTAATTTTAAGATGATATGGTTTGGTTTGTTGTGGTAAGGGATAGTTGGGTTGATTTACGGTAGCCGAAGTAATTTAGGTGATTCTGTTATAGTTTGTTATGATTTTTAGCATTTTTTTGTAATTATAAAGTGATTGGGCTTAGTTTGTTGCTCTAAAGTGTAGTTGGGGGTGATTTTGATAGCCGAAGTAATTTAGGTGAGTTTGGCATAGTTTGCTATGGTTAGTAGCATTTTTTTGTAATTTAAAAGTGATTGGGTTTAGTTTGTTGTGGTAAGGTTTAGTTGGTGATGATTTAGAGTAGCCGAAGTAATTTAGGTGAGTCTGGCATAGTTTGTTATGATTTGTACACCTTTTTTTGTAATTTTAAGATGATATGGTTTGGTTTGTTGTGGTAAGGGATAGTTGGGGGTGATTTACGATAGCCGAAGTAATTTAGGTGATTCTGGTATAGTTTGTTACGATTTTTAGCATTTTTTGTAATTTTAAAGTGATTGGGCTTAGTTTGTTGCTGTAAAGTGTAGTTGGGGGTGATTTTTGATAGCCGAAGTAATTTAGGTGAGTTTGTCATAGTTTGCTATGTTTAGTAGCATTTTTTTGTAATTTAAAAGTGATTGGGTTTAGTTTGTTGTGGTAAGGGTTAGTTGGTGATGATTTAGATTAGCCGAAGTAATTTAGGTGAGTCTGGCATAATTTGTTATGATTTGTACACCTTTTTTTGTAATTTTAAGATGATATGGTTTGGTTTGTTGTGGTAAGGGGTAGTTGGGGGTGATTTACGGTAGCCGAAGTAATTTAGGTTATTCTGGTATAGTTTGTTATGATTTTTAGCATTTTTTTTTAATTTTAAAGTGATTGGGCTTAGTTTGTTGCTGTAAAGTGTAGTTGGGGGTGATTTTTGATAGCCGAAGTAATTTAGGTGAGTTTGGCATAGTTTGCTATGGTTAGTAGCATTTTTTTGTAATTTAAAAGTGATTGGGTATAGTTTGTTGTGGTAAGGGTTAGTTGGTGATGATTTAGAGTAGCCGAAGTAATTTAGGTGAGTCTGGCATAGTTTGTTATGATTTGTACACCTTTTTTTGTAATTTTAAGAGGATATGGTTTGGTTTGTTGTAGTAAGGGATAGTTGGGGGTGATTTACGGTAGCCGAAGTAATTTATGTGATTCTGGTATAGTTTGTTATGATTTTTAGCATTTTTTTGTGATTTTAAAGTGAATGGGCTTAGTTTGTTGCTGTAAAGTGTAGTTGGGGTGATTTTTGATAGCCAAAGTAATTTAGGTGAGTTTGGCATAGTTTGCTATGGTTAGTAGCATTTTTTTGTAATTTAAAAGTGATTGGGTTTAGTTTGTTGTGGTAAGGGTTAGTTGGTGATGATTTAGAGTAGCCGAAGTAATTTAGGTGAGTCTGGCATAGTTTGTTATGATTTGTACACCTTTTTTTGTAATTTTGAGATGATATGGTTTGGTTTGTTGTGGTAAGGGATAGTTGGGGGTGATTTACGGTAGCCGAAGTAATTTAGGTGATTCTGGTATAGTTTGTTATGATTTGTAGCATTTTTTTGTAATTTTATAGTGATTGGGCTTAGTTTGTTGCTGTAAAGTGTAATTGGGGGTGATTTTTGATAGCCGAAGTAATTTAGGTGAGTTTGGCATATTTTGCAAAGGTTAGAAGCATTTTTTTGTAATTTAAATGTGATTGGGTTTAGTTTGTTGTGGTAAGGGTTAGTTGGTGATGATTTATGGCAGCCGAAGTAATTTAGGTAAGTTTGACATAGTTTGCCATGGTTACTAGCATTTTTTTGTAATTTAAAAATTATTGGGTTTAGTTGGTTGTGGTAAGGGTTAGTTGGTAATGATTTAGAGTAGCCGATGTTATTTAGGTGATTCTGGCATAATTTGTTATGATTTGTACACCTTTTTTTTAATTTTAAGATGATATGGTTTGGTTTGTTGTGGTAAGGGATAGTTGGGGGTGATTTACGGTAGCCGAAGTAATTTAGGTGATTCTGGTATAGTTTGTTATGATTTTTAGAATTTATTAGTAACTTTAAAGTGATTGGGCTTAGTTTGTTGCTGTAAAGTGTAGTTGGGGGTGATTTTTGATAGCCGAAGTAATTTAGGTGAGTTTGGCATAGTTTGCTATGGTTAGTAGCATTTATTTTTATTTAAAAGTGATTGGGTTTAGTTTGTTGTGGTAAGGGTTAGTTGGTGATGATTTAGAATAGCCGAAGTAATTTAGGTGAGTCTGGCATAGTTTGTTATGATTTGTACACCTTTTTTTGTAATTTTAAGATGATATGGTTTGGTTTGTTGTGGTAAGGGATAGTTGGGTTGATTTACGGTAGCCGAAGTAATTTAGGTGATTCTGGTATAGTTTGTTATGATTTTTAGCATTTTTTTGTAATTTTAAAGTGATTGGGCTTAGTTTGTTGCTGTAAAGTGTAGTTGGGGGTGATTTTTGATAGCCGAAGTAATTTAGATGATTTGGGCATAGTTTGCTATGGTTAGTAGCATTTTTTTGTAATTTAAAAGTGATTGGGTTTAGTTTGTTGTGGTAAGGGTTAGTTGGTGATGATTTAGAGTAGCCGAAGCAATTTATGTGAGTCTGGCATAGTTTGTTATGATTTGTACACCTTTTTTGTAATTTTAAGATGATATGGTTTGGTCTGTTGTGGTAAGGGATAGTTGGGGGTGATTTACGGTAGCCGAAGTAATTTAGGTGATTCTGGTATAGCTTGTTATAATTTTTAGCATTTTTTTGTAACTTTAAAGTGATTGGGCTAAGTTTGTTGCTGTAAAGTGTAGTTGGGGGTGATTTTTGATAGCCGAAGTAATTTAGGTGAGTTTGGCATATTTTGCTATGGTTAGTAGCATTTTTTTGTAATTTGAAAGTGATTGGGTTTAGTTTGTTGTGGTAAGGGTTAGTTGGTGATGATTTAGAGTAGCCGAAGTAATTTAGGTGAGTCTGGCATAGTTTGTTATGATTTGTACACCTTTTTTTGTAATTTTAAGATGATATGGTTTGGTTTGTTGTGGTAAGGGATAGTTGGGGGTGATTTACAGTAGCCGAAGTAATTTAGGTGAATCTGGTATAGTTTGTTGTAATTTTTAGCATTTTTTTGTAATTTTAAAGTGATTGGGCTTAGTTTGTTGCTGTAAAGTGTAGTTGGGGGTGATTTTTGATAGCCGAAGTAATTTAGGTGAGTTTGGCATAGTTTGCTATGGTTAGTATCATTTTTTTGTAATTTAAAAGTGATTGGGTTTAGTTTGTTGTGGTAAGGGTTAGTTGGTGATGATTTAGAGTAGCCGAAGTAATTTGGTGTGTCTGGCATAGTTTGTAGTGACTTGTATACCTTTTTTTGTAATTTTAAGATGATATGGTTTGGTTTGTTGTGGTAAGGGATAGTTGGGGGTGATTTACAGTAGCCGAAGTAATTTAGGTGATTCTGATATAGTTTGTTGTAATTTTTAGTATTTTTTTGTAATTTTAAAGTGATTGGGCTTAGTTTGTTGCTGTAAAGTGTAGTTGGGTGTGATTTTTGATAGCCGAAGTAATTTAGGTTAGTTTGGCATAGTTTGCTATGGTTAGTAGCATTTTTTTGTAATTTAAAAGTGATTGGGTTTAGTTTGTTGTGGTAAGGGTTACTTGGTGAAGATTTAGAGTAGCCGAAGTAATTTAGGTGAGTCTGGCATAGTTTGTTATAATTTGTACACCTTTTTTTGTAATTTTAAGATGATATAGTTTGGTTTGTTGTGTTAAGGGATAGTTGGGTTGATTTACGGTAGCCGAAGTAATTTAGGTGATTCTGGTATAGTTTGTTATGATTTTTAGCATTTTTTTGTAATTTTAAAGTGATTGGGCTTAGTTTGTTGCTCTAAAGTGTAGTTGGGGGTGATTTTGATAGCCGAAGTAATTTAGGTGAGTTTGGCATAGTTTGCTATGGTTAGTAGCATTTTTTTGTAATTTAAATGTGATTGGGTTTAGTTTGTTGTGGTAAGGTTTAGTTGGTGATGATTTATTGTAGCCGAAGTAATTTAGGTGAGTCTGGCATAGTTTGTTATGATTTGTACACCTTTTTTTGTAATTTTAAGATGATATGGTTTAGTTTGTTGTGGTAAGGGATAGTTGAGTTGATTTACGGTAGCCGAAGTAATTTAGGTGATTTTGGTATAGTTTGTTATGATTTGTAGCATTTTTTGTAATTTTAAAGTGATTGTTCTTAGTTTGTTGCTGTGAAGTGTAGTTGGGGGTGATTTTTGATAGCCGAAGTAATTTAGGTGAGTTTGGCATAGTTTGCTATGGTTAGTAGCATTTTTTTGTAATTTAAAAGTGATTGGGTTTAGTTTGTTGTGGTAAGGTTTAGTTGGTGATGATTTAGAGTAGCCGAAGTAATTTAGGTGAGTCTGGCATAGTTTGTTATGATTTGTACACCTTTTTTTGTAATTTTAAGATGATATGGTTTGGTTTGTTGTGGTAAGGGATAGTTGGGGGTGATTTACGATAGCCGAAGTAATTTAGGTGATTCTGGTATAGTTTGTTATGATTTTTAGCATTTTTTGTAATTTTAAAGTGATTGGGCTTAGTTTGTTGCTGTAAAGTGTAGTTGGGGGTGATTTTTGATAGCCGAAGTAATTTAGGTGAGTTTGTCATAGTTTGCTATGGTTAGTAGCATTTTTTTGTAATTTAAAAGTGATTGGGTTTAGTTTGTTGTGGTAAGGGTTAGTTGGTGATGATTTAGATTAGCCGAAGTAATTTAGGTGAGTCTGGCATAATTTGTTATGATTTGTACACCTTTTTTTGTAATTTTAAGATGATATGGTTTGGTTTGTTGTGGTAAGGGGTAGTTGGGGGTGATTTACGGTAGCCGAAGTAATTTAGGTTATTCTGGTATAGTTTGTTATGATTTTTAGCATTTTTTTTAAATTTTAAAGTGATTGGGCTTAGTTTGTTGCTGTAAAGTGTAGTTGGGGGTGATTTTTGATAGCCGAAGTAATTTAGGTGAGTTTGGCATAGTTTGCTATGGTTAGTAGCATTTTTTTGTAATTTAAAAGTGATTGGGTATAGTTTGTTGTGGTAAGGGTTAGTTGGTGATGATTTAGAGTAGCCGAAGTAATTTAGGTGAGTCTGGCATAGTTTGTTATGATTTGTACACCTTTTTTTGTAATTTTAAGAGGATATGGTTTGGTTTGTTGTAGTAAGGGATAGTTGGGGGTGATTTACGGTAGCCGAAGTAATTTATGTGATTCTGGTATAGTTTGTTATGATTTTTAGAATTTTTTTGTAATTTTAAAGTGATTGGGCTTAGTGTGTTGCTGTAAAGTGTAGTTGGGGGTGATTTCTGATAGCCGAAGTAATTTAGGTGAGTTTGGCATAGTTTGCTATGGTTAGTAGCATTTTTTTGTAATTTAAAAGTGATTGGGTTTAGTTTGTTGTCGTAAAGGTTAGTTGGTGATGATTTAGAGTAGCTGAAGTAATTTAGGTGAGTCTGGCATAGTTTGTTATGATTTGTACACCTTTTTTTGTAATTTAAAAGTGATATGCTTTGGTTTGTAGTGGTAAGGGATAGCTGGGGGTGATTTACGGTAGCTGAAGTAATTTAGGTGATTCTGGTATAGTTTGTTATGATTTTTAGCATTTTTTTGTAATTTTAAAGTGATTGGGTTTAGTTTGTTGCTGTAAAATGTTGTTGGGGGTGATTTTTGATAGCCGAAGTAATTTAGGTGAGTTTGGCATAGTTTTCTATGGTTAGTAGCATTTTTTTGTAATTTAAAAGTGATTGGGTTTAGTTTGTTGTGGTAAGGGTTAGTTGGTGATGATTTAGAGTAGCCGAAGTAATTTAGGTGAGTCTGGCATAGTTTGTTATGATTTGTACACCAGTTTTTGTAATTTTAAGATGATATGGTTTGGTTTGTTGTGGTAAGGGATAGTTGGGGATGATTTACGGTAGCCGAAGTAATTTAGGTGATTCTGGTATAGTTTGTTATGATTTTTAGCATCTTTTTGTAATTTTAAAGTGATTGGGCTTAGCTTGTTGCTGTAAAGTGTAGTTGGGGGTGATTTTTGATAGCCGAAGTAATTTAGGTGAGTTTGGCATAGTTTGCTATTGTTAGTAGCATTTTTTTGTAATTTAAAAGTGATTGGGTTGAGTTTGTTGTGGTAAGGGTTAGTTGGTGATGATTGAGTGTAGCCGAAGTAATTTAAGTAAGTCTGGCATAGTTTGTTATGATTTGTACACCTTTTTTTGTAATTTTAAGATGATATGGATTGGTTTGTTGTGGTAAGGGATAGTTGGGGGTGATTTACGGTAGCCGAAGTAATTTAGGTGATTCTGGTATAGTTTGTTATGATTTTTAGCATTTTTTTGTAATTTAAAAGTGATTGGGCTTAGTTTGTAGCTGTAAAGTGTAGTTGGGGGTGATTTTTGATAGCCGAAGTAATTTAGGTGAGTTTGGCATAGTTTGCTATGGTTAGTAGCATTTTTTGTAATTTAAAAGTGATTGGGTTTAGTTTGTTGTGGTAAGGGTTAGTTGGTGATGATTTAGATTAGCCGAAGTAATTTAGGTGAGTCTGGCATAGTTTGTTATGATTTGTACACCTTTTTTTGTAATTTTAAGATGATATGGTTTGGTTTGTTGTGGTAACGGGTAGTTGGGGGTGATTTACGGTAGCCGAAGTAATTTAGGTTATTCTGGTATAGTTTGTTATGATTTTTAGAATTTTTTTGTAATTTTAAAGTGATTGGGCTTAGTTTGTTTTTGTAAAGTGTAGTTGGGGGTGATTTTTGATAGCCGAAGTAATTTAGGTGAGTTTGGCATAGTTTGCTATGGTTAGTAGCATTTTTTTGTAATTTAAAAGTGATTGGGTTTAGTTTGTTGTGGTAAGTGTTACTTGGTGAAGATTTAGAGTAGCCGAAGTAATTTAGGTGAGTCTGGCATAGTTTGTTATAATTTGTACACCTTTTTTTGTAATTTTAAGATGATATGGTTTGGTTTGTTGTGGTAAGGGATAGTTGGGTTGATTTACGGTAGCCGAAGTAATTTAGGTGATTCTGGTATAGTTTGTTATGATTTTTAGCATTTTTTTGTAATTTTAAAGTGTTTGGGCTTAGTTTGTTGCTCTAAAGTGTAGTTTGGGGTGATTTTGATAGCCGAAGTAATTTAGGTGAGTTTGGCATAGTTTGCTATGGTTAGTAGCATTTTTTTGTAATTTAAATGTGATTGGGTTTAGTTTGTTGTGGTAAGGGTTAGTTGGTGATGATTTAGAATAGCCGAAGTAATTTAGGTGAGTCTGGCATAGTTTGTTATGATTTGTACACCTTTTTTTGTAATTTTAAGATGATATGGTTTGGTTTGTTGTGGTAAGGGATAGTGGGGTTGATTTACGGTAGCCGAAATAATTTAGGTGATTCTGGTATAGTTTGTTATGATTTTTAGCATTTTTTTGTAATTTTAAAGTGATTGGGCTTAGTTTGTTGCTCTAAAGTGTAGTTGGGGGTTGTTTTGATAGCCGAAGTAATTTAGGAGAGTTTGGCATAGTTTGCTATGGTTAGTAGCATTTTTTTGTAATTTAAATGTGATTGGGTTTAGTTTGTTGTGGTAGGGGTTAGTTGGTGATGATTTAGAGTAGCCGAAATAATTTAGGTGAGTCTGGCATAGTTTGTTATGATTTGTACACCTTTTTTGTAATTTTAAGATGATATGGTTTGGTTTGTTGTGGTAAGGGATAGTTGGGTTGATTTACGGTAGCCGAAGTAATTTAGGTGATTCTGGTATAGTTTGTTATGATTTGTAGCATTTTTTGTAATTTTAAAGTGATTGGGCTTAGTTTGTTGCTGTAAAGTGTAGTTGGGGGTGATTTTTGATAGCCGAAGTAATTTAGGTGAGTTTGGCATAGTTTGCTATGGTTAGTAGCATTTTTTTGTAATTTAAAAGTGATTGGGTTTAGTTTGTTGTGGTAAGGGTTAGTTGGTGATGATTTAGAGTAGCCGAAGTAATTTAGGTGAGTCTGGCATAGTTTGTTATGATTTGTACACCTTTTTTTGTAATTTTAAGATGATATGGTTTGGTTTGTTGTGGTAAGGGATAGTTGGGGGTGATTTACGGTAGCCGAAGTAATTTAGGTGATTCTGGTATAGTTTGTTATGATTTTTAGCATTTTTTTGTAATTTTAAAATGATTGGGCTTAGTTTGTTGCTGTAAAGTGTAGTTGGGGGTGATTTTTGATAGCCGAAGTAATTTAGGTGAGTTTGGCATAGTTTGCTATGGTTAGTAGCATTTTTTTGTAATTTAAAAGTGATTGGGTTTAGTTTGTTGTGGTAAGGGTTAGTTGGTGATGATTTAGAGTAGCCGAAGTAATTTAGGTGAGTCTGGCATAGTTTGTTATGATTTGTACACCTTTTTTTGTAATTATAAAATGATATGCTTTGGTTTGTTGTGGTAAGGGATAGTTGGGGGTGATTTACGGTAGCCGAAGTAATTTAGGTGATTCTGGTATAGTTTGTTATGATTTTTAGCATTTTTTTGTAATTTTAAAATGATTGGGTTTAGTTTGTTGCTGTAAAATGTAGTTGGGGGTGATTTTTGATAGCCGAAGTAATTTAGGTGAGTTTGGCATAGTTTGCTATGGTTAGTAGCATTTTTTTGTAATTTAAAAGTGATTGGGTTTAGTTTGTTGTGGTAAGGGTTACTTGGTGAAGATTTAGAGTAGCCGAAGTAATTTAGGTGAGTCTGGCATAGTTTGTTATAATTTGTACACCTTTTTTTGTAATATTAAAATGATATGGTTTGGTTTTTTGTGGTAAGGGATAGTTGGGTTGATTTACGGTAGCCGAAGAAATTTAGGTGATTCTGGTATAGTTTGTTATGATTTTTAGCATTTTTTTGTAATTTTAAAGTGATTGGGCTTAGTTTGTTGCTCTAAAGTGTAGTTTGGGGTGATTTTGATAGCCGAAGTAATTTAGGTGAGTTTGGCATAGTTTGCTATGGTTAGTAGCATTTTTTTGTAATTTAAAAGTGATTGGGTTTAGTTTGTTGTGGTAAGGGTTAGTTGGTGATGATTTAGATTAGCCGAAGTAATTTAGGTGAGTCTGGCATAATTTGTTATGATTTGTACACCTTTTTTTGTAATTTTAAGATGATATGGTTTGGTTTGTTGTGGTAAGGGGTAGTTGGGGGTGATTTACGGTAGCCGAAATAATTTAGGTGATTCTGGTATAGTTTGTTATGATTTTTAGCATTTTTTTGTAATTTTAAAGTGATTGGGTTTAGTTTGTTGCTGTAAAATGTAGTTGGGGGTGATTTTTGATAGCCGAAGTAATTTAGGTGAGTTTGGCATAGTTTGCTATGGTTAGTAGCATTTTTTTGTAATTTAAAAGTGATTGGGTTTAGTTTGTTGTGGTAAAGGTTAGTTGGTGATGATTTAGAGTAGCTGAAGTAATTTAGGTAAGTCTGGCATAGTTTGTTATGATTTGTACACCTTTTTTTGTAATTTTAAAATGATATGCTTTGGTTTGTTGTGGTAAGGGATAGTTGGGGGTGATTTACGGTAGCCGAAATAATTTAGGTGATTCTGGTATAGTTTGTTATGATTTTTAGCATTTTTTTGTAATTTTAAAGTGATTGGGTTTAGTTTGTTGCTGTAAAATGTAGTTGGGGGTGATTTTTGATAGCCGAAGTAATTTAGGTGAGTTTGGCATAGTTTGCTATGGTTAGTAGCATTTTTTTGTAATTTAAAAGTGATTGGGTTTAGTTTGTTGTGGTAAAGTTTAGTTGGTGATGATTTATAGTAGCCGAAGTAATTTAGGTGAGTCTGGCATAGTTTGTTATGATTTGAACACCTTTTTTTGTAATTTTAAGATGATATGGTTTGGTTTGTTGTGGTAAGGGACAGTTGGGTTGATTTACGGTAGCCCAAGTAATTTAGGTGATTTTGGTATAGTTTGTTATGATTTGTAGCATTTTTTGTAATTTTAAAGTGATTGGGCTTAGTTTGTTGCTGTAAAGTGTAGTTGGGGGTGATTTTTGATAGCCGAAGTAATTTAGGTGAGTTTGGCATAGTTTGCTATGGTTAGTAGCATTTTTTTGTAATTTAAAAGTGATTGGGTTTAGTTTGTTGTGGTAAAGGTTAGTTGGTGATGATTTAGAGTAGCTGAAGTAATTTAGGTAAGTCTGGCATAGTTTGTTATGATTTGTACACCTTTTTTTGTAATTTTAAAATGATATGCTTTGGTTTGTTGTGGTAAGGGATAGTTGGGGGTGATTTACGGTAGCCGAAATAATTTAGGTGATTCTGGTATAGTTTGTTATGATTTTTAGCATTTTTTTGTAATTTTAAAGTGATTGGGTTTAGTTTGTTGCTGTAAAATGTAGTTGGGGGTGATTTTTGATAGCCGAAGTAATTTAGGTGAGTTTGGCATAGTTTGCTATGGTTAGTAGCATTTTTTTGTAATTTAAAAGTGATTGGGTTTAGTTTGTTGTGGTAAGGGTTAGTTGGTGATGATTTAGAGTAGCCGAAGTAATTTAGGTGAGTCTGGCATAGTTTGTTATGATTTGTACACCAGTTTTTGTAATTTTAAGATGATATGGTTTGGTTTGTTGTGGTAAGGGATAGTTGGGGATGATTTACGGTAGCCGAAGTAATTTAGGTGATTCTGGTATAGTTTGTTATGATTTTAAGCATCTTTTTGTAATTTTAAAGTGATTGGGCTTAGCTTGTTGCTGTAAAGTGTAGTTGGGGGTGATTTTTGATAGCCGAAGTAATTTAGGTGAGTTTGGCATAGTTTGCTATGGTTAGTAGCATTTTTTTGTAATTTAAAAGTGATTGGGTTTAGTTTGTTGTGGTAAAGTTTAGTTGGTGATGATTTAGAGTAGCCGAAGTAATTTAGGTGAGTCTGGCATAGTTTGTTATGATTTGTACACCTTTTTTTGTAATTTTAAGATGATATGGTTTGGTTTGTTGTGGTAAGGGATAGTTGGGGGTGATTTACGCTAGCCGAAGTAATTTAGGTGATTCTCGTATAGTTTGTTATGATTTTTAGCATTTTTTTGAAATTTTAAAGTGATTGGGCTTAGTTTGTTGCTGTAAATTGTAGATCGGGGTGATTTTTGATAGCCGAAGTAATTTAGGTGAGTTTGGCATAGTTTGCTATGGTTAGTGGCATTTTTTTGTAATTTAAAAGTGATTGGGTTTAGTTTGTTGTGGTAAGGGTTAGCTGGTGATGATTTAGAGTAGCCGAAGTAATTTAGGTGAGTCTGGCATAGTTTGTTATGATTTGTACACCTGTTTTTGTAATTTTAAAGTGATATGGTTTGGTTTGTTGTGGTAAGGGATAGTTGGTGATGATTTAGAGTAGCCGAAGTAATTTAGGTGAGTCTGGCATAGTTTGTTATGATTTTTACACCTTTTTTTGTAATTTTAAGATGACATGGTTTGGTTTGTTGTGGTAAGGGATAGTTGGGGGTGATTTACGGTAGCCAAAGTAATTTAGGTGATTCTGGTATAGTTTGTTATGATTTTTAGCATTTTTTTGTAATTTTAAAGTGATTGGGCTTAGTTTGTTGCTGTAAAGTGTAGTTGAGGGTAATTTTTGATAGCCGAAGTAATTTAGGTGAGTTTGGAATAATTTGCTATGGTTAGTAGCATTTTTTTGTAATTTAAAAGTGATTGGGTTTAGTTTGTTGTGGTAAGGGTTAATTGGTGATGATTTAGAGTAGCCGAAGTAATTTAGGTGAGTCTGGCATAGTTTGTTATGATTTGTACACCTGTTTTTGTAATTTTAAAATGATATGGTTTGGTTTGTTGTGGTAAGGGATAGTTGGTGATGATTTAGAGTAGCCGAAGTAATTTAGGTGAGTCTGGCATAGTTTGTTATGATTTGTACACCTTTTTTTGTAATTTTAAGATGACATGGTTTGGTTTGTTGTGGTAAGGGATAGTTGGGGGTGATTTACGGTAGCCAATGTAATTTAGGTGATTCTGGTATAGTTTGTTATGATTTTTAGCATTTTTTTGTAATTTTAAAGTGATTGGGCTTAGTTTGTTGCTGTAAAGTGTAGTTGGGGGTGATTTTTGATAGCCGAAGTAATTTAGGTGAGTTTGGCATAGTTTGCTATGGTTAGTAGCATTTTTTTGTAATTTAAAAGTGATTGGGTTTAGTTTGTTGTGGTAAGTGTTACTTGGTGAAGATTTAGAGTAGCCGATGTAATTTAGGTGAGTCTGGCATAGTTTGTTATAATTTGTACACCTTTTCTTGTAATTTAAAGATGATATGGTTTGGTTTGTTGTGGTAAGGGATAGTTGGGTTGATTTACGGTAGCCGAACTAATTTAGGTGATTCTGGTATAGTTTGTTATGATTTTTAGCATTTTTTTGTAATTTTAAAGTGATTGGGCTTAGTTTGTTGCTCTAAAGTGTAGTTTGGGGTGATTTTGATAGCCGAAGTAATTTAGGTGAGTTTGGCATAGTTTGCTATGGTTAGTAGCATTTTTTTGTAATTTAAATGTGATTGGGTTTAGTTTGTTGTGGTAAGGGTTAGTTGGTGATGATTTAGAATAGCCGAAGTAATTTAGGTGAGTCTGGCATAGTTTGTTATGATTTGTACACCTTTTTTTGTAATTTTAAGATAATATGGTTTGGTTTGTTGTGGTAAGGGATAGTTGGGTTGATTTACGGTAGCCGAAGTAATTTAGGTGATTCTGGTATAGTTTGTTATAATTTTTAGCATTTTTTTGTAATTTTAAAGTGATTGGGCTTAGTTTGTTGCTCTAAAGTGTAGTTGGGGGTGATTTTGATAGCCGAAGTAATTTAGGTGAGTTTGGCATAGTTTGCTATGGTTAGTAGCATTTTTTTGTAATTTAAATGTGATTGGGTTTAGTTTGTTTTGGTAAGGGTTAGTTGGTGATGATTTAGAGTAGCCGAAGTAATTTAGATGAGTCTGGCATAGTTTGTTATGATTTGTACACCTTTTTTTGTAATTTTAAGATGATATGGTTTGGTTTGTTGTGGTAAGGGATAGTTGGGTTGATTTACGGTAGCCGAAGTAATTTAGGTGATTCTGGTATAGTTTGTTATGATTTGTAGCATTTTTTGTAATTTTAAAGTGATTGGGCTTAGTTTGTTGCTGTAAAGTGTAGTTGGGGGTGATTTTTGATAGCCGAAGTAATTTAGGTGAGTTTGGCATAGTTTGCTATGGTTAGTAGCATTTTTTTGTAATTTAAAAGTGATTGGGTTTAGTTTGTTGTGGTAAGGGTTAGCTGGTGATGATTTAGAGTAGCCGAAGTAATTTAGGTGAGTCTGGCATAGTTTATTATGATTTGTACACCTTTTTTTGTAATTTTATGATGATATGGTTTGGTTTGTTGTGGTAAGGGATAGTTGGGGGTGATTTACGGTAGCCGAAGTAATTTAGGTGATTCTGGTATAGTTTGTTATGATTTTTAGAATTTTTTTGTAATTTTAAAGTGATTGGGCTTAGTTTGTTGCTGTAAAGTGTAGTTGGGGGTGATTTTTGATAGCCGAAGTAATTTAGGTGAGTTTGGCATAGTTTGCTATGGTTAGTAGCATTTTTTTGTAATTTAAAAGTGATTGGGTTTAGTTTGTTGTGGTAAGGGTTAGTTGGTGATGATTTAGAGTAGCCGAAGTAATTTAGGTGAGTCTGGCATAGTTTGTTATGATTTGTACACCTTTTTTTGTAATTTTAAAATTATATGCTTTGGTTTGTTGTGGTAAGGGATAGTTGGGGGTGATTTACGGTAGCCGAAGTAATTTAGGTGATTCTGGTATAGTTTGTTATGATTTTTAGCATTTTTTTGTAATTTTAAAGTGATTGGGTTTAGTTTGTTGCTGTAAAATGTAGTTGGGGGTGATTTTTGATAGCCGAAGTAATTTAGGTGAGTTTGGCATAGTTTGCTATGGTTAGTAGCATTTTTTTGTAATTTAAAAGTGATTGGGTTTAGTTTGTTGTGGTAAGGGTTACTTGGTGAAGATTTAGAGTAGCCGAAGTAATTTAGGTGAGTCTGGCATAGTTTGTTATAATTTGTACACCTTTTTTTGTAATTTTAAAATGATATGGTTTGGTTTGTTGTGGTAAGGGATAGTTGGGTTGATTTACGGTAGCCGAAGTAATTTAGGTGATTCTGGTATATTTGTTATGATTTTTAGCATTTTTTTGTAATTTTAAAGTGATTGGGCTTAGTTTGTTGCTCTAAAGTGTAGTTTGGGGTGATTTTGATAGCCGAAGTAATATAGGTGAGTTTGGCATAGTTTGCTATGGTTAGTAGCATTTTTTTGTAATTTAAATGTGATTGGGTTTAGTTTGTTGTGGTAAGGGTTAGTTGGTGATGATTTAGAATAGCCGAAGTAATTTAGGTGAGTCTGGCATAGTTTGTTATGATTTGTACACCTTTTTTTGTAATTTTAAGATGATATGGTTTGGTTTGTTGTGGTAAGGGATAGTTGGGGGTGATTTACGGTAGCCGAAGTAGTTTAGGTGATTCTGGTATAGTTTGTTATGATTTTTAGCATTTTTTTGTAATTCTAAAGTGATTGGGCTTAGTTTGTTGTTGTAGAGTGCAGTTGGGGGTGATTTCTGATAGCCGAAGTAATTTAGGTGTGTTTGGCATAGTTTGCTATGGTTAGTAGCAATTTTTTGTAATTTAAAATTGATTGGGGTTAATTTGTTTTGGTAAGGGTTAGTTGGTGATGATTTAGAGTAGCCGAAGTAATTTAAGTGAGTCTGGCAAAGTTTGTTATGATTTGTACACCTTTTTGTGTAATTTTAAGATGATATGGTTTGGTTTGTTGTGGTAAGGGATATTTGGGGGTGATTTACGGTAGCCGAAGTAATTTAGGTGATTCTGGTATAGTTTGTTATGATTTTTAGTATTTTTTTGTAATTTTAAAGAGATTGGGCTAAGTTTGTTGCTGTAAAGTGTAGTTGGGGGTTATTTCTGATAGCCGAAGTAATTTAGGTAAGTTTGGCATAGTTTGCTATGATTAGTAGCATTTTTTTGTAATTTAAAAGTGATTGGGTCTAGTTTGTTGTGGTAAGGCTTAGTTGGTGATGATTTAGAGTAGCCGAAGTAATTTAGGTGAGTCTGGCATAGTTTGTTATGATTTGTACTCTTTTTTTTGTAATTTTAAGATGATATGGTTTGGTTTGTTGTGGTAAAGGATAGTTGGGGGTGATTTACGGTAGCCGAAGAAATTTAGGTGATTCTGGTATAGTTTGTTATAATTTTTAGCATTTTTTTGTAATTTTAAAGTGATTGGGCTTAGTTTGTTGCTGTAGAGTGTAGTTGGGGGTGATTTCTGATAGCCGAAGTAATTTAGGTGAGTTTGGCATAGTTTGCTATGGTTAGTAGCATTTTTTTGTAATTTAAAAGTGATTGGGTTTAGTTTGTTGTGGTAAGGGTTAGCTGGTGATGATTTAGAATAGCCGAAGTAATTTAGGTGAGTCTGGCATAGTTTGATATGATTTGTACTCCTTTTTTTGTAATTTTAAGATGATATGGTTTGGTTTGTTGTGGTAAGGGATAGTTGGGGTTGATTTACGGTAGCCGAAAAAATTTAGGTGATTCTGGTATAGTTTGTTATGATTTTTAGCATTTTTTTGTAATTTTAAAGTGATTGGGCTTAGTTTGTTGCTCTAAAGTGTAGTTTGGGGTGATTTTGATAGCTGAAGTAATTTAGGTGAGTTTGGCATAGTTTGCTATGGTTAGTAGCATTTTTTTGTAATTTAAATGTGATTGAGTTTAGTTTGTTGTGGTAAGGGTTAGTTGGTGATGATTTAGAATAGCCGAAGTAATTTAGGTGAGTCTGGCATAGTTTGTTATGATTTGTACACCTTTTATTGTAATTTTAAGATGATATGGTTTGGTTTGTTGTGGTAAGGGATATTTGGGTTGATTTACGGTAGCCGAAGTAATTTAGGTGATTCTGGTATAGTTTGTTATGATTTTTAGCATTTTTTTGTAATTTTAAAGTGATTGGGCTTAGTTTGTTGCTCTAAAGTGTAGTTGGGGGTGTTTTTGATAGCCGAAGTAATTTAGGTGAGTTTGGCATAGTTTGCTATGGTTAGTAGCATTATTTTGTAATTTATATGTGATTGGGTTTAGTTTGTTGTGGTAAGGGTTAGTTGGTGATGATTTAGAGTAGCCGAAGTAATTTAGGTGAGTCTGGCATAGTTTGTTATGATTTGTACACATTTTTTTGTAATTTTAAGATGATATGGTTTGGTTTGTTGCGGTAAGGGATAGTTGGGTTGATTTACGGTAGCCGAAGTAATTTAGGTGATTCTGGTATAGTTTGTTATGATTTGTAGCATTTTTTGTAATTTTAAAGTGATTGGGCTTAGTTTGTTGCTGTAAAGTGTAGTTGGGGGTGATTTTGATAGCCGAAGTAATTAAGGTGAGTTTGGCATAGTTTGCTATGGTTAGTAGCATTTTTTTGTAATTTAAATGTGATTGGGTTTAGTTTGTTGTGGTAAGGGTTAGTTGGTGATGATTTAGAATAGCCGAAGTAATTTAGGTGAGTCTGGCATAGTTTGTTATGATTAGTACACCTTTTTTTGTAGTTTTAAGATGATATGGTTTGGTTTGTTGTGGTAAGGGATAGTTGGGGTTGATTTACGGTAGCCGAAGAAATTTAGGTTATTCTGGTATAGTTTGTTATGATTTTTAACTTTTTTTTGTAATTTTAAAGTGATTGGGCTTAGTTTGTTGCTCTAAAGTGTAGTTTGGGGTGATTTTGATAGCAGAAGTAATTTAGGTGAGTTTGGCATAGTTTGCTATGGTTAGTAGCATTTTTTTGTAATTTAAAAGTGATTGGGTTTAGTTTGTTGTGGTAAGGGTTAGCTGGTGATGATTTAGAGTAGCCGAAGTAATTTAGGTGAGTCTGGCATAGTTTGTTATGATTTGTACTCCTTTTTTTGTAATTTTAAGATGATATGGTTTGGTTTGTTGTGGTAAGGGATAGTTGGGGTTGATTTACGGTAGCCGAAGAAATTTAGGTGATTCTGGTATAGTTTGTTATGATTTTTAGCATTTTTTTGTAATTTTAAAGTGATTGGGCTTAGTTTGTTGCTCTAAAGTGTAGTTTGGGGTGATTTTGATAGCTGAAGTAATTTAGGTAAGTTTGGCATAGTTTGCTATGGTTAGTAACATTTTTTTGTAATTTAAATGTGATTGGGTTTAGTTTGTTGTGGTAAGGGTTAGTTGGTGTTGATTTAGAATAGCCGAAGTAATTTAGGTGAGTCTGGCATAGTTTGTTATGATTTGTACACCTTTTATTGTAATTTTAAGATGATATGGTTTGGTTTGTTGTGGTAAGGGATATTTGGGTTGATTTACGGTAGCCGAAGTAATTTAGGTGATTCTGGTATAGTTTGTTATGATTTTTAGCATTTTTTTGTAATTTTAAAGTGATTGGGCTTAGTTTGTTGCTCTAAAGTGTAGTTGGGGGTGTTTTTGATAGCCGAAGTAATTTAGGTGAGTTTGGCATAGTTTGCTATGGTTAGTAGCATTATTTTGTAATTTATATGTGATTGGGTTTAGTTTGTTGTGGTAAGGGTTAGTTGGTGATGATTTAGAGTAGCCGAAGTAATTTAGGTGAGTCTGGCATAGTTTGTTATGATTTGTACACCTTTTTTTGTAATTTTAACATGATAAGGTTTGGTTTGTTGTGGTAAGGGATAGTTGGGTTGATTTACGGTAGCCGAAGTAATTTAGGTGTTTCTGGTATAGTTTGTTATGATTTGTAGCATTTTTTTGTAATTTTAAAGTGATTGGGCTTAGTTTGTTGCTGTAGAATGTAGTTGGGGGTGATTTCTGATAGCCGAAGTAATTTAGGTGAGTTTGGCATAGTTTGCTATGGTTAGTAGCATTTTTTTGTAATTTAAAAGTGATTGGGTTTAGTTTGTTTTTGGTAGGGGTTAGTTGGTGATGATTTAGAGTAGCCGAAGTAATTTAGGTGAGTCTGGCATAGTTTGTTATGATTTGTACTCCTTTTTTTGTAATTTTAAGATGATATGGTTTGGTTTGTTGTGGTAAGGGGTAGTTGGGGTTGATTTACGGTAGCCGAAGAAATTTAGGTGATTCTGGTATAGTTTGTTATGATTTTTAGCATTTTTTTGTAATATAAAAGTGATTGGGCTTAGTTTGTTGCTCTAAAGTGTAGTTTGGGGTGATTTTGATAGCCGAAGTAATTTAGGTGAGTTTGGCATAGTTTGCTATGGTTAGTAGCATTTTTTTGCAATTTAAATGTGATTGGGTTTAGTTTGTTGTGGTAAGGGTTAGTTGGTGATGATTTAGAATAGCCGAAGTAATTTAGGTGAGTCTGGCATAGTTTGTTATGATTTGTACACCTTTTTTTGTAATTTTAAGATGATATGGTTTGGTTTGTTGTGGTAAGGGATAGTTGGGTTGATTTACGGTAGCAGAAGTAATTTAGGTGATTCTGGTATAGTTTGTTATGATTTTTAGCATTTTTTTTTTAATTTTAAAGTGATTGGGCTTAGTTTGTTGCTCTAAAGTGTAGTTGGGGGTGATTTTGATAGCCGAAGTAATTTAGGTGAGTTTGGCATAGTTTGCTATGGTTAGTAGCATTTTTTTGTAATTTAAATGTGATTGGGTTTAGTTTGTTGTGGTAAGGGTTAGTTGGTGATGATCTAGAGTAGACGAAGTAATTTAGGTGAGTCTGGCATAGTTTGATATGATTTGTACACCTTTTTTTGTAATTTTAAGATGATATGGTTTGGTTTGTTGCGGTAAGGGATAGTTGGGTTGATTTACGGTAGCCGAAGTAATTTAGGTGATTCTGGTATAGTTTGTTATGATTTGTAGCATTTTTTGTAATTTTAAAGTGATTGGGCTTAGTTTGTTACTGTAAAGTGTAGTTGGGGGTGATTTTTGATACCCGAAGTAATTTAGGTGAGTTTGGCATAGTTTGCTATAGTTAGTAGCATTTTTTTGTAATTTAAAAGTGATTGGGTTTAGTTTGTAGTGGTAAGGGTTAGTTGGTGATGATTTAGAGTAGCCGAAGTAATTTAGGTGAGTCTGGCATAGTTTGTTATGATTTGTACACCTTTTTTTGTAATTTTAAGATGATATGGTTTGGTTTGTTGTGGTAAGGGTTCGTTGGGGGTGATTTACGGTAGCCGAAGTAATTTAGGTGATTCTGGTATAGTTTGTTATGATTTTTAGCATTTTTTTGTAATTTTAAAGTGATTGGGCTTAGTTTGTTGCTGTAAAGTGTAGTTGGGGGTGATTTTTGATAGCCGAAGTAATTTAGGTGAGTTTGGCATAGTTTGCTATGGTTAGTAGCATTTTTTTGTAATTTAAAAATGATTGGGTTTAGTTTGTTGTGGTAAGGGTTAGTTGGTGATGATTTAGATTAGCCGAAGTAATTTAGGTGAGTCTGGCATAGTTTGTTATGATTTGTACACCTTTTTTTGTAATTTTAAGATGATATGGTTTGGTTTGTTGTGGTAAGGGTTAGATGGGGGTGATTTACGGTAGCCGAAGTAATTTAGGTTATTCTGGTATAGTTTGTTATGATTTTTAGCATTTTTTTGTAATTTTAAAGTGATTGGGCTTAGTTTGTTGCTGTAAAGTGTAGTTGGGTGTGATTTTTGATAGCCGAAGTAATTTAGGTGAGTTTGGCATAGTTTGCTATGGTTAGTAGCATTTTTTTGTAATTTAAAAGTGATTGGGTTTAGTTTGTTGTGGTAAGGGTTAGTTGGTGATGATTTAGAGTAGCCGAAGTAATTTAGGTGAGTCTGGCATAGCTTGTTATGATTTGTACACCTTTTTTTGTAATTTTAAAATGATACGGCTTTGTTAGTTGTGGTAAGGGATAGTTGGGGGTGATTTACGCTAGCCGAAGTAATTAAGGTGATTCTGGTATAGTTTGTTATGATTTTTAGCATTTTTTTGTAATTTTAAAGTGATTGGGCATAGTTTGTTGCTGTAAAGTGTAGTTGAGGGTGATTTTTGATAGCCGAAGTAATTTAGGTGAGTTTGGAATAATTTGCTATGGTTAGTAGCATTTTTTTGTAATTTAAATGTGATTGGGTTTAGTTTGTTGTGGTAAAGGTTAGTTGGTGATAATTTAGAGTAGCTGACGTAATTTAGGTGAGTCTGGCATAGTTTGTTATAATTTGTACACCTTTTTTTGTAATTTTAAGATGCTATGGTTTGGTTTGTTGTGGTAAGGAATAGTTGCGGGTGATTTACGGTAGCCGAAGTAATTTAGGTGATTCTGGTATAGTTTGTTATGATTTTTAGCATTTTTTTGTAATTTTAAAGTGATTGGGAATAGTTTGTTGCTGTAAAATGTAGTTGGGGGTGATTTTTGATAGCCGAAGTAATTTAGGTGAGTTTGGCATAGTTTGCTATGGTTAGTAGCATTTTTTTTAATTTAAAAGTGATTGGGTTTAGTTTGTTGTGGTAAGGGTTAGTTGGTGATGATTTAGAGTAGCCGAAGTAATTTAGGTAAGTCTGGCATAGTTTGTTATGATTTGTACACCTTTTTTTGTAATTTAAAGATGATATGGTTAGGTTTGTTGTGGTAAGGGATAGTTGGGGGTGATTTACGGTAGCCGAAGTAATTTAGGTGATTCTAGTGTAGTTTGTTATGATTTTTAGCATTTTTTTGTAATTTTAAAGTGATTGGGCTTAGTTTGTTGCTGTAAAGTGTAGTTGGGGGTGATTTCTGATAGCCGAAGTAATTTAGGTGAGTTTGGCATAGTTTGCTATGGGTAGTAGCATTTTTTTGTAATTTAAAAGTGATTGAGTTTAGTTTGTTTTGGTAAGGGTTAGTTGGTGATGATTTAGAGTAGCCTAAGTAATTTTAGTAAGTCTGGCATAGTTTGTTATGATTTGTACACCTTTTTTTGTAATTTTAAGATGATATGGTTTGGTTTGTTGTGGTAAGGGATAGTTGGGGGTGATTTACGGTAGCCGAAGAAATTTAGGTTATTCTGGTATAGTTTGTTATGATTTTTAGCATTTTTTTGTAATTTTAAAGTGATTGGGCTTAGTTTGTTGCTGTAGAGTGTAGTTGGGGGTGATTTCTGATAGCCGAAGTAATTTAGGTGAGTTTGGCATAGTTTGCTATGGTTAGTAGCATTTTTTTGTAAGTTAAAAGTGATTGGGTTTAGTTTGTTTTGGTAAGGGTTAGTTGGTGATGATTTAGAGTAGCCGAAGTAATTTAAGTGAGTCTGGCATAGTTTGTTATGATTTGTACACCCTTTTTTGTAATTTTAAGATGATATGGTTTGGTTTGTTGTGGTAAGGAATAGTTGGGGGTGATTTACGGTAGCCGAAGTAATTTAGGTGATTCTGGTATAGTTTGTTATGATTTTTAGTATTTTTTTGTAATTTTAAAGTGATTGGGCTAAGTTTGTTGCTGTAAAGTGTAGTTGGGGGTTATTTCTGATAGCCGAAGTAATTTAGGTGAGTTTGGCATAGTTTGCTATGGTTAGTAGCATTTTTTTGTAATTTGAAAGTGATTGGGTCTAGTTTGTTGTGGTAAGGGTTAGTTGGTGATGATTTAGAGTAGCCGAATAATTTAGGTGAGTCTGGCAGAGTTTGTTATGATTTGTACTCCTTTTTTTGTAATTTTAAGATGATATGGTTTGGTTTGTTGTGGTAAGGGATAGTTGGGGGTGATTTACGGAAGCCGAAGAAATTTAGGTGATTCTGGTATAGTTTGTTATGATTTTTAGCATTTTTTTGTAATTTTAAAGTGATTGGGCTTAGTTTGTTGCTGTAGAGTGTAGTTGGGGGTGATTTCTGATAGCCGAAGTAATTTAGGTGAGTTTGGCATAGTTTGCTATGGTTAGTAGCATTTTTTTGTAATTTAAAAGTGATTGGGTTTAGTTTGTTTTGGTAAGGGTTAGTTGGTGATGATTTAGAGTAGCCGAAGTAATTTAAGTGAGTCTGGCATAGTTTGTTATGATTTGTACACCTTTTTTTGTAATTTTAAGATGATATGGTTTGGTTTGTTGTGGTAAGGGATAGTTGGGGGTGGTTTACGGTAGCCGAAGAAATTTACTTGATTCTGGTATAGTTTGTTATGATTTTTAGCATTTTTTTGTAATTTTAAAGTGATTGGGCTTAGTTTGTTGCTGTAAAGTGTAGTTGGGGGTGATTTTTGATAGCCGAGGTAATTTAGGTGATTTTGGCATAGTTTGCTATGATTAGTAGCATTTTTTTGTAATTTAAAAGTGATTGGGTTTAGTTTGTTGTGGTAAGGGTTAGCTGGTGATGATTTAGAGTAGCAGAAGTAATTTAGGTGAGTCTGGCATAGTTTGTTATGATTTGTACACCTTTTTTTGTAATTTTAAGATGATATGGTTTGGTTTGTTGTGGTAAGGGATAGTTGGGGGTGATTAACGGTAGCCGAAGTAATGTAGGTGATTCTGATTTAGTTTGTTATGATTTTTAGCATTTTTTTGTAATTTGAAAGTGATTGGGCTTAGATTGTTGCTGTAAAGTGTAGTTGGGGGTGATTTTTGAGAGCCGAAGTAATTTATGTGAGTTTGGCATAGTTTGCTATGGTTAGTAGCATTTTTTTGTAGTTTAAAAGTGATTGGGTTTAGTTTGTTGTGGTAAGGGTTAGTTGGTGATGATTTAGAGTAGCCGAAGTAATTTAGGTGAGTCTGGCATAGTTTGTTATGATTTGTACTCCTTTTTTTGTAATTTTAAGATGATATGGTTTGGTTTGTTGTGGTAAGGGATAGTTGGGGTTGATTTACGGTAGCCGAAGAAATTTAGGTGATTCTGGTATAGTTTGTTATGATTTTTAGCATTTTTTTGTAATTTTAAGGTGAGTGGGCTAAGTTTGTTGCTGTAAAGTGTAGTTGGGGGTTATTTCTGATAGCCGAAGTAATTTAGGTGAGTTTGGCATAGTTTGCTATGGTTAGTAGCATTTTTTTGTAATTTAAAAGTGATTGGGTCTAGTTTGTTGTGGTAAGGGTTAGTTGGTGATGATTTAGAGTTGCCGAATAATTTAGGTGAGTCTGGCAGAGTTTGTTATGATTTGTACTCCTTTTTTTGTAATTTTAAGATGATATGGTTTGGTTTGTTGTGGTAAGGGATAGTTGGGGGTGGTTTACGGTAGCCGAAGAAATTTACTTGATTCTGGTATAGTTTGTTATGATTTTTAGCATTTTTTTGTAATTTTAAAGTGATTGGGCTTAGTTTGTTGCTGTAAAGTGTAGTTGGGGGTGATTTTTGATAGCCGAGGTAATTTAGGTGATTTTGGCATAGTTTGCTATGATTAGTAGCATTTTTTTGTAATTTAAAAGTGATTGGGTTTAGTTTGTTGTGGTAAGGGTTAGCTGGTGATGATTTAGAGTAGCAGAAGTAATTTAGGTGAGTCTGGCATAGTTTGTTATGATTTGTACACCTTTTTTTGTAATTTTAAGATGATATGGTTTGGTTTGTTGTGGTAAGGGATAGTTGGGGGTGATTAACGGTAGCCGAAGTAATGTAGGTGATTCTGATTTAGTTTGTTATGATTTTTAGCATTTTTTTGTAATTTGAAAGTGATTGGGCTTAGATTGTTGCTGTAAAGTGTAGTTGGGGGTGATTTTTGAGAGCCGAAGTAATTTATGTGAGTTTGGCATAGTTTGCTATGGTTAGTAGCATTTTTTTGTAGTTTAAAAGTGATTGGGTTTAGTTTGTTGTGGTAAGGGTTAGTTGGTGATGATTTAGAGTAGCCGAAGTAATTTAGGTGAGTCTGGCATAGTTTGTTATGATTTGTACTCCTTTATTTGTAATTTTAAGATGATATGGTTTGGTTTGTTGTGGTAAGGGATAGTTGGGGTTGATTTACGGTAGCCGAAGAAATTTAGGTGATTCTGGTATAGTTTGTTATGATTTTTAGCATTTTTTTGTAATTTTAAGGTGATTGGGCTAAGTTTGTTGCTGTAAAGTGTAGTTGGGGGTTATTTCTGATAGCCGAAGTAATTTAGGTGAGTTTGGCATAGTTTGCTATGGTTAGTAGCATTTTTTTTAATTTAAAAGTGATTGGGTTTAGTTTGTTGTGGTAAGGGTTAGTTGGTGATGATTTAGAGTAGCCGAAGTAATTTAGGTGAGTCTGGCATAGTTTGTTATGATTTGTACTCCTTTTTTTGTAATTTTAAGATGATATGGTTTGGTTTGTTGTGGTAAGGGATAGTTGGGGTTGATTTACGGTAGCCGAAGAAATTTAGGTGATTCTGGAATAGTTTGTTATGATTTTTAGCATTTTTTTGTAATTTTAAGGTGATTGGGCTAAGTTTGTTGCTGTAAAGTGTAGTTGGGGGTTATTTCTGATAGCCGAAGTAATTTAGGTGAGTTTGGCATAGTTTGCTATGGGTAGTAGCATTTTTTTGTAATTTAAAAGTGATTGGGTTTAGTTTGTTTTGGTAAGGGTTAGTTGGTGATGATTTAGAGTAGCCGAAGTAATTTAAGTGAGTCTGGCATAGTTTATTATGATTTGTACACCTTTTTTTGTAATTTTAAGATGATATGGTTTGGTTTGTTGTGGTAAGGGATAGTTGGGGGTGATTTACGGTAGCCGAAATAATTTAGGTGATTCTGGTATAGTTTGTTATGATTTTTAGTATTTTTTTGTAATTTTAAAGTGATTGGGCTAAGTTTGTTGCTCTAAAGTGTAGTTGGGGGTTATTTCAGATAGCCGAAGTAATTTAGGTGAGTTTGGCATAGTTTGCTATGGTTAGTAGCATTTTTTTGTAATTTAAAAGTGATTGGGTCTAGTTTGTTGTGGTAAGGGTTAGTTGGTGATGATTTAGTGTAGCCGAATAATTTAGGTGAGTCTGGCATAGTTTGTTATGATTTGTACTCCTTTTTTTGTAATTTTAAGATGATATGGTTTGGTTTGTTGTGGTAAGGGATAGTTGGAGGTGATTTACGGTAGCCGAAGAAATTTAGGTGATTCTGGTATAGTTTGTTATGATTTTTAGCATTTTTTTGTAATTTTAAAGTGATTGGGCTTAGTTTGTTGCTGTAGAGTGTAGTTGGGGGTGATTTCTGATAGCCGAAGTAATTTAGGTGAGTTTGGCATAGTTTGTATGGTTAGTAGCATTTTTTTGTAATTTAAAAATGATTGGGTTTAGTTTGTTTTGGTAAGGGTTAGTTGGTGATGATTTAGAGTAGCCGAAGTAATTTAAGTGAGTCTGGCATAGTTTGTTATGATTTGTACACTTTTTTTTGTAATTTTAAAATGATATGGTTTGGTTTGTTGTGGTAAGGGATAGTTGGGGGTGATTTACGGTAGCCGAAGAAATTTACTTGATTCTGGTATAATTTGTTATGATTTTTAGCATTTTTTTGTAATTTTAAAGTGATTGGGCTTAGTTTGTTGCTGTAAAGTGTAGTTGGGAGTGATTTTTGATAGCCGAGGTAATTTAGGTGATTTTGGCATAGTTTGCTATGATTAGTAGCATTTTTTTTGTAATTTAAAAGTGATTGGGTTTAGTTTGTTGTGGTAAGGGTTAGCTGGTGATGATTTAGAGTAGCTGAAGTAATTTAGGTGAGTCTGGCATAGTTTGTTATGATTTGTACTCCATTTTTTGTAATTTTAAGATGATATGGTTTGGTTTGTTGTGGTAAGGGATAGTTGGAGGTGATTTACGGTAGCCGAAGAAATTTAGGTGATTCTGGTATAGTTTGTTATGATTTTTAGCATTTTTTTGTAATTTTATAGTGATTGGGTTTAGTTTGTTGTGGTAAGGGTTAGCTGGTGATGATTTAGAGTAGCTGAAGTAATTTAGGTGAGTCTGGCATAGTTTGTTATGATTTGTACACCTTTTTTTGTAATTTTAAGATGATATGGTTTGGTTTGTTGTGGTAAGGGATAGTTGGGGGTGATTAACGGTAGCCGAAGTATTGTAGGTGATTCTGATTTAGTTTGTTATGATTTTTAGCATTTTTTTGTAATTTGAAAGTGATTGGGCTTAGATTGTTGCTGTAAAGTGTAGTTGGGGGTGATTTTTGATAGCCGAAGTAATTTATGTGAGTTTGGCATAGTTTGCTATGGTTAGTAGCATTTTTTTGTAATTTAAAAGTGATTGGGTTTAGTTTGTTGTGGTAAGGGTTAGTTGGTGATGATTTAGAGTAGCCGAAGTAATTTAGGTGAGTCGGGCATAGTTTGTTATGATTTGTACTCCTTTTTTTGTAATTTTAAGAAGATATGGTTTGGTTTGTTGTAGTAAGGGATAGTTGGGGGTGATTTACGGTAGCCGAAGAAATTTAGGTGATTCTGGTATAGTTTGTTATGATTTTTTGCATTTTTTTGTAATTTTAAAGTGATTGGGCTTAGTTTGTTGCTGTAGAGTGTAGTTGGGGGTGATTTCTGATAGCCGAAGTAATTTAGGTGAGTTTGGCATAGTTTGCTATGGTTAGTAGCATTTTTTTGTAATTTAAAAGTGATTGGGTTTAGTTTGTTTTGGAAAGGGTTAGTTGGTGATGATTTAGAGTAGCCGAAGTAATTTAGGTGAGTCTGGCATAGTTTGTTATGATTTGTACTCCTTTTTTTGTAATTTTAAGATGATATGGTTTGGTTTGTTGTGGTAAGGGATAGTTGGGGGTGATTTACGGTAGCCGAAGTAATTTAGGTGATTCTGGTATAGTTTGTTATGATTTTTAGCATTTTTTTGTAATTTTAAAGTGATTGGGCTTAGTTTGTTGCTTTAAAGTGTAGTTGGGGGTGATTTTTGATAGCCGAGGTAATTTAGGTGAGATTGGCATAGTTTGCTATGGTTAGTAGCATTTTTTTGTAATTTAAAAGTGATTGGGTTTAGTTTGTTGAGGTAAGGGTTAGCTGGTGATGATTTAGAGTAGCCGAAGTAATTTAGGTGAGTCTGGCATAGTTTGTTATGATTTGTACACCTTTTTTTGTAATTTTAAGATGATATGGTTTGGTTTGTTGTGGTAAGGGATAGTTGGGGGTAATTAACGGTAGCCGAAGTAATGTAGGTGATTCTGATTTAGTTTGTTATGATTTTTAGCATTTTTTTGTAATTTGAAAGTGATTGGGCTTAGATTGTTGCTGTAAAGTGTAGTTGGGGGTGATTTTTGATAGCCGAAGTAATTTATGTGAGTTTGGCATAGTTTGCTATGGTTAGTAGCATTTTTTTGTAATTTAAAAATGATTGGGTTTAGTTTGTTGTGGTATGGGTTAGTTGGTGATGATTTAGAGTAGCCGAAGTAATTTAGGTGAGTCTGGCATAGTTTGTTATGATTTGTACTCCTTTTTTTGTAATTTTAAGATGATATGGTTTGGTTAGTTGTGGTAAGGGATAGTTGGGGTTGATTTACGGTAGCCGAAGAAATTTAGGTGATTCTGGTATAGTTTGTTATGATTTTTTGCATTTTTTTGTAATTTTAAAGTGATTGGGCTTAGTTTGTTGCTGTAGAGTGTAGTTGGGGGTGATTTCTGATAGCCGAAGTAATTTAGGTGAGTTTGGCATAGTTTGCTATGGTTAGTAGCATTTTTTTGTAATTTAAAAGTGATTGGGTTTAGTTTGTTTTGGAAAGGGTTAGTTGGTGATGATTTAGAGTAGCCGAAGTAATTTAGGTGAGTCTGGCATAGTTTGTTATGATTTGTACTCCTTTTTTTGTAATTTTAAGATGATATGGTTTGGTTTGTTGTGGTAAGGGATAGTTGGGGGTGATTTACGGTAGCCGAAGTAATTTAGGTGATTCTGGTATAGTTTGTTATGATTTTTAGCATTTTTTTGTAATTTTAAAGTGATTGGGCTTAGTTTGTTGCTTTAAAGTGTAGTTGGGGGTGATTTTTGATAGCCGAGGTAATTTAGGTGAGATTGGCATAGTTTGCTATGGTTAGTAGCATTTTTTTGTAATTTAAAAGTGATTGGGTTTAGTTTGTTGAGGTAAGGGTTAGCTGGTGATGATTTAGAGTAGCCGAAGTAATTTAGGTGAGTCTGGCATAGTTTGTTATGATTTGTACACCTTTTTTTGTAATTTTAAGATGATATGGTTTGGTTTGTTGTGGTAAGGGATAGTTGGGGGTAATTAACGGTAGCCGAAGTAATGTAGGTGATTCTGATTTAGTTTGTTATGATTTTTAGCATTTTTTTGTAATTTGAAAGTGATTGGGCTTAGATTGTTGCTGTAAAGTGTAGTTGGGGGTGATTTTTGATAGCCGAAGTAATTTATGTGAGTTTGGCATAGTTTGCTATGGTTAGTAGCATTTTTTTGTAATTTAAAAATGATTGGGTTTAGTTTGTTGTGGTATGGGTTAGTTGGTGATGATTTAGAGTAGCCGAAGTAATTTAGGTGAGTCTGGCATAGTTTGTTATGATTTGTACTCCTTTTTTTGTAATTTTAAGATGATATGGTTTGGTTAGTTGTGGTAAGGGATAGTTGGGGTTGATTTACGGTAGCCGAAGAAATTTAGGTGATTCTGGTATAGTTTGTTATGATTTTTAGCATTTTTTTGTAATTTTAAAGTGATTGGGCTTAGTTTGTTGCTCTAAAGTGTAGTTTGGGGTGATTTTGATAGCCGAAGTAATTTAGGTGAGTTTGGCATAGTTTGCTATAGTTAGTAGCATTTTTTTGTAATTTAAATGTGATTGGGTTTAGTTTGTTGTGGTAAGGGTTAGTTGGTGATGATTTAGAATAGCCGAAGTAATTTAGGTGAGTCTGGCATAGTTTGTTATGATTTGTACACCTTTTTTTGTAATTTTAAGATGATATGGTTTGGTTTGTTGTGGTAAGGGATAGTTGGGTTGATTTACGGTAGCCGAAGTAATTTAGGTGATTCTGGTATAGTTTGTTATGATTTTTAGCATTTTTTTGTAATTTTAAAGTGATTGGGCTTAGTTTGTTGCTCTAAAGTGTAGTTGGGGGTGATTTTGATAGCCGAAGTAATTTAGGTGAGTTTGGCATAGTTTGCTATGGTTAGTAGCATTTTTTTGTAATTTAAATGTGATTGGGTTTAGTTTGTTGTGGTAAGGGTTAGTTGGTGATGATTTAGAGTAGCCGAAGTAATTTAGGTGAGTCCGGCATAGTTTGTTAGGATTTGTACACCTTTTTTTGTAATTTTAAGATGATATGGTTTGGTTTGTTGCGGTAAGGTATAGTTGGGTTGATTTACGGTAGCCGAAGTAATTTAGGTGATTCTGGTATAGTTTGTTATGATTTGTTGCATTTTTTGTAATTTTAAAGTGATTGGGCTTAGTTTGTTGCTGTAAAGTGTAGTTGGGGGTGATTTTTGATAGCCGAAGTAATTTAGGTGAGTTTGGCATAGTTTGCTATGGTTAGTAGCATTTTTTTGTAATTTAAAAGTGATTGGGTTTAGTTTGTTGTGGTAAGGGTTAGTTGGTGATGATTTAGAGTAGCCGAAGTAATTTAGGTGAGTCTGGCATAGTTTGTTATGATTTGTACACCTTTTTTTGTAATTTTAAGATGATATGGTTTGGTTTGTTGTGGTAAGGGATAGTTGGGGGTGATTTACGGTAGCCGAAGTAATTTAGGTGATTCTGGTATAGTTTGTTATGATTTTTAGCATTTTTTTGTAATTTTAAAGTGGTTGGGCTTAGTTTGTTGCTGTAAAGTGTAGTTGGGGGTGATTATTGATAGCCGAAGTAATTTAGGTGAGTTTGGCATAGTTTGCTATGGTTAGTAGCATTTTTTTGTAATTTAAAAATGATTGGGTTTAGTTTGTTGTGGTAAGGGTTAGTTGGTGATGATTTAGATTAGCCGAAGTAATTTAGGTGAGTCTGGCATAGTTTGTTATGATTTGTACACCTTTTTTAGTAATTTTAAGATGCTATGGTTTGGTTTGTTGTGGTAAGAGATAGTTAGGTGTGATTTACGGTAGCCGAAGTAATTTAGGTGATTCTGGTATAGTTTGTTATGATTTTTAGCATTTTTTTGTAATTTTAAAGTGATTGGGCTTAGTTTGTTGCTGTAAGGTGTAGTTGGGGGTGATTTTTGATAGCCGAGGTAATTAAGGTGAGTTTGGCATAGTTTGCTATGGTTAGTAGTATTTTTTTGTAATTTAAAAGTGATTGGGTTTAGTTTGTTGAGGTAAGGGTTAGCTGGTGATGATTTAGAGTAGCCGAAGTAATTTAGGTGAGTCTGGCATAGTTTGTTATGATTTGTACACCTTTTTTTGTAATTTTAAGATGATATGGTTTGGTTTGTTGTGGTAAGGGTTAGTTGGGGGTAATTAACGGTAGCCGAAGTAATGTAGGTGATTCTGATTTAGTTTGTTATGATTTTTAGCATTTTTTTGTAATTTGAAAGTGATTGGGCTTAGATTGTTGCTGTAAAGTGTAGTTGGGGGTGATTTTTGATAGCCGAAGTAATTTATGTGAGTTTGGCATAGTTTGCTATGGTTAGTAGCATTTTTTTGTAATTTAAAAGTGATTGGGTTTAGTTTGTTGTGGTAAGGGTTAGTTGGTGATGATTTAGAGTAGCCGAAGTAATTTAGGTGAGTCTGGCATAGTTTGTTATGATTTGTACTCCTTTTTTTGTAATTTTAAGATGATATGGTTTGGTTTGTTGTGGTAAGGGATAGTTGGGGTTGATTTACGGTAGCCGAAGAAATTTAGGTTATTCTGGTATAGTTTGTTATGATTTTTAGCATTTTTTTGTAATTTTAAAGTGATTGGGCTTAGTTTGTTGCTCTAAAGTGTAGTTTGGGGTGATTTTGATAGCCGAAGTAATTTAGGTGAGTTTGGCATAGTTTGCTATGGTTAGTAGCATTTTTTTGTAATTTAAATGTGATTGGGTTTAGTTTGTTGTGGTAAGGGTTAGTTGGTGATGATTTAGAATAGCCGAAGTAATTTAGGTGAGTCTGGCATAGTTTGTTATGATTTGTACACCTTTTTTTGTAATTTTAAGATGATATGGTTTGGTTTGTTGTGGTAAGGGATAGTTGGGTTGATTTACGGTAGCCAAAGTAAATTAGGTGATTCTGGTATAGTTTGTTATGATTTTTAGCATTTTTTTGTAATTTTAATGTGATTGGGCTAAGTTTGTTGCTCTAAAGTGTAGTTGGGGGTGATTTTGATAGCCGAAGTAATTTAGGTGAGTTTGGCATAGTTTGCTATGGTTAGTAGCATTTTTTTGTAATTTAAATGTGATTGGGTTTAGTTTGTTGTGGTAAGGGTTAGTTGGTGATGATTTAGAGTAGCCGAAGTAATTTAGGTGAGTCTGGCATAGTTTGTTAGGATTTGTACACCTTTTTTTGTAATTTTAAGATGATATGGTTTGGTTTGTTGCGGCAAGGGATAGTTGGGTTGATTTACGGTAGCCGAAGTAATTTAGGTGATTCTGGTATAGTTTGTTATGATTTGTAGCATTTTTTGTAATTTTAAAGTGATTGGGCTTAGTTTGTTGCTGTAAAGTGTAGTTGGGGGTGATTTTTGATAGCCGAAGTAATTTAAGTGAGTTTGGCATAGTTTGCTATGGTTAGTAGCATTTTTTTGTAATTTAAAAGTGATTGGGTTTAGTTTGTTGTGGTAAGGGTTAGTTGGTGATGATTTTGAGTAGCCGAAGTAATTTAGGTGAGTCTGGCATAGTTTGTTATGATTTGCACACCTTTTTTTGTAATTTTAAGATGATATGGTTTGGTTTGTTGTGGTAAGGGATAGTTGGGGGTGATTTACGGTAGCCGAAGTAATTTAGGTGATTCTGGTATAGTTTGTTATGATTTTTAGAATTTTTTTGTAATTTTAAAGTGTTTGGGCTTAGTTTGTTGCTGTAAAGTGTAGTTGGGGGTGATTTTTGATAGCCGAAGTAATTTAGGTGAGTTTGGCATAGTTTGCTCTGGTTAGTAGCATTTTTTTGTAATTTAAAAATGATTGGGTTTAGTTTGTTGTGGTAAGGGTTAGTTGGTGATGATTTAGATTAGCCGAAGTAATTTAGGTGAGTCTGGCATAGTTTGTTATGATTTGTACACCTTTTTTTGTAATTTTAAGATGATATAGTTTGGTTTGTTGTGGTAAGGGGTAGTTGGGGGTGATTTACTGTAGCCGAAGTAATTTAGGTTATTCTGGTATAGTTTGTTATGATTTGTACACCTTTTTTTGTAATTTTAAGATGATATGGTTTGGTTTGTTGTGGTAAGGGATAGTTGGGGGTAATTAACGGTAGCCGAAGTAATGTAGGTGATTCTGATTTAGTTTGTTATGATTTTTAGCATTTTTTTGTAATTTGAAAGTGATTGGGCTTAGATTGTTGCTGTAAAGTGTAGTTGGGGGTGATTTTTGATAGCCGAAGTAATTTATGTGAGTTTGGCATAGTTTGCTATGGTTAGTAGCATTTTTTTGTAATTTAAAAGTGATTGGGTTTAGTTTGTTGTGGTAAGGGTTAGTTGGTGATGATTTAGAGTAGCCGAAGTAATTTAGGTGAGTCTGGCATAGTTTGTTATGATTTGTACTCCTTTTTTTGTAATTTTAAGATGATATGGTTTGGTTTGTTGTGGTAAGGGATAGTTGGGGTTGATTTACGGTAGCCGAAGAAATTTAGGTGATTCTGGTATAGTTTGTTATGATTTTTAGCATTTTTTTGTAATTTTAAAGTGATTGGGCTTAGTTTGTTGCTCTAAAGTGTAGTTTGGGGTGATTTTGATAGCCGAAGTAATTTAGGTGAGTTTGGCATAGTTTGCTATGGTTAGTAGCATTTTTTTGTAATTTAAATGTGATTGGGTTTAGTTTGTTGTGGTAAGGGTTAGTTGGTGATGATTTAGAATAGCCGAAGTAATTTAGGTGAGTCTGGCATAGTTTGTTATGATTTGTACACCTTTTTTTGTAATTTTAAGATGATATGGTTTGGTTTGTTGTGGTAAGGGATAGTTGGGTTGATTTACGGTAGCCGAAGTAAATTAGGTGATTCTGGTATAGTTTGTTATGATTTTTAGCATTTTTTTGTAATTTTAAAGTGATTGGGCTTAGTTTGTTGCTCTAAAGTGTAGTTGGGGGTGATTTTGATAGAAGAAGTAATTTAGGTGAGTTTGGCATAGTTTGCTATGGTTAGTAGAATTTTTTTGTTATTTAAATGTGATTGGGTTTAGTTTGTTGTGGTAAGGGTTAGTTGGTGATGATTTAGAGTAGCCGAAGTAATTTAGGTGAGTCTGGCATAGTTTGTTAGGATTTGTACACCTTTTTTTGTAATTTTAAGATGATATGGTTTGGTTTGTTGCGGTAAGGGATAGTTGGGTTGATTTACGGTAGCCGAAGTAATTTAGGTGATTCTGGTATAGTTTGTTATGATTTGTAGCATTTTTTGTAATTTTAAAGTGATTGGGCTTAGTTTGTTGCTGTAAAGTGTAGTTGGGGGTGATTTTTGATAGCCGAAGTAATTTAGGTGAGTTTGGCATAGTTTGCTATGGTTAGTAGCATTTTTTTGTAATTTAAAAGTGATTGGGTTTAGTTTGTTGTGGTAAGGGTTAGTTGGTGATGATTTAGAGTAGCCGAAGTAATTTAGTGATTAGGTTTAGTTTGTTTTGGTAAGGGTTAGTTGGTGATGATTTAGAGTAGCCGAAGTAATTTAGGTGAGTCTGGCATAGTTTGTTATGATTTGTACACCTTTTTTTGTAATTTTAAGATGATATGGTTTGGTTTGTTGTGGTAAGGGATAGTTGGGGGTGATTAACGGTAGCCGAAGTAATGTAGGTGATTCTGATTTAGTTTGTTATGATTTTTAGCATTTTTTTGTAATTTGAAAGTGATTGGGCTTAGATTGTTGCTGTAAAGTGTAGTTGGGGGTGATTTTTGATAGCCGAAGTAATTTTTGTGAGTTTGGCATAGTTTGCTATGGTTAGTAGCATTTTTTTGTAATTTAAAAGTGATTGGGTTTAGTTTGTTGTGGTAAGGGTTAGTTGGTGATGATTTAGAGTAGCCGAAGTAATTTAGGTGAGTCGGGCATAGTTTGTTATGATTTGTACTCCTTTTTTTGTAATTTTAAGAAGATATGGTTTGGTTTGTTGTAGTAAGGGATAGTTGGGGGTGATTTACGGTAGCCGAAGAAATTTAGGTGATTCTGGTATAGTTTGTTATGATTTTTTGCATTTTTTTGTAATTTTGAAGTGATTGGGCTTAGTTTGTTGCTGTAGAGTGTAGTTGGGGGTGATTTTTGATAGCCGAAGTAATTTAGGTGAGTTTGGCATAGTTTGCTATGGTTAGTAGCATTTTTTTGTAATTTAAAAGTGATTGGGTTTAGTTTGTTTTGGAAAGGGTTAGTTGGTGATGATTTAGAGTAGCCGAAGTAATTTAGGTGAGTCTGGCATAGTTTGTTATGATTTGTACTCCTTTTTTTGTAATTTTAAGATGATATGGTTTGGTTTGTTGTGGTAAGGGATAGTTGGGGGTGATTTACGGTAGCCGAAGTAATTTAGGTGATTCTGGTATAGTTTGTTATGATTTTTAGCATTTTTTTGTAATTTTAAAGTGGTTGGGCTTAGTTTGTTGCTGTAAAGTGTAGTTGGGGGTGATTTTTGATAGCCGAAGTAATTTAGGTGAGTTTGGCATAGTTTGCTATGGTTAGTAGCATTTTTTTGTAATTTAAATGTGATTGGGTTTAGTTTGTTGTGGTAAGGGTTAGTTGGTGATGATTTAGATTAGCCGAAGTAATTTAGGTGAGTCTGGCATAGTTTGTTATGATTTGTACACCTTTTTTAGTAATTTTAAGATGCTATGGTTTGGTTTGTTGTGGTAAGAGATAGTTAGGTGTGATTTACGGTAGCCGAAGTAATTTAGGTGATTCTGGTATAGTTTGTTATGATTTTTAGCATTTTTTTGTAATTTTAAAGTGATTGGGCTTAGTTTGTTGCTGTAAGGTGTAGTTGGGGGTGATTTTTGATAGCCGAGGTAATTTAGGTGAGTTTGGCATAGTTTGCTATGGTTAGTAGTATTTTTTTGTAATTTAAAAGTGATTGGGTTTAGTTTGTTGAGGTAAGGGTTAGCTGGTGATGATTTAGAGTAGCCGAAGTAATTTAGGTGAGTCTGGCATAGTTTGTTATGATTTGTACACCTTTTTTTGTAATTTTAAGATGATATGGTTTGGTTTGTTGTGGTAAGGGATAGTTGGGGGTAATTAACGGTAGCCGAAGTAATGTAGGTGATTCTGGTATAGTTTGTTATGATTTTTAGCATTTTTTTGTAATTTTAAAGTGATTGGGCTTAGTTTGTTGCTCTAAAGTGTAGTTTGGGGTGATTTTGATAGCCGAAGTAATTTAGGTGAGTTTGGCATAGTTTGCTATGGTTAGTAGCATTTTTTTGTAATTTAAATGTGATTGGGTTTAGTTTGTTGTGGTAAGGGTTAGTTGGTGATGATTTAGAGTAGCCGAAGTAATTTAGGTGAGTCTGGCATAGTTTGTTAGGATTTGTACACCTTTTTTTGTAATTTTAAGATGATATGGTTTGGTTTGTTGTGGTAAGGGATAGTTGGGTTGATTTGCGGTAGCCGAAGTAAATTAGGTGATTCTGGTATAGTTTGTTATGATTTTTAGCATTTTTTTGTAATTTTAAAGTGATTGGGCTTAGTTTGTTGCTATAAAGTGTAGTTGGGGGTGATTTTGATAGCCGAAGTAATTTAGGTGAGTTTGGCATAGTTTGCTATGGTTAGTAGCATTTTTTTGTAATTTAAATGTGATTGGGTTTAGTTTGTTGTGGTAAGGGTTAGTTGGTGATGATTTAGAGTAGCCGAAGTAATTTAGGTGAGTCTGGCATAGTTTGTTATGATTTGTACACCTTTTTTTGTAATTTTAAGATGATATGGTTTGGTTTGTTGTGGTAAGGGATAGTTGGGTTGATTTGCGGTAGCCGAAGTAAATTAGGTGATTCTGGTATAGTTTGTTATGATTTTTAGCATTTTTTTGTAATTTTAAAGTGATTGGGCTTAGTTTGTTGCTCTAAAGTGTAGTTGGGGGTGATTTTGATAGCCGAAGTAATTTAGGTGAGTTTGGCATAGTTTGCTATGGTTAGTAGCATTTTTTTGTAATTTAAATGTGATTGGGTTTAGTTTGTTGTGGTAAGGGTTAGTTGGTGATGATTTAGAGTAGCCGAAGTAATTTAGGTGAGTCTGGCATAGTTTGTTAGGATTTGTACACCTTTTTTTGTAATTTTAAGATGATATGGTTTGGTTTGTTGCGGTAAGGGATAGTTGGGTTGATTTAAGGTAGCCGAAGTAATTTAGGTGATTCTGGTATAGTTTGTTATGATTTGTAGCATTTTTTGTAATTTTAAAGTGATTGGGCTTAGTTTGTTGCTGTAAAGTGTAGTTGGGGGTGATTTTTGATAGCCGAAGTAATTTAGGTGAGTTTGGCATAGTTTGCTATGGTTAGTAGCATTTTTTTGTAATTTAAAAGTGATTGGGTTTAGTTTGTTGTGGTAAGGGTTGGTTGGTGATGATTTAGAGTAGCCGAAGTAATTTAGGTGAGTCTGGCATAGTTTGTTATGATTTGTACACCTTTTTTTGTAATTTTAAGATGATATGGTTTGGTTTGTTGTGGTAAGGGATAGTTGGGGGTGATTTACGGTAGCCGAAGTAATTTAGGTGATTCTGGTATAGTTTGTTATGCTTTTTAGAATTTTTTTGTAATTTTAAAGTGTTTGGGCTTAGTTTGTTGCTGTAAAGTGTAGTTGGGGGTGATTTTTGATAGCCGAAGTAATTTAGGTGAGTTTGGCATAGTTTACTATGGTTAGTAGCATTTTTTTGTAATTTAAAAATGATTGGGTTTAGTTTGTTGTGATAAGGGTTAGTTGGTAGTTAGGTTTTTTCGTAATTTTAAGATGATATGGTTTGGTTTGTTGTGGTAAGGGGTAGTTGGGGGTGATTTTTGATAGCCGAAGTAATTTAGGTGAGTTTGGCATAGTTTACTATGGTTAGTAGCATTTTTTTGTAATTTAAAAATGATTGGGTTTAGTTTGTTGTGATAAGGGTTAGTTGGTAGTTAGGTTTTTTCGTAATTTTAAGATGATATGGTTTGGTTTGTTGTGGTAAGGGGTAGTTGGGGGTGATTTACGGTAGCCGAAGTAATTTAGGTTATTCTGGTATAGTTTGTTATGATTTTTAGCATTTTTTTGTAATTTTAAAGTGATTGGGCTTAGTTTGTTGCTGTAAAGTGTAGTTGGGGGTGATTTTTGATAGCCGAATTAATTTAGGTGAGTTTGGCATAGTTTGCTATGGTTAGTAGCATTTTTTTGTAATTTAAAAGTGATTGGGTATAGTTTGTTGTGGTAAGGGTTAGTTGGTGATGATTTAGAGTAGCCGAAGTAATTTAGGTGAGTGTGGCATAGTTTGTTATGATTTGTACACCTTTTTTTGTAATTTTAAGATGATATGGTTTGGTTTGTTGTGGTAAGGGATAGTTGGGGGTGATTTACGGTTGCCGAAGTAATTTAGGTGATTCTGGTATAGTTTGTTATGATTTTTAGCATTGTTTTGTAATTTTAAAGTGATTGGGCTTAGTTTGTTGCTGTAAAGTGTAGTTGGGGGTGATTTCTGATAGCCGAAGTAATTTATGTGAGTTTGGCATAGTTTGCTATGGTTAGTAGCATTTTTTTGTAATTTAAAAGTGATTGGGTTTAGTTTGTTGTGGTAAGGGTTAGTTGGTGATGATTTAGAGTAGCCGAAGTAATTTAGGTGAGTCTGGCATAGTTTGTTATGATTTGTACACCTTTTTTTGTAATTTTAAGATGATATGGTTGGGTTTATTGTGGTAAGGGATAGTTGGGGGTGATTTACGGTAGCCGAAGTAATTTAGGTGATTCTGGTATAGTTTGTTATGATTTTTAGCATTTTTTGTAATTTTAAAGTGAGTTTGGCATAGTTTGCTATGGTTAGTAGCATTTTTTTGTAATTTTAAAATGATTGGGCTTAGTTTGTTGCTGTAAAGTGTAGTTGGGGGTGATTTCTGATAACCGAAGTAATTTAGGTAAATTTGACATAGTTCGCAATGGTTAGTAGTATTTTTTTGTAATTTAAAAGTGATTGGGTTTCGCAATGGTTAGTAGTATTTTTTTGTAATTTAAAAGTGATTGGGTTTAGTTTGTTGTGGTAAGGGTTAGTTGGTGATGATTTAGAGTAGCCGAAGTAATTTAGGTGAGTCTGGCATAGTTTGTTATGATTTGTACACCTTTTTTTGTAATTTTAAGATGATATGGTTTGGTTTGTTGTGGTAAGGGATAGTTGGGGGTGATTTACGGTTGCCGAAGTAATTTAGGTGATTCTGGTATAGTTTGTTATGATTTTTAGCATTTTTTGTAATTTTAAAGTGATTGGGCTTAGTTTGTTGCTGTAAAGTGTAGTTGGGGGTGATTTCTGATAGCCGAAGTAATTTATGTGAGTTTGGCATAGTTTGCTATGGTTAGTAGCATTTTTTTGTAATTTTAAAATAATTGGGCTTAGTTTGTTGCTGTAAAGTGTAGTTGGGGGTGATTTCTGATAACCGAAGTAATTTAGGTAAATTTGACATAGTTCGCAATGGTTAGTAGTATTTTTTTGTAATTTAAAAGTGATTGGGTTTCGCAATGGTTAGTAGTATTTTTTGTAATTTAAAAGTGATTGGGTTTAGTTTGTTGTGGTAAGGGTTAGTTGGTGATGATTTAGAGTAGCCGAAGTAATTTAGGTGAGTCTGGCATAGTTTGTTATGATTTGTACACCTTTTTTTGTAATTTTAAGATGATATGGTTTGGTTTGTTGTGGTAAGGGATAGTTGGGGGTGATTTACGGTAGCCGAAGTAATTTAGGTGATTCTGGTATAGTTTGTTATGATTTTTAGCATTTTTTTGTAATTTTAAAATGATTGGTCTTAGTTTGTTGCTGTAAAGTGTAGTTGGGGGTGATTTTTGATATCCGAAGTAATTTATGTGAGTTTGGCATAGTTTGCTACGGTTAGTAGCATTTTTTTGTAATTTAAAAGTGATTGGGTTTAGTTTGTTGTGGTAAGGGTTAGTTGGTGATGATTTAGAGTAGCCGAAGTAATTTAGGTGAGTCTGGCATAGTTTGTTATGATTTGTACACCTTTTTTTGTAATTTTAAGATGATATGGTTTGGTTTGTTGTGGTAAGGGATAGTTGGGGGTGATTTACGGTTGCCGAAGTAATTTAGGTGATTCTGGTAGAGTTTGTTATGATTTTTAGCATTGTTTTGTAATTTTAAAGTGATTGGGCTTAGTTTGTTGCTGTAAAGTGTCGTTGGGAGTGATTTTTGATAGCCGAAGTAATTTATGTAAGTTTGGCATAGTTTGCTATGGTTAGTAGCATTTTTTTGTAATTTAAAAGTGATTGGGTTTAGTTTGTTGTGGTAAGGATTACTTGGTGATGATTTAGAGTAGCCGAAGTAATTTAGGTGAGTCTGGCATAGTTTGTTATGATTTGTACACCTTTTTTTGTAATTTTAAGATGATATGGTTGGGTTTATTGTGGTAAGGGTTAGTTGGGGGTGATTTACGGTAGCCGAAGTAATTTAGGTGATTCTGGTATAGTTTGTTATGATTTTTAGCATTTTTTGTAATTCTAAATTATTAGGCTTAATTTGTTGCTGTAAAGTGTAGTTGGGGGTGATTTCTGATAGCCGAAGTAATTTAAGTGAATTTGGCATAGTTTGCTATAGTTAGTAGCATTTTTTTGTAATTTAAAAGTGATTGGGTTTAGTTTGTTTTGGTAAGGGTTATTTGGTGATGATTTAGAGTAGCCGAAGTAATTTAGGTGAGTCTGGCATAGTTTGTTATGAATTGTACACCTTTTTTTGTAATTTTAAGATGATATGGTTTGGTTTGTTGTGGTAAGGGATAGTTGGGGGTGATTTACGGTAGCCGAAGTAATTTAGGTGATTCTGGTATAGTTTGTTATGATTTTTAGCATTTTTTTGTAATTTTAAAGTGATTGGGCTTAGTTTGTTGCTGTAAAGTGTAGTTGGGGGTGATTTTTGATATCCGAAGTAATTTAGGTGAGTTTGGCATTGTTTGCTATGGTTAGTAGCATTTTTTTGTAATCTTCGGCTACTCTAAATCATCACCAACTAACCCTTACCACAACAAACTAAACCCAATCAATTTTAAATAACAAAAAAATGCTACTAACCATAGCACACTATGCCAAACTCACCTAAATTACTTCGGCTATCAAAAATCACCCCCAACTACACTTTACAGCAACAAACTAAGCCCAATCACTTTAAAATTACAAAAAAATGCTAAAAATCATAACAAACTATACCAGAATCACCTAAATTACTTCGGCTACCGTAAATCACCCCCAACTATCCCTTACCACAACAAACCAAACCAAATCATCTTAAAATTACAAAAAAAGGTGTACAAATCATAACAAACTATGCCAGACTCACCTAATTTACTTCGGCTACTCCAAATCATCACCAACTAACCCTTACCACAACAAACTAAACCCAATCACTTTTAAATTACAAAAAAATGCTACTAACCATAGCAAACTATGCCAAACTCACCTAAATTACTTCGGCTATCAAAAATCACCCCCAACTACACTTTACAGCAACAAACTAAGCCCAATCACTTTAAAATTACAAAAAAATGCTAAAAATCATAACAAACTATACCAGACTCACCTAATTTACTTCGGCTACTCTAAATCATCACCAACTAACCCTTACCACAACAAACTAAACCCAATCACTTTTAAATTAAAAAAAAATGATACTAACCATAGCAAATTATGCCAAACTTATCTAAATTACTTCGGCTATCAAAAATCATTCCCAACTACATTTTACAGCAACAAACTAAGCCCAATCACTTTAAAATTACAAAAAATGCTAAAAATCATAACAAACTATACCAGAATCACCTAAATTACTTCGGCTACCGTAAATAACCCCAACTATCCCTTACCACAACAAACGAAACCATATCATCTTAAAATTACAAAAAAAGGTGTACAAATCATAACAAACTATGCCAGACTCACCTACATTACTTCGGCTACTCTAAATCATCACCAACTAACCCTTACCACAACAAACTAAACCCAATCACTTTTAAATTACAAAAAAATGCTACTAACCATAGCAAACAATGCCAAACTCACCTAAATTACTTCGGCTATCAAAAATCACCCCCAACTACACTTTACAGCAACAAACTAAGCCCAATCACTTTAAAAATACAAAAAAATGCTAAAAATCATAACAAAATATACCAGAATCACCTAAATTACTTCGGCTACCGTAAATCACCCCCAACTATCCCTTACCACAACAAACCAAACCATATCATCTTAAGATTACAAAAAAAGGTGTACAAATCATAACAAACTATGCCAGACTCACCTAAATTAATTCGGCTACTCTAAATCATCACCAACTAACCCTTACCACAACAAACTAAACCCAATCACTTTTAAATTACAAAAAAATGCTACTAACCATAGCAAACTATGCCAAACTCACCTAAATTACTTCGGCTATCAAAAATCACCCCCAACTACACTTTACAGCAACATACTAAGCCCAATCATTTTAAAATTACAAAAATATGCTAAAAATCATAACAAACTATACCAGAATCACCTAAATTACTTCGGCTACCGTAAATCACCCCCAACTATCCCTTACCACAACAAACCAAACCATATCATCTTAAAATTAAAAAAAAAGTGTACAAATCATAACAAACTATGCCAGACTCACCTAAAATACTTCGGCTACTCTAAATCATCACCAACTAACCCTTACCACAACAAACTAAACCCAATAACTTTTAAATTACAAAAAAATGCTACTAACCATAGCAAACTATGCCAAACTCACTTAAATTACTTCGGCTATCAAAAATCACCCCCAACTACACTTTACAGCAACAAACTAAGCCCAATCACTTTAAAAATACAAAAAAATGCTAAAAATCATAACAAAATATACCAGAATCACCTAAATTACTTCGGCTACCGTAAATCACCCCCAACTATCCCTTACCACAACAAACCAAACCATATCATCTTAAAATTACAAAAAAAGGTGTACAAATCATAACAAACTATGCCAGACTCACCTAAATTACTTCGGCTACTCTAAGTCATTACCAACTAACCCTTACCACAACAAACTAAACCCAATCACTTTTAAATTACAAAAAAATGCTACTAACCATAGCAAACTATGCCAAACTCACCTAAATTACTTCGGCTACCATAAATCATCACCAACTAACCCTTACCACAACAAACTAAACCCAATCACTTTTAAATTACAAAAAAATGCTACTAATAATAGCAAACTAGGCCAAACTCACCTAAATTACTTCGGCAATCAAAAATCACCCCCAACTACACTTTACAGCAACAAACTAAGCCCAATCACTTTAAAATTACAAAAAAATGCTAAAAATCATAACAAACTATACCAGAATCACCTAAATTACTTCGGCTACCGTAAATCACCCCCAACTATCCCTTACCACAACAAACCAAACCATATCATCTTAAAATTTAAAAAAAAAGTGTACAAATCATAACAAACTAGGCCAGACTCACCTAAATTACTTCGGCTACTCTAAATCATCACCAACTAACCCTTACCACGACAAACTAAACCCAATCACTTTTAAATTACAAAAAAATGCTACTAACCATAGCAAACTATGCCAAACTCACCTACATTATTTCGGCTATCAAAAATCACCCCCAACTACACTTTACAGCAACAAACTAAGCCCAATCACTTTAAAATTACAAAAAAATGCTAAAAATTATAGCAAACTATACCAGAATCACCTAAATTACTTCGGCTACCGTAAATCACCCCCAACTATCCCTTACCACAACAAACAAAACCATATCATCTTAAAATTAAAAAAAAAGTGTACAAATCATAACAAACTATGCCAGACTCACCTAAAATACTTCGGCTACTCTAAATCATCACCAACTAACCCTTACCACAACAAACTAAACCCAATAACTTTTAAATTACAAAAAAATGCTACTAACCATAGCAAACTATGCCAAACTCACTTAAATTACTTCGGCTATCAAAAATCACCCCCAACTACACTTTACAGCAACAAACTAAGCCCAATCACTTTAGAAATACAAAAAAATGCTAAAAATCATAACAAAATATACCAGAATCACCTAAATTACTTCGGCTACCGTAAATCACCCCCAACTATCCCTTACCACAACAAACCAAACCATATCATCTTAAGATTACAAAAAAAGGTGTACAAATCATAACAAACTATGCCAGACTCACCTAAATTACTTCGGCTACTCTAAATCATCACCAACTAACCCTTACCACAACAAACTAAACCCAATCACTTTTAAATTACAAAAAAATGCTACTAACCATAGCAAACTATGCCAAACTCACCTAAATTACTTCGGCTATCAAAAATCACCCCCAACTACACTTTACAGCAACATACTAAGCCCAATCATTTTAAAATTACAAAAATATGCTAAAAATCATAACAAACTATACCAGAATCACCTAAATTACTTCGGCTACCGTAAATCACCCCCAACTATCCCTTACCACAACAAACCAAACCATATCATCTTAAAATTAAAAAAAAAGTGTACAAATCATAACAAACTATGCCAGACTCACCTAAAATACTTCGGCTACTCTAAATCATCACCAACTAACCCTTACCACAACAAACTAAACCCAATAACTTTTAAATTACAAAAAAATGCTACTAACCATAGCAAACTATGCCAAACTCACTTAAATTACTTCGGCTATCAAAAATCACCCCCAACTACACTTTACAGCAACAAACTAAGCCCAATCACTTTAAAAATACAAAAAAATGCTAAAAATCATAACAAAATATACCAGAATCACCTAAATTACTTCGGCTACCGTAAATCACCCCCAACTATCCCTTACCACAACAAACCAAACCATATCATCTTAAAATTACAAAAAAAGGTGTACAAATCATAACAAACTATGCCAGACTCACCTAAATTACTTCGGCTACTCTAAGTCATTACCAACTAACCCTTACCACAACAAACTAAACCCAATCACTTTTAAATTACAAAAAAATGCTACTAACCATAGCAAACTATGCCAAACTCACCTAAATTACTTCGGCTACCATAAATCATCACCAACTAACCCTTACCACAACAAACTAAACCCAATCACTTTTAAATTACAAAAAAATGCTACTAATAATAGCAAACTAGGCCAAACTCACCTAAATTACTTCGGCAATCAAAAATCACCCCCAACTACACTTTACAGCAACAAACTAAGCCCAATCACTTTAAAATTACAAAAAAATGCTAAAAATCATAACAAACTATACCAGAATCACCTAAATTACTTCGGCTACCGTAAATCACCCCCAACTATCCCTTACCACAACAAACCAAACCATATCATCTTAAAATTTAAAAAAAAAGTGTACAAATCATAACAAACTAGGCCAGACTCACCTAAATTACTTCGGCTATCAAAAATCACCCCCAACTACACTTTACAGCAACATACTAAGCCCAATCATTTTAAAATTACAAAAATATGCTAAAAATCATAACAAACTATACCAGAATCACCTAAATTACTTCGGCTACCGTAAATCACCCCCAACTATCCCTTACCACAACAAACCAAACCATATCATCTTAAAATTAAAAAAAAAGTGTACAAATCATAACAAACTATGCCAGACTCACCTAAAATACTTCGGCTGCTCTAAATCATCACCAACTAACCCTTACCACAACAAACTAAACCCAATAACTTTTAAATTACAAAAAAATGCTACTAACCATAGCAAACTATGCCAAACTCACTTAAATTACTTCGGCTATCAAAAATCACCCCCAACTACACTTTACAGCAACAAACTAAGCCCAATCACTTTAAAAATACAAAAAAATGCTAAAAATCATAACAAAATATACCAGAATCACCTAAATTACTTCGGCTACCGTAAATCACCCCCAACTATCCCTTACCACAACAAACCAAACCATATCATCTTAAAATTACAAAAAAAGGTGTACAAATCATAACAAACTATGCCAGACTCACCTAAATTACTTCGGCTACTCTAAGTCATTACCAACTAACCCTTACCACAACAAACTAAACCCAATCACTTTTAAATTACAAAAAAATGCTACTAACCATAGCAAACTATGCCAAACTCACCTAAATTACTTCGGCTACCATAAATCATCACCAACTAACCCTTACCACAACAAACTAAACCCAATCACTTTTAAATTACAAAAAAATGCTACTAATAATAGCAAACTAGGCCAAACTCACCTAAATTACTTCGGCAATCAAAAATCACCCCCAACTACACTTTACAGCAACAAACTAAGCCCAATCACTTTAAAATTACAAAAAAATGCTAAAAATCATAACAAACTATACCAGAATCACCTAAATTACTTCGGCTACCGTAAATCACCCCCAACTATCCCTTACCACAACAAACCAAACCATATCATCTTAAAATTTAAAAAAAAAGTGTACAAATCATAACAAACTAGGCCAGACTCACCTAAATTACTTCGGCTACTCTAAATCATCACCAACTAACCCTTACCACGACAAACTAAACCCAATCACTTTTAAATTACAAAAAAATGCTACTAACCATAGCAAACTATGCCAAACTCACCTAAATTACTTCGGCTACCATAAATCATCACCAACTAACCCTTACCACAACAAACTAAACCCAATCACTTTTAAATTACAAAAAAATGCTACTAATAATAGCAAACTAGGCCAAACTCACCTAAATTACTTCGGCAATCAAAAATCACCCCCAACTACACTTTACAGCAACAAACTAAGCCCAATCACTTTAAAATTACAAAAAAATGCTAAAAATCATAACAAACTATACCAGAATCACCTAAATTACTTCGGCTACCGTAAATCACCCCCAACTATCCCTTACCACAACAAACCAAACCATATCATCTTAAAATTTAAAAAAAAAGTGTACAAATCATAACAAACTAGGCCAGACTCACCTAAATTACTTCGGCTATCAAAAATCACCCCCAACTACACTTTACAGCAACATACTAAGCCCAATCATTTTAAAATTACAAAAATATGCTAAAAATCATAACAAACTATACCAGAATCACCTAAATTACTTCGGCTACCGTAAATCACCCCCAACTATCCCTTACCACAACAAACCAAACCATATCATCTTAAAATTAAAAAAAAAGTGTACAAATCATAACAAACTATGCCAGACTCACCTAAAATACTTCGGCTGCTCTAAATCATCACCAACTAACCCTTACCACAACAAACTAAACCCAATAACTTTTAAATTACAAAAAAATGCTACTAACCATAGCAAACTATGCCAAACTCACTTAAATTACTTCGGCTATCAAAAATCACCCCCAACTACACTTTACAGCAACAAACTAAGCCCAATCACTTTAAAAATACAAAAAAATGCTAAAAATCATAACAAAATATACCAGAATCACCTAAATTACTTCGGCTACCGTAAATCACCCCCAACTATCCCTTACCACAACAAACCAAACCATATCATCTTAAAATTACAAAAAAAGGTGTACAAATCATAACAAACTATGCCAGACTCACCTAAATTACTTCGGCTACTCTAAGTCATTACCAACTAACCCTTACCACAACAAACTAAACCCAATCACTTTTAAATTACAAAAAAATGCTACTAACCATAGCAAACTATGCCAAACTCACCTAAATTACTTCGGCTACCATAAATCATCACCAACTAACCCTTACCACAACAAACTAAACCCAATCACTTTTAAATTACAAAAAAATGCTACTAATAATAGCAAACTAGGCCAAACTCACCTAAATTACTTCGGCAATCAAAAATCACCCCCAACTACACTTTACAGCAACAAACTAAGCCCAATCACTTTAAAATTACAAAAAAATGCTAAAAATCATAACAAACTATACCAGAATCACCTAAATTACTTCGGCTACCGTAAATCACCCCCAACTATCCCTTACCACAACAAACCAAACCATATCATCTTAAAATTTAAAAAAAAAGTGTACAAATCATAACAAACTAGGCCAGACTCACCTAAATTACTTCGGCTACTCTAAATCATCACCAACTAACCCTTACCACGACAAACTAAACCCAATCACTTTTAAATTACAAAAAAATGCTACTAACCATAGCAAACTATGCCAAACTCACCTAAATTACTTCGGCTACCATAAATCATCACCAACTAACCCTTACCACAACAAACTAAACCCAATCACTTTTAAATTACAAAAAAATGCTACTAACCATAGCAAACTATGCCAAAGTCACCTACATTATTTCGGCTATCAAAAATCACCCCCAACTACACTTTACAGCAACAAACTAAGCCCAATCACTTTAAAATTACAAAAAAATGCTAAAAATTATAGCAAACTATACCAGAATCACCTAAATTACTTCGGCTACCGTAAATCACCCCCAACTATCCCTTACCACAACAAACCAAACCATTTTCATCTTAAAATTAAAAAAAAAGTGTACAAATCATAACAAACTATGCCAGACTCACCTAAAATACTTCGGCTACTCTAAATCATCACCAACTAACCCTTACCACAACAAACTAAACCCAATAACTTTTAAATTACAAAAAAATGCTACTAACCATAGCAAACTATGCCAAACTCACTTAAATTACTTCGGCTATCAAAAATCACCCCCAACTACACTTTACAGCAACAAACTAAGCCCAATCACTTTAAAAATACAAAAAAAATGCTAAAAATCATAACAAAATATACCAGAATCACCTAAATTACTTCGGCTACCGTAAATCACCCCCAACTATCCCTTACCACAACAAACCAAACCATATCATCTTAAAATTACAAAAAAAGGTGTACAAATCATAACAAACTATGCCAGACTCACCTAAATTACTTCGGCTACTCTAAGTCATTACCAACTAACCCTTACCACAACAAACTAAACCCAATCACTTTTAAATTACAAAAAAATGCTACTAACCATAGCAAACTATGCCAAACTCACCTAAATTACTTCGGCTACCATAAATCATCACCAACTAACCCTTACCACAACAAACTAAACCCAATCACTTTTAAATTACAAAAAAATGCTACTAATAATAGCAAACTAGGCCAAACTCACCTAAATTACTTCGGCAATCAAAAATCACCCCCAACTACACTTTACAGCAACAAACTAAGCCCAATCACTTTAAAATTACAAAAAAATGCTAAAAATCATAACAAACTATACCAGAATCACCTAAATTACTTCGGCTACCGTAAATCACCCCCAACTATCCCTTACCACAACAAACCAAACCATATCATCTTAAAATTTAAAAAAAAGTGTACAAATCATAACAAACTAGGCCAGACTCACCTAAATTACTTCGGCTACTCTAAATCATCACCAACTAACCCTTACCACGACAAACTAAACCCAATCACTTTTAAATTACAAAAAAATGCTACTAACCATAGCAAACTATGCCAAACTCACCTACATTATTTCGGCTATCAAAAATCACCCCCAACTACACTTTACAGCAACAAACTAAGCCCAATCACTTTAAAATTACAAAAAAATGCTAAAAATTATAACAAACTATACCAGAATCACCTAAATTACTTCGGCTACCGTAAATCACCCCCAACTATCCCTTACCACAACAAACCAAACCATATCATCTTAAAATTAAAAAAAAAGTGTACAAATCATAACAAACTATGCCAGACTCACCTAAAATACTTCGGCTACTCTAAATCATCACCAACTAATCCTTACCACAACAAACTAAACCCAATAACTTTTAAATTACAAAAAAATGCTACTAACCATATCAAACTATGCCAAACTCACTTAAATTACTTCGGCTATCAAAAATCACCCCCAACTACACTTTACAGCAACAAACTAAGCCCAATCACTTTAGAAATTCAAAAAAATGCTAAAAATCATAACAAAATATACCAGAATCACCTAAATTACTTCGGCTACCGTAAATCACCCCCAACTATCCCTTACCACAACAAACCAAACCATATCATCTTAAGATTACAAAAAAAGGTGTACAAATCATAACAAACTATGCCAGACTCACCTAAATTACTTCGGCTACTCTAAATCATCACCAACTAACCCTTACCACAACAAACTAAACCCAATCACTTTTAAATTACAAAAAAATGCTACTAACCATAGCAAACTATGCCAAACTCACCTAAATTACTTCGGCTATCAAAAATCACCCCCAACTACACTTTACAGCAACATACTAAGCCCAATCATTTTAAAATTACAAAAATATGCTAAAAATCATAACAAACTATACCAGAATCACCTAAATTACTTCGGCTACCGTAAATCACCCCCAACTATCCCTTACCACAACAAACCAAACCATATCATCTTAAAATTAAAAAAAAAGTGTACAAATCATAACAAACTATGCCAGACTCACCTAAAATACTTCGGCTACTCTAAATCATCACCAACTAACCCTTACCACGACAAACTAAACCCAATCACTTTTAAATTACAAAAAAATGCTACTAACCATAGCAAACTATGCCAAACTCACCTACATTATTTCGGCTATCAAAAATCACCCCCAACTACACTTTACAGCAACAAACTAAGCCCAATCACTTTAAAAATACAAGAAAATGCTAAAAATCATAACAAAATATACCAGAATCACCTAAATTACTTCGGCTACCGTAAATCACCCCCAACTATCCCTTACCACAACAAACCAAACCATATCATCTTAAAATTACAAAAAAAGGTGTACAAATCATAACAAACTATGCCAGACTCACCTAAATTACTTCCGCTACTCTAAGTCATTACCAACTAACCCTTACCACAACAAACTAAACCCAATCACTTTTAAATTACAAAAAAATGCTACTAACCATAGCAAACTATGCCAACCTCACCTAAATTACTTCGGCTACCATAAATCATCACCAACTAACCCTTACCACAACAAACTAAACCCAATCACTTTTAAATTACAAAAAAATGCTACTAATAATAGCAAACTAGGCCAAACTCACCTAAATTACTTCGGCAATCAAAAATCACCCCCAACTACACTTTACAGCAACAAACTAAGCCCAATCACTTTAAAAATACAAAAAAATGCTAAAAATCATAACAAAATATACCAGAATCACCTAAATTACTTCGGCTACCGTAAATCACCCCCAACTATCCCTTACAACAACAAACCAAACCATATCATCTTAAAATTACAAAAAAAGGTGTACAAATCATAACAAACTATGCCAGACTCACCTAAATTACTTTGGCTACTCTTAAATCATCACCAACTAACCCTTACCACAACAACCTAAACCCAATCACTTTTAAATTACAAAAAAATGCTACTAACCATAGCAAACTATGCCAAACTCACCTAAATTACTTCGGCTATTAAAAATCACCCCCAACTACACTTTACAGCAACAAACTAAGGCCAATCACTTTAAAATTACAAAAAAATGCTAAAAATCATAACAAACTATACCAGAATCACCTAAATTACTTCGGCTACCGTAAATCACCTCCAACTATGCCTTACCACAACAAACCAAACCATATCATCTTAAAATTACAAAAAAAGGTGTACAAATCATAACAAACTATGCCAGACTCACCTAATTTACTTCGGCTACTCTAAATCATCACCAACTAACCCTTACCACAACAAACTAAACCCAAGCACTTTTAAATTACAAAAAAATGCTACTAACCATAACAAACTATGCCAAACTCACCTAAATTACTTCGGCTATCAAAAATCGCCCCAACTACACTTTACAGCAACAAACTAAGCCCAATCACTTTAAAATTACAAAAAAATTACAAAAATCATAACAAAATATACCAGAATCACCTAAATTACTTCGGCTACCGTAAATCACCCCCAACTATCCCTTACCACAACAAACCAAACTATATCATCTTAAAATTACAAAAAAAGGTGTATAAATCATAACAAACTATGCCAGGCTCACCTAAATTACTTCGGCTACTCTAAATCATCACCAACTAACCCTTACCACAACAAACTAAACCCAATCACTTTTAAATTACAAAAAAATGCTACTAACCATAGCAAACTATGCCAAACTCACCTAAATTACTTCGGTTATCAAAAATCACCCCCAACTACACTTTACAGCAGCAAACTAAGCCCAATCACTTTAAAATTACAAAAAAATGCTAAAAATCATAACAAACTATACCAGAATCACCTAAATTACTTCGGCTACCGTCCGTAAATCACCCCCAACTATCCCTTACAACAACAAACCAAACCATATCATCTTAAAATTACAAAAAAAGGTGTACAAATCATAACAAACTATGCCAGACTTACCTAAATAACTTCGGCTACTCTAAATCATCACCAACTAACCCTTACCATAACAAACTAAACCCAATCACTTTTAAATTACAAAAAAATGCTACTAACCATAGCAAACTATGCCAAACTCACCCAAATTACTTCGGCTATCAAAAATCACCCCCAACTACACTTTACAGCAACAAACTAAGCCCAATCATTTTAAAATTACAAAAAAATGGTAAAAATCATAACAAAATATACCAGAATCACCTAAATTACTTCGGCTACCGTAAATCACCCCCAACTATCCCTTACCACAACAAACCAAACCATATCATCTTAAAATTACAAAAAAAGGTGTACAAATCATGACAAACTATGCCAGACTCACCTAAATTACTTCGGCTATTCTAAGTCATTACCAACTAACCCTTACCACAACAAACTAAACCCAATAATTTTTAATTACAAAAATATGCTACTAACCATAGCAAACTATGCCAAACTCACCTAAATTACTTCGGCTATCAAAAATCACCTCTAACTACACTTTACAGCAACAAACTAAGCCCAATCACTTTAAAATTACAAAAAAAATGCTAAAAATCAGAACAAACTATACCAGAATCACCTAAATTACTTCGGCTACCGTAAATCACCCCCAACTATCCCTTACCACAACAAACCAAACCATATCATCTTAAAATTACAAAAAAAGGTGTACAAATCATAACAAACTATGCCAGACTCACCTAAATTACTTCGGCTACTCTAAATCATCACCAACTAACCCTTACCACAACAAACTAAACCCAATCACTTTTAAATTACAAAAAAATGCTACTAACCATAGCAAACTATGCCAAACTCACCTAAATTACTTCGGCTATCAAAAATCACTCCCAACTACACTTTACAGCAACAAACTAAGCCCAATCACTTTAGAGTTACAAAAAAATGCTAAAAATCATAACAAACTATACCAGAATCACTTAAACTACTTCGGCTACCGTTAATCACCCCCAACTATCCCTTACCACAACAAACCAAACCATATCATCTTAAAATTACAAAAAAAGGTGTACAAATCATGACAAACTATGCCAGACTCACCTAAATTACTTCGGCTACTCTAAGTCATTACCAACTAACCCTTACCACAACAAACTAAACCCAATCACTTTTAAATTACAAAAAAATGCTACTAACCATAGCAAACTATGCCAAACTCACCTAAATTACTTCGGCTACCATAAATCATCACCAACTAACCCTTACCACAACAAACTAAACCCAATCACTTTTAAATTACAAAAAAATGCTACTAATAATAGCAAACTAGGCCAAACTCACCTAAATTACTTCGGCAATCAAAAATCACCCCCAACTACACTTTACAGCAACAAACTAAGCCCAATCACTTTAAAATTACAAAAAAATGCTAAAAATCATAACAAACTATACCAGAATCACCTAAATTACTTCGGCTACCGTAAATCACCCCCAACTATCCCTTACCACAACAAACCAAACCATATCATCTTAAAATTTAAAAAAAAAGTGTACAAATCATAACAAACTAGGCCAGACTCACCTAAATTACTTCGGCTACTCTAAATCATCACCAACTAACCCTTACCACGACAAACTAAACCCAATCACTTTTAAATTACAAAAAAATGCTACTAACCATAGCAAACTATGCCAAACTCACCTAAATTACTTCGGCTACCATAAATCATCACCAACTAACCCTTACCACAACAAACTAAACCCAATCACTTTTAAATTACAAAAAAATGCTACTAATAATAGCAAACTAGGCCAAACTCACCTAAATTACTTCGGCAATCAAAAATCACCCCCAACTACACTTTACAGCAACAAACTAAGCCCAATCACTTTAAAATTACAAAAAAATGCTAAAAATCATAACAAACTATACCAGAATCACCTAAATTACTTCGGCTACCGTAAATCACCCCCAACTATCCCTTACCACAACAAACCAAACCATATCATCTTAAAATTTAAAAAAAAAGTGTACAAATCATAACAAACTAGGCCAGACTCACCTAAATTACTTCGGCTATCAAAAATCACCCCCAACTACACTTTACAGCAACATACTAAGCCCAATCATTTTAAAATTACAAAAATATGCTAAAAATCATAACAAACTATACCAGAATCACCTAAATTACTTCGGCTACCGTAAATCACCCCCAACTATCCCTTACCACAACAAACCAAACCATATCATCTTAAAATTAAAAAAAAAGTGTACAAATCATAACAAACTATGCCAGACTCACCTAAAATACTTCGGCTGCTCTAAATCATCACCAACTAACCCTTACCACAACAAACTAAACCCAATAACTTTTAAATTACAAAAAAATGCTACTAACCATAGCAAACTATGCCAAACTCACTTAAATTACTTCGGCTATCAAAAATCACCCCCAACTACACTTTACAGCAACAAACTAAGCCCAATCACTTTAAAAATACAAAAAAATGCTAAAAATCATAACAAAATATACCAGAATCACCTAAATTACTTCGGCTACCGTAAATCACCCCCAACTATCCCTTACCACAACAAACCAAACCATATCATCTTAAAATTACAAAAAAAGGTGTACAAATCATAACAAACTATGCCAGACTCACCTAAATTACTTCGGCTACTCTAAGTCATTACCAACTAACCCTTACCACAACAAACTAAACCCAATCACTTTTAAATTACAAAAAAATGCTACTAACCATAGCAAACTATGCCAAACTCACCTAAATTACTTCGGCTACCATAAATCATCACCAACTAACCCTTACCACAACAAACTAAACCCAATCACTTTTAAATTACAAAAAAATGCTACTAATAATAGCAAACTAGGCCAAACTCACCTAAATTACTTCGGCAATCAAAAATCACCCCCAACTACACTTTACAGCAACAAACTAAGCCCAATCACTTTAAAATTACAAAAAAATGCTAAAAATCATAACAAACTATACCAGAATCACCTAAATTACTTCGGCTACCGTAAATCACCCCCAACTATCCCTTACCACAACAAACCAAACCATATCATCTTAAAATTTAAAAAAAAAGTGTACAAATCATAACAAACTAGGCCAGACTCACCTAAATTACTTCGGCTACTCTAAATCATCACCAACTAACCCTTACCACGACAAACTAAACCCAATCACTTTTAAATTACAAAAAAATGCTACTAACCATAGCAAACTATGCCAAACTCACCTAAATTACTTCGGCTACCATAAATCATCACCAACTAACCCTTACCACAACAAACTAAACCCAATCACTTTTAAATTACAAAAAAATGCTACTAACCATAGCAAACTATGCCAAAGTCACCTACATTATTTCGGCTATCAAAAATCACCCCCAACTACACTTTACAGCAACAAACTAAGCCCAATCACTTTAAAATTACAAAAAAATGCTAAAAATTATAGCAAACTATACCAGAATCACCTAAATTACTTCGGCTACCGTAAATCACCCCCAACTATCCCTTACCACAACAAACCAAACCATTTTCATCTTAAAATTAAAAAAAAAGTGTACAAATCATAACAAACTATGCCAGACTCACCTAAAATACTTCGGCTACTCTAAATCATCACCAACTAACCCTTACCACAACAAACTAAACCCAATAACTTTTAAATTACAAAAAAATGCTACTAACCATAGCAAACTATGCCAAACTCACTTAAATTACTTCGGCTATCAAAAATCACCCCCAACTACACTTTACAGCAACAAACTAAGCCCAATCACTTTAAAAATACAAAAAAAATGCTAAAAATCATAACAAAATATACCAGAATCACCTAAATTACTTCGGCTACCGTAAATCACCCCCAACTATCCCTTACCACAACAAACCAAACCATATCATCTTAAAATTACAAAAAAAGGTGTACAAATCATAACAAACTATGCCAGACTCACCTAAATTACTTCGGCTACTCTAAGTCATTACCAACTAACCCTTACCACAACAAACTAAACCCAATCACTTTTAAATTACAAAAAAATGCTACTAACCATAGCAAACTATGCCAAACTCACCTAAATTACTTCGGCTACCATAAATCATCACCAACTAACCCTTACCACAACAAACTAAACCCAATCACTTTTAAATTACAAAAAAATGCTACTAATAATAGCAAACTAGGCCAAACTCACCTAAATTACTTCGGCAATCAAAAATCACCCCCAACTACACTTTACAGCAACAAACTAAGCCCAATCACTTTAAAATTACAAAAAAATGCTAAAAATCATAACAAACTATACCAGAATCACCTAAATTACTTCGGCTACCGTAAATCACCCCCAACTATCCCTTACCACAACAAACCAAACCATATCATCTTAAAATTTAAAAAAAAGTGTACAAATCATAACAAACTAGGCCAGACTCACCTAAATTACTTCGGCTACTCTAAATCATCACCAACTAACCCTTACCACGACAAACTAAACCCAATCACTTTTAAATTACAAAAAAATGCTACTAACCATAGCAAACTATGCCAAACTCACCTACATTATTTCGGCTATCAAAAATCACCCCCAACTACACTTTACAGCAACAAACTAAGCCCAATCACTTTAAAATTACAAAAAAATGCTAAAAATTATAACAAACTATACCAGAATCACCTAAATTACTTCGGCTACCGTAAATCACCCCCAACTATCCCTTACCACAACAAACCAAACCATATCATCTTAAAATTAAAAAAAAAGTGTACAAATCATAACAAACTATGCCAGACTCACCTAAAATACTTCGGCTACTCTAAATCATCACCAACTAATCCTTACCACAACAAACTAAACCCAATAACTTTTAAATTACAAAAAAATGCTACTAACCATATCAAACTATGCCAAACTCACTTAAATTACTTCGGCTATCAAAAATCACCCCCAACTACACTTTACAGCAACAAACTAAGCCCAATCACTTTAGAAATTCAAAAAAATGCTAAAAATCATAACAAAATATACCAGAATCACCTAAATTACTTCGGCTACCGTAAATCACCCCCAACTATCCCTTACCACAACAAACCAAACCATATCATCTTAAGATTACAAAAAAAGGTGTACAAATCATAACAAACTATGCCAGACTCACCTAAATTACTTCGGCTACTCTAAATCATCACCAACTAACCCTTACCACAACAAACTAAACCCAATCACTTTTAAATTACAAAAAAATGCTACTAACCATAGCAAACTATGCCAAACTCACCTAAATTACTTCGGCTATCAAAAATCACCCCCAACTACACTTTACAGCAACATACTAAGCCCAATCATTTTAAAATTACAAAAATATGCTAAAAATCATAACAAACTATACCAGAATCACCTAAATTACTTCGGCTACCGTAAATCACCCCCAACTATCCCTTACCACAACAAACCAAACCATATCATCTTAAAATTAAAAAAAAAGTGTACAAATCATAACAAACTATGCCAGACTCACCTAAAATACTTCGGCTACTCTAAATCATCACCAACTAACCCTTACCACGACAAACTAAACCCAATCACTTTTAAATTACAAAAAAATGCTACTAACCATAGCAAACTATGCCAAACTCACCTACATTATTTCGGCTATCAAAAATCACCCCCAACTACACTTTACAGCAACAAACTAAGCCCAATCACTTTAAAAATACAAGAAAATGCTAAAAATCATAACAAAATATACCAGAATCACCTAAATTACTTCGGCTACCGTAAATCACCCCCAACTATCCCTTACCACAACAAACCAAACCATATCATCTTAAAATTACAAAAAAAGGTGTACAAATCATAACAAACTATGCCAGACTCACCTAAATTACTTCCGCTACTCTAAGTCATTACCAACTAACCCTTACCACAACAAACTAAACCCAATCACTTTTAAATTACAAAAAAATGCTACTAACCATAGCAAACTATGCCAACCTCACCTAAATTACTTCGGCTACCATAAATCATCACCAACTAACCCTTACCACAACAAACTAAACCCAATCACTTTTAAATTACAAAAAAATGCTACTAATAATAGCAAACTAGGCCAAACTCACCTAAATTACTTCGGCAATCAAAAATCACCCCCAACTACACTTTACAGCAACAAACTAAGCCCAATCACTTTAAAAATACAAAAAAATGCTAAAAATCATAACAAAATATACCAGAATCACCTAAATTACTTCGGCTACCGTAAATCACCCCCAACTATCCCTTACAACAACAAACCAAACCATATCATCTTAAAATTACAAAAAAAGGTGTACAAATCATAACAAACTATGCCAGACTCACCTAAATTACTTTGGCTACTCTTAAATCATCACCAACTAACCCTTACCACAACAACCTAAACCCAATCACTTTTAAATTACAAAAAAATGCTACTAACCATAGCAAACTATGCCAAACTCACCTAAATTACTTCGGCTATTAAAAATCACCCCCAACTACACTTTACAGCAACAAACTAAGGCCAATCACTTTAAAATTACAAAAAAATGCTAAAAATCATAACAAACTATACCAGAATCACCTAAATTACTTCGGCTACCGTAAATCACCTCCAACTATGCCTTACCACAACAAACCAAACCATATCATCTTAAAATTACAAAAAAAGGTGTACAAATCATAACAAACTATGCCAGACTCACCTAATTTACTTCGGCTACTCTAAATCATCACCAACTAACCCTTACCACAACAAACTAAACCCAAGCACTTTTAAATTACAAAAAAATGCTACTAACCATAACAAACTATGCCAAACTCACCTAAATTACTTCGGCTATCAAAAATCGCCCCAACTACACTTTACAGCAACAAACTAAGCCCAATCACTTTAAAATTACAAAAAAATTACAAAAATCATAACAAAATATACCAGAATCACCTAAATTACTTCGGCTACCGTAAATCACCCCCAACTATCCCTTACCACAACAAACCAAACTATATCATCTTAAAATTACAAAAAAAGGTGTATAAATCATAACAAACTATGCCAGGCTCACCTAAATTACTTCGGCTACTCTAAATCATCACCAACTAACCCTTACCACAACAAACTAAACCCAATCACTTTTAAATTACAAAAAAATGCTACTAACCATAGCAAACTATGCCAAACTCACCTAAATTACTTCGGTTATCAAAAATCACCCCCAACTACACTTTACAGCAGCAAACTAAGCCCAATCACTTTAAAATTACAAAAAAATGCTAAAAATCATAACAAACTATACCAGAATCACCTAAATTACTTCGGCTACCGTCCGTAAATCACCCCCAACTATCCCTTACAACAACAAACCAAACCATATCATCTTAAAATTACAAAAAAAGGTGTACAAATCATAACAAACTATGCCAGACTTACCTAAATAACTTCGGCTACTCTAAATCATCACCAACTAACCCTTACCATAACAAACTAAACCCAATCACTTTTAAATTACAAAAAAATGCTACTAACCATAGCAAACTATGCCAAACTCACCCAAATTACTTCGGCTATCAAAAATCACCCCCAACTACACTTTACAGCAACAAACTAAGCCCAATCATTTTAAAATTACAAAAAAATGGTAAAAATCATAACAAAATATACCAGAATCACCTAAATTACTTCGGCTACCGTAAATCACCCCCAACTATCCCTTACCACAACAAACCAAACCATATCATCTTAAAATTACAAAAAAAGGTGTACAAATCATGACAAACTATGCCAGACTCACCTAAATTACTTCGGCTATTCTAAGTCATTACCAACTAACCCTTACCACAACAAACTAAACCCAATAATTTTTAATTACAAAAATATGCTACTAACCATAGCAAACTATGCCAAACTCACCTAAATTACTTCGGCTATCAAAAATCACCTCTAACTACACTTTACAGCAACAAACTAAGCCCAATCACTTTAAAATTACAAAAAAAATGCTAAAAATCAGAACAAACTATACCAGAATCACCTAAATTACTTCGGCTACCGTAAATCACCCCCAACTATCCCTTACCACAACAAACCAAACCATATCATCTTAAAATTACAAAAAAAGGTGTACAAATCATAACAAACTATGCCAGACTCACCTAAATTACTTCGGCTACTCTAAATCATCACCAACTAACCCTTACCACAACAAACTAAACCCAATCACTTTTAAATTACAAAAAAATGCTACTAACCATAGCAAACTATGCCAAACTCACCTAAATTACTTCGGCTATCAAAAATCACTCCCAACTACACTTTACAGCAACAAACTAAGCCCAATCACTTTAGAGTTACAAAAAAATGCTAAAAATCATAACAAACTATACCAGAATCACTTAAACTACTTCGGCTACCGTTAATCACCCCCAACTATCCCTTACCACAACAAACCAAACCATATCATCTTAAAATTAGAAAAAAAGGTGTACAAATCATAACAAACTATGCCAGACTCACCTAAATTACTTCGGCTACTCTAAATCATCACCAACTAACCCTTACCACAACAAACTAAACCCAACAATTTTAAATTACAAAAAAATGCTACTAACCATAGCCAACTATGCCAAACTTACCTAAATTACTTCGGCTATCAAAAATCACCTCTAACTACGCTTTACAGCAACAAACTAAGCCCAATCACTTTAAAATTACAAAAAAATGCTAAAAATCAGAACAAACTATACCAGAATCACCTAAATTACTTCGGCTACCGTAAATCACCCCCAACTATCCCTTACCACAACAAACCAAACCATATCATCTTAAAATTACAAAAAAAGGTGTACAAATCATAACAAACTATGCCAGACTCACCTAAATTACTTCGGCTACTCTAAATCATCACCAACTAACCCTTACCACAACAAACTAAACCCAATCACTTTTAAATTACAAAAAAATGCTACTAACCATAGCAAACTATGCCAAACTCACCTAAATTACTTCGGCTATCAAAAATCACTCCCAACTACACTTTACAGCAACAAACTAAGCCCAATCACTTTAGAATTACAAAAAAATGCTAAAAATCATAACAAACTATACCAGAATCACCTAAACTACTTCGGCTACCGTAAATCACCCCCAACTATCCCTTACCACAACAAACCAAACCATATCATCTTAAAATTACAAAAAAAGGTGTACAAATCATAACAAACTATGCCAGACTCACCTAAATTACTTCGGCTTCTCTAAATCATCACCAACTAACCCTTACCACAACAAACTAAACCCAATCACTTTTAAATTACAAAAAAATGCTACTAACCATAGCAAACTATGCCAAACTCACCTAAATTACTTCGGCTATCAAAACTCACCTCTACCTACACTTTACAGCAACAAACTAAGCCCAATCACTTTAAAATTACAAAAAAATGCTAAAAATCAGAACAAACTATACCAGAATCACCTAAATTACTTCGGCTACCGTAAATCACCCCCAACTATCCCTTACCACAACAAACCAAACCATATCATCTTAAAATTACAAAAAAAGGTGTACAAATCATAACAAACTATACCAGACTCACCTAAATTACTTCGGCTACTCTAAATCATCACCAACTAACCCTTACCACAACAATCTAAACCCAATCACTTTTAAATAAAAAAAAATGCTACTAACCATAGCAAACTATGCCAAACTCACCTAAATTACTTCGGCTACCATAAATCATCACCAACTAACCCTTACCACAACAAACTAAATCCAATCACTTTTAAATTACAAAAAAATGCTACTAACCATAGCAAACTATGCCAAACTCAACTAAATTACTTCGGCTACCGTAAATCACCCCCAACTATCCCTTACCACAACAAACTAAACCCAATCAATTTTAAATTACAAAAAAATGCTACTAACCATAGCCAACTATGCCAAACTTACCTAAATTACTTCGGCTATCAAAAATCACCCCCAACTACACTTTACAGCAACAAACTAAGCCCAATCACTTTAGAATTACAAAAAAATGCTAAAAATCATAACAAACTATACCAGAATCACCTAAACTACTTCGGCTATCGTAAATCACCCCCAACTATTCCTTACCACAACAAACCAGACCATATCATCTTAAAATTACAAAAAAAGGTGTACAAATCATAACAAACTATACCAGACTCACCTAAACTACTTCGGCTACTCTAAATCATCACCAACTAACCCTTACCACAACAATCTAAACCCAATCACTTTTAAATAAAAAAAAATGCTACTAACCATAGCAAACTATGCCAAACTCACCTAAATTACTTCGGCTACCATAAATCATCACCAACTAACCCTTACCACAACAAACTAAATCCAATCACTTTTAAATTACAAAAAAATGCTACTAACCATAGCAAACTATGCCAAACTCAACTAAATTACTTCGGCTATCAAAAATCACCTCCAACTATACTTTACAGCAACAAACTCAGCCCAATCACATTAAAATTACAAAAAAATGCTAAAAATCATAACAAACTATACCAGAATCACCTAAATTACTTCGGCTACCGTAAATCACCCCCAACTATCCCTTACCACAACAAACCAAACCATATCATCTTAAAATTACAAAAAAAGGTGTACAAATCATAACAAACAATGCCAGACTCACCTAAATTAGTTCGGCTACTCTAAATCATCACCAACTAACCCTTACCATAACAAAGTAAACCCAATCACTTTTAAATTACAAAAAAATGCTACTAACCATAGCAAACTATGCCAAACTCACCTAAATTACTTCTGCTACCATAAATCATCCCCAACTAACCCTTACCACAACAAACTAAACCCAATCACTTTTAAATTACAAAAAAATGCTACTAACCATAGCAAACTATGCCAAACTCACCTAAATTACTTCGGCTATCAAAAATCACACCCAACTACAGTTTACAGCAACAAACTAAACTTAATCACTTTAAAATTACAAAAAAATGCTGAAAATCATAACAAACTATACCAGAATCACCTAAATTACTTCGGCTACCGTAAATCACCCCCAACTATCCCTTACCACAACAAACCAAACCATATCATCTTAAAATTACAAAAAAAGGTGTACAAATCATAACAAACTATGCCAGACTCACCTAAATTACTTCGGCTACTCTAAATCATCACCAACTAACCCTTACCACAACAAACTAAACCCAATCACTTTTAAATTACAAAAAAATGCTAATAACCGTAGCAAACTATGCCAAACACACCTAAATTACTTCGGCTATCAAAAATCACCCCCAACTACACTTTACAGCAACAAACTAAGCCCAATCACTTTAAAATTACAAAAAATGCTAAAAATCATAACAAACTATACCAGAATCACCTAAATTACTTCGGCTACCGTAAATCACCCCCAACTATCCCTTACCACAACAAACCAAACCATATCATCTTAAAATTACAAAAAAAGGTGTACAAATTATAACAAACTATGCCAGACTCACCTAAATTACTTCGGCTACTCTAAATCATCACCAACTAACCCTTACCACAACAAACTAAACCCAATCACTTTTAAATTACAAAAAAATGCTACTAACCATAGCAAACTATGCCAAACTCACCTAAATTACGTCGGCTATCAAAAATCACCCCCAACTACACTTTACAGCAACAAACTAAACCTAATCACTTTAAAATTACAAAAAAATGCTAAAAATCATAACAAACTATACCAGAATCACCTAAATTACTTCGGCTACCGTAAATCACACCCAACTATCCCTTACCACAACAAACCAAACCATAGTATCTTAAAATTACAAAAAAAGGTGTACAAATCATAACAAACTATGCCAGACTCACCTAAATTATTTCGGATACTCTAAATCATCACCAACTAACCCTTACCACAACAAACTAAACCCAATCACTTTTAAATTACAAAAAAATGCTAGTAACCATAGCAAACTATGCCAAACTCACCTAAATTAATTCGGCTACCATAAATCATTACCAACTAACCCTTACCTCAACAAACTAAACCCAATCACTTTTAAATTAAAAAATATGCTACTAATCATAGCAAACTATGCCAAACTCACCTAAATTACTTCGGCTATCAAAAATCACCCCCAACTACACTTTACAGCAACAAACTAAGCCCAATCACTTTAAAATTACAAAAAAATGCTAAAAATCATAACAAACTATACCAGAATCACCTAAATTACTTCGGCTACCGTAAATCACACCCAACTATCCCTTACCACAACAAACCAAACCATATTATATTAAAATTACAAAAAAAGGTGTACAAATCATAACAAACTATGCCAGACTCACCTAAATTACTTCGGCTACTCTAAATCATCACCAACTAACCCTTACCACAACAAACTAAACCCAATCACTTTTAAATTACAAAAATATGCTAGTTACCATAGCAAACTATGCCAAACTCACCTAAATTACTTCGGCTACCATAAATCATCACCAACTAACCCTTACCACAACAAACTAAACCCAATCACTTTTAATTTACAAAAAAATGCTACTAACCATAGCAAACTATGCCAAACTCACCTAAATTACTTCGGCTTTCAAAAATCAACCCCAACTACATTTTACAGCAACAAACTAAGCCCAATCACTTTAAAATAACAAAAAATGCTAAAAATCATAACAAACTATACCAGAATCACCTAAATTACTTCGGCTACCGTAAATCACCCCCAACTATCCCTTACCACAACAAACCAAACCATATCATCTTAAAATTACAAAAAAAGGTGTACAAATCATTACAAACTATGCCAAACACACCTAAATTAATTCGGCTACCATAAATCATTACCAACTAACCCTTACCTCAACAAACTAAACCCAATCACTTTTAAATTACAAAAAATGCTACTAACCATAGCAAACTATGCCAAACTCACCTAAATTACTTCGGCTACCATAAATCATCACCAACTAACCCTTACCACAACAAACTAAGACCATTCAATTTAAAATTACAAAAAAATGCTAAAAATCATAACAAACTATACCAGAATCACTTAAATAACTTTGGTTACCGTAAATCACCCCCAACTATCCCTTAACACAACAAACCAAACCATATCATCTTAAAATTACAAAAAAAGGTGTACAAATCATAACAAACTATGCCAGACTCAACTAAATTACTTCGGCTACTCTAAATCATCACCAACTAACCCTTACCACAACAAACTAAACCCAATCACTTTTAAATTACAAAAAAATGCTAGTAACCATAGCAAACTATGCCAAACTCACCTAAATTAATTCGGCTACCATAAATCATTACCAACTAACCCTTACCTCAACAAACTAAACCCAATCACTTTTAAATTACAAAAAATGCTACTAACCATAGCAAACTATGCCAAACTCACCTAAATTACTTCGGCTACCATAAATCATCACCAACTAACCCTTACCACAACAAACTAAGACCATTCAATTTAAAATTACAAAAAAATGCTAAAAATCATAACAAACTATACCAGAATCACTTAAATAACTTTGGTTACCGTAAATCACCCCCAACTATCCCTTAACACAACAAACCAAACCATATCATCTTAAAATGACAAAAAAAGTTGTACAAATCATAACAAACTAAGCCAGACTCAACTAAATTACTTCGGCTACTCTAAATCATCACCAACTAACCCTTACCACAACAAACTAAACCCAATCACTTTTAAATTACAAAAAAATGCTAGTAACCATAGCAAACTATGCCAAACTCACCTAAATTAATTCGGCTACCATAAATCATTACCAACTAACCCTTACCTCAACAAACTAAACCCAATCACTTTTAAATTAAAAAATATGCTACTAATCATAGCAAACTATGCCAAACTCACCTAAATTACTTCGGCTATCAAAAATCACCCCCAACTACACTTTACAGCAACAAACTAAGCCCAATCACTTTAAAATTACAAAAAAATGCTAAAAATCATAACAAACTATACCAGAATCACCTAAATTACTTCGGCTACTCTAAATCATCACCAACTAACCCTTACCACAACAATCTAAACCCAATCACTTTTAAATAAAAAAAAATGCTACTAACCATAGCAAACTATGCCAAACTCACCTAAATTACTTCGGCTACCATAAATCATCACCAACTAACCCTTACCACAACAAACTAAATCCAATCACTTTTAAATTACAAAAAAATGCTACTAACCATAGCAAACTATGCCAAACTCAACTAAATTACTTCGGCTATCAAAAATCACCCCCAACTATACTTTACAGCAACAAACTCAGCCCAATCACATTAAAATTACAAAAAAATGCTAAAAATCATAACAAACTATACCAGAATCACCTAAATTACTTCGGCTACCGTAAATCACCCCCAACTATCCCTTACCACAACAAACCAAACCATATCATCTTAAAATTACAAAAAAAGGTGTACAAATCATAACAAACAATGCCAGACTCACCTAAATTAGTTCGGCTACTCTAAATCATCACCAACTAACCCTTACCATAACAAAGTAAACCCAATCACTTTTAAATTACAAAAAAATGCTACTAACCATAGCAAACTATGCCAAACTCACCTAAATTACTTCTGCTACCATAAATCATCCCCAACTAACCCTTACCACAACAAACTAAACCCAATCACTTTTAAATTACAAAAAATGCTACTAACCATAGCAAACTATGCCAAACTCACCTAAATTACTTCGGCTATCAAAAATCACACCCAACTACAGTTTACAGCAACAAACTAAACCCAATCACTTTAAAATTACAAAAAAATGCTGAAAATCATAACAAACTATACCAGAATCACCTAAATTACTTCGGCTACCGTAAATCACCCCCAACTATCCCTTACCACAACAAACCAAACCATATCATCTTAAAATTACAAAAAAAGGTGTACAAATCATAACAAACTATGCCAGACTCACCTAAATTACTTCGGCTACTCTAAATCATCACCAACTAACCCTTACCACAACAAACTAAACCCAATCACTTTTAAATTACAAAAAAATGCTAATAACCGTAGCAAACTATGCCAAACACACCTAAATTACTTCGGCTATCAAAAATCACCCCCAACTACACTTTACAGCAACAAACTAAGCCCAATCACTTTAAAATTACAAAAAATGCTAAAAATCATAACAAACTATACCAGAATCACCTAAATTACTTCGGCTACCGTAAATCACCCCCAACTATCCCTTACCACAACAAACCAAACCATATCATCTTAAAATTACAAAAAAAGGTGTACAAATCATAACAAACTATGCCAGACTCACCTAAATTACTTCGGCTACTCTAAATCATCACCAACTAACCCTTACCACAACAAACTAAACCCAATCACTTTTAAATTACAAAAAAATGCTACTAACCATAGCAAACTATGCCAAACTCACCTAAATTACGTCGGCTATCAAAAATCACCCCCAACTACACTTTACAGCAACAAACTAAACCTAATCACTTTAAAATTACAAAAAAATGCTAAAAATCATAACAAACTATACCAGAATCACCTAAATTACTTCGGCTACCGTAAATCACACCCAACTATCCCTTACCACAACAAACCAAACCATAGTATCTTAAAATTACAAAAAAAGGTGTACAAATCATAACAAACTATGCCAGACTCACCTAAATTATTTCGGATACTCTAAATCATCACCAACTAACCCTTACCACAACAAACTAAACCCAATCACTTTTAAATTACAAAAAAATGCTAGTAACCATAGCAAACTATGCCAAACTCACCTAAATTAATTCGGCTACCATAAATCATTACCAACTAACCCTTACCTCAACAAACTAAACCCAATCACTTTTAAATTAAAAAATATGCTACTAATCATAGCAAACTATGCCAAACTCACCTAAATTACTTCGGCTATCAAAAATCACCCCCAACTACACTTTACAGCAACAAACTAAGCCCAATCACTTTAAAATTACAAAAAAATGCTAAAAATCATAACAAACTATACCAGAATCACCTAAATTACTTCGGCTACCGTAAATCACACCCAACTATCCCTTACCACAACAAACCAAACCATATTATATTAAAATTACAAAAAAAGGTGTACAAATCATAACAAACTATGCCAGACTCACCTAAATTACTTCGGCTACTCTAAATCATCACCAACTAACCCTTACCACAACAAACTAAACCCAATCACTTTTAAATTACAAAAATATGCTAGTAACCATAGCAAACTATGCCAAACTCACCTAAATTACTTCGGCTACCATAAATCATCACCAACTAACCCTTACCACAACAAACTAAACCCAATCACTTTTAATTTACAAAAAAATGCTACTAACCATAGCAAACTATGCCAAACTCACCTAAATTACTTCCGCTTTCAAAAATCAACCCCAACTACATTTTACAGCAACAAACTAAGCCCAATCACTTTAAAATAACAAAAAATGCTAAAAATCATAACAAACTATACCAGAATCACCTAAATTACTTCGGCTACCGTAAATCACCCCCAACTATCCCTTACCACAACAAACCAAACCATATCATCTTAAAATTACAAAAAAAGGTGTACAAATCATTACAAACTATGCCAAACACACCTAAATTAATTCGGCTACCATAAATCATTACCAACTAACCCTTACCTCAACAAACTAAACCCAATCACTTTTAAATTACAAAAAATGCTACTAACCATAGCAAACTATGCCAAACTCACCTAAATTACTTCGGCTACCATAAATCATCACCAACTAACCCTTACCACAACAAACTAAGACCATTCAATTTAAAATTACAAAAAAATGCTAAAAATCATAACAAACTATACCAGAATCACTTAAATAACTTTGGTTACCGTAAATCACCCCCAACTATCCCTTAACACAACAAACCAAACCATATCATCTTAAAATTACAAAAAAAGGTGTACAAATCATAACAAACTATGCCAGACTCAACTAAATTACTTCGGCTACTCTAAATCATCACCAACTAACCCTTACCACAACAAACTAAACCCAATCACTTTTAAATTACAAAAAAATGCTAGTAACCATAGCAAACTATGCCAAACTCACCTAAATTAATTCGGCTACCATAAATCATTACCAACTAACCCTTACCTCAACAAACTAAACCCAATCACTTTTAAATTACAAAAAATGCTACTAACCATAGCAAACTATGCCAAACTCACCTAAATTACTTCGGCTACCATAAATCATCACCAACTAACCCTTACCACAACAAACTAAGACCATTCAATTTAAAATTACAAAAAAATGCTAAAAATCATAACAAACTATACCAGAATCACTTAAATAACTTTGGTTACCGTAAATCACCCCCAACTATCCCTTAACACAACAAACCAAACCATATCATCTTAAAATTACAAAAAAAGTTGTACAAATAATAACAAACTAAGCCAGACTCAACTAAATTACTTCGGCTACTCTAAATCATCACCAACTAACCCTTACCACAACAAACTAAACCCAATCACTTTTAAATTACAAAAAAATGCTAGTAACCATAGCAAACTATGCCAAACTCACCTAAATTAATTCGGCTACCATAAATCATTACCAACTAACCCTTACCTCAACAAACTAAACCCAATCACTTTTAAATTAAAAAATATGCTACTAATCATAGCAAACTATGCCAAACTCACCTAAATTACTTCGGCTATCAAAAATCACCCCCAACTACACTTTACAGCAACAAACTAAGCCCAATCACTTTAAAATTACAAAAAAATGCTAAAAATCATAACAAACTATACCAGAATCACCTAAATTACTTCGGCTACCGTAAATCACACCCAACTATCCCTTACCACAACAAACCAAACCATATTATATTAAAATTACAAAAAAAGGTGTACAAATCATAACAAACTATGCCAGACTCACCTAAATTACTTCGGCTACTCTAAATCATCACCAACTAACCCTTACCACAACAAACTAAACCCAATCACTTTTAAATTACAAAAATATGCTAGTAACCATAGCAAACTATGCCAAACTCACCTAAATTACTTCGGCTACCATAAATCATCACCAACTAACCCTTACCACAACAAACTAAACCCAATCACTTTTAATTTACAAAAAAATGCTACTAACCATAGAAAACTATGCCAAACTCACCTAAATTACTTCGGCTTTCAAAAATCAACCCCAACTACATTTTACAGCAACAAACTAAGCCCAATCACTTTAAAATAACAAAAAATGTTAAAAATCATAACAAACTATACCAGAATCACCTAAATTACTTCGGCTACCGTAAATCACCCCCAACTATCCCTTACCACAACAAACCAAACCTTATCATCTTAAAATTACAAAAAAAGGTGTACAAATCATTACAAACTATGCCAGACTCACCTAAATTACTTCGGCTACTCTAAATCATCACCATCTAACCCTTACCACAACAAACTAAACCCAATCACTTTTAAATTTAAAAAAATGCTAGTAACCATAGCGAACTATGCCTAACTCACCTAAATTACTTCGGCTACAATAAATCATCACCAACTAACCCTTACCACAACAAACTAAACCCAATAACTTTTAAATTACAAAAAAATGCTAGTAACCATAGCAAACTATGCCAAACTCACCTAAATTACTTCGGGTACCAAAATCATCACCAACTAACACTTACCACAACAAAGTAAACCCAATCACTTTTAAATTACAAAAAAATGCTACTAACCATAGCAAACTATGCCAAACTCACCTAAATTAATTCGGCTACCATAAATCATTACCAACTAACCCTTACCTCAACAAACTAAACCCAATCACTTTTAAATTACAAAAAATGCTACTAACCATAGCAAACTATGCCAAACTCACCTAAATTACTTCGGCTACCATAAATCATCACCAACTAACCCTTACCACAACAAACTAAGACCATTCAATTTAAAATTACAAAAAAATGCTAAAAATCATAACAAACTATACCAGAATCACTTAAATAACTTTGGTTACCGTAAATCACCCCCAACTATCCCTTAACACAACAAACCAAACCATATCATCTTAAAATTACAAAAAAAGGTGTACAAATCATAACAAACTATGCCAGACTCAACTAAATTACTTCGGCTACTCTAAATCATCACCAACTAACCCTTACCACAACAAACTAAACCCAATCACTTTTAAATTACAAAAAAATGCTAGTAACCATAGCAAACTATGTCAAACTCACCTAAATTAATTCGGCTACCATAAATCATTACCAACTAACCCTTACCTCAACAAACTAAACCCAATCACTTTTAAATTACAAAAAATGCTACTAACCATAGCAAACTATGCCAAACTCACCTAAATTACTTCGGCAACCATAAATCATCACCAACTAACCCTTACCACAACAAACTAAGACCATTCAATTTAAAATTACAAAAAAATGCTAAAAATCATAACAAACTATACCAGAATCACTTAAATAACTTTGGTTACCGTAAATCACCCCCAACTATCCCTTAACACAACAAACCAAACCATATCATCTTAAAATTACAAAAAAAGGTGTACAAATCATAACAAACTAAGCCAGACTCAACTAAATTACTTCGGCTACTCTAAATCATCACCAACTAACCCTTACCACAACAAACAAACCCAATCACTTTTAAATTACAAAAAAATGCTAGTAACCATAGCAAACTATGCCAAACTCACCTAAATTAATTAGGCTACCATAAATCATTACCAACTAACCCTTACCTCAACAAACTAAACACAATCACTTTTAAATTAAAAAATATGCTACTAATCATAGCAAACTATGCCAAACTCACCTAAATTACTTCGGCTATCAAAAATCACCCCCAACTACACTTTACAGCAACAAACTAAGCCCAATCACTTTAAAATTACAAAAAAATGCTAAAAATCATAACAAACTATACCAGAATCACCTAAATTACTTCGGCTACCGTAAATCACACCCAACTATCCCTTACCACAACAAACCAAACCATATTATCTTAAAATTACAAAAAAAGGTGTACAAATCATAACAAACTATGCCAGACTCACCTAAATTACTTCGGCTACTCTAAATCATCACCAACTAACCCTTACCACAACAAACTAAACCCAATCACTTTTAAATTACAAAAATATGCTAGTAACCATAGCAAACTATGCCAAACTCACCTAAATTACTTCGGCTACCATAAATCATCACCAACTAACCCTTACCACAACAAACTAAACCCAATCACTTTTAATTTACAAAAAAATGCTACTAACCACAGCAAACTATGCCAAACTCACCTAAATTACTTCGGCTTTCAAAAATCACCCCCAACTACACTTTACAGCAACAAACTAAGCCCAATCACTTTAAAATAACAAAAAAATGCTAAAAATCATAACAAACTATACCAGAATCACCTAAATTACTTCGGCTACCGTAAATCACCCCCAACTATCCCTTACCACAACAAACCAAACCATATCATCTTAAAATTACAAAAAAAGGTGTACAAATCATTACAAACTATGCCAGACTCACCTAAACTACTTCGGCTACTCTAAATCATCACCATCCAACCCTTACCACAACAAACTAGACCCAATCACTTTTAAATTTAAAAAAATGCTAGTAACCATAGCAAACTATGCCTAACTCACCTAAATTACTTCGGCTACAATAAATCATCACCAACTAACCCTTACCACAACAAACTAAACCCAATCACTTTTAAATTACAAAAAAATGCTAGTAACCATAGCAAACTATGCCAAACTCACCTAAATTACTTCGGGTACCAAAATCATCACCAACTAACACTTACCACAACAAAGTAAACCCAATCACTTTTAAATTACAAAAAAATGCTACTAACCATAGCAAACTATGCCAAACTCACCTAAATTACTTCGGCTACCATAAATCATCACCCACTAACCCTTACCACAACAAACTAAGACCATTCAATTTAAAATTACAAAAAAATGCTAAAAATCATAACAAACTATACCAGAATCACCTAAATTACTTCGACTACCGTAAATCACCCCCAACTATCCCTTAGCACAACAAACCAAACCATATCATCTTAAAATTACAAAAAAGGTGTACAAATCATAACAAACTATGCCAGACTCACCTAAATTATTTCGGATACTCTAAATCATCACCAACTAACCCTTACCACAACAAACTAAACCCAATCACTTTTAAATTACAAAAAAATGCTAGTAACCATAGCAAACTATGCCAAACTCACCTAAATTAATTCGGCTACCATAAATCATTACCAACTAACCCTTACCTCAACAAACTAAACCCAATCACTTTTAAATTACAACAAAATGCTACTAACCATAGCAAACTATGCCAAACTCACCTAAATTACTTCGGCTATCAAAAATCACCCCCAACTACACTTTACAGCAACAAACGAAGCCCAATCACTTTAAAATTACAAAAACTTAATGCGGTTAGCGTAAATCACCCCCAGCTATCCCTTACCACAACAAACCAAACCATATCAACTTAAAATTACAAAAAAAGATGTACAAATCATAACAAACTATACCAGAATCACCTAAATTACTTCGGCTACCGTAAATCACACCCAACTATCCCTTACCACAACAAACCAAACCATATTACCTTAAAATTACAAAAAAAGGTGTACAAATCATAACAAACTATGCCAGACTCACCTAAATTACTTCGGCTACAATAAATCATCACCAACTAACCCTTACCACAACAAACTAAACCCAATAACTTTTAAATTACAAAAAAATGCTAGTAACCATAGCAAACTATGCCAAACTCACCTAAATTACTTCGGGTACCAAAATCATCACCAACTAACCCTTACCACAACAAACTAAACCCAATCACTTTTAAATTACAAAAAAATGCTAGTAACCATAGCAAACTATGCCAAACTCACCTAAATTAATTCGGCTACCATAAATCATTACCAACTAACCCTTACCTCAACAAATTAAACCCAATCACTTTTAAATTACAAAAAATGCTACTAACCATAGCAAACTATGCCAAACTCACCTAAATTACTTCGGCTACCATAAATCATCACCAACTAACCCTTACCACAACAAACTAAGACCATTCAATTTAAAATTACAAAAAAATGCTAAAAATCATAACAAACCATACCAGAATCACTTAAATAACTTTGGTTACCGTAAATCACCCCCAACTATCCCTTAACACAACAAACCAAACCATATCATCTTAAAATTACAAAAAAAGGTGTACAAATCATAACAAACTATGCCAGACTCAACTAAATTACTTCGGCTACTCTAAATCATCACCAACTAACCCTTACCACAACAAACTAAACCCAATCACTTTTAAATTACAAAAAAATGCTACTAGCCATAGCAAACTATGCCAAACTCACCTAAATTACTTCGGCTACCATAAATCATCACCAACTAACCCTTACCACAACAAACTAAACCCAATCACTTTTAGTTTACAAAAAAATGCTACTAACCATAGCAAACTATGCCAAACTCACCTAAATTACTTCGGCTTTCAAAAATCACCCCCAACTACACTTTACAGCAACAAACTAAGCCCAATCACTTTAAAATAACAAAAAAATGCTAAAAATCATAACAAACTATACCAGAATCACCTAAATTACTTCGGCTACCGTAAATCACCCCCAACTATCCCTTACCACAACAAACCAAACCATATCATCTTAAAATTACAAAAAAAGGTGTACAAATCATTACAAACTATGCCAGACTCACCTAAATTACTTCGGCTACTCTAAATCATCACCATCTAACCCTTACCACAACAAACTAAACCCAATCACTTTTAAATTTAAAAAAATGCTAGTAACCATAGCAAACTATGCCTAACTCACCTAAATTACTTCGGCTACAATAAATCATTACCAACTAACCCTTACCACAACAAACTAAACCCAATCACTTTTAAATTACAAAAAAATGCTAGTAACCATAGCAAACTATGCCAAACTCACCTAAATTACTTCGGGTACCATAAATCATCACCAACTAACACTTACCACAACAAAGTAAACCCAATCACTTTTAAATTACAAAAAAATGCTACTAACCATAGCAAACTATGCCAAACTCACCTAAATTACTTCGGCTACCATAAATCATCACCAACTAACCCTTACCACAACAAACTAAGACCATTCAATTTAAAATTACAAAAAAATGCTAAAAATCATAACAAACTATACCAGAATCACCTAAATTACTTCGACTACCGTAAATCACCCCCAACTATCCCTTAGCACAACAAACCAAACCGTATCATCTTAAAATTACAAAAAAGGTGTACAAATCATAACAAACTATGCCAGACTCACCTAAATTATTTCGGATACTCTAAATCATCACCAACTAACCCTTACCACAACAAACTAAACCCAATCACTTTTAAATTACAAAAAAATGCTAGTAACCATAGCAAACTATGCCAAACTCACCTAAATTAATTCGGCTACCATAAATCATTACCAACTAACCCTTACCTCAACAAACTAAACCCAATCACTTTTAAATTAAAAAAAATGCTACTAATCATAGCAAACTATGCCAAACTTACCTAAATTACTTCGGCTATCAAAAATCACCCCCAACTACACTTTACAGCAACAAACTAAGCCCAATCACTTTAAAATTACAAAAAAATGCTAAAAATCATAACAAACTATACCAGAATCACTTAAATTACTTCCGTTACCGTAAATCACCCCCAACTATCCCTTACCACAACAAACCAAACCATATCATCTTAAAATTACAACAAAAGGTGTACAAATCATAACAAACTATGCCAGACTCACCTAAATTACTTCGGCTACTCTAAATCATCACCAACTAACCCTTACCACAACAAACTAAACCCAATCACATTTAAATTACAAAAAAATGCTACTAACCATAGCAAACTATGCCAAACTCACCTAAATTACGTCGGCTATCAAAAATCACCCCCAACTACACGTTACAGCAACAAACTAAACCCAATCACTTTAAAATTACAAAAAAATGCTAAAAATCATAACAAACTATACCAGAATCACCTAAATTACTTCGGCTACCGTAAATCACACCCAACTATCCCTTACCACAACAAACCAAACCATAGTATCTTAAAATTACAAAAAAAGGTGTACAAATCATAACAAACTATGCCAGACTCACCTAAATTATTTCGGATACTCTAAATCATCACCAACTAACCCTTACCACAACAAACTAAACCCAATCACTTTTAAATTACAAAAAAATGCTAGTAACCACAGCAAACTATGCCAAACTCACCTAAATTAATTCGGCTACCATAAATCATTACCAACTATCCCTTACCTCAACAAACTAAACCCAATCACTTTTAAATTAAATAATATGCTACTAATCATAGCAAACTATGCCAAACTCACCTAAATTACTTCGGCTATCAAAAATCACCCCCAACTACACTTTACAGCAACAAACTAAGCCCAATCACTTTAAAATTACAAAAAAATGCTAAAAATCATAACAAACTATACCAGAATCACCTAAATTACTTCGGCTACCGTAAATCACACCCAACTATCCCTTACCACAACAAACCAAACCATATTATCTTAAAATTACAAAAAAAGGTGTACAAATCATAACAAACTATGCCAGACTCACCTAAATTACTTCGGCTACTCTAAATCATCACCAACTAACCCTTACCACAACAAACTAAACCCAATCACTTTTAAATTACAAAAATATGCTAGTAACCATAGCAAACTATGCCAAACTCACCTAAATTACTTCGGCTAGCATAAATCATCACCAACTAACCCTTACCACAACAAACTAAACCCAATCACTTTTAATTTACAAAAAAATGCTACTAACCATAGCAAACTATGCCAAACTCACCTAAATTACTTCGGCTTTCAAAAATCAACCCCAACTACATTTTACAGCAACAAACTAAGCCCAATCACTTTAAAATAACAAAAAATGCTAAAAATCATAACAAACTATACCAGAATCACCTAAATTACTTCGGCTACCGTAAATCACCCCCAACTATCCCTTACCACAACAAACCAAACCATATCATCTTAAAATTACAAAAAAAGTGTACAAATCATTACAAACTATGCCAGACTCACCTAAATTACTTCGGCTACTCTAAATCATCACCATCTAAACCTTACCACAACAAACTAAACCCAATAACTTTTAAATTACAAAAAAATGCTAGTAACCATAGCAAACTATGCCAAACTCACCTAAATTACTTCGGGTACCAAAATCATCACCAACTAACACTTACCACAACAAAGTAAACCCAATCACTTTTAAATTACAAAAAAATGCTACTAACCATAGCAAACTATGCCAAACTCACCTAAATTACTTCGGCTACCATAAATCATCACCAACTAACCCTTACCACAACAAACTAAGACCATTCAATTTAAAATAAAAAAAAAATGCTAAAAATCATAACAAACTATACCAGAATCACCTAAATTACTTCGACTACCGTAAATCACCCCCAACTATCCCTTAGCACAACAAACCAAACCATATCATCTTAAAATTACAAAAAAGGTGTACAAATCATAACAAACTATGCCAGACTCACCTAAATTATTTCGGATACTCTAAATCATCACCAACTAACCCTTACCACAACAAACTAAACCCAATCACTTTTAAATTACAAAAAAATGCTATTAACCATAGCAAACTATGCCAAACTCACCTAAATTAATTCGGCTACCATAAATCATTTCCAACTAACCCTTACCTCAACAAATTAAACCCAATCACTTTTAAATTAAAAAAAATGCTACTAATCATAGCAAACTATGCCAAACTCACCTAAATTACTTCGGCTATCAAAAATCACCACCAACTACACTTTACAGCAACAAACTAAGCCCAATCACTTTAAAATTACAAAAAAATGCTAAAAATCATAACAAACTATACCAGAATCACTTAAATTACTTCGGTTACCGTAAATCACCCCCAACTATCCCTTACCACAACAAACCAAACCATATCATCTTAAAATTACAAAAAAAGGTGTACAAATCATAACAAACTATGCCAGACTCACCTAAATTACTTCGGCTACTCTAAATCATCACCAACTAACCCTTACCACAACAAACTAAACCCAATCACTTTTAAATTACAAAAAAATGCTAGTAACCATAGCAAACTATGCCAAACTCACCTAAATTAATTCGGCTACCATAAATCATTACCAACTAACCCTTACCTCAACAAACTAAACCCAATCACTTTTAAATTACAACAAAATGCTACTAACCATAGCAAACTATGCCAAACTCACCTAAATTACTTCGGCTATCAAAAATCACCCCCAACTACACTTTACAGCAACAAACGAAGCCCAATCACTTTAAAATTACAAAAACTTAATTCGGTTAGCGTAAATCACCCCCAACTATCCCTTACCACAACAAACCAAACCATATCAACTTAAAATTACAAAAAAGGATGTACAAATCATAACAAACTATACCAGAATCACCTAAAATTACTTCGGCTACCGTAAATCACACCCAACTATCCCTTACCACAACAAACCACACCCTATTATCTTAAAATTACAAAAAAAGGTGTACAAATCATAACAAACTATGCCAGACTCACCTAAATTACTTCGGCTACTCTAAATCATCACCAACTAACCCTTACCACAACAAACTAAACCCAATCACTTTTAAATTACAAAAATATGCTAGTAACCATAGCAAACTATGCCAAACTCACCTAAATTACTTCGGCTACCATAAATCATCACCAACTAACCCTTACCACAACAAACTAAACCCAATCACTTTTAATTTACAAAAAAATGCTACTAACCATAGCAAACTATGCCAAACTCACCTAAATTACTTCGGCTTTCAAAAATCACCCCCAACTACACTTTACAGCAACAAACTAAGCCCAATCACTTTAAAATAACAAAAAAATGCTACAAATCATAACAAACTATACCAGAATCACCTAAATTACTTCGGCTACCGTAAATCACCCCCAACTATCCCTTACCACAACAAACCAAACCATATCATCTTAAAATTACAAAAAAAGGTGTACAAATCATTACAAACTATGCCAGACTCACCTAAACTACTTCGGCTACTCTAAATCATCACCATCCAACCCTTACCACAACAAACTAAACCCAATCACTTTTAAATTTAAAAAAATGCTAGTAACCATAGCAAACTATGCCTAACTCACCTAAATTACTTCGGCTACAATAAATCATCACCAACTAACCCTTACCACAACAAACTAAACCCAATCACTTTTAAATTACAAAAAAATGCTAGTAACCATAGCAAACTATGCCAAACTCACCTAAATTACTTCGGGTACCAAAATCATCACCAACTAACACTTACCACAACAAAGTAAACCCAATCACTTTTAAATTACAAAAAAATGCTACTAACCATAGCAAACTATGCCAAACTCACCTAAATTACTTCAGCTACCATAAATCATCACCAACTAACCCTTACCACAACAAACTAAGACCATTCAATTTAAAATTACAAAAACATGCTAAAAATCATAACAAACTATACCAGAATCACCTAAATTACTTCGACTACCGTAAATCACCCCCAACTATCCCTTAGCACAACAAACCAAACCTTATCATCTTAAAATTACAAAAAAGGTGTACAAATCATAACAAACTATGCCAGACTCACCTAAATTATTTCGGATACTCTAAATCATCACCAACTAACCCTTACCACAACAAACTAAACCCAATCACTTTTAAATTACAAAAAAATGCTATTAACCATAGCAAACTATGCCAAACTCACCTAAATTAATTCGGCTACCATAAATCATTACCAACTAACCCTTACCTCAACAATTTAAACCCAATCACTTTTAAATTTAAAAAAATGCTACTAATCATAGCAAACTATGCCAAACTCACCTAAATTACTTCGGCTATCAAAAATCACCCCCAACTACACTTTACAGCAACAAACTAAGCCCAATCACTTTAAAATTACAAAAAAATGCTAAAAATCATAACAAACTATACCAGAATCACTTAAATTACTTCGGTTACCGTAAATCACCCCCAACTATCCCTTACCACAACAAACCAAACCATATCATCTTAAAATTACAAAAAAAGGTGTACAAATCATAACAAACTATGCCAGACTCACCTAAATTACTTCGGCTACTCTAAATCATCACCAACTAACCCTTACCACAACAAACTAAACCCAATCACTTTTAAATTACAAAAAAATGCTAGTAACCATAGCAAACTATGCCAAACTCACCTAAATTAATTCGGCTACCATAAATCATTACCAACTAACCCTTACCTCAACAAACTAAACCCAATCACTTTTAAATTACAACAAAATGCTACTAACCATAGCAAACTATGCCAAACTCACCTAAATTACTTCGGCTATCAAAAATCACCCCCAACTACACTTTACAGCAACAAACGAAGCCCAATCACTTTAAAATTACAAAAACTTAATTCGGTTAGCGTAAATCACCCCCAACTATCCCTTACCACAACAAACCAAACCATATCAACTTAAAATTACAAAAAAAGATGTACAAATCATAACAAACTATACCAGAATCACCTAAATTACTTCGGCTACCGTAAATCACACCCAACTATCCCTTACCACAACAAACCAAACCCTATTATCTTAAAATTACAAAAAAAGGTGTACAAATCATAACAAACTATGCCAGACTCACCTAAATTACTTCGGCTACTCTAAATCATCACCAACTAACCCTTACCACAACAAACTAAACCCAATCACTTTTAAATTACAAAAATATGCTAGTAACCATAGCAAACTATGCCAAACTCACCTAAATTACTTCGGCTACCATAAATCATCACCAACTAACCCTTACCACAACAAACTAAACCCAATCACTTTTAATTTACAAAAAAATGCTACTAACCATAGCAAACTATGCCAAACTCACCTAAATTACTTCGGCTTTCAAAAATCACCCCCAACTACACTTTACAGCAACAAACTAAGCCCAATCACTTTAAAATAACACTGCTAAAAATCATAACAAACTATACCAGAATCACCTAAATTACTTCGGCTACCGTAAATCACCCCCAACTATCCCTTACCACAACAAACCAAACCATATCATCTTAAAATTACAAAAAAAGGTGTACAAATCATTACAAACTATGCCAGACTCACCTAAATTACTTCGGCTACTCTAAATCATCACCATCTAACCCTTACCACAACAAACTAAACCCAATCACTTTAAAATTAAAAAAAATGCTAGTAATCATAGCAAACTATGCCTAACTCACCTAAATTACTTCGGCTACAATAAATCATCACCAACTAACCCTTACCACAACAAACTAAACCCAATCACTTTTAAATTACAAAAAAATGCTAGTAACCATAGCAAACTATGCCAAACTCACCTAAATTACTTCGGGTACCATAAATCATCACCAACTAACACTTACCACAACAAAGTAAACCCAATCACTTTTAAATTACAAAAAAATGCTACTAACCATAGCAAACTATGCCAAACTCACCTAAATTACTTCGACTACCATAAATCATCACCAACTAACCCTTACCACAACAAACTAAGACCATTCAATTTAAAATTACAAAAAAATGCTAAAAATCATAACAAACTATACCAGAATCACCTAAATTACTTCGACTACCGTAAATCACCCCCAACTATCCCTTAGCACAACAAACCAAACCGTATCATCTTAAAATTACAAAAAAGGTGTACAAATCATAACAAACTATGCCAGACTCACCTAAATTATTTCGGATACTCTAAATCATCACCAACGAACCCTTACCACAACAAACTAAACCCAATCACTTTTAAATTACAAAAAAATGCTAGTAACCATAGCAAACTATGCCAAACTCACCTAAATTAATTCGGCTACCATAAATCATTACCAACTAACCCTTACCTCAACAAACTAAACCCAATCACTTTTAAATTACAAAAAAATGCTAGTAACCATAGCAAACTATGCCAAACTCACCTAAATTAATTCGGCTACCATAAATCATTACCAACTAACCCTTACCTCAACAAACTAAACCCAATCACTTTTAAATTAAAAAAAAATGCTACTAATCATAGCAAACTATGCCAAACTCACCTAAATTACTTCGGCTATCAAAAATCACCCCCAACTACACTTTACAGCAACAAACTAAGCCCAATCACTTTAAAATTACAAAAAAATGCTAAAAATCATAATAAACTATACCAGAATCACTTAAATTACTTCTGTTACCGTAAATCACCCCCAACTATCCCTTACCACAACAAACCAAACCCTATTATCTTAAAATTACAAAAAAAGGTGTACAAATCATAACAAACTATGCCAGACTCACCTAAATTACTTCGGCTACTCTAAATCATCACCAACTAACCCTTACCACAACAAACTAAACCCAATCACTTTTAAATTACAAAAATATGCTAGTAACCATAGCAAACTATGCCAAACTCACCTAAATTACTTCGGCTACCATAAATCATCACCAACTAACCCTTACCACAACAAACTAAACCCAATCACTTTTAATTTACAAAAAAATGCTACTAACCATAGCAAACTATGCCAAACTCACCTAAATTACTTCGGCTTTCAAAAATCACCCCCAACTACACTTTACAGCAACAAACTAAGCCCAATCACTTTAAAATAACACTGCTAAAAATCATAACAAACTATACCAGAATCACCTAAATTACTTCGGCTACCGTAAATCACCCCCAACTATCCCTTACCACAACAAACCAAACCATATCATCTTAAAATTACAAAAAAAGGTGTACAAATCATTACAAACTATGCCAGACTCACCTAAATTACTTCGGCTACTCTAAATCATCACCATCTAACCCTTACCACAACAAACTAAACCCAATCACTTTTAAATTTAAAAAAATGCTAGTAATCATAGCAAACTATGCCTAACTCACCTAAATTACTTCGGCTACAATAAATCATCACCAACTAACCCTTACCACAACAAACTAAACCCAATCACTTTTAAATTACAAAAAAATGCTAGTAACCATAGCTAACTATGCCAAACTCACCTAAATTACTTCGGGTACCATAAATCACCACCAACTAACACTTACCACAACAAAGTAAACCCAATCACTTTTAAATTACAAAAAAATGCTACTAACCATAGCAAACTATGCCAAACTCACCTAAATTACTTCGACTACCATAAATCATCACCAACTAACCCTTACCACAACAAACTAAGACCATTCAATTTAAAATTACAAAAAAATGCTAAAAATCATAACAAACTATACCAGAATCACCTAAATTACTTCGACTACCGTAAATCACCCCCAACTATCCCTTAGCACAACAAACCAAACCGTATCATCTTAAAATTACAAAAATGGTGTACAAATCATAACAAACTATGCCAGACTCACCTAAATTATTTCGGCTACTCTAAATCATCACCAACTAACCCTTACCACAACAAACTAAACCCAATCACTTTTAAATTACAAAAATATGCTAGTAACCATAGCAAACTATGCCAAACTCACCTAAATTACTTCGGCTACCATAAATCATCACCAACTAACCCTTACCACAACAAACTAAACCCAATCACTTTTAATTTACAAAAAAATGCTACTAACCATAGCAAACTATGCCAAACTCACCTAAATTACTTCGGCTTTCAAAAATCACCCCCAACTACACTTTACAGCAACAAACTAAGCCCAATCACTTTAAAATTACAAAAAAATGCTAAAAATCATAACAAACTATACCAGAATCACTTAAATTACTTCCGTTACCGTAAATCACCCCCAACTATCCCTTACCACAACAAACCAAACCATATCATCTTAAAATTACAAAAAAAGGTGTACAAATCATAACAAACTATGCCAGACTCACCTAAATTACTTCGGCTACTCTAAATCATCACCAACTAACCCTTACCACAACAAACTAAACCTAATCACATTTAAATTAAAAAAAAATGCTACTAACCATAGCAGACTATGCCAAACTCACCTAAATTACGTCGGCTATCAAAAATGACCCCCAACTACACTTTACAGCAACAAACTAAGCCCAATCACTTTAAAATTACAAAAAAATGCTAAAAATCATAACAAACTATACCAGAATCACCTAAATTACTTCGGCTACCGTAAATCACACCCAACTATCCCTTACCACAACAAACCAAACCATATTATCTTAAAATTACAAAAAAAGGTGTACAAATCATAACAAACTATGCCAGACTCACCTAAATTATTTCGGATACTCTAAATCATCACCAACTAACCCTTACCACAACAAACTAAACCCAATCACTTTTAAATTACAAAAAAATGCTAGTAACCATAGCAAACTATGCCAAACTCACCTAAATTAATTAGGCTACCATAAATCATTACCAACTAACCCTTACCTCAACAAACTAAACCCAATCACTTTTAAATTAAAAAATATGCTAAAAATCATAACAAACTATACCAGAATCACCTAAATTACTTCGGCTACCGTAAATCACCCCCAACTATCCCTTACCACAACAAATCAAACCATATCATCTTAAAATTACAAAAAAAGGTGTACAAATCATTACAAACTATGCCAGACTCACCTAAACTACTTCGGCTACTCTAAATCATCACCATCCAACCCTTACCACAACAAACTAAACCCAATCACTTTTAAATTTAAAAAAATGCTAGTAACCATAGCAAACTATGCCTAACTCACCTAAATTACTTCGGCTACAATAAATCATCACCAACTAACCCTTACCACAACAAACTAAACCCAATCACTTTTAAATTACAAAAAAATGCTAGTAACCATAGCAAACTATGCCAAACTCACCTAAATTACTTCGGGTACCAAAATCATCACCAACTAACACTTACCACAACAAAGTAAACCCAATCACTTTTAAATTACAAAAAAATGCTACTAACCATAGCAAACTATGCCAAACTCACCTAAATTACTTCGGCTACCATAAATCATCACCCACTAACCCTTACCACAACAAACTAAGACCATTCAATTAAAAATTACAAAAAAATGCTAAAAGTCATAACAAACTATACCAGAATCACCTAAATTACTTCGACTACCGTAAATCACCCCCAACTATCCCTTAGCACAACAAACCAAACCATATCATCTAAAAATTACAAAAAAGGTGTACAAATCATAACAAACTATGCCAGACTCACCTAAATTATTTCGGATACTCTAAATCATCACCAACTAACCCTTACCACAACAAACTAAACCCAATCACTTTTAAATTACAAAAAAATGCTAGTAACCATAGCAAACTATGCCAAACTCACCTAAATTAATTCGGCTACCATAAATCATTACCAACTAACCCTTACCTCAACAAACTAAACCCAATCACTTTTAAATTACAACAAAATGCTACTAACCATAGCAAACTATGCCAAACTCACCTAAATTACTTCGGCTATCAAAAATCACCCCCAACTACACTTTACAGCAACAAACGAAGCCCAATCACTTTAAAATTTCAAAAACTTAATTCGGTTAGCGTAAATCACCCCCAACTATCTCTTACCACAACAAATCAAACCATATCAACTTAAAATTACAAAAAAAGATGTACAAATCATAACAAACTATACCAGAATCACCTAAATTACTTCGGCTACCGTAAATCACACCCAACTATCCCTTACCACAACAAACCAAACCCTATTATCTTAAAATTACAAAAAAAGGTGTACAAATCATAACAAACTATGCCAGACTCACCTAAATTACTTCGGCTACTCTAAATCATCACCAACTAACCCTTACCACAGCAAACTAAACCCAATCACTTTTAAATTACAAAAATATGCTAGTAACCATAGCAAACTATGCCAAACTCACCTAAATTACTTCGGCTACCATAAATCATCACCAACTAACCCTTACCACAACAAACTAAACCCAATCACTTTTAAATTACAAAAAAATGCTAGTAACCATAGCAAACTATGCCAAACTCACCTAAATTACTTCGGGTACCATAAATCATCACCAACTAACACTTACCACAACAAAGTAAACCCAATCACTTTTAAATTACAAAAAAATGCTACTAACCATAGCAAACTATGCCAAACTCACCTAAATTACTTCGACTACCATAAATCATCACCAACTAACCCTTACCACAACAAACTAAGACCATTCAATTTAAAATTACAAAAAAATGTTAAAAATCATAACAAACTATACCAGAATCACCTAAATTACTTCGACTACCGTAAATCACCCCCAACTATCCCTTAGCACAACAAACCAAACCGTATCATCTTAAAATTACAAAAAAGGTGTACAAATCATAACAAACTATGCCAGACTCACCTATATTATTTCGGATACTCTAAATCATAACCAACTAACCCTTACCACAACAAACTAAACCCAATCACTTTTAAATTACAAAAAAATGCTAGTAACCATAGCAAACTATGCCAAACTCACCTAAATTAATTCGGCTACCATAAATCATTACCAACTAACCCTTACCTCAACAAACTAAACCCAATCACTTTTAAATTAAAAAAAATGCTACTAATCATAGCAAACTATGCCAAACTCACCTAAATTACTTCGGCTATCAAAAATCACCCCCAACTACACTTTACAGCAACAAACTAAGCCCAATCACTTTAAAATTACAAAAAAATGCTAAAAATCATAACAAACTATACCAGAATCACTTAAATTACTTCCGTTACCGTAAATCACTCCCAACTATCCCTTACCACAACAAATCAAACCATATCATCTTAAAATTACAAAAAAAGGTGTGCAAATCATAACAAACTATGCCAGACTCACCTAAATTACTTCGGCTACTCTAAATCATCACCAACTAACCCTTACCACAACAAACTAAACCCAATCACATTTAAATTACAAAAAAATGCTACTAACCATAGCAGACTATGCCAAACTCACCTAAATTACGTCGGCTATCAAAAATGACCCCCAACTACACTTTACAGCAACAAACTAAGCCCAATCACTTTAAAATTACAAAAAAATGCTAAAAATCATAACAAACTATACCAGAATCACCTAAATTACTTCGGCTACCGTAAATCACACCCAACTATCCCTTACCAGAACAAACCAAACCATATTATCTTAAAATTACAAAAAAAGGTGTACAAATCATAACAAACGATGCCAGACCCACCTAAATTATTTCGGATACTCTAAATCATCACCAACTAACCCTTACCACAACAAACTAAACCCAATCACTTTTAAATTACAAAAAAATGCTAGTAACCATAGCAAACTATGCCAAACTCACCTAAATTAATTAGGCTACCATAAATCATTACCAACTAACCCTTACCTCAACAAACTAAACCCAATCACTTTTAAATTAAAAAATATGCTACTAATCATAGCAAACTATGCCAAACTCACCTAAATTACTTCGGCTATCAAAAATCACCCCCAACTACACTTTACAGCAACAAACTAAGCCCAATCACTTTAAAATTACAAAAAAATGCTAAAAATCATAACAAACTATACCAGAATCACCTAAATTACTTCGGCTACCGTAAATCACACCCAACTATCCCTTACCACAACAAACCAAACCATATTATCTTAAAATTACAAAAAAAGGTGTACAAATCATCACAAACTATGCCAGACTCTCCTAAATTACTTCGGCTACTCTAAATCATCACCAACTAACCCTTACCACAACAAACTAAACCCAATCACTTTTAAATTACAAAAATATGCTAGTAACCATAGCAAACTATGCCAAACTCACCTAAATTACTTCGGCTACCATAAATCATCACCAACTAACCCTTACCACAACAAACTAAACCCAATCACTTTTAATTTACAAAAAAATGCTACTAACCATAGCAAACTATGCCAAACTCACCTAAATTACTTCGGCTTTCAAAAATCACCCCCAACTACACTTTACAGCAACAAACTAAGCCCAATCACTTTAAAATAACAAAAAAATGCTAAAAATCATAACAAACTATACCAGAATCACCTAAATTACTTCGGCTACCGTAAATCACCCCCAACTATCCCTTACCACAACAAACCAAACCATATCATCTTAAAATTACAAAAAAAGGTGTACAAATCATTACAAACTATGCCAGACTCACCTAAACTACTTCGGCTACTCTAAATCATCACCATCCAACCCTTACCACAACAAACTAAACCCAATCACTTTTAAATTTAAAAAAATGCTAGTAACCATAGCAAACTATGCCTAACTCACCTAAATTACTTCGGCTACAATAAATCATCACCAACTAACCCTTACCACAACAAACTAAACCCAATCACTTTTAAATTACAAAAAAAATGCTAGTAATCATAGCAAACTATGCCAAACTCACCTAAATTTCTTCGGGTACCAAAATCATCACCAACTAACACTTACCACAACAAAGTAAACCCAATCACTTTTAAATTACAAAAAAATGCTACTAACCATAGCAAACTATGCCAAACTCACCTAAATTACTTCGGCTACCATAAATCATCACCCACTAACCCTTACCACAACAAACTAAGACCATTCAATTTAAAATTACAAAAAAATGCTAAAAATTATAACAAACTATACCAGAATCACCTAAATTACTTCGACTACCGTAAATCACCCCCAACTATCCCTTAGCACAACAAACCAAACCATATCATCTTAAAATTACAAAAAAGGTGTACAAATCATAACAAACTATGCCAGACTCACCTAAATTATTTCGGATACTCTAAATCATCACCAACTAACCCTTACCACAACAAACTAAACCCAATCACTTTTAAATTACAAAAAAATGCTAGTAACCATAGCAAACTATGCCAAACTCACCTAAATTAATTCGGCTACCATAAATCATTACCAACTAACCCTTACCTCAACAAACTAAACCCAATCACTTTTAAATTACAACAAAATGCTACTAACCGTAGCAAACTATGCCAAACTCACCTAAATTACTTCGGCTATCAAAAATCACCCCCAACTACACTTTACAGCAACAAACGAAGCCCAATCACTTTAAAATTACAAAAACTTAATTCGGTTAGCGTAAATCACCCCCAACTATCCCTTACCACAACAAACCAAACCATATCAACTTAAAATTACAAAAAAAGATGTACAAATCATAACAAACTATACCAGAATCTCCTAAATTACTTCGGCTACCGTAAATCACACCCAACTATCCCTTACCACAACAAACCAAACCCTATTATCTTAAAATTACAAAAAAAGGTGTACAAATCATAACAAACTATGCCAGACTCACCTAAATTACTTCGGCTACTCTAAATCATCACCAACTAACCCTTACCACAACAAACTAAACCCAATCACTTTTAAATTACAAAAATATGCTAGTAACCATAGCAAACTATGCCAAACTCACCTAAATTACTTCGGCTACCATAAATCATCACCAACTAACCCTTACCACAACAAACTAAACCCAATCACTTTTAAATTACAAAAAAATGCTAGTAACCATAGCAAACTATGCCAAACTCACCTAAATTACTTCGGGTACCATAAATCATCACCAACTAACACTTACCACAACAAAGTAAACCCAATCACTTTTAAATTACAAAAAAATGCTACTAACCATAGCAAACTATGCCAAACTCACCTAAATTACTTCGACTACCATAAATCATCACCAACTAACCCTTACCACAACAAACTAAGACCATTCAATTTAAAATTACAAAAAAATGCTAAAAATCATAACAAACTATACCAGAATCACCTAAATTACTTCGACTACCGTAAATCACCCCCAACTATCCCTTAGCACAACAAACCAAACCGTATCATCTTAAAATTACAAAAAAGGTGTACAAATCATAACAAACTATGCCAGACTCACCTAAATTATTTCGGATACTCTAAATCATCACCAACTAACCCATACCACAACAAACTAAACCCAATCACTTTTAAATTACAAAAAAATGCTAGTAACCATAGCAAACTATGCCAAACTCACCTAAATTAATTCGGCTACCATAAATCATTACCAACTAACCCTTACCTCAACAAACTAAACCCAATCATTTTTAAATTAAAAAAATGCTACTAATGTGTAGGCTTTCACGGTCGGTGTTGTCAACAACGGTGGTATTAATCGGGTTTGTTGACCGTGTTCCATGCGAAGTTCCATGAGGGGGGGTGTAGTGAGCGCCCCGAGAGGCTAACTCAGCAAGTGATCCCCATGAATCTCTGCCAAACGTTTCGTCCACAGCTGCGGTGGACATCTTCAGTGGCGGTGTGGTCGTGGTCGAAGTACTCTCCCAGCTGTCACAGTCGCGACTGTGACAGCTGGGAGAGTACTTCGACCACGACCACACCGCCACTGAAGATGTCCACCGCAGCTGTGGACGAAACGTTTGGCAGAGATTCATGGGGATCACTTGCTGAGTTAGCCTCTCGGGGCGCTCACTACACCCCCCCTCATGGAACTTCGCATGGAACACGGTCAACAAACCCGATTAATACCACCGTTGTTGAATGCTACTAATTATAGCAAACTATGCCAAACTCACCTAAATTACTTCGGCTATCAAAAATCACCCCCAACTACACTTTACAGCAACAAACTAAGCCCAATCACTTTAAAATTACAAAAAAATGCTAAAAATCATAACAAACTATACCAGAATCACTTAAATTACTTCCGTTACCGTAAATCACCCCCAACTATCCCTTACCACAACAAACCAAACCATATCATCTTAAAATTACAAAAAAAGGTGTACAAATCATAACAAACTATGCCAGACTCACCTAAATTTCTTCGGCTACTCTAAATCATCACCAACTAACCCTTACCACAACAAACTAAACCCAATCACATTTAAATTACAAAAAAATGCTACTAACCATAGCAGACTATGCCAAACTCACCTAAATTACGTCGGCTATCAAAAATCACCCCCAACTACACTTTACAGCAACAAACTAAGCCCAATCACTTTAAAATTACAAAAAAATGCTAAAAATCATAACAAACTATTCCAGAATCACCTAAATTACTTCGGCTACCGTAAATCGCACCCAACTATCCCTTACCACAACAAACCAAACCATATTATCTTAAAATTACAAAAACAGGTGTACAAATCATAACAAACTATGCCAGACTCACCTAAATTATTTCGGATACTCTAAATCATCACCAACTAACCCTTACCACAACAAACTAAACCCAATCACTTTTAATTTACAAAAAAATGCTACTAACCATAGCAAACTATGCCAAACTCACCTAAATTACTTCGGCTTTCAAAAATCACCCCCAACTACACTTTACAGCAACAAACTAAGCCCAATCACTTTAAAATAACAAAAAAATGCTAAAAATCATAACAAACTATACCAGAATCACCTAAATTACTGCGGCTACCGTAAATCACCCCCAACTATCCCTTACCACAACAAACCAAACCATATCATCTTAAAATTACAAAAAAAGGTGTACAAATCATTACAAACTATGCCAGACTCACCTAAACTACTTCGGCTACTCTAAATCATCACCATCCAACCCTTACCACAAAAAACTAAACCCAATCACTTTTAAATTTAAAAAAATGCTAGTAACCATAGCAAACTATGCCTAACTCACCTAAATTACTTCGGCTACAATAAATCATCACCAACTAACCCTTACCACAACAAACTAAACCCAATCACTTTTAAATTACAAAAAAATGCTAGTAACCATAGCAAACTATGCCAAACTCACCTAAATTACTTCGGGTACCAAAATCATCACCAACTAACACTTACCACAACAAAGTAAACCCAATCACTTTTAAATTACAAAAAAATGCTACTAACCATAGCAAACTATGCCAAACTCACCTAAATTACTTCGGCTACCATAAATCATCACCCACTAACCCTTACCACAACAAACTAAGACCATTCAATTTAAAATTACAAAAAAATGCTAAAAATCATAACAAACTATACCAGAATCACCTAAATTACTTCGACTACCGTAAATCACCCCCAACTATCCCTTAGCACAACAAACCAAACCATATCATCTTAAAATTACAAAAAAGGTGTACAAATCATAACAAACTATGCCAGACTCACCTAAATTATTTCGGATACTCTAAATCATCACCAACTAACCCTTACCACAACAAACTAAACCCAATCACTTTTAAATTACAAAAAATGCTAGTAACCATAGCAAACTATGCCAAACTCACCTAAATTAATTCGGCTACCATAAATCATTACCAACTAACCCTTACCTCAACAAACTAAACCCAATCACTTTTATTACGTCGGCTATCAAAAATTATCCCCAACTACACTTTACAGCAACAAACTAAGCCCAATCACTTTAAAATTACAAAAAAATGCTAAAAATCATAACAAACTATACCAGAATCACTTAAATTACTTCCGTTACCGTAAATCACCCCCAACTATCCCTTACCACAACAAACCAAACCATATCATCTTAAAATTACAAAAAAAGGTGTACAAATCATAACAAACTATGCCAGACTCACCTAAATTATTTCGGATACTCTAAATCATCACCAACTAACCCTTACCACAACAAACTAAACCCAATCACTTTTAAATCACAAAAAAATGCTAGTAACCATAGCAAACTATGCCAAACTCACCTAAATTAATTAGGCTACCATAAATCATTACCAACTAACCCTTACCTCAACAAACTAAACCCAATCACTTTTAAATTAAAAAATATGCTACTAATCATAGCAAACTATGCCAAACTCACCTAAATTACTTCGGCTATCAAAAATCACCCCCAACTACACTTTACAGCAACAAACTAAGCCCAATCACTTTAAAATTACAAAAAAATGCTAAAAATCATAACAAACTATACCAGAATCACCTAAATTACTTCGGCTACCGTAAATCACACCCAACTATCCCTTACCACAACAAACCAAACCATATTATCTTAAAATTACAAAAAAAGGTGTACAAATCATAACAAACTATGCCAGACTCACCTAAATTACTTCGGCTACTCTAAATCATCACCAACTAACCCTTACCACAACAAACTAAACCCAATCACTTTTAAATTACAAAAATATGCTAGTAACCATAGCAAACTATGCCAAACTCACCTAAATTACTTCGGCTACCATAAATCATCACCAACTAACCCTTACCACAACAAACTAAACCCAATCACTTTTAATTTACAAAAAAATGCTACTAACCATAGCAAACTATGCCAAACTAACCTAAATTACTTCGGCTTTCAAAAATCACCCCCAACTACACTTTACAGCAACAAACTAAGCCCAATCACTTTAAAATAACAAAAAAATGCTAAAAATCATAACAAACTATACCAGAATCACCTAAATTACTTCGGCTACCGTAAATCACCCCCAACTATCCCTTACCACAACAAACCAAACCATATCATCTTAAAATTACAAAAAAAGGTGTACAAATCATTACAAACTATGCCAGACTCACCTAAACTACTTCGGCTACTCTAAATCATCACCATCCAACCCTTACCACAACAAACTAAACCCAATCACTTTTAAATTTAAAAAAATGCTAGTAACCATAGCAAACTATGCCTAACTCACCTAAATTACTTCGGCTACAATAAATCATCACCAACTAACCCTTACCACAACAAACTAAACCCAATCACTTTTAAATTACAAAAAAATGCTAGTAACCATAGCAAACTATGCCAAACTCACCTAAATTACTTCGGGTACCAAAATCATCACCAACTAACACTTACCACAACAAAGTAAACCCAATCACTTTTAAATTACAAAAAAATGCTACTAACCATAGCAAACTATGCCAAACTCACCTAAATTACTTCGGCTACCATAAATCATCACCCACTAACCCTTACCACAACAAACTAAGACCATTCAATTTAAAATTACAAAAAAATGCTAAAAATCATAACAAACTATACCAGAATCACCTAAATTACTTCGACTACCGTAAATCACCCCCAACTATCCCTTAGCACAACAAACCAAACCATATCATCTTAAAATTACAAAAAAGGTGTACAAATCATAACAAACTATGCCAGACTCACCTTAATTATTTCGGATACTCTAAATCATCACCAACTAACCCTTACCACAACAAACTAAACCCAATCACTTTTAAATTACAAAAAAATGCTAGTAACCATAGCAAACTATGCCAAACTCACCTAAATTAATTCGGCTACCATAAATCATTACCAACTAACCCTTACCTCAACAAACTAAACCCAATCACTTTTAAATTACAACAAAATGCTACTAACCATAGCAAACTATGCCAAACTCACCTAAATTACTTCGGCTATCAAAAATAACCCCCAACTACACTTTACAGCAACAAACGAAGCCCAATCACTTTAAAATTACAAAAACTTAATTCGGTTAGCGTAAATCACCCCCAACTATCCCTTACCACAACAAACCAAACCATATCAACTTAAAATTACAAAAAAAGATGTACAAATCATAACAAACTATACCAGAATCACCTAAATTACTTCGGCTACCGTAAATCACACCCAACTATCCCTTACCACAACAAACCAAACCCTATTATCTTAAAATTACAAAAAAAGGTGTACAAATCATAACAAACTATGCCAGACTCACCTAAATTACTTCGGCTACTCTAAATCATCACCAACTAACCCTTACCACAACAAACTAAACCCAATCACTTTTAAATTACAAAAATATGCTAGTAACCATAACAAACTATGCCAAACTCACCTAAATTACTTCGGCTACCATAAATCATCACCAACTAACCCTTACCACAACAAACTAAACCCAATCACTTTTAAATTACAAAAAAATGCTAGTAACCATAGCAAACTATGCCAAACTCACCTAAATTATTTCGGGTACCATAAATCATCACCAACTAACACTTACCACAACAAAGTAAACCCAATCACTTTTAAATTACAAAAAAATGCTACTAACCATAGCAAACTATGCCAAACTCACCTAAATTACTTCGACTACCATAAATCATCACCAACTAACCCTTACCACAACAAACTAAGACCATTCAATTCAAAATTACAAAAAAATGCTAAAAATCATAACAAACTATACCAGAATCACCTAAATTACTTCGACTACCGTAAATCACCCCCAACTATCCCTTAGCACAACAAACCAAACCGTATCATCTTAAAATTACAAAAAAGGTGTACAAATCATAACAAACTATGCCAGACTCACCTAAATTATTTCGGATACTCTAAATCATCACCAACTAACCCTTACCACAACCAACTAAACCCAATCACTTTTAAATTACAAAAAAATGCTAGTAACCATAGCAAACTATGCCAAACTCACCTAAATTAATTCGGCTACCATAAATCATTACCAACTAACCCTTACCTCAACAAACTAAACCCAATCACTTTTAAATTAAAAAAAATGCTACTAATCATAGCAAACTATGCCAAACTCACCTAAATTACTTCGGCTATCAAAAATCACCCCCAACTACACTTTACAGCAACAAACTAAGCCCAATCACTTTAAAATTACAAAAAAATGCTAAAAATCATAACAAACTATACCAGAATCACTTAAATTACTTCCGTTACCGTAAATCACCCCCAACTATCCCTTACCACAACAAACCAAACCATATCATCTTAAAATTACAAAAAAAGGTGTACAAATCATAACAAACTATGCCAGACTCACCTAAATTACTTCGGCTACTCTAAATCATCACCAACTAACCCTTACCACAACAAACTAAACCCAATCACATTTAAATTACAAAAAAATGCTACTAACCATAGCAGACTATGCCAAACTCACCTAAATTACGTCGGCTATCAAAAATCACCCCCAACTACACTTTACAGCAACAAACTAAGCCCAATCACTTTAAAATTACAAAAAAATGCTAAAAATCATAACAAACTATACCAGAATCACCTAAATTACTTCGGCTACCGTAAATCACACCCAACTATCCCTTACCACAACAAACCAAACCATATTATCTTAAAATTACAAAAAAAGGTGTACAAATCATAACAAACTATGCCAGACTCACCTAAATTATTTCGGATACTCTAAATCATCACCAACTAACCCTTACCACAACAAACTAAACCCAATCACTTTTAAATTACAAAAAAATGCTAGTAACCATAGCAAACTATGCCAAACTCACCTAAATTAATTAGGCTACCATAAATCATTACCAACTAACCCTTACCTCAACAAACTAAACCCAATCACTTTTAAATTAAAAAATATGCTACTAATCATAGCAAACTATGCCAAACTCACCTAAATTACTTCGGCTATCAAAAATCACCCCGAACTACACTTTACAGCAACAAACTAAGCCCAATCACTTTAAAATTACAAAAAAATGCTAAAAATCATAACAAACTATACCAGAATCACCTAAATTACTTCGGCTACCGTAAATCACACCCAACTATCCCTTACCAAAACAAACCAAACCATATTATCTTAAAATTACAAAAAAAGGTGTACAAATCATAACAAACTATGCCAGACTCACCTAAATTACTTCGGCTACTCTAAATCATCACCAACTAACCCTTACCACAACAAACTAAACCCAATCACTTTTAAATTACAAAAATATGCTAGTAACCATAGCAAACTATGCCAAACTCACCTAAATTACTTCGGCTACCATAAATCATCACCAACTAACCCTTACCACAACAAAATAAACCCAATCACTTTTAATTTACAAAAAAATGCTACTAACCATAGCAAACTGTCGTCGTCCAGCGCCGTTCAGCGATTCTTCCTTAGTCGATGTGGGCGGGACGCGCACTAAGTTCGTCGGACAACTGAACAAATTTCGACACTTTAAAAAAAAAACCCTTAACTCAAAGTTTCTTCTCTATATTTTACTTTTTTCCAAAAAATCTACAACACCCCGTCTCCCCGACAATATCTCTCAAAAAATTAAAATAGCTAACTACATATAAAGTATTAAAATTTGGGCAACTTTGATCAACTACAACACTTTCCCTCCTCCAAATGGCCAAATTTTAATCTAATTCTAATCTACGGGTGATAACACCTCTTGTCAGCATCTTCTCTGTCATGACCAGTCTCCTTTGAATCATATTCGAAGTCGCTGATTTCGCTTGATGTTGTCACACTCTGATCTTGGACTACCTCGGATGAAGATGGATTCTGTCTTTTTTTCCGTCGGTAGATCCGCAGTTCTGTTCCATCGTCTGGATCCTCACGTGACGTTGGGAATGTTCCGCGATGTGACGGCGCCCGGCGAATATTATCTATATGTTCCCGAACGGTAACGCCATTGCGGTCCACCAGGTAGCAATTCCCTGCGACACCAGTTATTTTGACGGGGCCGATCCATTTCCCCTTAAAACCAGACCGGACATGTCTTCTAACCATTACTTGTTCGCCTACATTGTAACGGCAAGAGTCATCCATGTCTCGGTCATAGCGTCGTCGATAGAGCTTTTGATTTGTTAGTGCATTTTTAATACGTTCTTCCGGTAAAAGTGCAGTAGACTCATTTTTCTCTGGATGGCCAGGTCGCATAATGTCGAAGCCAAGAAGTGTCACGCTAGGAGTTTGTCTGGTGGCAGCATTCCGACGTCGCCGCAAAGAAAATAACGCCTGGCCCAGCTGACGGTCCCATGGCCGTTTTGAATCAGCAAACTGAAGATGGCGTATAATTTTCTTTAGTTCTTGATTACGGCGCTCAGTTGGGTTGGCTCGTGGATGATAAACTGCTGTGGGCCAGTGTTTAATTTTCCACCGCCGACATGCAGCTTGAAACGTCTCGCTCCTGAACTGAGGACCATTATCGCTGATTAGGGCGCGTGGATACCCCCAGCGTGGAAAAATTTCGTCGCGCAGAACTGCAAGCGTAGATTTTGCGGTCATGCGTTTTGTTGGAAATGCCTCTACCCATCTCGAGAAAGTGTCCATGACAACGAGAATAAAGCGATTTCTTTTTGGTGTTTCTTCGAAAGGACCCATGTAGTCAACCGCAATTGTTTGCCACGGCTTCGTCGGAACATATGCACGCAAAGGTGCATGTGTCTGTGTTGTTTCAGGTTTGGTGGTCGCGCACACAAGACAGTTTCGTACGTAGGTTGCAACGTCATTGTTAAGAGACGGCCAGGTGTATTCTTCACGAATTGCACGAATAGTTTCATCGCGTCCAGGATGGTTTATAATGTCGTGGAATTCGTGCAGGACCCGTTCGCGCTCTTTTTTAGGTACCCAGAGTTGGGACACTTCTCCTTTTCGGTAAAGGTAGCCGTCACGCAATTCATAATATTTCTGGAATGTGGCAGTACCCCGTTGATGGTTCGTCTGCGTGAGGCGCTGGACCATTAACGGAAACTCAGGATCTTTCTGTTGTGCCTCTTTGACTGTGTCCATAAATGTGACACTTTCCATCAGACACAATCGATCGGATGGCAGCGTGGGAACAAACATCCTGTCGAGATCTTCGGCTTCCACCGGTACCTCTGACGCCTCGGGTTGTCGGGAAAGAAGATCTGGAAGTTCGTTGTGTTTTCCTTCACAGTGTTCGACGCGAAAACGAAATTCCTGCAACAATAACGCCCACCTAGTTAATTTGGCGTTACTGTCTTTGGCAGTATTGAGCCACAATAACGCTTTATTATCCGTTCTCAGCGTAAACGGCACATCCTCCAGGTATGGTCGATATCTCTTAATCGCCCATACAATCGCCAAACATTCTTGCTCATTTATGTGATATTTCCGTTGCGTCGCAGTGAGTCGTGCGCTACTATATGACACTACGTGTCGCACGTCGTCTTTTTCTTGAAATAAAACTGCAGCTATACCAACTCCGCTGGCATCAGTCTGCAAGACAAACGGCAGTTGCGGTTCCGGTCTCTTCAACTGAAGCGGTTGGTCAATCGCCTTCTTCAACTCGTCGAATGCTTTTTGTGCGTTATGGTCCCATTTAAAAAGCTTTTTGGTGGTGAGGAGGTCGGTCAATGGGGCTGCGATGATAGCGTAGTCCGAGATGTACTCACGCACCCAATTGGCCAATCCAAGGAATTTTTGAAGTTGTTTCCGGTTTCTAGGTGGTACAGCTTCTTGGATCTGTCGCAAGTGAGTCGATTGTGGCTGATTACAATAACGTCCTATCGTGTGGCCAAGATATGGAAGTTCGGTAACGCCGAAACGACACTTGGCAAAGGCGCATCGTAACCCAAACTCACGAAGACGCTGAAAGACCCGTTGAAGATGTTCCAGGTGTTCCTCATAACTTGATGAGTATACGATAATGTCGTCGAGGTACACGTGTACGCATTCTCCCAGTAATCCGACCAAAACACGGGTCATCAACTTCTGGAATGTCGCGGGTGCATTTTTCAACCCAAACGGCATAACGTTGTACTGATAAGTAGCTCCGTCTGGAGTTGAAAACGTTGTGAGGTGCTTCGACTCCGGGTGCATTGGAATTTGCCAATATCCGTATTTTAAATCTATGGATGAAAATACAATCGCCGCACCAAAATCGCGTAACGCTTCCGTTATGCGCGGTAAAGGAGCCGCTTCGTCACGCGTTATAAGATTAAGGCGACGATAGTCTGTGCAAAACCTCACTGTACCATCTTTTTTCCGTACTAACACAGCAGGGGAACAATAGTCACTAGTTGAGCGTTCTATAACACCCGCGGCTAGCATATCTTTCACGCAACTGTACATCTCGCGTTTTTTGTCGTCATTTAACTGATATGGACGTAAGCGGAAAGGTTCGTCTTTTATTAATCTAATTTTGTGACTGACCGTTTGCGCTGAACCTACAACTTTTTTTTCATCTAAAACTTTTTCGTACTCGCGCACTATCTGTTTAAACTGATCAATGTATTCCTCTGGAAAACCGTGTGTCGGAAGCCGAACTTCTACACTGTCGGAAGCCCCAATAAAAGGATTCGTCCAGTATGTTGTCGTTCTATGTTCTCGGCCATGATGGATGCATCGCAGGTCGTAATCTAGCATGGCACGTGTTTCGCGAAGCCATGGTGCGCCCATTATTACATCCTCAACGAGGTCCTCGACGATGGTGAACTCCACGTCACGATACTCTCTGCTTCCGAGCTGGATATCCAAGCGCTTTGTACCGATTGCGTTGGCAGACGCGTTACTGATACTTAATTGTACGTAGTGTTGGCAATGTTTACTTGGTTCAGCGATGTGTGCATTTATGAAGTTGAGGGTGGCACCGGTGTCTAGCGTAGCAGCGTAGCTTTTTCCTGCAACAACAACCGGTACCTGGGGTATGTTATATGTACCTAAGCCGAGGGACCGGACCGGGATGGAGACTTGTCCGCGGTCCTCCTCCAGTTTTCCGACTGCTTCTTAGGGTTTTGTTCGTAATGGAACTGTTCCAGAACTCGTCGTAACACTTTGGTGAAGCTATCGACGTTTGAAAACTCATTCAGAACAAGAATGGGTCGGCAAGATCTCGGCATTTGTTTTATTAGCAGAGATATTAATCGTTGTTTCGGTGCTTCCGGAAACAATCGTCGAAACAACCGCTCTTGCTGATCTACGTAGAATTCGACATCTTGGGGCGGACCATTGAACGAGCGTCCAATAAACCGTTCGTGCAAGGCCGTAAAATTGTTTTCTACGCTGTAGTGGTTCTTTAGTCGCCCAAACACAATTTCTGGTGGTTCGTTGCGCCCGATAAAGGCTTTATAACGACGAGCCGCGGCACCCCGAAGTTGTCGGAACACAATTGCCGTCTGCGCCTGCGGAGACAATTGAGTCCCCTCTGCACGGAAGTACTCCCGGAGAAGCTGCTCGAACTCTTCTGGATCCTCTTCAGGTTCTCCACTAAAAGTGACGAGCGTCTCTTCTGGTCGAATCGGTGTTGGATTTTTCTGTAATATCTTTGTTAATGTCATTAAAATTTCCGTCATTTGGACGGCCTCCGTCGCAGAACTAATCGACGATCCTTCTGTTGTATCTTCTATTTTTGACGACTCCCTAACAGAAGCCATTGCTCTAGTCATTGGTGGCGGTGTCATCTGAAATTTGTTCTCGTCCGGCGTCTAGAGCCAATCTTTCACTCTTCTGTAGTTCGCTTCACAGCAATGTGAAGAATCAGAATTGAGATTTGCCCCACGTTGGGCGCCATGTGTCGTCGTCCAGCGCCGTTCAGCGATTCTTCCTCAGTCGATGTGGGCGGGACGCGCACTAAGTTCGTCGGACAACTGAACAAATTTCGACACTTTTAAAAAAAAACCCTTAACTCAAAGTTTCTTCTCTATATTTTACTTTTTTCCAAAAAATCCACAACACCCCGTCTCCCCGACAATATCTCTCAAAAAATTAAAATAGCTAACTACATATAAAGTATTAAAATTTGGGCAACTTTGATCAACTACAACAAAACTATGCCAAACTCACCTAAATTACTTCGGCTTTCAAAAATCACCCCCAACTACACTTTACAGCAACAAACTAAGCCCAATCACTTTAAAATAACAAAAAAATGCTAAAAATCATAACAAACTATACCAGAATCACCTAAATTACTTCGGCTACCGTAAATCACCCCCAACTATCCCTTACCACAACAAACCAAACCATATCATCTTAAAATTACAAAAAAAGGTGTACAAATCATTACAAACTATGCCAGACTCACCTAAACTACTTCGGCTACTCTAAATCATCACCATCCAACCCTTACCACAACAAACTAAACCCAATCACTTTTAAATTTAAAAAAATGCTAGTAACCATAGCAAACTATGCCTAACTCACCTAAATTACTTCGGGTACCAAAATCATCACCAACTAACACTTACCACAACAAAGTAAACCCAATCACTTTTAAATTACAAAAAAATGCTACTAACCATAGCAAACTATGCCAAACTCACCTAAATTACTTCGGCTACCATAAATCATCACCCACTAACCCTTACCACAACAAACTAAGACCATTCAATTTAAAATTACAAAAAAATGCTAAAAATCATAACAAACTATACCAGAATCACCTAAATTACTTCGACTACCGTAAATCACCCCCAACTATCCCTTAGCACAACAAACCAAACCATATCATCTTAAAATTACAAAAAAGGTGTACAAATCATAACAAACTATGCCAGACTCACCTAAATTATTTCGGATACTCTAAATCATCACCAACTAACCCTTACCACAACAAACTAAACCCAATCACTTTTAAATTACAAAAAAATGCTAGTAACCATAGCAAACTATGCCAAACTCACCTAAATTAATTCGGCTACCATAAATCATTACCAACTAACCCTTACCTCAACAAACTAAACCCAATCACTTTTAAATTAAAAAAAAATGCTACTAATCATAGCAAACTATGCCAAACTCACCTAAATTACTTCGGCTATCAAAAATCACCCCCAACTACACTTTACAGCAACAAACTAAGCCCAATCATTTTAAAATTACAAAAAATGCTAAAAATCATAACAAACTATACCAGAATCACTTAAATTACTTCGGTTACCGTAAATCACCCCCAACTATCCCTTACCACAACAAACCAAACCATATCATCTTAAAATTACAAAAAAAGGTGTACAAATCATAACAAACTATGCCAGACTCACCTAAATTACTTCGGCTACTCTAAATCATCACCAACTAACCCTTACCACAACAAACTAAACCCAATCACTTTTAATTTACAAAAAAATGCTAGTAACCATAGCAAACTATGCCAAACTCACCTAAATTAATTCGGCTACCATAAATCATTACCAACTAACCCTTACCTCAACAAACTAAACCCAATCACTTTTAAATTACAAAAAAATGCTACTAACCATAGCAAACTATGCCAAACTCACTTAAATAACTTCGGCTATCAAAAATCACCCCCAACTACACTTTACAGCAACAAACGAAGCCCAATCACTTTAAAATTACAAAAACTTAATTCGGTTAGCGTAAATCACCCCCAACTCTCCCTTACCACAACAAACCAAACCATATCATCTTAAAATTACAAAAAAAAATGTACAAATCATAACAAACTATACCAGAATCACCTAAATTACTTCGGCTACCGTAAATCACACCCAACTATCCCTTACCACAACAAACCAAACCCTATTATCTTAAAATTACAAAAAAAGGTGTACAAATCATAACAAACTATGCCAGACTCACCTAAATTACTTCGGCTACTCTAAATCATCACCAACTAACCCTTACCACAACAAACTAAACCCAATCACTTTTAAATTACAAAAATATGCTAGTAACCATAGCAAACTATGCCAAACGCACCTAAATTACTTCGGCTAACATAAATCATCACCAACTAACCCTTACCACAACAAACTAAACCAAATCACTTTTAAATTACAAAAGAATGCTACTAAACATAGCAAACTATGCCAAACTCACCTAAATTACTTCGGCTATCAAAAATCACCCCCAACTACACTTTACAACAACAAACTAAGCCCAATCACTTTAAAATTACAAAAAAATGCTAAAAATCATAACAAACTATACCAGAATCACCTGAATTACTTCGGCTACCGTAAATCACCCCCAACTATCCCTTACCACAACAAACCAAACTATATCATCTTAAAATTACAAAAAAAGGTGTACAAATCATTACAAACTATGCCAGACTCACCTAAATTACTTCGGCTACTCTAAATCATCACCATCTAACCCTTACCAGAACAAACTAAATCCAATCACTTTTAAATTTAAAAAAATGCTAGTAACCATAGCAAACTATGCCAAACTCACCTAAATTACTTCGGCTACCATAAATCATCACCAACTAACCCTTACCACAACAAACTAAACCCAATCACTTTTAAATTACAAAAAAATGCTAGTAACCATAGCAAACTATGCCAAACTCACATAAATTACTTCGGGTACCATAAATCATCACCAACTAACACTTATTACAACAAAGTAAACCCAATCACTTTTAAATTACAAAAATATGCTTCTAACCATATCAAACTATGCCAAACTCACCTAAATTACTTCGGCTACCATAAATCATCACCAACTAACCCTTACCACAACAAACTAAGACCATTCAATTTAAAACTACAAAAAAATGCTAAAAATCATAACAAACTATACCAGAATCACCTAAATTACTTCGACTACCGTAAATCACCTCCAACTATTCCTTAGCACAACAAACCAAACCATATCATCTTAAAATTACAAAAAAGGTGTACAAATCATAACAAACTATGCCAGACTCACCTAAATTACTTCGGCTACCGTAAATCACACCCAACTATCCCTTACCACAACAAACCAAACCATATTATCTTAAAATTACAAAAAAAGGTGTACAAATCATAACAAATTATGCCAGACTCACCTAAATTACTTCGGCTACTCTAAATCATCACCAACTAACCCTTACCACAACAAACTAAACCCAATCACTTTTAAATTACAAAAATATGCTAGTAACCATAGCAAACTATGCCAAACTCACCTAAATTACTTCGGCTACCATAAATCATCACCAACTAACCCTTACCACAACAAACTAAACCAAATCACTTTTAAATTACAATAAAATGCTACTAACCATAGCAAACTATGCCAAACTCACCTAAATTACTTCGGCCATCAAAAATCACCCCCAACTACACTTTACAGCAACAAACTAAGCCCAATCACTTTAAAATTACAAAAATATGCTAAAAATCAAAACAAACTATATCAGAATCACCTAAATTACTTCGGCTACCGTAAATCATTCTCAACTATCCCTTACCACAACAAACCAAACTATATCATTTTAAAATTACAAAAAAAGGTGTACAAATCATAACAAACTATACCAGACTCACCTAAATTACTTCGGCTACTCTAAATCATCACCAACTAACCCTTACCACAACAAACTAAACCCAATCACTTTTAAATTACAAAAATATGCTAGTAACCATAGCAAACTATGCCAAACTCACCTAAATTACTTCGGCTACCATAAATCATCACCAACTAACCCTTACCACAACAAACTAAACCAAATCACTTTTAAATTACAAAAAAATGCTACTAACCATAGCAAACTATGCCAAACTCACCTAAATTACTTCGGCTATCAAAAATCACCCCCAACTACACTTTACAGCAACAAACTAAGCCCAATCACTTTAAAATTACAAAAAAATGCTAAAAATCAAAACAAACTATATCAGAATCACCTAAATTACTTCGGCTACCGTAAATCATCCTCAACTATCCCTTACCACAACAAACCAAACTATATCATCTTAAAATTACAAAAAAAGGTGTACAAATCATAACAAACCATGCCAGACACACCTAAATTACTTCGGCTACTCTAAATCATCACCAACTAATCCTTACCACAACAAACTAAACCCAATCACTTTTAAATTACAAAAAAATCCTAGTAAGCATAGCAAACTATGCCAAACTCACCTAAATTACTTCGGCTATCAAAAATCACCCCCAACTACACTTTACAGCAACAAACTAAGCCCAATCACTTTAAAATTACAAAAAAATGCTAAAAATCATAACAAACTATACCAGAATCACCTTAATTACTTCGGCTACCGTAAATCACCCCCAACTATCCCTTACCACAACAAACCAAACCATATCATCTTAAAATTACAAAAAAAGGTGTACAAATCGTTACAAACTAGGCCAGACTCACCTAAATTACTTCGGCTACTCTAAATCATCACCAACTAACCCTTACCACAACAAATTAAACCCAATCACTTTTAAATTACAAAAAAATGCTAGTAACCATAGCAAACTATGCCAAACTCACATAAATTACTTCGGCTACCATAAATCATCACCAACTAACCCTTACCACAACAAACTAAACTCAATTACTTTTAAATTACAAAAAAATGCTACTAACCATAGCAAACTATGCTAAACTCACCTAAATTACTTCGGCTATCAAAAATCACCTCCAACTACACTTTACAGCAACAAACTAGGCCCAATCACTTTAAAATTACAAAAAAATGCTAAAAATCATAACAAACTATACCAGAATCACCTAAATTACTTCGGCTACCGTAAATCACCCCCAACTATCCCTTACCACAACAAACCAAACCATATCATCTTATAATTACAAAAAAAGGTGTACAAATCATAACAAACTATGCCAGACTCACCTAAATTACTTCGGCTACCATAAATTATCACCAACTAACCCTTACCACAACAAACTAAACCAAATCACTTTTAAATTAAAAAAAATGCTAGTAACTATAGCAAACTATGCCAAACTCACCTAAATTACTTCGGCTATCAAAAATCACCCCCAACTACACTTTACAGCAACAAACTAAGCCCAATCACTTTAAAATTACAAAAAACTGCTAAAAATCATAACAAACTATACCAGAATCACCTAAATTACTTCGGCTACCGTAACTCACCCCGAACTATCCCTTACCACAACAAACCAAACCATATCATCTTAAAATTACAAAAAAAGGTGTACAAATTATAACAAACTATGCCAAACTCACCTAAATTACTTCGGCTACTCTAAATCATCACCAACTAACCCTTACCACAAGAAACTAAACCCAATCACTTTTAAATTACAAAAAAATGCTAATAACCACAGCAAACTATGCCAAACTCACCTAAATTACTTCGGCTACCATAAATCATCACCACCTAACCCTTACCACAACAAATTAAACCCAATCACTGTTAAATTACAAAAAAATGCTACTAACCATAGCAAACTATGCCAAACTCACCTAAATTACTTCGGCTATCAAAAATCACCACCAACTACACTTTACAACTACAAACTAAGCCCAATCACTTTAAAATTACAAAAAAATGCTAAAAATCATAACAAACTATACCAGAATCACCTAAATTACTTCGGCTACCGTAAATCACCCCCAACTATCCCTTACCATAACAAACCAAACCATATCATCTTATAATTACAAAAAAAGGTGTACAAATCATAACAAACTATGCCAGACCCACCTAAATTACTTCGGCTAATCTAAATCATCACCAACTAACCCTTACCACAACAAACTAAACCCTATAACTTTTAAATTACAAAAAAATGCTACTGACCATAGCAAACTATTCCAAACTCACCTAAATTACTTCGGCTATCAAAAATCACCCCCAACTACACTTTACAACTACAAACTAAGCCCAATCATTTTAAAATTACAAAAAAATGCTAAAAATCATAACAAACTATACCAGAATCACCTAAATTACTTCGGCTACCGTAAATCACCCCCAACTATCCCTTACCACAACAAACCAAACCATATCATCTTAAAATTACAAAAAAAGGTGTACAAATTATAACAAACTATGCCAGACTCACCTAAATTACTTCGGCTACTCTAAATCATCACCAACTAACCCTTACCAAAACAAACTAAACCCAATCACTTTTAAATTACAAAAAAATGCTAGTAACCATAGCAAACTATGCCAAACTCACCTAAATTACTTCGGCTACCATAAATCATCACCACCTAACCCTTACCACAACAAACTAAACTCAATCAATTTTAAATTACAAAAAAATGCTACTAACCATAGCAAACTATGCCAAACTCACCTAAATTACTTCGGCTATTAAAAATCACGCCCAACTACCCTTTACAGCAACAAACTAAGTCCAATCACTTTAAAATTACAAAAAAATGCTAAAAATTATAACAAACTATACCAGAATCACCTAAATTACTTCGGCTACCGTAAATCACCCCCAACTATCCCTTACCACAGCAAACCAAACCATATCATCTTAAAATTACAAAAAAAGGTGTACAAATCATAACAAACTATGCCAGACTCACCTAAATTACTTCGGCTACTCTAAATCATCACCAACTAACCCTAACGACAACAAACTAAACCCAATCATTTTTAAATTACAAAAAAATGCTAGTAACCATAGCAAACTATGCCAAACTCATCTAAAGTACTTCGGCTACCATAAATCATCACCAACTAACCCTTACCACAACAAACTAAACCCAATCACTTTTAAATTACAAAAAAATCCTAGTAACCATAGCAAGCTATGCCAAACTCACCTAAATTACTTTGGCTACCATAAATCAGCACCAACTAACCCTTACCACAACAAACTAAACCCAATCACTTTTAAATTACAAAAAAATGCTACTAACCATAGCAAACTATGCCAAACTCACCTAAATTACTTCGGCTATCAAAAATCACCCCCAACTACACTTTACAGCAACAAACTAAGCCCAATCACTTTAAAATTACTAAAAAATGCTAAAAATCATAACAAACTATAGCAGAATCACCTAAATTACTTCGGCTACCGTAAATCACCCCCAACTATCCCTTACCACAACAAACCAAACCATATCATTTTAAAATTACAAAAAAGGTGTTCAAATCATAACAAACTATGCCAGACTCAAATAAATTACTTTGGCTACTCTAAATCATCACCAACTAAACTTTACCACAACAAACTAAACCCAATCACTTTTAAATTACCAAAAAATGCTAGTAACCATAGCAAGCTATGCCAAACTCACCCAAATTACTTCGGCTACCATAAATCATCACCAACTAACCCTTACCACAACAAACTAAACCCAATCACTTTTAAATTACAAAAAAATGCTACTAACCATAGCAAACTATGCCAAACTCACCTAAATTACTTCGGCTATCAAAAATCTCCCCCAACTACACTTTACAGCAACAAACTAAACCCAATCACTTTAAAATAATAAAAAAATGCTAAAAATCATAACAAACTATACCAGAATCACCTAAATTACTTCGGCTACCGTAAATCACCCCCAACTATCCCTTACCACAACAAACCAAACCATATCATCTTAAAATTACAAAAAAAGGTGTACAAATCATTACAAATTATGCCAGACTCACCTAAATTACCTCGGCTACTCTAAATCATCACCAACTAACCCTTACCACAACAAATTAAACCCAATCACTTTTAAATTACAAAAAAATGCTAGTAACCATAGCAAACTATGCCAAACTCACATAAATTACTTCGGCTACCATAAATCATCTCCAACTAACCCTTACCACAACAAACTAAACTCAATTACTTTTAAATTACAAAAAAATGCTACTAACCATAGCAAACTATGCTAAACTCACCTAAATTACTTCGGCTATCAAAAATCACCTCCAACTACACTTTACAGCAACAAACTAAGCCCAATCACTTTAAAATTACAAAAAAATGCTAAAAATCATAACAAACTATACCAGAATCACCTAAATTACTTCGGCTACCGTAAATCACCCCCAACTATCCCTTAACACAACAAACCAAACCATATCATCTTATAATTACAAAAAAAGGTGTACAAATTATAACAAACTATGCCAGACCCACCTAAATTACTTCGGCTAATCTAAATCATCACCAACTAACCCTTACCACAACAAACTAAACCCAATCAATTTTAAATTACAAAAAAATACTAGTAACCATAGCAAACTATGCCAAACTCACCTAAATTACTTCGGCTACCATAAATCATCACCAACTAACCCTTACCACAACAAACTAAACCCAATCATTTTTAAATTACAAAAAAATGCTAGTAACCATAGCAAACTATGCCAAACTCACCCAAATTACTTCGGCTACCATAAATCATCACCAACTAACCCTTACCACAACAAACTAAACCATATCACTTTAAAATTACAAAAAAATGCTACTAACCATAGCAAACTATGCCAAACTCACCGAAATTACTTCGGCTATCAAAAATCACCCCCAACTACACTTTACAGCAACAAACTAAGCCCAATCACATTAAAATTACAAAAAAATGCTAAAAATCAAAACAAACTATACCAGAATCACCTAAATTACTTTGGCTACCGTAAATCACCCCCAACTATCCCTTGCCACAACAAACCAAACCATATCATCTTAAAATTACAAAAAAAGGTGTACAAATTATTACAAACTATGCCAGACTCACCTAAATTACTTCGGCTAATCTAAATCATCACCATCTAACCCTTACCACAACAAATTAAACCCAATCACTTTTAAATTAAAAAAAATGCTAGTAACCATAGCAAACTATGCCAAACTCACCTAAATTACTTCGGCTACCATAAATCATCACCAACTAACCCTTACCACAACAAACTAAACCAAATTACTTTTATATTACAAAAAAATGCTACTAACCATAGCAAACTATGCCAAACTCACCTAAATTACTTCGGCTATCAAAAATCACCCCCATCTACACTTTACAGCAACAAACTAAGCCCAATCATTTTAAAATTACAAAAAAATGCTAAAAATCATAACAAACTATACGAGAATCACCTAAATTACTTCGGCTACCGTAAATCACCCCCAACTATCCCTTACCACAACAAACCAAACCATATCATCTTATAATTACAAAAAAAGGTGTACAAATCATAACAAACTATGCCAGACTCACCTAAATTACTTCGGCTACTCTAAATCATCACCAACTAACCCTTACCACAACAAACTAAACTCAATCACTTTTAAATTACAAAAAAATGCTACTAACCATAGCAAACTATGCTAAACTCACCTAAATTACTTCGGCTATCAAAAATCACCTCCAACTACACTTTACAGCAACAAACTAAGCCCAATCACTTTAAAATTATAAAAAAATGCTAAAAATCATAACAAACTATACCAGAATCACCTAAATTACTTCGGATACCGTAAATCACCCCCAACTATCCCTTACCACAACAAACTAAACCATATCATCTTATAATTACAAAAAAAATTGTACAAATCATAACAAACTATGCCAGACCCACCTAAATTACTTCGGCTAATCTAAATCATCACCAACTAACCCTTACCACAACAAACTAAACCCAATCACTTTTAAATTACAAAAAAATGCTAGTAACCATAGCAAACTATGCCAAACTCACCTAAATTACTTCGGCTACCATAAATCATCACCAACTAACCCTTACCACAACAAACAAAACCCAATCACTTTTAAATTACAAAAAAATGCTACTAACCATAGCAAACTATGCCAAACTCACCTAAATTACTTCGGCTATCAAAAATCACCCCTAACTACACTTTACAGCAACAAACTAAGCCCAATCACTTTAAAATTACAAAAAAAATGCTAAAAATCATAACAAACTATACCAGAATCACCTAAATTACTTTGGCTACCGTAAATCACTCCCAACTATCCTTTACCACAACAAACCAAACCATATTATCTTAAAATTACAAAAAAAAGTGTACAAATCATTACAAACTATGCCAGACTCACCTAAATTACTTCGGCTACTCTAAATCAACACCATCTAACCCTTACCACAACAAACTCTACCCAATCACTTTTAAATTAAAAAAATGCTAGTAACCATAGCAAACTATGCCAAACTCACCTAAATTACTTCGGCTACCATAAATCATCACCAACTAACCCTTACCACAACAAACTAAACTCAATCACTTTTAAATTACAAAAAAATGCTACTAACCATAGCAAACTATGCCAAACTCACCTAAATTTCTTCGGCTGTCAAAAATCACCTCCAACTACACTTTACAGCAACAAACTAAGCCCAATCACTTTAAAATTACAAAAAAATGCTAAAAATCATAACAAACTATACCAGAATCACCTAAATTACTTCGGCTACCGTAAATTACCCCCAACTATCCCTTACCACAACAAACCAAACCATATCATCTTAAAATTACAAAAAAAGGTGTACAAATTATATCAAACTATGCCAGACTCACCTAAATTACTTCGGCTACCATAAATCATCACCAACTAACCCTTACCACAACAAACTAAACCCAATCACTTTTAAATTACAAAAAAATGCTACTAACCATAGCAAACTATGCCAAACTCACCTAAATTACTTCGGCTATCAAAAATCACCCCCAACTACACTTTACAGCAACTAACTAAGCCCAATCACTTTAAAATTACAAAAAAATGCTAAAAATTATAACAAACCATACCAGAATCACTTAAATTACTTCGGCTACCGTAAATCACCCCCAACTATCCCTTACCACAACACACCAAACCATATCATCTTAAAATTACAAAAAAAGGTGTACAAATTATAACAAACCATGCCAGACTTACCTAAATTACTTCGGCTACTCTAAATCATCACCAACTAACCCTTACCACAACAAACTAAACCCAATCACTTTTAAATTACAAAAATATGCTAGTAACCATAGCAAACTATGCCAAACTCACCTAAATTACTTCGGCTACCATAAATCATCACCAACTAACCCTTACCACAACAAACTAAACCCAATCACTTTTAAATTACAAAAAAATGCTACTAACCATAGCAAACTATGCCAAACTCACCTAAATTACTTCGGCTATCAAAAATCACCCCCAACTACACTTTACAGCAACAAACTAAGCCCAATCACTTTAAAATTACAAAAAAATGCTAAAAATTATAACAAACCATACCAGAATCACCTAAATTACTTCGGCTACCGTAAATCACCCCCAACTATCCCTTACCACAACAAACCAAACCATATCATCTTAAAATTACAAAAAAAGGTGTACAAATTATAACAAAACATGCCAGACTCACCTAAATTACTTCGGCTACTCTAAATCATCACCAACTAACCCTTACCACAACAAACTAAACCCAATCACTTTTAAATTACAAAAATATGATAGTAACCATAGCAAACTATGCCAAACTCACCTAAATTACTTCGGCTACCATAAATCATCACCAACTAACCCTTACCACAACAAACTAAACCCAATCACTTTTAATTTACAAAAAAATGCTACTAACCATAGCAAACTATGCCAAACTCATCTAAATTACTTCGGCTATCAAAAATCACCCGCAACTACACTTTACAGCAACAAACTAAGCCCAATCACTTTAAAATAACAAAAAAATGCTAAAAATCATAACAAACTATACCAGAATCACCTAAATTACTTCGGCTACCGTAAATCACCCCCAACTATCCCTTACCAAAACAAACCAAACCATATCATCTTAAAATTACAAAAAAAGGTGTACAAATCATTACAAACTATGCCAGACTCACCTAAATTACTTCGGCTACTCTAAATCATGACCATCTAACCCTTACCACAACAAACTAAACCCAATCACTTTTAAATTACAAAAAAATGCTAGTAACCATAGCAAACTATGCCTAACTCACCTAAATTACTTCGGCTACCATAAATCATCACCAACTAACCCTTACCACAACAAACTAAACCAAATCACTTTTAAATTACAAAAAAATGCTACTAACCATAGCAAACTATGCCAAACTCACCTAAATTACTTCGGCTATCAAAAATCACCCCCAACTACACTTTACAGCAACAAACTAAGCCCAATCACTTTAAAATTACAAAAAAATGCTAAAAATCATAACAAACTATACCAGAATCACCTAAATTACTTCGGCTACCGTAAATCATCCCCAACTATCCCTTACCACAACAAACCAAACCATATCATCTTAAAATTACAAAAAAAGGTGTACAAATCATAACAAATTATGCCAGACTCACCTAAATTACTTCGGCTACTCTAAATCATCACCAACTATTCCTTACCACAACAAACTAAACCCAATCACTTTTAAATTACAAAAAAATCCTAGTAACCATTGCAAACTATGCCAAACTCACCTAAATTACTTCGGCTACCATAAATCATCACCAACTAACCCTTACCACAACAAACTAAACCAAATCAATTTTAAATTACAAAAAAATGCTAAAAATCAAAACAAACTATACCAGAATCACCTAAATTACTTCGGCTACCGTAAATCACCCCCAACTATCCCTTACCACAACAATCCAAACCATATCATCTTAAAATTACAAAAAAAGGTGTACCAATCATAACAAACTATCCCAGAATCACCTAAATTACTTCGGCTACTCTAAATCATCACCAATTAACCCTTACCACAACAAACTAAACCCAATCACTTTTAAATTACAACAAAATGCTACTAACCATAGCAAACTATGCCAAATTCACTTAAATTACTTCGGCTATCAAAAATCACCCCCAACTACACTTTACAGCAACAAACTAAACCCAATCACTTTAAAATTACAAAAAAATGCTAAAAATCATAACAAACTATACCAGAATCACCTAAATTACTTCGGCTACCGTAAATCACCCCCAACAATCCCTTACCACAACAATCCAAACCATATCATCTTAAAATTACAAAAAAAGGTGTACAAATCATAACAAATTATGCCAGACTCACCTAAATTACTTCGGCTACTCTAAATCATCACCAACTATTCCTTACCACAACAAACTTAACCCAATCACTTTTAAATTACAAAAAAATGCTAGTAACCATAGCAAACTATGCCAAACTCACCTAAATTACTTCGGCTACCATAAATCATCATCAATTAAACCTTACCACAACAAACTAACCCCAATCACTTTTAAATTACAAGAAAATGCTACTAACCATAGCAAACTATGGAAAACACACCTAAATTACTTTGGCTATCAAAAATAACCCCCAACTACATTTTACAGCAACAAACTAAGCCCAATCACTTTAAAATTACAAAAAAAGGCTAAAAATCATTACAAACTATACCAGAATCATCTAAATTAATTCGGCTACCGTAAATCACCCCCAACTATCCCTTACCACAACAAACCAAACCATATCATCTTAAAATTACAAAAAAAGGTGTACCAATCATAACAAACTATGCCAGACTCACCTAAATTACTTCGGCTACTCTAAATCATCACCAACTAACCCTTACCACAACAAACTAAATCCAATCACTTTTAAATTACAAAAAAATTCTACTAACTATAGCAAACTATGCCAAACTCACTTAAATTACTTCGGCTATCAAAAAGCACCCCCAACTACACTTTACAGCAACAAACTTAGCCCAATCACTTTAAAATTACAAAAAAATGCTAAAAATCATTACAAACTATACCAGAATCACCTAAATTACTTCGGCTACCGTAAATCACCCCCAACTAACCCTGACCACAACAAACCAAACCATATCATCTTAAAATTACAAAAAAAGGTGTACCAATCATAACAAACTATCCCAGACTCACCTAAATTACTTCGGCTACTCTAAATCATCACCAACTAACCCTTACCACAACAAACTAAACCCATTCACTTTTAAATTACAAAAAAATGCTACTGACCTTAGCAAACTATGCCAAACTCACTTAAATTACTTCGGCTATCAAAAAGCACCCCCAACTACACTTTACAGCAACAAACTTAGCCCAATCACTTTAAAATTACAAAAAAATGCTAAAAATCATTCCAAACTATACCAGAATCACCTAAATTACTTCGGCTACCGTAAATCACCCCCAACTATCCCTTACCACAACAAACCAAACCATATCATCTTAAAATTACAAAAAAAAGGTGTACAAATCATAACAAATTATGCCAGACTCACCTAAATTACTTCGGCTACTCTAAATCATCACCAACTATCCCTTACCACAACAAACTTAACCCAATCACTTTTAAATTACAAAAAAATGCTAGTAATCATAGCAAACTATGCCAAACTCACCTAAATTACTTCGGCTACCATAACTCATCACCAATTAAACCTTACCACAACAAACTAACCCCAATCACTTTTAAATTACAAGAAAATGCTACTAACCATAGCAAACTATGCCAAACACACCTAAATTACTTTGGTTATCAAAAATCACCCCCAACTACATTTTACAGCAGCAAACTAAGCCCAATCACTTTAAAATTACAAAAAAATCCTAAAAATCATTACAAACTATACCAGAATCACCTAAATTAATTCGGCTACCGTAAATCACCCCCAACTATCCCTTACCACAACAAACCAAACCATATCATCTTAAAATTACAAAAAAAGGTGTACAAATAATAACAAACTATGCCAGACTCACCTAAATTACTTCGGCTACCGTAAATCACCCCCAACAATCCTTTACCACAACAAACCAAACCATATCATTTTAAAATTACAAAAAAAAGTGTACAAATCATAACAAACTATGCCAGACTCACCTAAATTACTTCGGCTACTCTAAATCATCACCAAATAACCCTTACCAAAACAAACTAAACCCAATCACTTTTAAATTACAAAAAAATGCTAGTAACCATAACAAACTATGCCAAACTCACCTAAATTACTTCGGCTACCATAAATCATCACCAACTAACCCTTACCACAACAAACTAAACCCAATCACTTTTAAATTACAAAAAAATGCTACTAACCATAGCAAACTATGCCTAACTCACCTAAATTACTTCGGCTATCAAAAATCACCCCCAACTACACTTTACAGCAACAAACTACGCCCAATCACTTTAAAATTACAAAAAATTGCTAAAAAACATAACAAATTATACCAGAATCACTTAAATTACTTCGGCTACCGTAAATCACCCCCAACTATCCCTTACCACTACAAACCAAACCATATCATCTTAAAATTACAAAAAAAGGTGTACAAATCACAACAAACTATGCCAGAATCACCTAAATTACTTCGGCTACTCTAAATCAAAACCATTCTAACCCTTACCACAACAAACTAAACCCAATCACTTTTAAATTACAAAAAAATGCTAGTAACCATAGCAAACTATGCCAAACTCACCTAAATTACTTCGGCTACCATAAATCATCACCAACTAACCCTTACCACAACAAACTAAACCCAATCACTTTTAAATTACAAAAAAATGCTACTAACCATAGCAAACTATGCCAAACTCACCTAAATTACTTCGGCTACCTTAAATCATCACCAACTAACCCTTACCACAACAAACTAAACCCAATCGCTTTTAAATTACAAAAAAATGCTACTAACCATAGCAAACTATGCCAAACTCACTTAAATTACTTCGGCTATCAAAAAGCACCCCCAACTACACTTTACAGCAACAAACTTAGCCCACAAACTTTAAAATTAAAAAAAAATGCTAAAAATCATTACAAACTATACCAGAATCACCTAAATTACTTCGGCTACCGTAAATCACCCCCAACTATCCCTTACCACAACAAACCAAACCATATCATCTTAAAATTACAAAAAAAGGTGTACCAATCATAACAAACTATCCCAGAATCACCTAAATTACTTCGGCTACTCTAAATCATCACCAACTAACCCTTACCACAACAAACTAAACCCAATCACTTTTAAATTACAAAAAAATGCTACTAACCATAGCAAACTATGCCAAACTCACTTAAATTACTTCGGCTACCATAAATCATCACCAACTAACCCTTACCACAACAAACTAAACCCAATCACTTTTAAATTACAAAAAAATGCTACTAACCATAGCAAACTATGCCAAACTCACCTAAATTACTTCGGCTATCAAAAAGCACCCCCAACTACACTTTACAGCAACAAAATTAGCCCAATCACTTTAAAATTACAAAAAAATGCTAAAAATTATTCCAAACTATACCAAAATCACCTAAATTACTTCGGCTACCGTAAATCACCCCCAACTATCCCTTACCGCAACAAACCAAACCATATCATCTTAAAATTACAAAAAAAGGTGTACAAATCATAACAAATTATGCCAGACTCACCTAAATTACTTCGGCTACTCTAAATCATCACCAACTATCCCTTACCACAACAAACTAAACCCAATCAATTTAAATTACAAAAATATGCTACTAACCATAGCAAACTATGCCAAACTCACCTAAATTACTTCGGCTATCAAAAATCACCCCCAACTACACTTTACAGCAACAAACTAAGCCCAATCACTTTAAAATTACAAAAAAATGCTAAAAATCATAACAAACTATACCAGAATCACCTAAATTATTTCGGCTACCGTAAATCACCCCCAACTATCCCTTACCACAACAAACCAAACCATATCATCTTAAAATTACAAAAAAAGGTGTACAAATCATAACAAACTATGCCAGACTCACCTAAATTACTTCGGCTACTCTAAATCATCACCAACTAACCCTTACCACAACAAACTAAACCCAATAACTTTTAAATTACAAAAAAATGCTACTAACCATAGCAAACTATGCCAAACTCACCTAAATTACTTCGGCTATCAAAAATCACCCCCAACTACACTTTACAGCAACAAAATAAGCCCAATCACTTTAAAATTACAAAAAAAATGCTAAAAATCATAACAAACTATACCAGAATCACCTAAATTACTTCGGCTACCGTAAATCACCCCCAACTATCCTTTACCAAAACAAACCAAACCACATCATTTTAAAATTACAAAAAAAGGTGTACAAATCATAACAAACTATGCCAGACTCACCTAAATTACTTCGGCTACTCTAAATCATCACCAACTAACCCTTACCAAAACAAACTAAACCCAATCACTTTTAAATTACAAAAAAATGCTAGTAACCATAGTAAACTATGCCAAACTCACTTAAATTACTTCGGCTACCATAAATCATCACCAACTAACCCTTACCACAACAAACTAAACCCAAGCAATTTAAATTACAAAAATATGCTACTAACCATAGCAAACTATGCCAAACTCACCTAAATTACTTCGGCTATCAAAAATCACCCCCAACTACACTTTACAGCAACAAACTAAGCCCAATCACTTTAAAATTAGAAAAAAATGCTAAAAATCATAACAAACTATACCAGAATCACCTAAATTACTTCGGCTACCGTAAATCACCCCCAACTATCCCTTACCACAACAAACCAAAGCATATCATCTTAAAATTACAAAAAAAGGTGTACCAATCACAACAAACTATGCCAGACTCACCTAAATTACTAAGGCTACTCTAAATCATCACCAACTAACCCTTACCACAACAAACTAAATCCAATCACTTTTAAATTACAAAAAAATGCTACTAACCATAGCAAACTATGCCAAACTCACCTAAATTACTTCGGCTACCTTAAATCATCACCAACTAACCCTTACCACAACAAACTAAACCCAATCACTTTTAAATTACAAAAAAATGCTACTAACCATTGCAAACTATGCCAAACTCACCTAAATTACTTCGGCTATCAAAAATCACCCCCAACTACACTTTACAGCAACAAACTAAGCCCAATCACTTTAAAATTACAAAAAAATGCTAAAAATCATAACAAACTATACCAGAATCACCTAAATTACTTCGGCTACCGTAAATCACCCCCAACTATCCCTTACCACAACAAATCAAACCATATCATCTTAAAATTACAAAAAAAGGTGTACCAATCATAACAAACTATGCCAGACTCACCTAAATTACTTCGGCTACTCTAAATCATCACCAACTCACCCTTACCACAACAAACTAAATCCAATCACTTTTAAATTACAAAAAAATGCTACTAACCATAGCAAACTATGCCAAACTCACCTAAATTACTTCGGCTACCTTAAATCATCACCAACTAACCCTTACCACAACAAACTAAACCCAATCATTTTTAAATTACAAAAAAATGCTACTAACCATTGCAAACTATGCCAAACTAACCTAAATTACTTCGGCTATCAAAAATCACCCCCAACTACACTTTACAGCAACAAGCTAAAGCCCAATCACTTTAAAATTACAAAAAAATGCTAAAAATCATATCAAACTATACCAGAATCACCTAAATTACTTCGGCTACCGTAAATCACCCCCAACTATCCCTTACCACAACAAACCAAACCATATCATCTTAAAATTACAAAAAAAGGGTACCAATCATAACAAACTATGCCAGACTCACCTAATTTACTTTGGCTACTCTAAATCATCACCAACTAACCCTTACCACAACAAACTAAACCCAATCACTTTTAAATTACAAAAAAATGCTACTAACCATAGCAAACTATGCCAAACTCACTTAAATTACTTCGGCTATCAAAAAGCACCCCCAACTACACTTTACAGCAACAAACTTAGCCCAATCATTTTAAAATTAGAAAAAAAAATGCTAAAAATCATTACAAACTATACCAGAATAACCTAAATTACTTCGGCTACCGTAAATCACCCCCAACTATCCCTTACCACAACAAACCAAACCATATCATCTTAAAATTACAAAAAAAGGTGTACAAATCATAACAAACTATGCCAGACTCACCTAAATTACTTTGGCTACTCTAAATCATCACCAACTAACCCTTACCACAACAAACTAAACCCAATCACTTTTAAATTACAAACAAATGCTAGTAACCATAGCAAACTATGCCAAACTCACCTAAATTACTTCGGCTACCATAAATCATCACCAACTAACCCTTACCACAACAAACTAAACCCAATCACTTTTAAATTACAAAAAAATGCTACTAACCATCGCAAACTATGCCAAACACACCTAAATTACTTCGGCTATCAAAAATAACCCCCAACTACACTTTACAGCAACAAACTAAACCTAATCACTTTAAAATTACAGAAAAATGCTAAGAATCATAACAAACTATACCAGAATCACCTAAATTACTTCGGCTACCGTAAATCACCCCCAACTATCCCTTACCATAACAAACCAAACCATATCATCTTAAAATTACAAAAAAAGGTGTACAAATTATAACAAACTATGCCAGACTCACCTAAATTACTTCCGCTACTCTAAATCAAAACCAACTAACCCTTACCAAAACAAACTAAACCCAATCACTTTTAAATTACAAAAAAATGCTAGTAACCATAGCAAACTATGCCAAACTCACCTAAATTACTTCGGCTACCATAAATCATCACCAACTAACCCTTACCACAACAAACTAAACCCAATCAATTTTAAATTACAAAAAAATGCTACTAACCATAGCAAACTATGCCAAACTCACCTAAATTACTTCGGCTACTTTAAATCATCACCAACTAACCCTTACCACAACAAACTAAACCCAATCACTTTTAAATTACAAAAAAATTCTACTAACCATTGCAAACTATGCCAAACTCACCTAAATTACTTCGGCTATCAAAAATCACCCCCAACTACACTTTACAGCAACAAACTAAGCCCAATCACTTTAAAATTACAAAAAAATGCTAAAAATCATAACCAACTAAACCAGAATCACCTAAATTACTTCGGCTACCGTAAATCACCCCCAACTTTCCCTTACCACAACAAACCAAACCATATCATCTTAAAATTACAAAAAAAGGTGTACAAATCATAACAAATTATGCCAGACTCACCTAAATTACTTCGGCTACTCTAAATCATCACCAACTATCCCTTACCACAACAAACTTAACCCAATCACTTTTAAATAACAAAAAAATTCTAGTAACCATAGCAAACTATGCCAAACTCACCTAAATTACTTCGGCTACCATAAATCATCACCAATTAACCCTTACTACAACAAACTAAACCCAATCACTTTTAAATTACAAGAAAATGCTACTAACCATAGCAAACTATGCCAAACTCACCTAAATTACTTTGGCTATCAAAAATCACCCCCAACTACATTTTACAGCAACAAACTAAGCCCAATCACTTTAAAATTACAAAAAAATGCTAAAAATCATTACAAACTATACCAGAATCACCTAAATTACTTCGGCTACCGTAAATCACCCCCAACTATCCCTTACCACAACAAACCAAACCATATCATCTTAAAATTACAAAAAGAGATGTACCAATCATAACAAACTATGCCAGACTCACCTAAATTACTTCGGCTACTCTAAATCATCACCAACTTACCCTTACCACAACAAACTAAACCCAATCACTTTTAAATTACAAAAAAATGCTACTAACCATAGCAAACTATGCCAAACTCACTTAAATTACTTCGGCTATCAAAAAGCACCCCCAACTACACTTTACAGCAACAAATTTAGACCAATCACTTTAAAATTACAAAAAAATGCTAAAAATCATTACAAACTACACCAGAATCACCTTAATTACTTCGGCTACCGTAAATCACCCCCAACTATCCCTTACCACAACAAACCAAACCATATCATCTTAAAATTACAAAAAAAGGTGTACCAATCACAACAAACTATGCCAGACTCACCTAAATTACTAAGGCTACTCTAAATCATCACCAACTAACCCTTACCACAACAAACTAAATCCAATCACTTTTAAATTACAAAAAAATGCTACTAACCATAGCAAACTATGCCAAACTCACCTAAATTACTTCGGCTACCTTAAATCATCACCAACTAACCCTTACCACAACAAACTAAACCCAATCACTTTTAAATTACAAAAAAATGCTACTAACCATTGCAAACTATGCCAAACTCACCTAAATTACTTCGGCTATCAAAAATCACCCCCAACTACACTTTACAGCAACAAACTAAGCCCAATCACTTTAAAATTACAAAAAAATGCTAAAAATCATAACAAACTATACCAGAATCACCTAAATTACTTCGGCTACCGTAAATCACCCCCAACTATCCCTTACCACAACAAATCAAACCATATCATCTTAAAATTACAAAAAAAGGTGTACCAATCATAACAAACTATGCCAGACTCACCTAAATTACTTCGGCTACTCTAAATCATCACCAACTCACCCTTACCGCAACAAACTAAATCCAATCACTTTTAAATTACAAAAAAATGCTACTAACCATAGCAAACTATGCCAAACTCACCTAAATTACTTCGGCTACCTTAAATCATCACCAACTAACCCTTACCACAACAAACTAAACCCAATCATTTTTAAATTACAAAAAAATGCTACTAACCATTGCAAACTATGCCAAACTAACCTAAATTACTTCGGCTATCAAAAATCACCCCCAACTACACTTTACAGCAACAAGCTAAAGCCCAATCACTTTAAAATTACAAAAAAATGCTAAAAATCATATCAAACTATACCAGAATCACCTAAATTACTTCGGCTACCGTAAATCACCCCCAACTATCCCTTACCACAACAAACCAAACCATATCATCTTAAAATTACAAAAAAAGGGTACCAATCATAACAAACTATGCCAGACTCACCTAATTTACTTTGGCTACTCTAAATCATCACCAACTAACCCTTACCACAACAAACTAAACCCAATCACTTTTAAATTACAAAAAAATGCTACTAACCATAGCAAACTATGCCAAACTCACTTAAATTACTTCGGCTATCAAAAAGCACCCCCAACTACACTTTACAGCAACAAACTTAGCCCAATCATTTTAAAATTAGAAAAAAAAATGCTAAAAATCATTACAAACTATACCAGAATAACCTAAATTACTTCGGCTACCGTAAATCACCCCCAACTATCCCTTACCACAACAAACCAAACCATATCATCTTAAAATTACAAAAAAAGGTGTACAAATCATAACAAACTATGCCAGACTCACCTAAATTACTTTGGCTACTCTAAATCATCACCAACTAACCCTTACCACAACAAACTAAACCCAATCACTTTTAAATTACAAACAAATGCTAGTAACCATAGCAAACTATGCCAAACTCACCTAAATTACTTCGGCTACCATAAATCATCACCAACTAACCCTTACCACAACAAACTAAACCCAATCACTTTTAAATTACAAAAAAATGCTACTAACCATCGCAAACTATGCCAAACACACCTAAATTACTTCGGCTATCAAAAATAACCCCCAACTACACTTTACAGCAACAAACTAAACCTAATCACTTTAAAATTACAGAAAAATGCTAAGAATCATAACAAACTATACCAGAATCACCTAAATTACTTCGGCTACCGTTAATCACCCCCAACTATCCCTTACCACAACAAACCAAACCATATCATCTTAAAATTACAAAAAAAGGTGTACAAATTCTAACAAATTATGCCAGACTCACCTAAATTACTTCGGCTACTCTAAATTTTCACCAACTAACCCATACCACAACAAACTAAACCCAATCACTTTTAAATTACAAAAAAATGCTACTAACCATAGCAAACTATGCCAAACTCACCTAAATTACTTCGGCTATCAAAAATCACCCCCAACTACACTTTACAGCTACAAACTAAGCCCAATCACTTTAAAATTACAAAAAAATGCTAAAAATCATAACAAACTATACCAGAATCACCTAAATTACTTCGGCTACCGTAAATCACCCCCAACTTTCCCTTACCACAACAAACCAAACCATATCATCTTAAAATTACAAAAAAAGGTGTACAAATCATAACAAACTATGCCAGACTCACCTAAATTACTTCGGCTACTCTTAATCATCACCAACTTACCCTTACCACAACAAACTAAACCCAATCACTTTTAAATTACAAAAAAATGCTAGTAACCATAGCAAACTATGCTAAACTCACCTAAATTACTTCGGCTACCATAAATCATCACCAACTAACCCTTACCACAACAAACTAAACCCAATCACTTTTAAATTACAAAAAAATGCTACTAACCATAGCAAACTATGCCAAACTCACCTAAATTACTTCGGCTATCAAAAATCACCCCCAACTACACTTTACAGCAACAAACTAAGCCCAATCATTTTAAAATTACAAAAAAATGCTAAAAATCATAACAAACTATACCAGAATCACCTAAATTACTTCGGCTACCGTAAATCACCCCCAACTATCCCTTACTACAACAAACCAAGCCATATCATCTTAAAATTACAAAAAAAGGTGTACAAATCATAACAAACTATGCCAGACTCACCTAAATTACTTCGGCTACTCTAAATCATCACCAACTAACCCTTACCATAACAAACTAAACCCAATCACTTTTAAATTACAAAAAAATGCTACTAACCATAGCGAACTATGCCAAACTCACCTAAATTACTTCGGCTATCAAAAATCACCCCCAACTACACTTTACAGTAACAAACTAAGCCCAATCACTTTAAAATTACAAAAAAATGCTAAAAATCATAACAAACTATACCAGAATCACCTGAATTACTTCGGCAACCGTAAATCACCCCCAACTATCCCTTACCACAAAAAAACAAACCATATCAACTTAAAATTACAAAAAAAGGTGTACAAATCAAAACAAACTATGGCAGACTCACCTAAATTACTTCGGCTACTCTTAATCATCAACAACTAACCCTTACCACAACAAACTAAACCCAATCACTTTTAAATTACAAAAAAATGCCAGTAACCATAGCAAACTATGCCAAACTCACCTAAATTACTTCGGCTACCATAAATCATCACCAACTAACCCTTACCACAACAAACTAAACCCAATCACTTTTAAATTACAAAAAAATGCTAAAAATCATAACAAACTATACCAGAATCACCTAAATTACTTCGGCTACCGTAAATCACCCCCAACTATCCCTTACCACAACAAACCAAACCATATCATCTTAAAATTACAAAAAAAGGTGTACAAATCATAACAAATTATGCCAGACTCACCTAAATTACTTCGGCTACTCTACATCATTACCAACTAACCCTTACGACAACAAACTAAACCCAATCACTTTTAAATTACAAAAAAATGCTACTAACCATAGCAAACTATGCCAAACTCACCTAAATTACTTCGGCTATCAAAAATCACCCCCAACTACACTTTACAGCAACAAACTAAGCCCAATCACTTTAAAATTACAAAAAAATGCTAAAAATCATAACAAACTATACCAGAATCACCTAAATTACTTCGGCGACCGTAACTCACCCCCAACTATCCCTTACCACAACAAACCAAACCATATCAACTTAAAATTACAAAAAAAGGTGTACAAATCAAAACAAACTATGGCAGACTCACCTAAATTACTTCGGCTACTCTTAATCATCAACAACTAACCCTTACCACAACAAACTAAACCCAATCACTTTTAAATTACAAAAAAATGCTAGTAACCATAGCAAACTATGCCAAACTCACCTAAATTACTTCGGCTACCATAAATCATCACCAACTAACCCTTACCACAACAAACTAAACCCAATCACTTTTAAATTACAAAAAAATGCTACTAACCATAGCAAACTATGCCAAACTCACCTAATTTAGTTCGGCTATCAAAAATCACCCCCAACTACACTTTACAGCAACAAACTAAGCCCAATCACTTTAAAATTACAAAAAAATGCTAAAAATCATAACAAACTATACCAGAATCACCTAAATTACTTCGGCTACCGTAAATCACCCCCAACTATCCCTTACCACAACAAACCAAACCATATCATCTTAAAATTTCAAAAAAAGGTGTACAAATCATAACAAACTATGCCAGACTCACCTAAATTACTTCGGCTACTCTAAATCATCACCATCTAACCCTTACCACAACAAACTAAACCCAATCACTTTTAAATTACAAAAAAATGCTACTAAACATAGCGAACTATGCCAAACTCACCTAAATTACTTCGGCTATCAAAAATCAACCCAACTACACTTTACAGCAACAAACTAAGCCCAATCATTTTAAAATTACAAAAAAATGCTAAAAATCATAACAAACTATACCAGAATCACCTAAATTACTTCGGCTACCCTAAATCACCCCCAACTATCCCTTACCACAACAAACCAAACCATATCATCTTAAAATTACAAAAAAAGGTGTACAAATCATAACAAACTATGCCAGACTCACCTAAATTACTTCGGCTACCATAAATCATCACCAACTAACCCTTACCACAACAAACTAAACCCAATCAGTTTTAAATTACAAAAAAATGCTACTAACCATAGCAAACTATGCCAAACTCACCTAATTTAGTTCGGCTATCAAAAATCACCCCCAACTACACTTTACAGCAACAAACTAAGCCCAATCACTTTAAAATTACAAAAAAATGCTAAAAATCATAACAAACTATACCAGAATCACCTAAATTACTTCGGCTACCGTAAATCACCCCCAACTATCCCTTACCACAACAAACCAAACCATATCATCTTAAAATTACAAAAAAAGGTGTACAAATCATAACAAACTATGCCAGACTCACCTAAATTACTTCGGCTACTCTAAATCATCACCAACTAACCCTTACCACAACAAACTAAACCCAATCACTTTTAAATTACAAAAAAATGCTACTAAACATAGCGAACTATGCCAAACTCACCTAAATTACTTCGGCTATCAAAAATCACCCCCAACTACACTTTACAGCAACAAACTAAGCCCAATCATTTTAAAATTACAAAAAAATGCTAAAACTCATAACAAACTATACCAGAATCACCTAAATTACTTCGGCTACCCTAAATCACCCCCAACTATCCCTTACCACAACAAACCAAACCATATCATCTTAAAATTACAAAAAAAGGTGTACAAATCATAACAAACTATGCCAGACTCACCTAAATTACTTCGGCTACTCTAAATCATCACCAAATAACCCTTACCACCACAAACTAAACCCAATCACTTTTAAATTACAAAAAAATGCTAGTAACCATAGCAAACTATGCCAAACTCACCTAAATTACTTCGGCTACCATAAATCATCACCAACTAACCCTTACCAAAACAAACTAAACCCAATCACTTTTAAATTACAAAAAAATGCTAAAAATCATAACAAACTATACCAGAATCACCTAAATTACTTCGGCTACCGTAAATCACCCCCAACTATCCCTTACCACAACAAACCAAACCATATCATCTTAAAATTACAAAAAAAGGTGTACAAATCATAACAAATTATGCCAGACTCACCTAAATTACTTCGGCTACTCTAAATCATCACCAACTAACCCTTACGACAACAAACTAAACCCAATCACTTTTAAATTACAAAAAAATGCTACTAACCATCGCAAACTATGCCAAACACACCTAAATTACTTCGGCTATCAAAAATAACCCCCAACTACACTTTACAGCAACAAACTAAGCCTAATCACTTTAAAATTACAGAAAAATGCTAAGAATCATAACAAACTATACCAGAATCACCTAAATTACTTCGGCTACCGTTAATCACCCTAAACTATCCCTTACCACAACAAACCAAACCATATTATCTTAAAATTACAAAAAAAGGTGTACAAATTCTAACAAATTATGCCAGACTCACCTAAATTACTTCGGCTACTCTAAATTTTCACCAACTAACCCTTACCACAACAAACTAAACCCAATCACTTTTAAATTACAAAAAAATGCTACTAACCATAGCAAACTATGCCAAACTTACCTAAATTACTTCGGCTATCAAAAATCACCCCCAACTACACTTTACAGCAACAAACTAAGCCCAATCACTTTAAAATTACAAAAAAATGCTAAAAATCATAACAAACTATACCAGAATCACCTAAATTACTTCGGCTACCGTAAATCACCCCCAACTTTCCCTTACGACAACAAACCAAACCATATCATCTTAAAATTACAAAAAAAGGTGTACAAATCATAACAAACTATGCCAGACTCACCTAAATTACTTCGGCTACTCTTAATCATCACCAACTTACCCTAACCACAACAAACTAAACCCAATCACTTTTAAATTACAAAAAAATGCTAGTAACCATAGCAAACTATGCTAAACTCACCTAAATTACTTCGGCTACCATAAATCATCACCAACTAACCCTTACCACAACAAACTAAACCCAATCACCTTTAAATTACAAAAAAATGCTACTAACCATAGCAAACTATGCCAAACTCACCTAAATTACTTCGGCTATCAAAAATCACCCCCAACTACACTTTACAGCAACAAACTAAGCCCAATCATTTTAAAATTACAAAAAAATGCTAAAAATCATAACAAACTATACCAGAATCACCTAAATTACTTCGGCTACCGTAAATCACCCCCAACAATCCCTTACCACAACAAACCAAGCCATATCATCTTAAAATTACAAAAAAAGGTGTACAAATCATAACAAACTATGCCAGACTCACCTAAATTACTTCGGCTACTCTAAATCATCACCAACTAACCCTTACCATAACAAACTAAACCCAATCACTTTTAAATTACAAAAAAATGCTACTAACCATAGCGAACTATGCCAAACTCACCTAAATTACTTCGGCTATCAAAAATCACCCCCAACTACACTTTACAGTAACAAACTAAGCCCAATCACTTTAAAATTACAAAAAAATGCTAAAAATCATAACAAACTATACCAGAATCACCTGAATTACTTCGGCTACCGTAAATCACCCCCAACTATCCCTTACCACAACAAACCAAACCATATCAACTTAAAATTACAAAAAAAGGTGTACAAATCATAACAAACTATGCCAGACTCACCTAAATTACTTCGGCTACTCTTAATCATCAACAACTAACCCTTACCACAACAAACTAAACCCAATCACTTTTAAATTACAAAAAAATGCTAGTAACCATAGCAAACTATGCCAAACTCACCTAAATTACTTCGGCTACCATAAATCATCACCAACTAACCCTTACCACAACAAACTAAACCCAATCACTTTTAAATTACAAAAAAATGCTAAAAATCATAACAAACTATACCAGAAACACCTAAATTACTTCGGCTACCGTAAATCACCCCCAACTATCCCTTACCACAACAAACCAAACCATATCATCTTAAAATTACAAAAAAAGGTGTACAAATCATAACAAATTATGCCAGACTCACCTAAATTACTTCGGCTACTCTAAATCATCACCAACTAACCCTTACGACAACAAACTAAACCCAATCACTTTTAAATTACAAAAAAATGCTAAAAATCATAACAAACTATACCAGAATCACCTAAATTACTTCGGCTACCGTAAATCACCCCCAACTATCCCTTACCACAACAAACCAAACCATATCAACTTAAAATTACAAAAAAAGGTGTACAAATCAAAACAAACTATGGCAGACTCACCTAAATTACTTCGGCTACTCTTAATCATCAACAACTAACCCTTACCACAACAAACTAAACCCAATCACTTTTAAATTACAAAAAAATGCTAGTAACCATAGCAAACTATGCCAGACTCACCTAAATTACTTCGGCTACTCTAAATCATCACCAACTAACCCTTACCACAACAAACTAAACCCAATCACTTTTAAATTACAAAAAAATGCTACTAACCATAGCAAACTATGCCAAACTCACCTAAATTACTGCGGCTATCAAAAATCACCCCCAACTACACTTTACAGTAACAAGCTAAGCCCAATCACTTTAAAATTACAAAAAAATGCTAAAAATCATAACAAACTATACCAGAATCACCTAAATTACTTCGGCTAACGTAAATCACCCCCAACTATCCCTTACCACAACAAACCAAACCATATCAACTTAAAATTAAAAAAAAAGGTGTACAAATCATAACAAACTATGGCAGACTCACCTAAATTACTTCGGCTACTCTTAATCATCAACAACTAACCCTTACCACAACAAACTAAACCCAATCACTTTTAAATTACAAAAAAATGCTAGTAACCATAGCAAACTATGCCAAACTCACCTAAATTACTTCGGCTACCGTAAATCACCCCCAACTATCCCCTACCACAACAAACCAAACCATATCATCTTAAAATTACAAAAAAAGGTGTACAAATCATAACAAATTATGCCAGACTCACCTAAATTACTTCGGCTTCTCTAAATCATCACCAACTAACCCTTACGACAACAAACTAAACCCAATCACTTTTAAATTACAAAAAAATGCTACTAACCATAGCAAACTATGCCAAACTCACCTAAATTACTTCGGCTATCAAAAATCACCCCCAACTACACTTTACAGCAACAAACTAAGCCCAATCACTTTAAAATTACAAAAAAATGCTAAAAATCATAACAAACTATACCAGAATCACCTAAATTACTTCGGCTACCGTAAATCACCCCCAACTATCCCTTACCACAACAAACCAAACCATATCATCTTAAAATTACAAAAAAAGGTGTACAAATCATAACAAATTATGCCAGACTCACCTAAATTACTTCGGCTACTCTAAATCATCACCAACTAACCCTTACCACAACAAACTAAACCCAATCACTTTTAAATTACAAAAAAATGCTACTAACCATAGCAAACTATGCCAAACTCACCTAAATTACTTCGGCTATCAAAAATCACCCTCAACTACACTTTACAGTAACAAGCTAAGCCCAATCACTTTAAAATTACAAAAAAATGCTAAAAATCATAACAAACTATACCAGAATCACCTAAATTACTTCGGCTACCGTAAATCACCCCCAACTATCCCTTACCACAACAAACCAAACCATATCAACTTAAAATTACAAAAAAAGGTGTACAAATCATAACAAACTATGGCAGACTCACCTAAATTACTTCGGCTACTCTTAATCATCAACAACTAACCCTTACCACAACAAACTAAACCCAATCACTTTTAAATTACGAAAAAATGCTAGTAACCATAGCAAACTATGCCAAACTCACCTAAATTACTTCGGCTACCGTAAATCACCCCCAACTATCCCCTACCACAACAAACCAAACCATATCATCTTAAAATTACAAAAAAGGTGTACAAATCATAACAAATTATGCCAGACTCACCTAAATTACTTCGGCTACTCTAAATCATCACCAACTAACCCTTACGACAACAAACTAAACCCAATCACTTTTAAATTACAAAAAAATGCTACTAACCATAGCAAACTATGCCAAACTCACCTAAATTACTTCGGCTATCAAAAATCACCCCCAACTACACTTTACAGCAACAAACTAAGCCCAGTCACTTTAAAATTACAAAAAAATGCTAAAAATCATAACAAAATAAACCAGAATCAGCTAAATTACTTCGGCTACCGTAAATCACCCCCAACTATCCCTTACCACAACAAACCAAACCATATCATCTTAAAATTACAAAAAAAGGTGTACAAATCATAACAAATTATGCCAGACTCACCTAAATTACTTCGGCTACTCTAAATCATCACCAACTAACCCTTACCACAACAAACTAAACCCAATCACTTTTAAATTACAAAAAAATGCTACTAACCATAGCAAACTATGCCAAACTCACCTAAATTACTGCGGCTATCAAAAATCACCCCCAACTACACTTTACAGTAACAAGCTAAGCCCAATCACTTTAAAATTACAAAAAAATGCTAAAAATCATAACAAACTATACCAGAATCACCTAAATTACTTCGGCTACCGTAAATCACCCCCAACTATCCCTTACCACAACAAACCAAACCATATCAACTTAAAATTAAAAAAAAAGGTGTACAAATCATAACAAACTATGGCAGACTCACCTAAATTACTTCGGCTACTCTTAATCGTCAACAACTAACCCTTACCACAACAAACTAAACCCAATCACTTTTAAATTACAAAAAAATGCTAGTAACCATAGCAAACTATGCCAAACTCACCTAAATTACTTCTGCTACCGTAAATCACCCCCAACTATCCCCTACCACAACAAACCAAACCATATCATCTTAAAATTACAAAAAAAGGTGTACAAATCATAACAAATTATGCCAGACTCACCTAAATTACTTCGGCTTCTCTAAATCATCACCAACTAACCCTTACGACAACAAACTAAACCCAATCACTTTTAAATTACAAAAAAATGCTACTAACCATAGCAAACTATGCCAAACTCACCTAAATTACTTCGGCTATCAAAAATCACCCCCAACTACACTTTACAGCAACAAACTAAGCCCAATCACTTTAAAATTACAAAAAAATGCTAAAAATCATAACAAACTATACCAGAATCACCTAAATTACTTCGGCTACCGTAAATCACCCCCAACTATCCCTTACCACAACAAACCAAACCATATCAACTTAAAATTAAAAAAAAAGGTGTACAAATCATAACAAACTATGGCAGACTCACCTAAATTACTTCGGCTACTCTTAATCATCAACAACTAACCCTTACCACAACAAACTAAACCCAATCACTTTTAAATTACAAAAAAATGCTAGTAACCATAGCAAACTATGCCAAACTCACCTAAATTACTTCGGCTACCGTAAATCACCCCCAACTATCCCCTACCACAACAAACCAAACCATATCATCTTAAAATTACAAAAAAAGGTGTACAAATCATAACAAATTATGCCAGACTCACCTAAATTACTTCGGCTTCTCTAAATCATCACCAACTAACCCTTACGACAACAAACTAAACCCAATCACTTTTAAATTACAAAAAAATGCTACTAACCACAGCAAACTATGCCAAACTCACCTAAATTACTTCGGCTATCAAAAATCACCCCCAACTACACTTTACAGCAACAAACTAAGCCCAATCACTTTAAAATTACAAAAAAATGCTAAAAATCATAACAAACTATACCAGAATCACCTAAATTACTTTGGCTACCGTAAATCACCCCCAACTATCCCTTACCACAACAAACCAAACCATATCATCTTAAAATTACAAAAAAAGGTGTACAAATCATAACAAATTATGCCAGACTCACCTAAATTACTTCGGCTACTCTAAATCATCACCAACTAACCCTTACCACAACAAACTAAACCCAATCACTTTTAAATTAGAAAAAAATGCTACTAACCATAGCAAACTATGCCAAACTCACCTAAATTACTTCGGCTATCAAAAATCACCCCCAACTACACTTTACAGTAACAAACTAAGCCCAATCACTTTAAAATTACAAAAAAATGCTAAAAATCATAACAAACTATACCAGAATCACCTAAATTACTTCGGCTACCGTAAATCACCCCCAACTATCCCTTACCACAACAAACCAAACCATATCAACTTAAAATTACAAAAAAAGGTGTACAAATCATAACAAACTATGACAGACTCACCTAAATTACTTCGGCTATTCTTAATCATCAACAACTAACCCTTACCACAACAAACTAAACCCAATCACTATTAAATTACAAAAAAATGCTAGTAACCATAGCAAACTATGCCAAACTCACCTAAATTACTTTGGCTACCATAAATCATCACCAACTAACCCTTACCACAACAAACTAAACCCAATCACTTTTAAATTACAAAAAAATGCTACTAACCATAGCAAACTATGCCAAACTCACCTAAATTACTTCGGCTATCAAAAATCATCCCCAACTACACTTTACAGCAACAAACTAAGCCCAATCATTTTAAAATTACAAAAAAATGCTAAAAATCATAACAAACTATACCAGAATCACCTAAATTACTTCGGCTACCGTAAATCACCCCCAACAATCCCTTACCACAACAAACCATACCATATCATCTTAAAATTACAAAAAAAGGTGTACAAATCATAACAAATTATGCCACACTCACCTAAATTACTTCGGCTATTCTAAATCATCACCAACTAACCCTTACGACAACAAACTAAACCCAATCATTTTTAAATTACGAAAAAATGCTACTAACCATAGCAAACTATGCCAAACTCACCTAAGATACTTCGGCTATCAAAAATCACCCCCAACTACACTTTACACAACAAACTAAGCCCATTCACTTTAAAATTACAAAAAAATGCTAAAAATCATAACAAACTATACCAGAATCACCTAAATTACTTCGGCTACCGTAAATCACCCCCAACAATCCCTTACCACAACAAACCAAACCATATCATCTTAAAATTACAAAAAAAGGTGTACAAATCTTAACAAATTATGCCAGACTCACCTAAATTACTTCGGCTACTCTAAATCATCACCAACTAACCCTTACCACAACAAACTAAACCCAATCACTTTAAAATTACAAAAAAATGCTAGTAACCATAGCAAACTATGCCAAACTCACCTAAATTACTTCGGCTATCAAAAATCACCCCCAACTACACTTTACAGCAACAAACTAAGCCCAATCATTTTAAAATTACAAAAAAATGCTAAAAATCATAACAAACTATACCAGAATCACCTAAATTACTTCGGCTACCCTAAATCACCCCCAATTATCCCTTACCACAACAAACCAAACCATATCATCTTAAAATTACAAAAAAAGGTGTACAAATCTTAACAAATTATGCCAGACTCACCTAAATTACTTCGGCTTCTCTAAATCATCACCAACTAACCCTTACGACAACAAACTGAACCCAATCACTTTTAAATTACAAAAAGATGCTACTAACCATAGCAAACTATGCCAAACTCACCTAAATTACTTCGGCTATCAAAAATCACCCCCAACTACACTTTACAGTAACAAACTAAGCCCAATCACTTTAAAATTACAAAAAAATGCTAAAAATCATAACAAACTATACCAGAATCACCTAAATTACTTCGGCTACCGCAAATCACCCCCAACTATCCCTTACCACAACAAACCAAACCATATCAACTTAAAATTACAAAAAAAGGTGTACAAATCATAACAAACTATGCCAGACTCACCTAAATTACTTCGGCTACTCTTAATCATCAACAACTAACCCTTACCACAACAAACTAAACCCAATCACTATTAAATTACAAAAAAATGCTAGTAACCATAGAAAACTATGCCAAACTCACCTAAATTACTTCGGCTACCATAAATCATCACCAACTAACCCTTACCACAACAAACTAAACCCAATCAATTTTAAATTACAAAAAAATGCTACTAACCATAGCAAACTATGCCAAACTCACCTAAATTACTTCGGCTATCAAAAATCACCCCCAACTACACTTTACAGCAACAAACTAAGCCCAATCACTTTAAAATTACAAAAAAATGCTACAAATCATAACAAACTATACCAGAATCACCTAAATTACTTCGGCTACCGTAAATCACCCCCAACTATCCCTTACCACAACAAACCAAACCATATCATTTTAAAATTACAAAAAAAGGTGTACAAATCATAACAAATTATGCCAGACTCATCTAAATTACTTCGGCTATTCTAAATCATCACCAACTAACCCTTACGACAACAAACTAAACACAATCATTTTAAAATTACGAAAAAATGCTACTAACCATAGCAAACTATGCCAAACTCACCTAAGATACTTCGGCTATCAAAAATCACCCCCAACTACACTTTACAGCAACAAACTAAGCCCAATCATTTTAAAATTACAAAAAAATGCTAAAAATCATAACAAACTATACCAGAATCACCTAAATTACTTCGGCTACCCTAAATCACCCCCAACTATCCCTTACCACAACAAACCAAACCATATCATCTTAAAATTACAAAAAAAGGTGTACAAATCATAACAAACTATGCCAGACTCACCTAAATTACTTCGGCTACTCTAAATCAGCACCAACTAACCCTTACCACAACAAACTAAACCCAATCACTTTTAAATTACAAAAAAATGCTAGTAACCATAGCAAACTATGCCAAACTCACCTAAATTACTTCGGCTACCATAAATCATCACCAACTAACCCTTACCACAACAAACTAAACCCAATCACTTTTAAATTAAAAAAAAATGCTACTAACCATAACAAACTATGCCAAACTCACCTAAATTACTTCGGCTATCAAAAATCACCCCCAACTACACTTTACAGCAACAAACTAAGCCCAATCACTTTAAAATTACAAAAAAATGCTAAAAATCATAATAAACTATACCAGAATCACCTAAATTACTTCGGCTACCGTAAATCACCCCCAACTATCCCTTACCACAACAGACCAAACCATATCAACTTTAAATTACAAAAAAATGTGTACAAATCTTAACAAACTATGGCAGACTCACCTAAATTACTTCGGCTACTCTTAATCATCAACAACTAACCCTTACCACAACAAACTAAACCCAATCACTTTTAAATTACAAAAAAATGGTAGTAACCATAGCAAACTATGCCAAACTCACCTAAATTACTTCGGCTACCATAAATCATCACCAACTAACCCTTACCACAACAAACTAAACCCAATCACTTTTAAATTACAAAAAAATGCTACTAACCATAACAAACTATGCCAAACTCACCTAAATTACTTCGGCTATCAAAAATCACCCCCAACTACACTTTACAGCAACAAACTAAGCCCAATCACTTTAAAATTACAAAAAAATGCTAAAAATCATAACAAACTATACCAGAATCACCTAAATTACTTCGGCTACCGTAAATCACCCCCAACTATCCCTTACTACAACAAACCAAACCATATCATCTTAAAATTACAAAAAAAGGTGTACAAATCATAACAAACTATGCCAGACTCACCTAAATTACATCGGCTACTCTAAATCATCACCAACTAACCCTTACCACAACAAACTATACCCAATCACTTTTAAGTTACAAAAAAATGCTACTAACCATAGCGAACTATGCCAAACTCACCTAAATTACTTCGACTATCAAAAACCACACTTTTAAATTACAAAAAAATGCTACTAACCATAGCAAACTATGCCAAACTCACCTAAATTACTTCGGCTATCAAAAATCACCCCCAACTACACTTTACAGTAACAAACTAAGCCCAATCACTTTAAAATTACAAAAAAATGCTAAAAATCATAACAAACTATACCAGAATCACCTAAATTACTTCGGCTACCGTAAATCACCCCCAAATATCCCTTACCACAACAAACCAAACCATATCAACTTAAAATTACAAAAAAAGGTGTACAAATCATAACAAAATATGCCAGACTCACCTAAATTACTTCGGCTACTCTTAATCATCAACAACTAACCCTTACCACAACAAACTAAACCCAATCACTATTAAATTACAAAAAAATGCTAGTAACCATAGCAAACTATGCCAAACTCACCTAAATTACTTCGGCTACCATAAATCATCACCAACTAACCCTTACCACAACAAACTAAACCCAATCACTTTTAAATTACAAAAAAATGCTACTAACCATAGCAAACTATGCCAAACTCACCTAAATTACTTCGGCTATCAAAAATCATCCCCAACTACACTTTACAGCAACAAACTAAGCCCAATCACTTTAAAATTACAAAAAAATGCTAAAAATCATAACAAACTATACCAGAATCACCTAAATTACTTCGGCTACCGTAAATCACCCCCAACTATCCCTTACCACAACAAACCAAACCATATCATCTTAAAATTACAAAAAAAGTGTACAAATTATAACAAATTATGCCAGACTCACCTAAATTACTTCGGCTACTCTAAATCATCACCAACTAACCCTTACCATAACAAACTAAACCCAATCACTTTTAAATTATAAAAAACTGCTACTAACCATAGCAAACTATGCCAAACTCACCTAAATTACTTCGGCTATCAAAAATCACTCCCAACTACACTTTACAGCAACAAACTAAGCCCAATCACTTTTAAATTACAAAAAAATGCTAAAAATCATAACAAACTATACCAGAATCACCTAAATTACTTCGGCTACCGTAAATCACCCCCAACTATCCCTTACCACAACAAACCAAACCATATCAACTTAAAATTACAAAAAAAAGTGTACAAATCATAACAAACTATGCCAGACTCACCTAAATTACTTCGGCTACTCTAAATCATCACCAACTAACCCTTACCACAACAAACTAAACCCAATCACTTTTAAATTACAAAAAAATGCTAGTAACTATAGCAAACTACGCCAAACACACTTAAATTACTTCGGCTACCATAAATCATCACCAACTAACCCTTACCACAACAAACTAAACCCAATCACTTTTAAATTACAAAAAAATGCTACTGACCATAGCAAACTATGCCAAGCTCACCTAAATTACTTCATCAAACTTGTACAAATCATAACAAACTTTGCCAGACTTACCTAAATTACTTCGTCTACTCTAAATAATCACCAACTAACCCTTACCACAACAAACTAAACCCAATCACTTTAAAATTACAAAAAAATGCTAGTAACCATAGCAAACTATGCGAAACTCACCTAAATTACTTCGGCTACCCTAAATCATCACCAACTAACCCTTACCACAACAAACTAATCCCAATTACTTCTAAATTACAAAAAATTGCTACTAACCATAGCAAACTATGCCCAACTCACCTAAATTACTTCGGCTATCAAAAATCACCCCCAACTACACTTTACAGCAACAAACTAAGCTCAATCACTTTAAAATTACAAAAAAATGCTAAAATCATAACAAACTCTTCCAGAATCAATTAAATTACTTCCGCTACCGTAAATCACCCCCAACTATCCCTTACTACAACAAACCAAACCATATCATCTTAAAATTACAAAAAAAGGTGTACAAATCATAACAAACTATGCCAGACTCACCTAAATTACTTCGGCTACTCTAAATCATCACCAACTAACCCTTACCACAACAAACTAAACCCAATCAATTTTAAATTACAAAAAAATGCTAGTAACCATAGCAAGCTATGCCAAACTCACCTAAATTACTTCGGCTACCATAAATCATCACCAACTAACCCTTACCACAACAAACTAAACCCAATCACTTTTAAATTACAAAAAAATGCTACTAACCATAGCAAAATATGCCAAAGTCACCTAAATTACTTCGGCTATCAAAAATCACTCCCAACTACACTTTACAGCAACAAACTAAGCCCAATCACTTTTAAATTACAAAAAAATGCTAAAAATCATAACAAACTATACCAGAATCACCTAAATTACTTCGGCTACCGTAAATCACCCCCAACTATCCCTTACCACAACAAACCAAACCATATCAACTTAAAATTACAAAAAAAAGTGTACAAATCATAACAAACTATGCCAGACTCACCTAAATTACTTCGGCTACTCTAAATCATCACCAACTAACCCTTACCACAACAAACTAAACCCAATCACTTTTAAATTACAAAAAAATGCTAGTAACTATAGCAAACTACGCCAAACTCACTTAAATTACTTCGGCTACCATAAATCATCACCAACTAACCCTTACCAAAACAAACTAAACCCAATCACTTTTAAATTACAAAAAGATGCTACTGACCATAGCAAACTATGCCAAGCTCACCTAAATTACTTCGGCTATCAAAAATCACCCCCAACTACACTTTACAGAAACAAACTAAGCCCAATCACTTTTAAATTACAAAAAAATGCTAAAAATCTTAACAAACTATACCAGAATCACCTAAATTACTTCGGCTACCGTAAATCACCCCCAACTATCCCTTACCACAACAAACCAAACTATATCATCTTAAAATTACAAAAAAAAGTGTACCTATCATAACCAACTATGCCAGACTCACCTAAATTACTTCGGCTACTCTAAATCATCACCAACTAACCCTTACCACAACAAACTAAACCCAATCAATTTTAAATTACAAAAAAATGCTAGTAACCATAGCAAGCTATGCCAAACTCACCTAAATTACTTCGGCTACCATAAATCATCACCAACTAACCCTTACCACAACAAACTAAACCCAATCACTTTTAAATTACAAAAAAATGCTACTAACCATAGCAAAATATGCCAAAGTCACCTAAATTACTTCGGCTATCAAAAATCACTCCCAACTACACTTTACAGCAACAAACTAAGCCCAATCACTTTTAAATTACAAAAAAATGCTAAAAATCATAACAAACTATACCAGAATCACCTAAATTACTTCGGCTACCGTAAATCACCCCCAACTATCCCTTACCACAACAAACCAAACCATATTATCTTAAAATTACAAAAAAAGGTGTACAAATCATAACAAACTATGCCAGACTCACCTAAATTACTTCGGCTACTCTAAATCATCACCAACTAACCCTTACCACAACAAACTAAACCCAATTACTTTTAAATTACAAAAAAATGCTAGTAACTATAGCAAACTACGCCAAACTCACTTAAATTACTTCGGCTACCATAAATCATCACCAACTAACCCTTACCACAACAAACTAAACCCAATCACTTTTAAATTACAAAAAAATGCTACTGAACATAGCAAACTATGCCAAGCTCACCTAAATTACTTCGGCTATCAAAAATCACCCCCAACTACACTTTACAGAAACAAACTAAGCCCAATCACTTTTAAATTACAAAAAAATGCTAAAAATCATAACAAACTATGCCAGACTCACCTAAATTACTTCGGCTACTCTAAATCATCACCAACTAACCCTTACCGCAACAAACTAAACCCAATCACTTTAAAATTACAAAAAAATGCTAGTAACCATAGCAAACTATGCCAAACTCACCTAAATTAATTCGGCTACCATAAATCATCACCAACAAAAATGCTAGTAACCATAGCAAACTACGCCAAACTCACTTAAATTAATTCGGCTACCATAAATCATCACCAACTAACCCTTACCACAACAAACTAAACCCAATAAAGTTTAAATTACACAAAATTGCTACAAACCATAGCAAACTATGCCAAACTCAACTAAATTACTTCGGCTATTAAAAATCAGCCCCAACTACACTTTACAGCAACAAACTAAGCCCAATCACTTTAAAATTACAAAAAAATGCTAAAAATCATAACAAACTATACCAGAATCACCTAAATTACTTCGGCTACCGTAAATCAACCCCAACTATCCCTTACCACAACAAACCAAACCATATAATCTTAAAATTACAAAAAAAGGTGAACAAATCATAACAAACTATGCCTGATTCACCTAAATTACGTCGGCTAATCTAAATCATCACCAACTAACCCTTACCACAACAAACTAAACCCAATCACTTTTAAATTACAAAAAAATGATAGTAACCATTGTTGCGTGGTCAGCCTTTTGACCACGATATCTGTTTCGCGAAATTGATTTCTTTTGGAAAATAAGAAAACACTACACAGATTTGTTTAAATGTGTTTAATATAATGAATAATGGACAGAGTATACGTGCTACCGATTTGCTTGTTGCTTGCAAAAATATTGTTGTCTGTCTTAAAACTAAATGTTCCGCCCTTTTATCAGTGCTGAGGGCGGTGGGGTGGTTTCTTACCCCACCCAACTTGTTCAGGGAAGGGAGATGTCGTCACAGTTAATTTGGTTACAATTTTGAAATGTGGAAAACCCAACATGCTCCGCCTCCTTGAAACCGCTGGGTTTCAATGATTATATTACAATATATTACATGTTACACATTGTTCTTGTATATACATTGACTTAAATTAATAAAACGATTACAGAAACTTAAAACTAGATGAAACTAAACTATGAAAAAACATGCACGAATGCTGAACAACTTAAATCTAAAACTGGTTAGGGCGCACATCACACAAAATCGTCAATTTTCGATTGGGCGCACACATCACACAAAAAATCGTCAATTTTCGATTGGGAGCACACAAATTTTCGTGATTGGTCTCTTCATCAGTCCATTTGCTGTTCTTACAGTCACTACACGCACGAGTCCGTCTGATCCGGGATGCACTTGTACGACACGTCCCATACGCCAGGTGAGTGGAGGACAGTTGTCTTCCTTGATGATGATCAAGTCGTCAGGTTTGACTTGGTTTCCGGCCGAGGTCCTCCATTTACCACGTTGTTGAAGGTGTCCTAAGTATTCTTTGGACCACCTCCGCCAGAAATGTTGTTGTATTTTGCTGACGAGCTGCCACCTTGTTAGTCGATTTGTTGGAACGTCTGTGTAGTCCTGCTCTGGAATATCGGTCAGTGGGGCTCCGATCAGGAAATGGCCGGGAGTTAACGGGGATAGGTCGTTTGGGTCAGTGGACAGGGGCGTGATTGGACGCGAATTTAAACAAGCCTCAATTTGTACTAAAAGTGTCGCCATTTCTTCCCAAGAAAGTAAAGCCGTACCCGCCACGCGTTTGATATGATACTTTACCGACTTCACGGTTCCCTCCCACAATCCGCCCATGTGAGGAGCAGCAGGAGGATTAAAATGAAATTGAATATTGTAAGAACTCGCAAAAGTTGAAGTTCGTTGTTTAAAATTTGAAGAATTAATTAATGACTTCATCTCGTTGTCTGCACCCACAAATGTTTTGGCATTATCGCAATTGAAAGTTACATTGTCGGGTACTGATTGATGATATGAGAAAGGCACCAATTTGTTATGATTTGAAGCCCATTTTGATAGCTCCATGCGTGCGGTAGCTAATGTGTCGATGAGCTGTTTTTGGAGGTGAATTGCTTCGTCAATAGAATTTGCGCCGGTTAATACATCGTCCACGTAAAAATCATCTCGAATGACTTCACTAACTTCGGGTAGAATTTCACGGTTTTCCCTAGCCAATTGCCGCAGGCACCGAATTGCTAAATATGGAGCGCTCGAAGTCCCGTAAGTGATCGTATTTAATTCGTACACCTTTATTGGTGCAACAGGATCGTCTCGCCAGAGAATCTGTTGAAATCGGCGATCTTCTGGATGAATTAGTATTTGCCTGTACATTTTGCATATGTCGGCAGTGAAAGCAAATTTGAACGATCTAAATCGAATAAATATACTGAAAATGTCGTTCTGGACCTTTGGTCCTGTCATCTGTGCATCGTTGATGCTAATATCCGAATCAGATTTGGCGGAACCGTCAAACACCACACGAATTTTTGAGGCGTCGCCGCTGCTTTTAAACACGGCATGATGAGGTAAAAAAAAATGTTTTCGAATGAATGAAAATGACTCAACAGTACCAATCAGTGACATGTGACCTAACTGTGCATATTCACTCATAAAATCGCGATATTTTATTTGTAGATCGGAATTTTTTGCGAATTTCCGTTCTAAGGACAATAATCGTTTCTTGGCCATCTGGAATGAATCACCGAGCTGGCTCAAGTTGTTATTGAATGGTAATTGTACTTGAAATCGACCGTCATTAGTACGGCTTAAATTGTTTACAAAATGTTCTTCGCACGCTTTCTCATCCCTTGTGAGCGGTTTATGGTCTATGTCATACCGGTCGAGTTCCCAAAATTTTTGTACCTGATCTTGTAGTTGTTTACATTGTGTTACTGTATTGTACGATTGAACGCTCTGTTTATGGCTGTAATTTAACTGATGTAAGGGTCCTCCAACGACCCACCCTAAGACCGTTTTTTGTAATAAAGGTCCGTTGTCGGCAATTTTTATTTGACCCACGCACAAAAGTTGCCAGAATATTTCGGCACCGAGCAATAAATCGACCGGTTTCGAGATATTGAACTCCGGGTCGGCTAATTTGATGTTTTCGGGAATTTTAAATTTGTTCATTCCTATTGTCACAGACGGCAGGTTTTCGGTTATCGCAGGTAAAACCAAACATTTAATATTCGCGGAAAAGGAATTTACGCGCGATGACAAGTTTACCATTGTTGTTTTTCTAACGGTTGTCCGTGAATTATTTATCCCCATAACTGGAATATTTACAGAGGTCCCGTTTAGCCCTAATCTCTTTCTGGTTGCTTCCAAAATGAAATTTGATTGCGCGCCCGCGTCTAAGAAAGCTCGGCAAGGTTGATTTACCCCGTTCTTGTCTTTGACGTGTATAACAGCTGTCGACAATAAAATCATTGGATTTGAATTGATTGCGGTGTTAAAATTGTGATTTGGCGATCTTGTTGTGTTCGCGGACGTAGAAGGAGCGGACTGATCGTGGTGGAGAAGCGAATTATGTTTTTGTTTACATGTTCTGCACGTGAACGACGAGGTGCAATCTTTCGTCGCATGTGAAGATCTTAGACAGTTCGCGCAAAGCTTCAGTAACTTTACTTGCGCTTCTCGTGACAAAATTGATAATTTTAAAAACTCGATGCAATTGTATATAAGATGGGGTTTTTTACAGAAATAGCACGCTAACTTTTCATTTGTTGTTGTTGCGGCATTGAAAGATTTTGAGTTTGACCGGACCTTTGATTCACTGAGTTTGTGATTCGATTGAAATTTGCTCTTGCTAATGTTACGCGCCTCGAGCTGATGACATCGATTTGTTAGAAAATCCGTTAAATCTTTTTTGGTTGGGATCTCGGTTGTTTTTTGTGACTCTTCCCAACTGTCGCGGGTTTCGTCATCAAGTTTGGAGCATATTAAATGAATTAATATAGCGTCCCACGTGTCCGTTTTGATTTCGAAGGATTTCAACGCTTCTAGATTTAAACTTGTGTCGTCTAAAATTTGTCGCAGAGAACTTGAGGAGTCTTTGGTCACCTTTTCCATATTGAATAAATTATTTATGTGATGTTGAACAATTAGGCGTTTATTTTCAAAACGCTCCTTTAAAAGTTGCCAAGCCACCTCATAGTTTTCTTCCGAAATGGTTAACGCATTGATCGTTTTGCCGGCCTCACCACGCACAGATGTTTTTAAATGATGGAATTTTTGTATTTTATTGAATTGAGGTTGGTCATGAACCAGAGTTTTAAATGTATTATAAAATGGAAGCCAATCCGTGTAGGCACCATTGAAAGGCCTTATGTTAATTGGCGTTAATTGTACAGCATGCGATGCCGCTACGGTTTGCGTAACGCATTGGGGTACAGACACTGATGATGAACGACTTTCAATTTCTTCGTCAAGAGCGGTACATAGATCGTAATATGCATTCTCGAAAATGTTGTATGCATCTTCGTGAGCTTCTTTCGAAATTGAAGGATCAAGTGCCCTAATTGTCGATTGAACCGCGTCAAAGTGGCTCTTTAAAGGTTGAATATCGCGTAGACGACGTTTTAGCATTGCGACCGATGCCGTTAAATTTTGATTTAACCACGATTGACACCGTGAAATTGTATTATTTAATGCCTCGCGTTCCCCCAGTGCGGATTGTAGTTGAGGGTCTATAGCGTTCTGAACAGCGATATGTGTCAAATCGCCTATAGGTTCATCATCTTCATTTGTTTGATGAATTTGAGTTGTCTTGGAACGCGTTTGAGCTCGTGATTCAGTCATAGTTTCGCTGACTTTGAAATGCGAAAGAGTACAAACAAATTGAGATTTTCAACACGGATGATAAGCGGTTTAGGAAGATCGAAACCCACTTACCAGAATGATGAGGATTGAGAGACGTCTTTCCTGGAGATGGCGTCAACTGTGGACAGGTCCAGTTTCCAGGTATCTTGCGTCAAGTGTCTGTGTAATTGCAGCCGTGGATCTCGTTGATGGAGTCACTTGTCCGATACAGCAGGCACAGGTTGTTTTAAATGGTGGTTGTAGCACATAAACTTATTATCCGGCTCGAAGGACCAAATGTTGCGTGGTCAGCCTTTTGACCACGATATCTGTTTCGCGAAATTGATTTCTTTTGGAAAATAAGAAAACACTACACAGATTTGTTTAAATGTGTTTAATATAATGAATAATGGACAGAGTATACGTGCTACCGATTTGCTTGTTGCTTGCAAAAATATTGTTGTCTGTCTTAAAACTAAATGTTCCGCCCTTTTATCAGTGCTGAGGGCGGTGGGGTGGTTTCTTACCCCACCCAACTTGTTCAGGGAAGGGAGATGTCGTCACAGTTAATTTGGTTACAATTTTGAAATGTGGAAAACCCAACAACCATAGCAAACTATGCCAAACTCACCTAAATTACTTCGGCTGTCAAAAATCACCCCCAACTACATTTTACAGCAACAAACTAAGCCCAATCAGTTTAAAATTACAAAAAAATGCTAAAAATCATAACAAACTATACCAGAATCACCTAAATTACTTCGGCTACCGTAAATCACCCCCAACTATCCCTTACCACAACAAACCAAACCATATCATCTTAAAATTACAAAAAAATATAAACAAATCATAACAAACTATGCCAGACTCACCTAAATTACTTCGGCTACTCTAAATCATCACCAACTAACCCTTACCACAACAAACTAAACCCAATCACTTTTAAATTACAAAAAAATGCTAGTAACAATAGCAAACTATGCGAACCTCACCTAAATTACTTCGGCTATCAAAAATCACCCCCAACTAGACTTTACAGCAACAAACTAAGCCCAATCACTTTAAAATTACAAAAAAAATGCTAAAAATTATAACAAACTATACCAGAATCACCTAAATTACTTCGGCTACCGTAAATCACCCCCAACTATCCCTTACCACAACAAACCAAACCATATCAACTTAATATTACAAAAAAAGGTGTACAAATCATAACAAACTATGCCAGACTCACCTAAATTACTTCGGCTACTCTAAATCATCACCAACTAACCCTTACCACAACAAACTAAACCCAATCACTTTTATATTACAAGAAAATGCTAGTAACCATAGCAAACTATGCCAAACTCACCTAAATTACTTCGGCTACGATAAATCATCACCAACTAACCCCTACCACAACAAACTAAACCCAATCACTTTTAAATTACAAAAAAATGCTACTAACCATAGCGAACTATGCCAAATTCACCTAAATTAATTCGGCTATCAAAAATCACCCCCAACTAAACTTTACAGCAACGAACTAGGCCCAATCAGTTTAAAATTACAAAAAAATGCTAAAAATTATAACAAACTATACCAGAATCACCTAAATTACTTCGGCTACCGTAAATCACCCCCAACTATCCCTTACCACAACAAACCAAACCATATCATCTTAAAATTACAAAAAAAGGTGTACAAATCATAACAAACTATGCCAGACTCACCTAAATTACTTCGGCTACTCTAAATCATCACCCGCTAACCCTTACACAACAAACTAAACCCAATCACATTTAAATTACAAAAAATGCTAGTACCCATAGCAAACTATGCCAAACTCACCTAAATTACTTCGGCTACCATAAATCATCACCAACTAACCTTTACCACAACAAACTAAACTCAATCACTTTTAAATTACAAAAAAATGCTACTAACCATAGCAAACTATGCCAAACTCACCTAAATTACTTCGGCTATCAAAAATCACCCCCAACTACACTTTACAGCAACAAACTAAGCCCAATCACTTTAAAATTACAAAAAAATGCTAAAAATCATAACAAACTATACCAGAATCACCTAAATTACTTCGGCTACCGTAAATCACCCCCAACTATCCCTTACCACAACAAACCAAACCATATTATCTTAAAATTACAAAAAAAGGTGTACAAATCATAACAAACTATGCCAGACTCACCTAAATTACTTCGGCTACTCTAAATCATCACCAACTAACCCTTACCACAACAAACTAAACCCAATCACTTTTAAATTACAAAAAATGCTAGTAACCATAGCAAACTATGCCAAACTCACCTAAATTACTTCGGCTACCATAAATCATCACCAACTAACCCTTACCACAACAAACTTAACCCAATCACTTTTAAATTACAAAAAAATGCTACTAACCATAGCAAACTATGCCAAACTCACCTAAATTACTTCGGCTATCAAAAATCACCCCCAACTATACTTTACAGCAACAAACTAAGCCCAATCACTTTAAAATTACAAAAAAATGCTAAAAATCATAACAAACTATACCAGAATCACCTAAATTACTTCGGCTACCGTAAATCACCCCCAACTATTCCTTACCACAACAAACTAAACCATATCATCTTAAAATTACAAAAAAAGGTGTACAAATCATAACAAACTATGCCAAAATTATTTCGGCTACTCTAAATCATCACCAACTAACCCTTACCACAACCCACTAAACCCAATCACTTTTAAATTACAAAAAAATGCTAGTAACCATAGCAAACTATGCCAAACTCACATAAATTACTTCGGCTACCATAAATCATCACCAACTAACCCTTACCACAACAAACTAAACCCAATCACTTTTAAATTACAAAAAAATGCTAGTAACCATAGCAAACTATGCCAAACTCACTTAAATTACTTCGGCTACCATAAATCATCACCAACTAACCCTTACCACAACAAACTAAACCCAATCACTTTTAAATTACAAAAAAATGCTACTAACCATAGCAAACTATGCCAAACTCACCTAAATTACTTCGGCTATCAAAAATCACCCCCAACTACACTTTACAGCAACAAACTAAGCCCAATAACTCTAAAATTACAAAAAAATTCTAAAAATTATAACAAACTATACCAGAATCACCTAAATTACTTCGGCTACCGTAAATCACCCCCTACTATCCATTACCACAACAAACCAAACCATATCATCTTAAAATTACAAAAAAAGGTGCACGAATCATAACAAACTATGCCAGACGCACCTAAATTAATTAGGCTACTCTAAATCATCACCAACTAACCCTTACCACAACAAACTAAACCCAATCAATTTTAAATTACAAAAAATGCTAGTAACCATAGCAAACTATGCCAAACTCACCTAAATTACTTCGGCTACCATAAATCATCACCAACTAACCCTTACCACAACAAACTAAACCCAATCACTTTTAAATTACAAAAAAATGCTACTAACCATAGCAAACTATGTCAAACTCACCTAAATTACTTCGGCTATCAAAAATCACCCCCAACTATACTTTACAGCAACAAACTAAGCCCAATCACTTTAAAATTACAAAAAAATGCTAAAAATCATAACAAACTATACCAGAATCACCTAAATTACTTCGGCTACCGTAAATCACCCCCAACTATTCCTTACCACTACAAACTAAACCATATCATCTTAAAATTACAAAAAAAGGTGTACAAATCATAACAAACTATGCCAGAATCACCTAAATTACTTCGGCTACTCTAAATCATCACCAACTAACCCTTACCACAACAAACTAAACCCAATCACTTTTAAATTACAAAAAAATGCTAGTAACCATAGCAAACTATGCCAAACTCACATAAATTACTTCGGCTACCATAAATCATCACTAACTAACCCTTACCACAACAAACTAAACCCAATCACTTTTAAATTACAAAAAAATGCTAGTAACCATAGCAAACTATGCCAAACTCACTTAAATTACTTCGGCTACCTTAAATCATCACCAACTAACCCTTACCACAACAAACTAAACCCAATCACTTTTAAATTACAAAAAAATTCTACTAACCATAGCAAACTATGCCAAACTCACCTAAATTACTTCGGCTATCAAAAATCACCCCCAACTACACTTTACAGCAACAAACTAAGCCCAATCATTTTAAAATTACAAAAAAATTCTAAAAATCATAACAAACTATACCAGAATCACCTAAATTATTTCGGCTACCGTAAATCACCCCCTACTATCCCTTACCACAACAAACCAAACCATATCATCTTAAAATTACAAAAAAAGGTGCACAAATCATAACAAACTATGCCAGACGCACCTAAATTAATTAGGCTACTCTAAATCATCACCAACTAACCCTTACCACAACAAACTAAACCCAATCACTTTTAAATTACAAAAAATGCTAGTAACCATAGCAAACTATGCCAAACTCACCTAAATTACTTCGGCTACCATAAATCATCACCAACTAACCCTTACCACAACAAACTAAACCCAATCACTTTTAAATTACAAAAAAATGCTACTAACCATAGCAAACTATGCCAAACTCACCTAAATTACTTCGGCTATCAAAAATCACCCCCAATTATACTTTACAGTAACAAACTATACCAGAATCACCTAAATTACTTCGGCTACCGTAAATCACCCCCAACTATTCCTTACCACAACAAACTAAACCATATCATCTTAAAATTGCAAAAAAAGGTGTACAAATTATAACAAACTATGCCAGAATCTCTTAAATTACTTCGGCTACTCTAAATCATCACCAACTAACCCTTACCACAACAAACTAAACCCAATCACTTTTAAATTACAAAAAAATGCTAGTAACCATAGCAAAATATGCCAAAGTCACCTAAATTACTTCGGCTATCAAAAATCACTCCCAACTACACTTTACAGCAACAAACTAAGCCCAATCACTTTAAAATTACAAAAAAATGCTAAAAATCATAACAAACTATACCAGAATCACCTAAATTACTTCGGCTACCGTAAATCACCCCCAACTATTCCTTACCACAACAAACTAAACCATATCATCTTAAAATTGCAAAAAAAGGTGTACAAATTATAACAAACTATGCCAGACCCACCTAAATTACTTCGGCTACTCTAAATCATCACCAACTAACCCTTACCACAACAAACTAAACCCAATCACTTTTAAATTACAAAAAAATGCTAGTAACCATAGCAAAATATGCCAAAGTCACCTAAATTACTTTGGCTATCAAAAATCACTCCCAACTACACTTTACAGCAACAAACTAAGCCCAATCACTTTTAAATTACAAAAAAATGCTAAAAATCATAACAAACTATACCAGAATCACCTAAATTACTTCGGCTACCCTAAATCACCCCCAACTATCCCTTACCACAACAAACCAAACCATATCACCTCAAAATTACAAAAAAAGGTGTACAAATCATAACAAACTATGCCAGACTCACCTAAATTACTTCGGCTACTCTAAATCATCACCAACTAACCCTTACCACAACAAACTAAACCCAATCACTTTTAAATTACAAAAAAATGCTAGTAACCATAGCAAACTATGCCAAACTCACCTAAATTACTTCGGCTACCATAAATCATCACCAACTAACCCTTACGACAACAAACTAAACCCAATCACTTTTAAATTACAAAAAAATGCTAAAAATCATAACAAATTATACCAGAATCTCCTAAATTACTTCGGCTACCATAAATCACCCCCAACTATCCCTTACCACAACAAACCAAACCATATCATCTTAAAATTACAAAAAAAGGTGTACAAATCATAACAAATGATGCCAGACTCACCTAAATTACTTCGGCTACTCTAAATCATCACCAACTAACCCTTACGACAACAAACTAAACCCAATCATTTTTAAATTACAAAAAAATGCTACTAACCATAGCAAACTATGCCAAACTCACCTAAATTACTTCGGCTATCAAAAATCACCCCCAACTACACTTTACAGTAACAAACTAAGCACAATCACTTTAGAATTACAAAAAAATGCTAAAAATTATAACAAACTATACCAGAATTACCTAAATTACTTCGGCTACCGTAAATCACCCCCAACTATCCCTTACCACAACAAACCAAACCATATCAACTTAAAATTACAAAAAAAGATGTACAAATCATAACAAACTATGCCAGACTCACCTAAATTACTTCGGCTACTCTTAATCATCAACAACTAACCCTTACAACAACAAACTAAACCCAATCACTTTTAAATTACAAAAAAATGCTAGTAACCTTAGCAAACTATGCTAAACCCACCTAAATTACTTCGGCTACCATAAATCATCACCAACTAACCCTTACCACAACAAACTAAACCCAATCACTTTTAAATTACAAAAAAATGCTACTAACCATTGCAAACTATGCCAAACTCACCTAAATTACTTCGGCTATCAAAAATCACCCCCAACTACACTTTACAGCAACAAACTAAGCCCAATCACTTTAAAATTACAAAAAAATGCTAAAAATCATAACAAACTATACCAGAATCACCTAAATTACTTCGGCTACCGCAAATCACCCCCAACTATCCCTTACCACCACAAACCAAACCATATCATCTTAAAATTACAAAAAAAGGTGTACAAATCATAACAAACTATGCCAGACTCACCTAAATTACTTCGGCTACTCTAAATCATCACCAACTAACCCTTACCACAACAAACTAAACCCAATCACTTTTAAATTACAAAAAAATGCTACTAACCATAGCAAACTATGCCAAACTCACCTAAATTACTTCGGCTATCAAAAATCACCCCCAACTACACTTTACAGTAACAAACTAAGCCCAATCACTTTAGAATTACAAAAAAATGCTAAAAATCATAACAAACTATACCAGAATCACCTAAATTACTTCGGCTACCCTAAATCACCCCCAACTATCCCTTACCACAACAAACCAAACCATATCATCTTAAAATTACAAAAAAAGTTGTACAAATCATAACAAACTATGCCAGACTCACCTAAATTACTTCGGCTACTCTAAATCATCACCAACTAACCCTTACCACAACAAACTAAACCCAATCACTTTTAAATTACAAAAAAATGCTAGTAACCATAGCAAACTATGCCAGACTCACCTAAATTACTTCGGCTACTCTAAATCATCACCAACTAACCCTTACCACAACAAACTAAACCCAATCACTTTTAAATTACAAAAAAATGCTAGTAACCATAGCAAACTATGCCAAACTCACCTAAATTACTTCGGCTACCATAAATCATCACCAACTAACCCTTACCACAACAAACTAAACCCAATCACTTTTAAATTACAAAAAAATGCTACTAACCATAGCAAACTATGCCAAACTCACCTAAATTACTTCGGCTATCAAAAATCACCCCCAACTACACTTTACAGCAACAAACTAAGCCCAATCACTTTAAAATTACAAAAAAATGCTAAAAATCATAACAAACTATACCAGAATCACCTAAATTACTTCGGCTACCGTAAATCACCCCCAAATATCCCTTACCACAAGAAACCAAACCATATCATCTTAAAATTACAAAAAAAGGTGTACAAATCATAACAAATTATGCCAGACTCACCTAAATTACTTCGGCTACTCTAAATCATCACCAACTAACCCTTACGACAACAAACTAAACCCAATCATTTTTAAATTAAAAAAAATGCTACTAACCATATCAAACTATTCCAAACTCACCTAAGATACTTCGGCTATCAAAAATCACCCCCAACTACACTTTACAGCAACGAACTAAGCCCAATCACTTTAAAATTACAAAAAAATGCTAAAAATCATAACAAACTATACCAGAATCACCTAAATTACTTCGGCTACCGTAAATCACCCCCAACTATCGTTTACCACAACAAACCAAACCATATCATCTTAAAATTACAAAAAAAGGTGTACAAATCATAACAAATTATGCCAGACTCACCTAAATTACTTCGGCAAATCTAAATCATCACCAACTAAACCTTACCAAAACAAACTAAACCCAATCACTTTTAAATTACAAAAAAATGCTACTAACCATAGCAAACTATGCCAAACTCACCTAAATTACTTCGGCTATCAAAAATCACCCCCAACTACACTTTACAGTAACAAACTAAGCCCAATCACTTTAAAATTACAAAAAAATGCTAAAAATCATAACAAACTATACCAGAATCACCTAAATTACTTCGGCTACCGTAAATCACACCCAACTATCCCTTACCACAACAAACCAAACCATATCAACTTAAAATTACAAAAAAAGGTGTACAAATCATAACAAACTATGCCAGACTCACCTAAATTACTTCGGCTACTCTTAATCATCAACAACTAACCCTTACCACAACAAACTAAACCCAATCACTTTTAAATTACAAAAAAATGCTAGTAACCATAGCAAAGTATGCCAAACTCACCTAAATTAGTTCGGATATCAAAAATCACCCCCAACTACACTTTACAGCAACAAACTAAGCCCAATCATTTTAAAATTACAAAAAAATGATAAAAATCATAACAAACTATACCAGAATCACCTAAATTACTTCGGCTACCCTAAATCACCCCCAACTATCCCTTACCACAACAAACCAAACCCAATCACTTTTAAATTACAAAAAAATGCTAGTAACTATAGCAAACTACGCCAAACTCACTTAAATTACTTCGGCTACCATAAATCATCACCAACTAACCCTTACCACAACAAACTAAACCCAATTACTTTTAAATTACAAAAAAATGCTACTGACCATAGCAAACTATGCCAAGCTCACCTAAATTACTTCGGTTATCAAAAATCACCCCAACTACACTTTACAGCAAACAAACTAAGCCCAATCACTTTAAAATTACAAAAAAATGCTAAAAATCATAACAAACTATACCAGAATCACCTAAATTACTTCGGCTACCGTAAATCACCCCCAACTATCCCTTACCACAACAAACCAAACCATATCATCTTAAAATTACAAAAAAAGTGTACAAATCATAACAAATTATGCCATACTCACCTAAATTACTTCGGCTACTCTAAATCATCACCAACTAACCCTTACCACAACAAACTAAACCCAATCACTTTTAAATTATAAAAAACTGCTACTAACCATAGCAAACTATGCCAAACTCACCTAAATTACTTCGGCTATCAAAAATCACCCCCAACTACACTTTACAGCAACAAACTAAGCCCAATCACTTTAAAATTACAAAAAAATTCTAAAAATCATAACAAACTATACCAGAAACACCTAAATTACTTCGGCTACCGTTAATCACCCCTAACTATCCCTTACCACAACAAACCGAACCATATCATCTTAAAATTACAAAAAAAGGTGTACAAATCATAACAAACTTTGCCAAACTTACCTAAATTACTTCGGCTACTCTAAATAATCACCAACTAACCCTTACCACAACAAACTAAACCCAATCACTTTTAAATTACAAAAAAATGCTATTAACCATAGCAAACTATGCCAAACTCACCTAAATTACTTCGGCTATCAAAAATCACCCTCAGCTACACTTTACAGCAACAAACTAAGCCCAATCACTTTAAAATTACAAAAAAATGCTAAAAATCATAACAAACTATACCAGAATCACCTAAATTACTTTGGCTACCGTAAATCACCCCCAACTACCCTTTACCACAACAAACCTAACCATATCATCTTAAAATTAAAAAAAAAGTTGAACAAATCATAACAAACTATGCCAGACACCTAAATTACTTCGGCAACTCTAAATCATCACCAACTAACCCTCACCACAACAAACTAAACCCAATCACTTTTAAATTACAAAAAAATGCTAGTAACCATAGCAAACTATGCCAAACTCACCTAAATGACTTCGGCTACCATAAATCAACACCAACTAACCCTTACCACAACAAACTAAACCCAATCACTTTTAAATTACAAAAAAATGCTTCTAACCATAGCAAACTATGCCAAACTCACCTAAATTACTTCGGTTATCAAAAATGACCCCAACTACACTTTACAGCAAACAAACTAAGCCCAATCACTTTAAAATTACAAAAAAATGCTAAAAATCATAACAAACTATACCAGAGTCACCTAAATTACTTCGGCTACCGTAAATCACCCCCAACTATCCCTTACCACAACAAACCAAACCATATCATCTTAAAATTACAAAAAAAGTGTACAAATCATAACAAATTATGCCAGACTCACCTAAATTACTTCGGCTACTCTAAATCATCACCAACTAACCCTTACCACAACAAACTAAACCCAATCACTTTTAAATTATAAAAAACTGCTACTAACCATAGCAAACTAAGCCAAACTCACCTAAATTACTTCGGCTATCAAAAATCACCCCCAACTACACTTTACAGCAACAAACTAAGCCCAATCACTTTAAAATTACAAAAAAATTCTAAAAATCATAACAAACTATACCAGAAACACCTAAATTACTTCGGCTACCGTAAATCACCCCTAACTATCCCTTACCACAACAAACCGAACCATATCATCTTAAAATTACAAAAAAAGGTGTACAAATCATAACAAACTTTGCCAGACTTACCTAAATTACTTCGGCTACTCTAAATAATCACCAACTAACCCTTACCACAACAAACTAAACCCAATCACTTTAAAATTACAAAAAAATGCTAGTAACCATAGCAAACTATGCGAAACTCACCTAAATTACTTCGGCTACCATAAATCATCACCAACTAACCCTTACCACAACAAACTAATCCCAATTACTTCTAAATTACAAAAAAATGCTACTAACCATAGCAAACTATGCCAAACTCACCTAAATTACTTCGGCTATCAAAAATCACCCCCAACTACACTTTACAGCAACAAACTAAGCTCAATCACTTTAAAATTACAAAAAAATGCTAAAAATCATAACAAACTCTTCCAGAATCAATTAAATTACTTCCGCTACCGTAAATCACCCCCAACTATCCCTTACTACAACAAACCAAACCATATCATCTTAAAATTACAAAAAAAGGTGTACAAATCATAACAAACTATGCCAGACTCACCTAAATTACTTCGGCTACTCTAAATCATCACCAACTAACCCTTACCACAACAAACTAAACCCAATCAATTTTAAATTACAAAAAAATGCTAGTAACCATAGCAAGCTATGCCAAACTCACCTAAATTACTTCGGCTACCATAAATCATCACCAACTAACCCTTACCACAACAAACTAAACCCAATCACTTTTAAATTACAAAAAAATGCTACTAACCATAGCAAAATATGCCAAAGTCACCTAAATTACTTCGGCTATCAAAAATCACTCCCAACTACACTTTACAGCAACAAACTAAGCCCAATCACTTTTAAATTACAAAAAAATGCTAAAAATCATAACAAACTATACCAGAATCACCTAAATTACTTCGGCTACCGTAAATCACCCCCAACTATCCCTTACCACAACAAACCAAACCATATCATCTTAAAATTACAAAAAAAAGTGTACAAATCATAACAAACTATGCCAGACTCACCTAAATTACTTCGGCTACTCTAAATCATCACCAACTAACCCTTACCACAACAAACTAAACCCAATCACTTTTAAATTACAAAAAAATGCTAGTAACTATAGCAAACTACGCCAAACTCACTTAAATTACTTCGGCTACCATAAATCATCACCAACTAACCCTTACCACAACTAACTAAACCCAATCACTTTTAAATTACAAAAAAATGCTACTGACCATAGCAAACTATGCCAAGCTCACCTAAATTACTTCGGCTATCAAAAATCACCCCCAACTACAGTTTACAGAAACAAACTAAGCCCAATCACTTTTAAATTACAAAAAAATGCTAAAAATCATAACAAACTATACCAGAATCACCTAAATTACTTCGGCTACCGTAAATCACCCCCAACTATCCCTTACCACAACAAACCAAACTATATCATCTTAAAATTACAAAAAAAAGTGTACCAATCATAACAAACTATGCCAGACTCACCTAAATTACTTCGGCTACTCTAAATCATCACCAACTAACCCTTACCACAACAAACTAAACCCAATCAATTTTAAATTACAAAAAAATGCTAGTAACCATAGCAAGCTATGCCAAACTCACCTAAATTACTTCGGCTACCATAAATCATCACCAACTAACCCTTACCACAACAAACTAAACCCAATCACTTTTAAATTACAAAAAAATGCTACTGACCATAGCAAAATATGCCAAAGTCACCTAAATTACTTCGGCTATCAAAAATCACTCCCAACTACAATTTACAGCAACAAACTAAGCCCAATCACTATTAAATTACAAAAAAATGCTAAAAATCATAACAAACTATACCAGAATCACCTAAATTACTTCGGCTACCGTAAATCACCCCCAACTATCCCTTACCACAACAAACCAAACCATATCATCTTAAAATTACAAAAAAAAGTGTACAAATCATAACAAACTATGCCAGACTCACCTAAATTACTTCGGCTACTCTAAATCATCACCAACTAACCCTTACCACAACAAACTAAACCCAATCACTTTTAAATTACAAAAAAATGCTAGTAACCATAGCAAACTATGCCAAACTCACCTAAATTACTTCGGCTACCATAAATCATCACCAACTAACCCTTACCACAACAAACTAAACCCAATCACTTTTAAATTACAAAAAAATGCTACTCACCATAGCAATTTATGCCAAACTCACCTAAATTACTTCGGCTATCAAAAATCACCCCCAACTACACTTTACAGCAACAAACTAAGCCCAATCACTTTAAAATTACAAAAAAATTTTAAAAATCATAACAAACTATACCAGAATCACCTAAATTACTTCGGCTACCGTAAATCACCCCCAACTATCCCTTACCACAACAAACCAAACCATATCATCTTAAAATTACAAAAAAAGGTGTACAAATCATAACAAACTATGCCAGACTCACCTAAATTACTTCGGCTACTCTAAATCATCACCAACTAACCCTTACCACAACAAACTAAACCCAATCACTTTTAAATTACAAAAAAATGCTACTAAACATAGCGAACTATGCCAAACTCACCTAAATTACTTCGGCTATCAAAAATCACCCCCAACTACACTTTACAGCAACAAACTAAGCCCAATCATTTTAAAATTACAAAAAAATGCTAAAACTCATAACAAACTATACCAGAATCACCTAAATTACTTTGGCTACCGTAAATCACCCCCAACTATCCCTTACCACAACAAACCTAACCATATCATCTTAAAATTAAAAAAAAAGTTGAACAAATCATAACAAACTATGCCAGACACCTAAATTACTTCGGCAACTCTAAATCATCACCAACTAACCCTCACCACAACAAACTAAACCCAATCACTTTTAAATTACAAAAAAATGCTAGTAACCATAGCAAACTATGCCAAACTCACCTAAATGACTTCGGCTACCATAAATCAACACCAACTAACCCTTACCACAACAAACTAAACCCAATCACTTTTAAATTACAAAAAAATGCTTCTAACCATAGCAAACTATGCCAAACTCACCTAAATTACTTCGGTTATCAAAAATCACCCCCACTACACTTTACAGCAACAAACTAAGCCCAATCATTTTAAAATTACAAAAAAATGCTAAAAATCATAACAAACTATACCAGAATCACCTAAATTACTTCGGCTACCGTAAATCATCCCCAACTATCCCTTGCCACAACAAACCAAACCATATCATCTTAAAATTACAAAAAAAGTGTACAAATCATAACAAATTATGCCAGACTCACTTAAATTACTTCGGCTACTCTAAATCATCACCAACTAACCCTTACCACAACAAACTAAACCCAATAACTTTTAAATTATAAAAAACTGCTACTAACCATAGCAAACTATGCCAAACTCACCTAAATTACTTCGGCTATCAAAAATCACCCCCAACTACACTTTACAGCAACAAACTAAGCCCAATCACTTTAAAATTACAAAAAAATTCTAAAAATCGTAACAAACTATACCAGAAACACCTAAATTACTTCGGCTACCGTAAATCACCCCCAACTATCCCTTACCACAACAAACCAAACCATATCATCTTAAAATTACAAAAAAAAGTGTACAAATCATAACAAACTATGCCAGACTCACCTAAATTACTTCGGCTACTCTAAATCATCACCAACTAACCCTTACCACAACAAACTAAACCCAATCAATTTTAAATTACAAAAAAATGCTAGTAACCATAGCAAGCTATGCCAAACTCACTTAAATTACTTCGGCTACCATAAATCATCACCAACTAACCCTTACCACAACAAACTAAACCCAATCACTTTTAAATTACAAAAAAATGCTAGTAACTATAGCAAACTACGCCAAACTCACTTAAATTACTTCGGCTACCATAAATCATCACCAACTAACCCTTACCACAACAAACTAAACCCAATCACTTTTAAATTACAAAAAAATGCTACTGACCATAGCAAACTATGCCAAGCTCACCTAAATTACTTCGGCTATCAAAAATCACCCCCAACTACACTTTACAGAAACAAACTAAGCCCAATCACTTTTAAATTACAAAAAAATGCTAAAAATCATAACAAACTATACCAGAATCACCTAAATTACTTCGGCTACCGTAAATCACCCCCAACTATCCCTTACCACAACAAACCAAACTATATCATCTTAAAATTACAAAAAAAAGTGTACCAATCATAACAAACTATGCCAGACTCACCTAAATTACTTCGGCTGCTCTAAATCATCACCAACTAACCCTTACCACAACAAACTAAACCCAATCAATTTTAAATTACAAAAAAATGCTAGTAACCATAGCAAGCTATGCCAAACTCACCTAAATTACTTCGGCTACCATAAATCATCACCAACTAACCCTTACCACAACAAACTAAACCCAATCACTTTTAAATTACAAAAAAATGCTACTGACCATAGCAAAATATGCCAAAGTCACCTAAATTACTTCGGCTATCAAAAATCACTCCCAACTACACTTTACAGCAACAAACTAAGCCCAATCACTTTTAAATTACAAAAAAATGCTAAAAATCATAACAAACTATACCAGAATCACCTAAATTACTTCGGCTACCGTAAATCACCCCCAATTATCCCTTACCACAACAAACCAAACCATATCATCTTAAAATTACAAAAAAAAGTGTACAAATCATAACAAACTATGCCAGACTCACCTAAATTACTTCGGCTACTCTAAATCATCACCAACTAACCCTTACCACAACAAACTAAACCCAATCACTTTTAAATTACAAAAAAATGCTAGTAACTATAGCAAACTACGTCAAACTCACTTAAATTACTTCGGCTACCATAAATCATCACCAACTAACCCTTACCACAACAAACTAAACCCAATCACTTTTAAATTACAAAAAAATGCTACTGACCATAGCAAACTATGCCAAGCTCACCTAAATTACTTCGGCTATCAAAAATCACCCCTAACTACACTTTACAGAAACAAACTAAGCCCAATCACTTTTAAATTACAAAAAAATGCTAAAAATCATAACAAACTATGCCAGACTCACCTAAATTACTTCGGCTACTCTAAATCATCACCAACTAACCCTTACCGCAACAAACTAAATTCAATCACTTTAAAATTACAAAAAAATGCTAGTAACCATAGCAAACTATGCCAAACTCACCTAAATTAATTCGGCTACCATAAATCATCACCAACAAAAATGCTAGTAACCATAGCAAACTACGCCAAACTCACTTAAATTACTTCGGCTACCATAAATCATCACCAACTAACCCTTACCACAACAAACTAAACCCAATAAAGTTTAAATTACAAAAAAATGCTACTAACCATAGCAAACTATGCCAAACTCACCTAAATTACTTCGGCTATCAAAAATCAGCCCCAACTACACTTTACAGCAACAAACTAAGCCCAATCACTTTAAAATTACAAAAAAATGCTAAAAATCATAACAAACTATACCAGAATCACTTAAATTACTTCGGCTACCGTAAATCAACCCTAACTATCCCTTACCACAACAAACCAAACCATATAATCTTAAAATAACAAAAAAAGGTGAACAAATCATAACAAACTATGCCTGATTCACCTAAATTACGTCGGCTAATCTAAATCATCACCAACTAACCCTTACCACAACAAATTAAACCCAATCACTTTTAAATTACAAAAAAATGCTAGTAACCATAGCAAACTATGCCAAACTCACTTAAATTACTTCGGCTACCATAAATCATCACCAACTAACCCTTACCACAACAAACTAAACCCAATCACTTTTAAATTACAAAAAAATGCTACTAACCATAGCAAACTATGCCAAACTCACCTAAATTACTTCGGCTATCAAAAATCACCCCCAACTACACTTTACAGCAACAAACTAAGCCCAATCACTCTAAAATTACAAAAAAATTCTAAAAATCATAACAAACTATACCAGAATCACCTAGATTACTTCGGCTACCGTAAATCACCCCCTACTATCCATTACCACAACAAACCAAACCATATCATCTTAAAATTACAAAAAAAGGTGCACGAATCATAACAAACTATGCCAGACGCACCTAAATTAATTAGGCTACTCTAAATCAACACCAACTAACCCTTACCACAACAAACTAAACCCAATCACTTTTAAATTACAAAAAATGCTAGTAACCATAGCAAACTATGCCAAACTCACCTAAATTACTTCGGCTACCATAAATCATCACCAACTAACCCTTACCACAACAAACTAAACCCAATCACTTTTAAATTACAAAAAAATGCTACTAGCCATAGCAAACTATGCCAAACTCACCTAAATTACTTCGGCTATCAAAAATCACCCCCAACTATACTTTACAGCAACAAACTAAGCCCAATCACTTTAAAATTACAAAAAAATGCTAAAAATCATAACAAACTATACCAGAATCACCTAAATTACTTCGGCTACCGTAAATCACCCCCAACTATTCCTTACCACTACAAACTAAACCATATCATCTTAAAATTACAAAAAAAGGTGTACAAATCATAACAAACTATGCCAGAATCACCTAAATTACTTCGGCTACTCTAAATCATCACCAACTAACCCTTACCACAACCAACTAAACCCAATCACTTTTAAATTACAAAAAATGCTAGTAACCATAGCAAACTATGCCAAACTCACCTAAATTACTTCGGCTACCATAAATCATCACCAACTAACCCTTACCACAACAAACTAAACCCAATCACTTTTAAATTACAAAAAAATGCTACTAACCATTGTTGTGGATTGTTGTTTATTCGGCTGGTCAGGCCATTTACACTTTTGTGGGTTTTTGTTTTATTTATTTAAAAACTGAGAGCGCTCAACGAGGTTCATGACATGATAAATCTCTCGTTCCTTCTTGTGCGCACATGCGCGAAGGGACCAAAAAAGGAAGGTACACGCAACCCAAAATACAACGGTAACATGCCCCCCGCCTTGGAAGGCCGAGGCTTACAAAGAAAACATGGATAAATGGTTATTTACACTGAACAACACCAACGTTTCGATATTGCCCATTTCACTCCCGAACTGTTTGTGCGTCATTTTCACACGGGAGAACACATATCTTGGAGAAGGCGCGTCGAATTATCCCAGTCGACGTACGAATGGACGCCACTCGGCTGATGCCATCCCTTCCAGGATGAAGGGCGATGATGCGGCCTAGCTTCCATCGCAAGGGTGGAACGTTGTCCTCTTTTAGAACAACAAGGGCCTTTTCCTTTAGTGTAGACTCGCCCTTGTGCCATTTAGCACGTGCCTGAAGCGATGATATGTACTCCTTGTTCCAACGGGCCCAGATGTGCTGCTGGTACCTCTGCATGCGCTGGTACACGGATAGTCGAGCCTCCGGGATTGAAGTCACGTCCGGATCCGGAATTGACACCAAAGGTTGCCCTATTAGGAAGTGAGCGGGAGTAAGAGGTTGGAGGTCGTTTGGGTCCGAGGAAAGGGCTGAGAGAGGACGGGAATTCAAAACGGCTTCTACTTGAACAAGCAATGTGAGGAATTCCTCGTACGTGAGTTTACAGTTACCGGTGACGCGCTTGACGTGATGCTTCACCGATTTTACTCCTGATTCCCAAAGTCCACCAAAGTGAGGAGATTGCGCAGGTATAAAATGCCAATCGACGTTCATATCAGCGGCTCTTTCGGGGATCTCATTGTTGATAGATAAAAACAGACCTAACTCTCTCAGTTCATTAGCGGCGCCAACAAAATTGCTCCCATTGTCTGAATAGATTTTGCTTGGCTTGCCACGCCGAGAAACGAAACGTCTTAAAGCCATTATGAAAGTTTCGGTATCAAGACTAGTGACGAGCTCCAGATGGATTGCTTTACTTACAAAGCAGACAAAGAGACAGATGTATGCCTTTACATGCTTACAACCTCGACCCTTTCGGTCTTTGATTAAGATCGGGCCACAATAATCGACACCACAAATTGTAAAGGGTGGAGTCGGCCTTATTCTGGTTGATGGTAGGTCACCCATTATTGGGCTTGTCACAGTTGGAGATGCGCGAAAGCATCTGATGCAATTGCGTACCACCTTGTTGGCGAGGCTTTTTCCGGAAGTACACCAGAAGGTTTCACGAACAGTGAATAAAAGCATTAATGGTGCGGCGTGTAAAGAGCGCAAGTGTTCGCGTTCAAAGATTAGATTCGCAAATTTGTGCTTCCCTGAGATAAGAATTGGATGTCTTTTGTCATAGCTGAGCAAAGCATTCGACAGCCGTCCACCCACTCTAATCAATTTTCCATCAAGGTACGGATTTAACTTTAGTATGTGACTGGAAGATTTTAACGGCACACCTTTTCGAAGTAGTTTTAGCTCTTCTGGGAAAGTGTCACCCTGAGACATTTGAGCCAATGCGACCAACGCGTCGTGTAGTTCTTGGGTAGAGAGTGGCCCAGAAATGCGATCCTCGTTCTTTACGGAGCAATTTTTGATGAAGCGGAGACAATAGCCCATTACACGCTCTAGGGTTGACAGTTTGGAAAAACGACTGAATAATGAGCTTGTATTTTGAACGCAGAGCGCCTTCGCTTTTTGTTTAACCTGTGGCAAGGTTTTTGGAACGGACGGACTAGATGGCCATGCAGACGCATCCGTAGTCAACCACACGGGGCCGTCCCACCAAAGTTTATTGTTACGCAACACGGAAGGAGTCGCGCCTCTAGATAAGAGGTCAGCGGGATTATCAGATGTGGGTACGTGTCTCCAATTTGCATTGAGAATTTGACTTTGGATTTCTACCACTCTGTTGCAAACAAATGTCTTCAACCGATTAGGATGCATCTTCAACCAACCTAACACAATAGTTGAATCTGTCCAACAAAAGATGGATACGCTTTCGAGTCTAAGCGCCTTTAGCACTTGAACAATGAGCCGTGTTAAGATGACAGCACCGCATAACTCTAAACAGGGAATTGTCATGGGTTTTAGAGGAGCTACGCGTGCTTTGGAGCACAATAGTTTGACTTGGATTTGGTTCCTTGAATCACGCGATCTTAGATAGACGCATCCCCCGTAGCCCAAATTAGAAGCGTCACAATAACCGTGAATCTCTACTTCAACGTGATTTGGGATCAATGCATGACGGGGAATCTCAAGATTATTGAGGAGGAGCAGATCGCTGCGAAATGAGCACCATCTTTCATGCATGGACGCCGGAACGCTTTCATCCCATGATAACTTTTCCAACCACAGCTGTTGGAGGATGATTTTTGCGAAAAGAGTACAAGGACTTAGAAGACCTATTGGATCAAAGATCTGAGAAACTTCTGATAAGATGGTTCGCTTTGTTATCGTCTTTAAAGGGAACCTTGAGATTGTATAAACGAGTTTATCTGATCGAAATGACCATCCCAAGCTAAGGGTTTTGGTATTCTCGTTAACACCAAATTTAAGAAGGTCAGGGTGTTTATCAGTTTCGTCGATAAATTTAAGAACGTCGGGATCATTGGAGATCCATTTCCTCAAGGGAAAACATCCCGAGTTGAGGATTTCTGCCAGATCCTTGCATACAGATTGTGCTTCAAGAAGATCATCACAACCTGTAAGCAAGTCATCCACGTAGAAGTCTTCGCGAATGATTTTCGAAGCTTTGGGTTGCACTTCATTAAATTGTGAGACGTGGCATTGAGTCTTGACTGAGTTCTCTGAGCCTATGGGTCCGGAGATGATCCACCCGAAGCGAGTCTTGTGTAGAACTGGGAGATTAGGGCCAAGCACGATTTGTCCCACACAGAGCAGTTTCCAGAAGACTGGGGCGCCCAGTAATAAGTCTACGGGGCCTGATTCTGCAAAAGATGGGTCTGCCAGTTTGATGTTGGAAGGTATAGTGAGATCTGCCGAGTTCATGCTGAATCCTGGCGTGAGACTCGTGATTTGATTTATCACTAAACAACTTGCATTGAGCTTGAAGTCAGTATGGTTTGCCTGAACTTCCACGCTACATTTCGAATTAATTTGAGAATTTAACTCGGAAATTCCTGAAACTGTGATATTAAGGCTCTCGGTAGTGAGGTTTAGTTTTTTACAAAGCCTTGATGTAATGAAGTTCGATTGGGACCCTGAATCAAGCAGGACTCTAACTTTATGAGTTCTATTCATTGGGTCCCGGACGCTAACTAGAGCTGTAGGAAGAAGCACCTTAATCATATTGGAAGAGACACCGACGAACGTTTCACCACCTGGATCTGTGACTGGCATGGAAGTTGACGCTGAGTCTGGATTGTTTCGGTGAAGTAGCGAGTGATGTTTTTGCTTGCATTGCTTGCAGCTAAATTTAGATCTGCACTGGGGTGAAAAGTGACCTTTCCGTAAACAGTTTAAACAAACTTTCAATTCCTTTGCCTTGGCAGCACGATCAAGAGCAGAGAGCTGTTCGAAGAGGTCGCAACTGTAAAGAGGGTGCGACTTCTTGCACATGGGACAAGGAACTTCGCTGCTGCTTACCAAAGATCTGGAACAAACCTTCGGCCTTTCCAAGGATTTTCCTTGTCTGGGGTCGATGGTTTCGAGAAGATTCGCCTTTTGCTTTAGGAAAGCCATGAATTCGTAAAGAGATGGTAATTCCGACTTCGTTTCGATTTTCTCCACTTCCCACTCGCGCAGAGTGACAGAGTCAAGCTTGCTAGTTGCAATGTGTAGAAGTATAGAGTCTACAAGGCGATCTTCGTCCACCAAGGACCTTAAGATGTTCACGTGTTTAAATAAAGTATCGTTGATGTGTCTCAATTTTGAAGAGTTCTCTTTGCCTACTGATTCAATACTGAATATAGCCTTGATGTGGCTATGAACCAACAAACGTGTGTTATTGAATCTCTCGACAAGAGCTTCCCAGGCAATTTCGTAGTTGTCCGCAACAAGGTCAAGCGATTGAATGATTTGAGCAGCTGATCCTTGCAGAGAAGCACGTAGATAATGAAACTTTTGGATAGGAGAGATGCTTGAATTTTCATGTATGAGAGACACATAAAGATCTCGAAACTCTATCCATGCTGTGTTGCTTTCACCATCAAATTTGGGAAGAGAAATTACGGGAAGTTTGATCTGATTTGGAACGCACTGAATTGCGCTTGATTGATTAGCAGAAGTAACGCTAGAAGCTGTGTCCGCCGAGGACGCGGGAGGTTCGTTTAATAAGCTGCTAGCCTGAGATATGCTTGAAAAATAAGCATTCATGAAATCGTCCCGATAATTGTATTCGGCTTCGATTTCGGTAGATGACGCTTCGATTTGGTCTTGAATCTTCTCGAAGTCATCTTTTATGCGAAGTATCGCCTGATACCGAGTTTTCAGCTCGATCTGCTTATGTTTAGGAATATCACCTGATTTTTCAGCTGATAGAGAATATTCCTTTAACCATTTGGTGAAATTCGTTAGCTTTCGTTTCTCGGCGCCGCGTTTTACCGTTAGACCCTCCATTCTGGACGCCAACAAATCTGTTGCTTGTCGCTAATTTAAATTTAAAGACAGGAGTTTCGTTACACGAGAAACCGATAAGCTAAACGTAGATTGGATTCTGATTCATGAAATGCGAATGCGAATGAACAAACGTGTCACCGGAATTACGCAAGTAGCGTGTTGATTTGATAAAACGGCTTGTTCAAAAAGATTAAAGATAGGAAGGAAAGGACTTACTTTGTTCGGGACAACCGTGGTTTTCTTCAAGAGGCAGTGCTGCTAGCGAGCGGTTTGGTAGTTTTCCCTTGAAGTTGTTGGAAGATGGCGGACGTTGCAAACGCCGGCCGATCTGAGATGGTTGTTCCACTTTGGTCACTTTCCGACTTGTTACGTGTTTTAATATCCGGCTCGAAGGACCATGTTGTGGATTGTTGTTTATTCGGCTGGTCAGGCCATTTACACTTTTGTGGGTTTTTGTTTTATTTATTTAAAAACTGAGAGCGCTCAACGAGGTTCATGACATGATAAATCTCTCGTTCCTTCTTGTGCGCACATGCGCGAAGGGACCAAAAAAGGAAGGTACACGCAACCCAAAATACAACGGTAACAACCATAGCAAACTATGCCAAACTCACCTAAATTACTTCGGCTATCAAAAATCACCCCCAACTATACTTTACAGCAACAAACTAAGCCCAATCACTTTAAAATTACAAAAAAATGCTAAAAATCATAACAAACTATACCAGAATCACCTAAATTACTTCGGCTACCGTAAATCACCCCCAACTATTCCTTACCACAACAAACTAAACCATATCATTTTAAAATTGCAAAAAAAGGTGTACAAATTATAACAAAGTATGCCAGAATCTCTTAAATTACTTCGGCTACTCTAAATCATCACCAACTAACCCTTACCACAACAAACTAAACCCAATCACTTTTAAATTACAAAAAAATGCTAGTAACCATAGCAAACTATGCCAAACTCACATAAATTACTTCGGCTACCATAAATCATCACCAACTAACCCTTACCACAACAAACTAAACCCAATCACTTTTAAATTACAAAAAAATGCTACTAACCATAGCAAACTATGCCAAACTCACCTAAATTACTTCGGCTATCAAAAATCACCCCCAACTACACTTTACAGCAACAAACTAAACCCAATCGCTTTAAAATTACAAAAAAATGCTAAAAATCATAACAAACTATACCAGAATCACTTAAATTACTTCGGCTACCGTAAATCACCCCCAACTATCCCTTACCACAACAAACCAAACCATATCATCTTAAAATTACAAAAAAAGGTGTACAAATCATAACAAACTATGCCAGACTCACCTAAATTACTTCGGCTACTCTAAATCATCACCAACTAACCCTTACCACAACAAACTAAACCCAATCAATTTTAAATTACAAAAAAATGCTAGTAACCATAGCAAACTATGCCAAACTCACCTAAATTACTTCGGCTACCATAAATCATCACCAAGGAACCCTTACCACAACAAACTAAACCCAATCAATTTTAAATTACAAAAAAAAGCTACTAACCATAGCAAACTATGCCAAATTCACCTAAGTTACTTCGGCTATCAAAAATCACCCCCAACTACACTTTGCAGCAACAAACTAAGCCTAATCACTTTAAAATTACAAAAAAATGCTAAAAATCATAACAAACTATACCAGAATCACCTAAATTACTTCGGCTACCGTAAATCACCCCCAACTATCCCTTACCACAACAAACCAAACCATTTCATCTTAAAATTACAAAAAAAGGTGTACAAATCATAACAAACTATGCCAGACTCACCTAAATTACTTCGGCTACTCTAAATCATCACCAACTAATCCTTACCACAACAAACTAAACCCAATCACTTTTAAATCACAAAAAAATGCTAGTAACCATAGCAAACTATGCCAAACTCACCTAAATTACTTCGGCTACCATAAATCATCACCAACTAACCCTTACCACAACAAACTAAACCCAATCACTTTTAAATTACAAAAAAATGCTACTAACCATAGCAAACTATGCCAAACTCAGCTAAATTACTTCGGCTATCAAAACTTACCCCCAACTACACTTTACAGCAACAAACTATGCCCAATCACTTTAAAATTACAAAAAAATGCTAAAAATCATAACAAACTATACCAGAATCACCTAAATTACTTCGGCTACCGTAAATCACCCCCAACTATCCCTTACCACAACAAACCAATCCATATCATCTTAAAATTACAAAAAAAGGTGTACAAATCATAACAAACTATGCCAGACTCACCTAAATTACTTCGGCTACTCTAAATCATCACCAACTAACCCTTACCACAACAAACTAAACCCAATCATTTTTAAATTACAAAAAAATGCTATTAACCATAGCAAACTATGCCAAACTTACCTAAATTACTTCGGCTATCAAAAATCACCCCCAACTACACTTTACAGCAACAAACTAAGCCCAATCACATTAAAATTACAAAAAAATATTAAAAATTATAACAAACTATACCAGAATCACCTAAATTACTTCGGCTACCGTAAATCACCCCCAACTATCCCTTACCACAACAAACCAAACCATATCATCTTAAAATTACAAAAAAAGGTGTACAAATCATAACAAACTATGCCAGACTCACCTAAATTACTTCGGCTACTCTAAATCATCACCAACTCACCCTTACCACAGCACACTAAACCCAATCATTTTTAAATTACAAAAAAATACTAGTAACCATAGCAAACTATGCCAAACTCACCTAAATTACTTCGGCTACCATAAATCATCACCAACTAACCCTTATCGCAACAAACTAAACCCGATCAATTTTAAATTACAAAAAAATGCTACTAACCATAGCAAACTATGCCAAACTCACCTAAATTACTTCGGCTATCAAAAATCACCCCCAACTACACTTTACAGCAACAAACTAAGCCCAATCACTTTAAAATTACAAAAAAATGCTAAAAATCATAACAAACTATACCAGAATCACCAAAATTACTTCGGCTACCGTAAATCACCCCCAACTATCCCTTACCACAACAAACCAAACAATATCATCTAAAATTACAAAAAAAGGTGTACAAATCATAACAAACTATGCCAGAATCACTTAAATTACTTCGGCTACTCTAAATCATTACCAACTAACCCTTACCACACCAAACTAAACCCAATCACTTTTAAATTACAAAAAAATGCTACTAACCATAGCAAACTATGCCAAACTCACCTAAATTACTTCGGCTATCAAAAATCACACCCAACTACACTTTACAGCAACAAACTAAGCCCAATCACTTTAAAATTACAAAAAAATGCTAAAAATCATAACAAACTATACCAGAATCACCTAAATTACTTCGGCTAGCGTAAATCACCCCCAACTATCCCTTACCACAACAAACCAAACCATATCATCTCAAAATTACAAAAAAAGGTATACAAATCGTAACAAACTATGCCAGACTCACCTAAATTACTTCGGCTACTCTAAATCATCACCAACTAAACCTTACCACAACAAACTAAACCCAATCACTTTTAAATTACAAAAAATGCTAGTAACCATAGCAAACTATGCCAAACTCACCTAAATTACTTCGGCTACCATAAATCATCACCAACTAACCCTTACCACAACAAACTAATCCCAATCACTTTTAAATTACAAAAAAATGCTACTAACCATAGCAAACTATGCCAAACTCACCTAAATTATTTCGGCTATCAAAAATCACCCCCAACTACACTTTACAGCAACAATCTAAGCTCAATCACTTTAAAATTACAAAAAAAATGCTAAAAATCATAACAAAGTCTTACAGAATCACCTAAATTACTTCGGCTACCGTAAATCACCCCCAACTATCCCTTACCACAACAAACCAAACCATATCATCTTAAAATTACAAAAAAAGGTGTACAAATCATAACAAACTATGCCAGACTCACCTAAATTACTTCGGCTACTCTAAATCATAACCAACTAACCCTTACCACAACAAACTAAACCCAATCACTTTTAAATTACAAAAAAATGCTAGTAACCATAGCAAACTATGCCAAACTCACCCAAATTACTTCGGCTACCATAAATCATCACCAACTATCCCTTACCACAACAAACTAAACCCAATCACTTTTAAATTACAAAAAAATTCTACTAACCATAGCAAACTATGCCAAACTCACCTAAATTACTTCGGCTATCAAAAATCACCCCCAACTAAACTTTACAGCAACGAATTAAGATCAATCACTTTAAAATTACAAAAAAATGCTAAAAATTATAACAAACTAGCTGAATGTACCCGGCGTTGCCCGGACGTAGATTAAATAAACTCAGTGTTGACAAAAGTGGTGTATTTGTGATGTAGACTAATCGACATTATAATACAATTAAACAGGAATGCTCTACTTTTCCAATCACAAAATAAACAAATTTGCTGAAATTAACCTGCATTGCCAGGACCGGGTACTTCAATATGATTTGGAAAATGACGATAATTTTGTTTCTGGGTGCAAGCTCCTTTTTTTTCACTCTTTTTCACTCTTCAAGAGAAGGAGAGTTGACAGAGAGACTGTATTATTCTAAATTATTCCCATTTAGTTCTCTAACAACGTTAAAGAATGTCGTCGAAGAATGTTGAAATATATAAATACATAATTTCACACCATAAAAACGATGTATTTGGTGTAGTTTTGGATGATAAGGGTTTTTTTGGGGATTGTTTTGAATGGTTATTGATGGTTGGCAGGGTTTAGCTTTGGCGGATTAAACAAAACTTTTGGTAATTTTAATGTGATTGGGTTTAGTTTGGCTTGGTAAGAAGTGGTTGGGGTGATATAGCGGAAGTCGTAGTAATTTATGCGAGTTTAGCGTAGTTTGCTTGGAATTCGTAATTTTTTTACATTTTAGGTTGATGTGGGGTAGTTTGGAATGGCAAGTGTATGATTTTTGAGGGTAGTTTGGAATGGTACATTATGTTTAGGGGTGTTTAACGTATTCAGGTAAAATATACAGAAAATTTGGTAATTTAAAAATGAACAATTATAGTGCGAACCTCTTGAGCTCTATTTTCGGTAATAAAATGCAATAGGAAAGATCGATCGAAAAATCGATTGGGGAGATATTTACTTAACGTCAAGAACAAATCGGGAATATTATATTAAAAAAAATTATTTAATAGCGATAGAACTTCGAATACTGATGCGCCGCCTCGACCTTGGCGACGTTGAGTACCAGCGTTCCAGACGCTGAAGCAGCAATTTTAACAATTATATTAGGTGCACGTGCCTAGTGCGTATTAAAAGAATTTGGATTACCAAATAATACTCGCGCAGGTGTACTCGTATGGCCCGTCATAATTTGCACAAAATGAATTAACATACTAAAGTAAATAAATATTTTGACGGGAATGTGGTGGATGTAAAAATCTTATTCGGCCTCTCCGATAAACTAACACTTGTTTACATTAACATGCATGCCTTCCTGGACCTGTGACGAATTACAAACAAATATCTAAATTTCAAGTGTTCCATTTGATTTAGTTTCTGGATGCAAGCGGTTTTTTTCACTCTTGTCAGTCTGAACTTATTACATAGTGATATTTTCACATCCAGTTGCTCTAAATTTATTTTGCCGCTGATTTCAAAAATTTTTCTGGAAGGAAGCAATGGGGCTCGTCAGGGGTGGCAGGGTTGGCTGTGCCACTCCAAGTATAAATTTACTATCGAACACAAAATTAGTTCTGTATTTCAGTTGCTGAATTATGAATTTTTCAGATATTTTCACGAAAATCTAGCGCTTACACCGCCACTGGTATGAATGTCAGTGATATCTGGTACATACAACGGTGAGAATTTCGGGGCAAATTTGGTGAAAAACAAATACACCACTATCATTAACTAAACGTAAAAATTAGCGTACAAATATAAGTGGAATCCGGTCCGATGCTGATAATTTTTCGAAAATTGATTGGGGGCAGATTTGGTTAACGCGAGTATCAAATGTTAAATTAAAATACTTTATTTGATAGCGGTAGACCTTCGAACACTGATGCGTCGCCTCATCAAATTTGGCGACTTTGCGAACAGTTTCCGACGCTGGAGCAGCAATTTTCACAATTGTAGTTACACACCGCCATCGAGTACTGCTCCACACGCTGAACCAGCAATTCTCGAATTCTAAGAAACGATAAGAAAGGCTTATCCAACGCTTGGTATGTGCGAATTTCTGCATAGATACTCAATCAAACTAAGTCGAGCATCGCCTTTTCACGTTTCTGACCTTGCCCTTGACGTGGCAGGCTCCAGCTGCTACAATAATGTAAAAATCTTATTCGGCCTCTCCAATAAACTCACATTAGTTTACATTAACACGCATTCCCTCATGGACTTGTGACGAATTACAAACAAATATTTCAACTTCAAGTGTTCCATTTAATTTCGTTTCTGGGTGCAAGCTCCTTTCTTTTCACTCTAGTCAGTCTAAACTTATTACACAGAGTTATATTTTCAAATCCAGGCGCCCTAAAGAATTTTGTCGTTGTTTTCAAAAGTTTCAAGAGAAGGAGAGTTGACATAGAAGCTAAATTATTCCAAATTATTCCCATTTAGTTCTCTGACAACGTTAAAGACAATGTTGAAATATATAAATACAAAATTTTACACCATAAAAACGAAGTATTTAGGAATTATGTATAAAAAAAGTCGAAGTTATTCTTCGCTCTTGAGCTCTATTTCCGGTATTAAAAATGCAATAGGAAAGATAGTAAGAAAGACTATTTCCATCACTTTTCACGGGAATTATACGTGGTGGTATTTGTTCTCCGCTTACTATTAGATTTTCAAACTGCTCCATCTTAGTTATAAATAATGCAGAACAATAATGAACACAATGTACGTAAAATAAATAGTGTTAATAAATCGTGTATAAGCATACAATACTTAAGCGTATGATGTCAGTGAAAATTTCGGATTTCGGCCGGAGCAGGTTTAGTGAAGAACAAATACACCACTATCATTAACTGAACGTAAAAATTAGCGTACGAAAATAAGTGAAGTCCGGTCCGACGCTGGAAATTTTTCGAAAATCGATTGGGGAGAGTTTTGATTAACGGCAAGAACAAATCAGGAATATTATATTAAAATAATTTATTTAATATCGATAGAACTTTGAATACCGATGCGTCGCCTCGAAGCAGCAATTTTCACAATTATATGAGGTGCACGTGCCTAGTGCGTATAAAAACAATTTCGATAACAAAAGAGATTAATTTGTATGTACCAAATAATACTCGCACAGGTGTACTCGTATGGCCCGCCATAATTTTCACAAAATCAATTTAAGAAATTAACATTCTAAAGTAAATAAATATTTTGACAGGAATGTTATAAATCTTATTCGGTCTCTCCGACAAACTAACACTTGTTTACATTAACATGCATTCCTTCATGGACCTGTGACAAATTACAAACAAATATCGAAATTTCAAGTGTTCCATGTCAGTCTGAACTTATTACACAGTGATATTTTCACATTCAGGCGCCCTTAATTATTTTGACGTTGATTTATAAAGTTTTCCTGGAAGGAGAGTAGTCAGCAGGTGCCTCGTCAGGGGTGGCAGGGTTGGCAGTGCCACTCCAAGTATAAATTTACTATCGAACACAAAGATAGTTCTGATTCAATTGCAAAATTTCGAATTTTTCAGATTTTTTACGAAACTCTAGCGCTTACCCCGCCTCTATACCTCTTTAAAGTTAAAAACCATAGAGCTGTTTATACAAATGCACGCATGTTGAAAAGTTAGGGCTTGCCCCGTCAGCGTGTGGCAATTCAGAAATACGTTTATGTTTGCATCTCAACCGGAACAAATATTTATTGGAAGGTGGAAGAGAATCAAAATAGGTATCAGCATATTTAATATTCAGAATAACGACTATTAGTCGGAACAATATATTTTATGTGCAGATATTTATTAATATTTTATGATTTAATACGATAAGGCATTTATAAATAACACAACCAAATAGAAGATTTTGATTGAAAACGATTATTAATTTATGGTAGCCGAAGTAACTTAAGTGAGTTTGGCATAGCTTGCTATGTTTTGTAGCATTTTTGTAATTTTAAAGTAATTAGGCTAATTTTGGGGCGGTAAGGGGTAGTTGGGGGTGATTTATGGTAGCCGAAGTAATTTAGGTGAGTTTGGAATAGTTTGCTATGGTTTGTAGCATTTTTTGTAATTTTAAAGTGATTGGGCTTTGTTTGGGGTGGTAAGGGGTAGTTGGGGGTGATTTATGGTAGCCGAAGTAATTTAGGTGAGTTAGGCATAGTTTGCTATGGTTTGTAGCATTTTTTTGTAATTTTAAAGTGATTGGGCTTATTTTGGGGTAGTAAGGGGTTGTTGGGGGTGATTTATGTTAGCCGAAGTAATTTAGGTGAGTTAGGCATAGTTTGCTATGGTTTGTAGCATTTTTTTGTAATTTTAAAGTGATTGGGTTTATTTTGGGGGTGGTAAGGGGTAGTTGGGGGTGATTTATGGTAGCCGAAGTAATTTAGGTGAGTTAGGCATAGTTTGCTATGATTTCTTAAATAGTTTGTAATTTTAAAGTGATTGGGTTTATTTTGGGGTTGTAAGGGGTAGTTCGGGGTGATTTATGGTAGCCGAAGTAATTTAGGGGAGTTTGGCATAGTTTGCTACGGTTTGTAGAATTTTTTTGTAATTTTAAAGTGATTGAGCTTATTTTGGGGTGATAGTTGGGGGTGATTTATGGAAGCCAAAGTAATTTAGATGAGTTTGGCATAGTTTGATATGGCTTGTAACATTTTTTGTAATTTTAAAGTGATTGGGCTGAGTTTGGGAAGGTAAGGGGTAGTTGGGGGTGATTTATGATAGCCGAAGGAATTTAAGTGATTTTGGCATAGTTTGCTATGGTTTGTAGCATTTTTTGTAATTTTAAAGTGATTGGGTTTTGTTTGTGGTTGGTAAGGGGTAGTTGGGGGTGATTTATGGTAGCCGCAGTAATTTAAGTGAGTTTGGCATAGTTTGCTATGGTTTGTAGCATTTTTTGTAATTTTAAAGTGATTAGGCTTATTTTGGGGTGGTAAGGGGTATGTTTTGTGTTTACAATTTTATTCTCCTCAACCCACCATACATTTGTACCCCTTCTCCCTTCTCCTGTCTTATCGGACTTACTGTTACACCCCACCCCAAAAAAACTCTCTCGCCATCCGCAACTCTTGCCATCGAAGCTTCGAGACAGCCGCATCATTCGATAACTGATTTTTTTGAGAATTCGCCTCATTTGTTGTAATTGTTGTTCGTCGCCATCCGCAACCCTTCCCTGGTAGCATCAAGACGAAGCCGGGCAGAATTGGATTGGTGGGCATCCATCGAGAGTGGCAGGGTACTTGGTGAGTCCGTCATCCCATCCTTGCACCCATTCCATTTATATTAAACCTAGGATTTATTGTTTAAGCACAAATCTCATTCCCCCCCCGAATGCCGCCCCGTGTACATCATTTCGTGGGAAGGAATCGCCGGGTTTATCGTTGTCGCTGCGTGGAATTATTTGCAAATATATGTAAATAATAAAGCTGTTTGAATTTGCCCAGTACATTTAATTGTTGATACAGTCCATTAGCAAAAACCACCTTTGTGTGGAAAGAACATTTGGTCCTTCGAGCCGGATTTGCTTTGTTGTTGAAAATTTTCGTTGTAATCGATTGGGTTGATCAAACAGCTTTGTTTCAAAATATTTCCACCCAGCGTGCCGTAATATCGTGTCGTTGCCGTCTTGAACGCGTTCAGGCTTGTTTGTTTGTTTCCCCCTGGTGTTGTAGAATCGAGGGTAAGACTCGTGAAGTACAAGGTTACCGGCCAGGTAAAAATTGTCAAGTTCCTATGATACGGATATTTTTTTGTTTGCCACGTTGTTGCGCCGTTTTGTCTCGTTGCTGTACCCTTTGAATTTGTTTTTCGTTTTGCTTTTTTATCGTTGTTGATCGAGTGTCCAACGGGAATATCTTCCTCTTGGTTTGGTTGGTCGGGTACTCATTCGCGTAGTCACCACGATCATTTGTTGTCCAATAACACATTTCGTTTGCTAGCTCAGAATTGAAATTACTCGTTAAACATGGCAGCAAGATATGCCCAACAAGTTGCTCTTCGTGACATGCTCATTGCTCGGGTGCAAGACACCAAAACTGTCGCGGAATTAGCGTCAACTGACGCCTCCATGAGAAACCTTCTCAAAGTAAAATTTTCCGTAATAAAGCCTTTATACGAGGAATTTTCTGAACTTCACCGGGCCATTGTTATCCATTTATCAGCGCAACGGGATTCGGATTTGACTGAGGAGGAAGTCAAATTAAAACAATTTGATAACGATTATTTCTTAATTTGTTCGAAACATGAGGAATTATTTCCTTAAATGTGTGCGTCACCCGTGGTAACATCTACCGCGGCATCCACGCCTGACGTACGACTTCCAAAATTATCCATCCCGGATTTTGATGGCAATCTCAAACTTTGGCCAACGTTCAGAGATATGTTCACTTCACTAATTCATAACAACTCGTCGTTAACCGATATTGAGCGGTTTCAATATTTGTTAGCATCATTGAAAAGAGAACCGCTAACTTTGGCCAAGACTCTACCCTTGACAGAACTGAATTATCAAATGGTTTACAATTCGATTTTAGACAGATACAATAACACGCGTAATCTAGCCAATTTTCACTGGCGTGAAATTCAGAATCTGCCTGCTCTTAAAGAGGAATCTCCAACCGGTCTTCGGAAAATGTTAGATACGATTCTTGAAAATTTGCAAGCTTTAGCCGGTCTTGGTTTGCCTACCGACAAGTGGGATTTCATTTTGGTCTCGCTAGTGATGGACAAGCTCGACTTAAGCACTCGTCGCCAATATGAGCTTAAGAGTTCTACCAAGGACATTCCCACTTGGAGGACACTTATTGAGTTCCTGGAAAACCACTGCTTGGCCTTGGAGTCTCTGTCACTCAGCTCGTCAAAACTCCCATCCTCGAGAGCTACTCCAGTAAGCTCTTGGGTAAAACCGAAACAGTCGCTTGTGTCAACTTCTAACCCTCGGAACATTTCTTCGTCGTCGTCTCCTTGCGTGTTATGCAAAGGTAGTCATTGGTTGTCTCGTTGCGAAAGTTTCATTGCCAAATCGGCACATGATCGTCATGCCTTTGCAAAACAAAATCACTTATGCTTGAATTGTCTCCAAGCGGGTCATTCACTTGCTAATTGCCTGTCAAAATATTCCTGTAGAGTTTGTCAAGCCAAACACAATACACTGTTGCATTTTGAAAAGCGTCGTTCCAATTCTCCGCCTACTGTCGCTCCAGTAGCTCCGGTGACTAACACGTTGGCTGCTGTCAACATTTCAGCCAATCAAACATTGACAACACATTCGTCTTCCCAGGTGCTTTTGGCCACGGTATCGCTCTTTGTTCGAGATAATAATGGTAGACCTCAACTTGCTCGTGGTATTATCGATCCTGCCAGCCAAGCATCTTATATGACCTCCCGGTGTGCTAATCGTCTGGCATTACCGCGTACTCGCAGATCTGTTCCAATTTCGGGAATAGGTCAAACGACACTCACAGCCGGTCGTAGTGTTATCACGCAGCTCAATTCAAACAAAATGTCAGGCCCTGAGATTTCGGCTGAATTCTTTGTCCTTCCTCAAATTTGTGGACAAATTCCAAGTACTCCTGTCTCTCCTGTCATGATTCGGGAGATAGAGCCGTTCAAACTCGCCGATCCTTTGTGGCACCAGCCTGGTAATGTGGACCTTTTGCTAGGCGCGGATCTGTTTCCGCAAATCGTCAAACAAATCCTTCCGAAATGTGTCGATTCGTCTCTGGTCGTCATGGAAACCATTTTCGGTTATGCTTTGCTCGGTCCAACTTCTCCAAACTTTTCGACCCCGCGAATCGAATCATTATTGTGTTCAATTTCACCTTCGTCGGAATTGGAGTCCACTCTACGTGATTTCTGGCAACTGGAACAAGTCCCAGTCAAATCATTGGAAGCTCCAGATGATTCAAAGGCTGAAAATCTGTTCGTCTCAACGGTTTCTCGAGATTTTAAGGGTCGTTTTTGTTTAAACTTGCCGTTCAAGGATAGTCCTCCTTCGTTTAGTGACTCTACAAGCATCGCTGATCGTCGTTTTCTGGCCTTAGAAAAGCGTCTTTCCCATCAACCAGAAATTGTTCGATTATACATGGACTTTATGTCTGAGTACCTCAATTTTGGTCACATGTCATTGCTTAATTCGGACATGGTACCTTCGGACGGGTATTGCATTCCTCACCACTGCGTGCTCAAACAAGAAAATGGAAATACCAAAATTCGAGTGGTCTTTGACGCCAGTGCTAAAGATGCCAATCAACTTTCATTGAATGATACACAATTGGTCGGACCAAAGCTCCAAAATGACATCGCGGTCTTATTGTTGCGTTTTCGTTCTCATCCTGTTGTTCTCACATGTGATGTTCGCCAGATGTATCGACAGATTTTAGTAACTCCTGAACATCGCAAGTTCCAATTGATTCGTTTTCGTTTTGACAAGTCGTCACCAATTCAGACGTATCAACTCAACACTGTGACTTATGGAGTCTCGTCGTCCCCCTTTCTTGCAATCCGTACCTTGTTGGAGCTGGCCGAGCTTGGGAAAACTTCCCATCCATTGGCTTCTGAGGTCATTCGGCGCAATCTTTACGTTGACGATATTATTTGCAGTGTTGCCTCCATCGCCGAGGCCCAGAAGTTAAAACGTCAACTCATTGATCTTTTCGCTTCCACGTGTTTTGAATTGCGTAAGTGGTCGTCGAATTGTCCCGAAGTCTTAGATGATTTGTCTCTAGATCATTGCCAATTGCAAAGTCGTTCGTTTGATTCAGATTTCAAATCCACCTTAAAAATCTCAGGTCTGCAGTGGCAACCACCTTCTGATTGTTTTTCCTTTCAAGTTTCACCAAATGATAGTCGTTGCACCAAGAGATCAATCTTGTCTCAAATTGCTCGCATCTACGACCCACTCGGTTTCTTGAGTCCAGTCATCTTTGTCGCCAAAAGACTTATTCAACTACTATGGTGTGCTGGCATCGATTGGGATGCGGAACCACCGATCTCCATCCAAGAAACTTGGCACAGATTTACTGCCGAACTCTGTCTCCTCGCTTCAATAGAAATTCCTCGATTTGTCTTTCCTCAGTCGTGCACCTCTTGTGAAATCCATGGATTCAGTGATGCCTTTGAGAAAGGTTATGCCGCTGTTGTCTATTTTCGTTGTTCGAATGACATGGGTGACATCAGTACCCATTTTGTAATCGCCAAATCAAAGGTGGCACCCCTTACTCGCATGACAATCCCTCGTCTCGAGCTTTTAGCAGCAGTTCTTTTATCCAAACTGATTCATTTCGTTGTCACTTCCTTTCAAACCTGCGTTGACTTTCGGTCGATAACTGCTTGGACCGACTCAACTGTCACCCTCCACTGGATTCGATCGTTACCACACAGATGGGGAACTTTCATTGGCCACCGTGTTGCGTACATTCAGGAACGTGTTCCTCCTCATAATTGGCAATATGTCCCATCGTCGCACAACGCCGCGGATGTTGCATCTCGAGGACTCCAACCAAGTGAGGTCGTCGACAATTCCTTATGGTGGGCGGGTCCCTCGTTTCTTTCGTTGCCAAAAAATGCTTGGCCCCAGCAACCAAGTGGACTCGAATTAAATCCCAATGTTGACTTGGAGGAACGAAAGATTTCTCTTTTAGTTCAAACCTCAACTCCAATTCCTCTTGATTTATTGAAAAGGCATTCCTCCCTGCGTAAGGTCTGCGGAATTGTTTCGTACATTCGTCGTTTCATTTCATACCAAATGAAAAGATCTTCACAATTTCCTTCTGGCATTTGCACTAGTGTGGAGCGACACCATTCGTTGCTGTTCATTGTAAAAATGGTGCAGCGTGAAGTCTTCGCTGATCTAATCGCAATGATCGTTTCCAAGCAGCCTATGCCAAAATGGATCGCCAAACTCGCTCCCTTTCTCGACAATGATGGCATGCTTCGTGTGGGTGGACGTCTGTCCCACTCGTCATTGCCATTCGCTTCAAAACATCCTGCTTTACTTCCAAAATCGCATCGTTTGTGCGAGTTGCTCATCCGACAGATCCACGAGGATCATTTCCATGCCGGTATCAGCACTACGTTACATCTAATGCAACAAAATTTTTGGATTTTGTCGTCTCGCAGAGCCGTACGTCATTACTTATCGAAATGTAATCGTTGTTTCCGGGCAAAGCCACTAAATTTTCAGGCGATTATGGATGACTTACCAGCGCCCAGAGTCAACCAAGCCAAAACTTTTAGTGTTGTAGGTTGTGACTTTGCAGGTCCCTTCAACATAACCATGAGTAGGTCGCGCGGCGTTCGAACCGTAAAGGCATACCTTTGCCTATTTGTCTGTTTTGCCACCAAGGCGGTTCATCTCGAACTCGTCTCCTCTCTTTCGAGTGAAGCTTTCATTGCCGCTCTTCGAAGATTTGTTGCTCGTCGCGGTCGTTGTACACAAATTTACAGTGATTGCGGGACAAATTTTAGTGGCGCAAATCGAGAATTGATAAAACTCATGCAACAGGCCACTGAAAGTGATGGCATTGAGTGGTCGTTCAATCCCCCATCTGCGCCTCATTTTGGAGGCCTGTGGGAAAGTGGTGTTAAGTCGGTTAAACACCATCTAGTTCGTGTGGTTGGACAACAGATCTTAACGTACGAAGAATTGAACACAGTTTTTGTCCAAATTGAAGCCATTCTCAACTCGCGCCCCTTGTGCGCTCTAAGTAGCGATCCCAAGGACCTTAACTGTCTTACACCCGGACATTTTTTGACATTAGAACCACTCACGTGCGTACCCGATCCCGACTTGACTCATTTAAAGACATCTCGTCTTACTCGGTGGCAGCTCGTTCAACAACTCCAACAAAGTTTCTGGACGAGATGGCGCAATGAATACCTCCATGGTCTCTATCAGAGGAGTAAATGGACGCATTCCAAATACTTGGAGCAGGCCGATGTTAGCGCTCTGGTCCTAATTAAAAATGAACTCGCACCTCCGTTAAAATGGCGTTTAGGCCGTATAACCATGTTACATCCTGGTCGCGACGGTACTTCGAGAGTCGCCACGGTTCGCACAACCCTCGGCGAAGTCAAGCGACCATTGGTAAAGTTGTGCGCCTTACCCACACAATAAAAGGAAAATTGTTTATTTTTCTTTTGTTGTTTGTTCTTAATTTCTTTGTTCTTTTTAATTTTAATTTTTGTTGTTTTGCTTTGAAAATTCATCTGAATTTTGGTGGGCGGTATGTTTTGTGTTTACAATTTTTTTCTCCTCAACCCACCATACATTTGTACCCCTTCTCCCTTCTCCTGTCTTATCGGACTTACTGTTACACCCCACCCCAAAAAAACTCTCTCGCCATCCGCAACACTTGCCATCGAAGCTTCGAGACAGCCGCATCATTCGATAACTGATTTTTTTGAGAATTTGCCACATTTGTTGTAATTGTTGTTCGTCGCCATCCGCAACCCTTCCCTGGTAGCATCAAGACGAAGCCGGGCAGAATTGGATTGGTGGGCATCCATCGAGAGTGGCAGGGTACTTGGTGAGTCCGTCATCCCATCCTTGCACCCATTCCATTTATATTAAACCTAGGATTTATTGTTTAAGCACAAATCTCATTCCCCCCCGAATGCCGCCCCGTGTACATCATTTCGTGGGAAGGAATCGCCGGGTTTATCGTTGTCGCTGCGTGGAATTATTTGCAAATATATGTAAATAATAAAGCTGTTTGAATTTGCCCAGTACATTTAATTGTTGATACAGTCCATTAGCAAAAACCACCTTTGTGTGGAAAGAACAGGGTAGTTGGAGTGATTTATGGTAGCCGAAGTAATTTAGGTGAGTTAGGCATAGTTTGCTATGGTTTGTAGCATTTTTTTGTAATTTTAAAGTGATTGGGTTTATTTTGGGGTAGCAAGGGGTTGTTGGGGGTGATTTATGTTAGCCGAAGTAATTTAGGTGAGTTAGGCATAGTTTGCTATGATTTGTAGAATTTTTTGTAATTTTAAAGTGATTGGGATGAGTTAGGGGTGGTAAGGGGTAGTTGGGGGTGATATATGATAGCCGAAGTAATTTAAGTGAGTTTGGCATAGTTAATTATTTTGACGTTGATTTATAAAGTTTCCCTGGAAGGAGAGTAGTCAGCAGGTGCCTCGTCAGGGGTGGCAGGGTTGGCAGTGCCACTCCAAGTATAAATTTACTATCGAACACAAAGATAGTTCTGATTCAATTGCAAAATTTCGAATTTTTCAGATATTTTTACGAAACTCTAGCGCTTACCCCGTCTCTATACCTCTTTAAAGTTAAAAACCATAGAGCTGTTTATACAAATGCACGCATGTTGAAAAGTTAGGGCTTGCCCCGTCAGCGTGTGGCAATTCAGAAATACGTTTATGTTTGCATCTCAACCGGAACAAATATTTATTGGAAGGTGGAAGAGAATCAAAATAGGTATCAGCATATTTAATATTCAGAATAACGACTATTAGTCGGAACAATATATTTTATGTGCAGATATTTATTAATATTTTGTTTTGTGTTTACAATTTTTTTCTCCTCAACCCACCATACATTTGTACCCCTTCTCCCTTCTCCTGTCTTATCGGACTTACTGTTACACCCCACCCCAAAAAAACTCTCTCGCCATCCGCAACTCTTGCCATCGAAGCTTCGAGACAGCCGCATCATTCGATAACTGATTTTTTTGAGAATTCGCCACATTTGTTGTAATTGTTGTTCGTCGCCATCCGCAACCCTTCCCTGGTAGCATCAAGACGAAGCCGGGCAGAATTGGATTGGTGGGCATCCATCGAGAGTGGCAGGGTACTTGGTGAGTCCGTCATCCCATCCTTGCACCCATTCCATTTATATTAAACCTAGGATTTATTGTTTAAGCACAAATCTCATTCCCCCCCGAATGCCGCCCCGTGTACATCATTTCGTGGGAAGGAATCGCCGGGTTTATCGTTGTCGCTGCGTGGAATTATTTGCAAATATATGTAAATAATAAAGCTGTTTGAATTTGCCCAGTACATTTAATTGTTGATACAGTCCATTAGCAAAAACCACCTTTGTGTGGAAAGAACATTTGGTCCTTCGAGCCGGATTTGCTTTGTTGTTGAAAATTTTCGTTGTAATCGATTGGGTTGATCAAACAGCTTTGTTTCAAAATATTTCCACCCAGCGTGCCGTAATATCGTGTCGTTGCCGTCTTGAACGCGTTCAGGCTTGTTTGTTTGTTTCCCCCTGGTGTTGTAGAATCGAGGGTAAGACTCGTGAAGTACAAGGTTACCGGCCAGGTAAAAATTGTCAAGTTCCTATGATACGGATATTTTTTTGTTTGCCACGTTGTTGCGCCGTTTTGTCTCGTTGCTGTACCCTTTGAATTTGTTTTTCGTTTTGCTTTTTTATCGTTGTTGATCGAGTGTCCAACGGGAATATCTTCCTCTTGGTTTGGTTGGTCGGGTACTCATTCGCGTAGTCACCACGATCATTTGTTGTCCAATAACACATTTCGTTTGCTAGCTCAGAATTGAAATTACTCGTTAAACATGGCAGCAAGATATGCCCAACAAGTTGCTCTTCGTGACATGCTCATTGCTCGGGTGCAAGACACCAAAACTGTCGCGGAATTAGCGTCAACTGACGCCTCCATGAGAAACCTTCTCAAAGTAAAATTTCCCGTAATAAAGCCTTTATACGAGGAATTTTCTGAACTTCACCGGGCTATTGTTATCCATTTATCAGCGCAACGGGATTCGGATTTGACTGAGGAGGAAGTCAAATTAAAACAATTTGATAACGATTATTTCTTAATTTGTTCGAAACATGAGGAATTATTTCCTTCAATGTGTGCGTCACCCGTGGTAACATCTACCGCGGCATCCACGCCTAACGTACGACTTCCAAAATTATCCATCCCGGATTTTGATGGCAATCTCAAACTTTGGCCAACGTTCAGAGATATGTTCACTTCACTAATTCATAACAACTCGTCGTTAACCGATATTGAGCGGTTTCAATATTTGTTAGCATCATTGAAAAGAGAACCGCTAACTTTGGCCAAGACTCTACCCTTGACAGAACTGAATTATCAAATGGTTTACAATTCGATTTTAGACAGATACAATAACACGCGTAATCTAGCCAATTTTCACTGGCGTGAAATTCAGAATCTGCCTGCTCTTAAAGAGGAATCTCCAACCGGTCTTCGGAAAATGTTAGATACGATTCTTGAAAATTTGCAAGCTTTAGCCGGTCTTGGTTTGCCTACCGACAAGTGGGATTTCATTTTGGTCTCGCTAGTGATGGACAAGCTCGACTTAAGCACTCGTCGCCAATATGAGCTTAAGAGTTCTACCAAGGACATTCCCACTTGGAGGACATTTATTGAGTTCCTGGAAAACCACTGCTTGGCCTTGGAGTCTCTGTCACTCAGCTCGTCAAAACTCCCATCCTCGAGAGCTACTCCAGTAAGCTCTTGGGTAAAACCGAAACAGTCGCTTGTGTCAACTTCTAACCCTCGGAACATTTCTTCGTCGTCGTCTCCTCGCGTGTTATGCAAAGGTAGTCATTGGTTGTCTCGTTGCGAAAGTTTCATTGCCAAATCGGCACATGATCGTCATGCCTTTGCAAAACAAAATCACTTATGCTTGAATTGTCTCCAAGCGGGTTATTCACTTGCTAATTGCCTGTCAAAATATTCCTGTAGAGTTTGTCAAGCCAAACACAATACACTGTTGCATTTTGAAAAGCGTCGTTCCAATTCTCCGCCTACTGTCGCTCCAGTAGCTTCGGTGACTAACACGTTGGCTGCTGTCAACATTTCAGCCAATCAAACATTGACAACACATTCGTCTTCCCAGGTGCTTTTGGCCACGGTATCGCTCTTTGTTCGAGATAATAATGGTAGACCTCAACTTGCTCGTGGTATTATCGATCCTGCCAGCCAAGCATCTTATATGACCTCCCGGTGTGCTAATCGTCTGGCATTACCGCGTACTCGCAGATCTGTTCCAATTTCGGGAATAGGTCAAACGACACTCACAGCCGGTCGTAGTGTTATCACGCAGCTCAATTCAAACAAAATGTCAGGCCCTGAGATTTCGGCTGAATTCTTTGTCCTTCCTCAAATTTGTGGACAAATTCCAAGTACTCCTGTCTCTCCTGTCATGATTCGGGAGATAGAGCCGTTCAAACTCGCCGATCCTTTGTGGCACCAGCCTGGTAATGTGGACCTTTTGCTAGGCGCGGATCTGTTTCCGCAAATCGTCAAACAAATCCTTCCGAAATGTGTCGATTCGTCTCTGGTCGTCATGGAAACCATTTTCGGTTATGCTTTGCTCGGTCCAACTTCTCCAAACTTTTCGACCCCGCGAATCGAATCATTATTGTGTTCAATTTCACCTTCGTCGGAATTGGAGTCCACTCTACGTGATTTCTGGCAACTGGAACAAGTCCCAGTCAAATCATTGGAAGCTCCAGATGATTCAAAGGCTGAAAATCTGTTCGTCTCAACGGTTTCTCGAGATTTTAAGGGTCGTTTTTGTTTAAACTTGCCGTTCAAGGATAGTCCTCCTTCGTTTAGTGACTCTACAAGCATCGCTGATCGTCGTTTTCTGGCCTTAGAAAAGCGTCTTTCCCATCATCCAGAAATTGCTCGATTATACATGGACTTTATGTCTGAGTACCTCAATTTTGGTCACATGTCATTGCTTAATTCGGACATGGTACCTTCGGACGGGTATTGCATTCCTCACCACTGCGTGCTCAAACAAGAAAATGGAAATACCAAAATTCGAGTGGTCTTTGACGCCAGTGCTAAAGATGCCAATCAACTTTCATTGAATGATACACAATTGGTCGGACCAAAGCTCCAAAATGACATCGCGGTCTTATTGTTGCGTTTTCGTTCTCATCCTGTTGTTCTCACATGTGATGTTCGCCAGATGTATCGACAGATTTTAGTAACTCCTGAACATCGCAAGTTCCAATTGATTCGTTTTCGTTTTGACAAGTCGTCACCAATTCAGACGTATCAACTCAACACTGTGACTTATGGAGTCTCGTCGTCCCCCTTTCTTGCAATCCGTACCTTGTTGGAGCTGGCCGAGCTTGGGAAAACTTCCCATCCATTGGCTTCTGAGGTCATTCGGCGCAATCTTTACGTTGACGATATTATTTGCAGTGTTGCCTCCATCGCCGAGGCCCAGAAGTTAAAACGTCAACTCATTGATCTTTTCGCTTCCGCGTGTTTTGAATTGCGTAAGTGGTCGTCGAATTGTCCCGAAGTCTTAGATGATTTGTCTCTAGATCATTGCCAATTGCAAAGTCGTTCGTTTGATTCAGATTCCAAATCCACCTTAAAAATCTTAGGTCTGCAGTGGCAACCACCTTCGGATTGTTTTTCCTTTCAAGTTTCACCAAATGATAGTCGTTGCACCAAGAGATCAATCTTGTCTCAAATTGCTCGCATCTACGACCCACTCGGTTTCTTGAGTCCAGTCATCTTTGTCGCCAAAAGACTTATTCAACTACTATGGTGTGCTGGCATCGATTGGGATGCGGAACCACCGATCTCCATCCAAGAAACTTGGCACAGATTCACTGCCGAACTCTGTCTCCTCGCTTCAATAGAAATTCCTCGATTTGTCTTTCCTCAGTCGTGCACCTCTTGTGAAATTCATGGATTCAGTGATGCCTCTGAGAAAGGTTATGCCGCTGTTGTCTATTTTCGTTGTTCGAATGCCATGGGTGACATCAGTACCCATTTCGTAATCGCCAAATCAAAGGTGGCACCCCTTACTCGCATGACAATCCCTCGTCTCGAGCTCTTAGCAGCAGTTTTTTTATCTAAACTGATTCATTTCGTTGTCACTTCCTTTTGCGTTGACTTTCGGTCGATAACTGCTTGGACCGACTCAACTGTCACCCTCCACTGGATTCGATCGTTACCACACAGATGGGGAACTTTCATTGGCCACCGTGTTGCGTACATTCAGGAACGTGTTCCTCCTCATAATTGGCAATATGTCCTATCGTCGCACAACGCCGCGGATGTGGCATCTCGAGGACTCCAACCAAGTGAGGTCGTCGACAATTCCTTATGGTGGGCGGGTCCCTCGCTTCTTTCGTTGCCAAAAAATGCTTGGCCCCAGCAACCAAGTGGACTCGAATTAAATCCCAATGTTGACTTGGAGGAACGAAAGATTTCTCTTTTAGTTCAAACCTCAACTCCAATTCCTCTTGATTTATTGAAAAGGCATTCCTCCCTGCGTAAGGTCTGCGGAATTGTTTCGTACATTCGTCGTTTCATTTCATACCAAATGAAAAGATCTTCACAATTTCCTCCTGGCATTTGCACTAGTGTGGAGCGACACCATTCGTTGCTGTTCATTGTAAAAATGGTGCAGCGTGAAGTCTTCGCTGATCTAATCGCAATGATCGTTTCCAAGCAGCCTATGCCAAAATGAATCGCCAAACTCGCTCCCTTTCTCGACAATGATGGCATGCTTCGTGTGGGTGGACGTCTGTCCCACCACCAAGCCAATACTTTTAGTGTTGTAGGTTGTGACTTTGCAGGTCCCTTCAACATAACCATGAGTAAGTCGCGCGGTGTTCGAACCGTAAAGGCATACCTTTGCCTATTTGTCTGTTTTGCCACCAAGGCGGTTCATCTCGAACTCGTCTCCTCTCTTTCGAGTGAAGCTTTCATTGCCGCTCTTCGAAGATTTGTTGCTCGTCGTGGTCGTTGCACACAAATTTACAGTGATTGCGGGACAAATTTTATTGGCGCAAATCGAGAATTGATAAAATTCATGCAACAGGCCACTGAAAGTGATGGCATTGAGTGGTCGTTCAATCCCCCATCTGCGCCTCATTTTGGAGGCCTGTGGGAAAGTGGTGTTAAGTCGGTTAAACACCATCTAGTTCGTGTGGTTGGACAACAGAGCTTAACGTACGAAGAATTGAACACAGTTTTTGTCCAAATTGAAGCCATTCTCAACTCGCGCCCCTTGTGCGCTCTAAGTAGCGATCCCAAGGACCTTAACTGTCTTACACCCGGACATTTTTTGACATTAGAACCACTCACGTGCGTACCCGATCCCGACTTGACTCATTTAAAGACATCTCGTCTTACTCGGTGGCAGCTCGTTCAACAACTCCAACAAAGTTTCTGGACGAGATGGCGCAATGAATACCTCCATGGTCTCTATCAGAGGAGTAAATGGACGCATTCCAAATACTTGGAGCAGGCCGATGTTGGCGCTCTGGTCCTAATTAAAAATGAACTCGCACCTCCGTTAAAATGGCGTTTAGGCCGTATAACCATGTTACATCCTGGTCGCGACGGTACTTCGAGAGTCGCCACGGTTCGCACAACCCTCGGCGAAGTCAAGCGACCATTGGTAAAGTTGTGCGCCTTACCCACACAATAAAAGGAAAATTGTTTATTTTTCTTTTGTTGTTTGTTCTTAATTTCTTTGTTCTTTTTAATTTTAATTTTTGTTGTTTTGCTTTGAAAATTCATCTGAATTTTGGTGGGCGGTATGTTTTGTGTTTACAATTTTTTTCGCCTCAACCCACCATACATTTGTACCCCTTCTCCCTTCTCCTGTCTTATCGGACTTACTGTTACACCCCACCCCAAAAAAACTCTCTCGCCATCCGCAACTCTTGCCATCGAAGCTTCGAGACAGCCGCATCATTCGATAACTGATTTTTTTGAGAATTCGCCACATTTGTTGTAATTGTTGTTCGTCGCCATCCGCAACCCTTCCCTGGTAGCATCAAGACGAAGCCGGGCAGAATTGGATTGGTGGGCATCCATCGAGAGTGGCAGGGTACTTGGTGAGTCCGTCATCCCATCCTTGCACCCATTCCATTTATATTAAACCTAGGATTTATTGTTTAAGCACAAATCTCATTCCCCCCCGAATGCCGCCCCGTGTACATCATTTCGTGGGAAGGAATCGCCGGGTTTATCGTTGTCGCTGCGTGGAATTATTTGCAAATATATGTAAATAATAAAGCTGTTTGAATTTGCCCAGTACATTTAATTGTTGATACAGTCCATTAGCAAAAACCACCTTTGTGTGGAAAGAACATATTTTATGATTTAATACGATAAGGCATTTATAAATAACACAACCAAATAGAAGATTTTGATTGAAAACGATTATTAATTTATGGTCGCCGAAGTAACTTACGTGAGTTTGGCATAGCTTGCTATGTTTTGTAGCATTTTTGTAATTTTAAAGTAATTAGGCTAATTTTGGGGCGGTAAGGGGTAGTTGGGGGTGATTTATGGTAGCCGAAGTAATTTAGGTGAGTTTGGAATAGTTTGCTATGGTTTGTAGCATTTTTTGTAATTTTAAAGTGATTGGGCTTAGTTTGGGGTGGTAAGGTGTAGTTGGGGGTGATTTATGGTAGCCGAAGTAATTTAGGTGAGTTAGGCATAATTTGCTATGGTTTGTAGCATTTTTTTGTAATTTTAAAGTGATTGGGCTTATTTTGGGGTAGTAAGGGGTTGTTGGGGGTGATTTATGTTAGCCGAAGTAATTTAGGTGAGTTAGGCATAGTTTGCTATGGTTTGTAGCATTTTTTTGTAATTTTAAAGTGATTGGGCTTATTTTGGGGTAGTAAGGGGTTGTTGGGGGTGATTTATGTTAGCCGAAGTAATTTAGGTGAGTTAGGCATAGTTTTCTATGGTTTGTAGCATTTTTTTGTAATTTTAAAGTGATTGGGCTTATTTTGGGGGTGGTAAGGGGTAGTTGGGGGTGATTTATGGTAGCCGAAGTAATTTAGGTGAGTTAGGCATAGTTTGCTATGATTTGTTAAATATTTTGTAATTTTAAAGTGATTGGGTTTATTTTGGGGTTGTAAGGGGTAGTTCGGGGTGATTTATGGTAGCCGAAGTAATTTAGGGGAGTTTGGCATAGTTTGCTACGGTTTGTAGAATTTTTTTGTAATTTTAAAGTGATTGAGCTTATTTTGGGGTGATAGTTGGGGGTGATTTATGGAAGCCAAAGTAATTTAGATGAGTTTGGCATAGTTTGATATGGCTTGTAACATTTTTTGTAATTTTAAAGTGATTGGGCTGAGTTTGGGGCGGTAAAGGGTAGTTGGGGGTGATTTATGATAGCCGAAGGAATTTAAGTGATTTTGGCATAGTTTGCTATGGTTTGTAGCATTTTTTGTAATTTTAAAGTGATTGGGTTTTGTTTGTGGTTGGTAAGGGGTAGTTGGGGGTGATTTATGATAGCCGAAGTAATTTAAGTGAGTTTGGCATAGTTAATTATTTTGACGTTGATTTATAAAGTTTCCCTGGAAGGAGAGTAGTCAGCAGGTGCCTCGTCAGGGGTGGCAGGGTTGGCAGTGCCACTCCAAGTATAAATTTACTATCGAACACAAAGATAGTTCTGATTCAATTGCAAAATTTCGAATTTTTCAGATATTTTTACGAAACTCTAGCGCTTACCCCGCCTCTATACCTCTTTAAAGTTAAAAACCATAGAGCTGTTTATACAAATGCACGCATGTTGAAAAGTTAGGGCTTGCCCCGTCAGCGTGTGGCAATTCAGAAATACGTTTATGTTTGCATCTCAACCGGAACAAATATTTATTGGAAGGTGGAAGAGAATCAAAATAGGTATCAGCATATTTAATATTCAGAATAACGACTATTAGTCGGAACAATATATTTTATGTGCAGATATTTATTAATATTTTATGATTTAATACGATAAGGCATTTATAAATAACACAACCAAATAGAAGATTTTGATTGAAAACGATTATTAATTTATGGTAGCCGAAGTAACTTAAGTGAGTTTGGCATAGCTTGCTATGTTTTGTAGCATTTTTGTAATTTTAAAGTAATTAGGCTAATTTTGGGGCGGTAAGGGGTAGTTGGGGGTGATTTATGGTAGCCGAAGTAATTTAGGTGAGTTTGGAATAGTTTGCTATGGTTTGTAGCATTTTTTGTAATTTTAAAGTGATTGGGCTTAGTTTGGGGTGTTAAGGGGTAGTTGGGGGTGATTTATGGTAGCCGAAGTAATTTAGGTGAGTTAGGCATAGTTTGCTATGGTTTGTAGCATTTTTTTGTAATTTTAAAGTGATTGGGCTTATTTTGGGGTAGTAAGGGGTTGTTGGGGGTGATTTATGTTAGCCGAAGTAATTTAGGTGAGTTAGGCATAGTTTGCTATGGTTTGTAGCATTTTTTTGTAATTTTAAAGTGATTGGGTTTATTTTGGGGGTGGTAAGGGGTAGTTGGGGGTGATTTATGGTAGCCGAAGTAATTTAGGTGAGTTAGGCATAGTTTGCTATGATTTGTTGAATATTTTGTAATTTTAAAGTGATTGGGTTTATTTTGGGGTTGTAAGGGGTAGTTCGGGGTGATTTATGGTAGCCGAAGTAATTTAGGGGAGTTTGGCATAGTTTGCTACGGTTTGTAGAATTTTTTTGTAATTTTAAAGTGATTGGGTTTTTTTTGGGGTAGTAAGGGGTTGTTGGGGGTGATTTATGTTAGCCGAGGTAATTTAGGTGAGTTAGGCATAGTTTGCTATGGTTTGTAGCATTTTTTGTAATTTTAAAGTGATTGGGATGAGTTAGGGGTGGTAAGGGGTAGTTGGGGGTGATCTATGATAGCCGAAGTAATTTAAGTGAGTTTGGCATAGTTTACTATGGTTTGTAGCATTTTTTGTAATTTTAAAGTGATTGGGCTTATTTTGGGGTAGTAAGGGGTTGTTGGGGGTGATTTATGTTAGCCGAAGTAATTTAGGTGAGTTAGGCATAGTTTACTATGGTTTGTAGCATTTTTTGTAATTTTAAAGTGATTGGGCTTATTTTGGGGTGGTAAGGGGTAGTTGGGTGTGATTTATGGTAGCCGAAGTAATTTAGGTGAGTTAGGCATAGTTTGCTATGGTTTGTAGCATTTTTTTGTAATTTCAAAGTGATTGGGCTTATTTTGGGGTAGTAAGGGGTTGTTGGGGGTGATTTATGTTAGCCGAAGTAATTTAGGTGAGTTAGGCATAGTTTTCTATGGTTTGTAGCATTTTTTTGTAATTTTAAAGTGATTGGGCTTATTTTGGGGGTGGTAAGGGGTAGTTGGGGGTGATTTATGGTAGTTGAAGTAATTTAGGTGAGTTAGGCATAGTTTGCTATGATTTGTTAAATATTTTGTAATTTTAAAGTGATTGGGTTTATTTTGGGGTTGTAAGGGGTAGTTCGGGGTGATTTATGGTAGCCGAAGTAATTTAGGGGAGTTTGGCATAGTTTGCTACGGTTTGTAGAATTTTTTTGTAATTTTAAAGTGATTGAGCTTATTTTGGGGTGATAGTTGGGGGTGATTTATGGAAGCCAAAGTAATTTAGATGAGTTTGGCATAGTTTGATATGGCTTGTAACATTTTTTGTAATTTTAAAGTGATTGGGCTGAGTTTGGGGCGGTAAGGGGTAGTTGAGGGTGATTTATGATAGCCGAAGGAATTTAAGTGATTTTGGCATAGTTTGCTATGGTTTGTAGCATTTTTTGTAATTTTAAAGTGATTGGGTTTTGTTTGTGGTTGGTAAGGGGTAGTTGGGGGTGATTTATGGTAGCCGCAGTAATTTAAGTGAGTTTGGCATAGTTTGCTATGGTTTGTAGCATTTTTTGTAATTTTAAAGTGATTAGGCTTCTTTTGGGGTGGTAAGGGGTAGTTGGGGTGATTTATGGTAGCCGAAGTAATTTAGGTGAGTTAGGCATAGTTTGCTATGGTTTGTAGCATTTTTTTGTAATTTTAAAGTGATTGGGTTTATTTTGGGGTAGTAAGGGGTTGTTGGGTGTGATTTATGTTAGCCGAAGTAATTTAGGTGAGTTAGGCATAGTTTGCTATGATTTGTAGAATTTTTTGTAATTTTAAAGTGATTGGGATGAGTTAGGGGTGGTAAGGGGTAGTTGGGGGTGATTTATGATAGCCGAAGTAATTTAAGTGAGTTTGGCATAGTTTCCTATGGTTTGTAGCATTTTTTGTAATTTTAAAGTGATTGGGCTTATTTTTGGGTAGTAAGGGGTTGTTGGGGGTGATTTATGTTAGCCGAAGTAATTTAGGTGAGTAAGGCATAGTTTGCTATGGTTTGTAGCATTTTTTGTAATTTTAAAGTGATTGGGATGAGTTAGGGGTGGCAAGGGGTAGTTGGGGGTGATTTATGATAGCCGAAGTAATTTAAGTGAGTTTGGCAGAGTTTGGTATGGTTTGTAGAATTTTTTGTAATTTTAAAGTGATTGGGCTTATTTTGGGGTTGTAAGGGGTTCTTGGGGGTGATTTATGGTAGCCGAAGTAATTTAGTGGAGTTTGGCACAGTTTGCTACGGTTTGTAGAATTTTTTTGTAATTTCAAAGTGATTGAGCCTATTTTGGGGAGGTAAGGGGTAGTTGGGTGTGATTAATGGAAGCCGAAGTAATTTAGATGAGTTTGGCATAGTTTGATATTGCTTGTAACATTTTTTGTAATTTTAAAGTGATTGGGCTGAGTTTGGTAGGTAAGGGGTAGTTGGGGGTGATTTATGGTAGCCGAAGTAATTTAGGTGAGTTAGGGATAGTTTGCTATGATTTGTGTCATTTTGTTTTATTTTAAAGTGATTGGAGTTACTTGGGGTTGCTAAAGGGTGGTAAGGGATGATTTAAGATAACGGATCTAATTTATGTCAGTTTGGCTTAGTTCGGGAATTTTTTGGGGTTGATTTGGTAAAGTTTGCAGTGGTAAGAGATATTTGAGGATGTTTAATGTTGACGGATTAAATTTGGAGTGATTTGGTAATTTTTAATTGAGTCACGGATCGACATTATAATTGAAATCAAAATTATAATTGAAATATCGGAGGCCTCGCTAGGTACGGCAAAAGTATGATCACGAAAGCAGAAACTCGACGTTGAAATTGTTTAGGTTAAATAAGTGCTTTTAATGTAAACCGGTCGCCCGTCGTCGAAGTTGTTTTGGCTAGATACGTGCTTCTAACATAAACACGGTCTCCGCGATCGGATCATTTTTTAATTATTTTAGCCGGTTTTTATTGAATTACAAAGGAACCGTGCCGAATTTCGCAAAATCCTTTCTTAGTGTTCAGATTTGGCACATGATACATCCGTGTCTAAAATTTCAAGTCGCCAGCCCTCACGGTTTGGGCTGTGGGTTGTCGGTGAATCAGTGAATGTGTAGATGTGTAGATGAGTGTGTCAGTGAGGACACTTCGCTTTATATAATCTATATATATAAAGCGAAGTGTCCTCACTGACACACTCATCTACACATCTACACATCTACACATTCACTGATTCACCGACAACCTACAGCCCAAACCGGGAGGGCTGGAGACTTGAAATTTTAGACACGGGTCTATCAAGGGCCGAGAATGAACGCTAATAAGGAGATTTTGCAAAATTCGGTCCGGTTCCTTTGTATTTAAATAAAAACCGGTTAAAATAAGCAAAAAATGATCGGCTCGCGTAGACCGGGTTTTTTTTAGAAGCACGTGTCTAGCCAAAACAACTTCGACGTCGGGCGACCGGTTTACATTAAAAGCACTTTCACTTTCTGCGTTCCTGATCATACTTTTGCCGTACCTAGCGAGGCGCAGATATTTCAATTATAATTTTGATTTCAATTATAATGTCCCCGATCCGTGACTCATTTAAAAATTACCAAACCACTCCAAATTTAATCCGCCTACATTAAAAATCCTCAAATATCTCTTACCATTGCAAATTTTACCAAATCAACCCCAAAAAATTCCCGAACTACGCCAAACTGACAAATTAGATCCGTTATCTTAAATCATCCCTTACCACACCTTAGCAACCCCAAGTAACTCCAATCACTTTAAAATAAAACAAAATGACACAAACCATAGCAGACTATTCTCACACTCACACACATTATTTCGGCTACCAAAATTCACCCCCAACTACCCCTTACCACCCCAAACTAAGCCCAATCACTTTAAAATTAGAAAAAATGCTACAAACAATAGCAAAACTATGCCAAACTCACCCAAATTACTTCGGCTATCATAAATCACCCCCAACTACCCCTTACCACCCCAAACTAAGCCCAATCACTTTAAAATTACAAAAAAAGCCACAAACCATAGCAAACTATGCCAAACTCACCCAAATTACTTCGGCTACCATAAATCACCCCCAACTACCCCTTACCACCCAAACTAAGCGCAATCACTTTAAAATTACAAAAAATGTTACAAATCATACTAAACTATGCCAAACTCAACCAAATTACTTCGGTTACCATAAATCAACCCCCAACTACCCCTTTCCACCCCAAACTAAACCAAATCACTTTAAAATTACAAAAAATGCTACAAACCATAGCAAACTATGCCAAACTCACCCAAATTACTTCGGCTATCATAAATCACCCCCAACTACCCCTTACCACCTCAAACTAAGCCCAATCACTTTAAAATTACAAAAAATGCCACAAACCATAGCAAACTATGCCAAACTCACCCAAATTACTTCGGCTATTATAAATCACCCCCAACTACCCCTTACCACCACAAACTAAGCCCAATCACTTTAAAATTACAAAAAATACTACAAACCATAGCAAACTATGCCAAACTCACCCAAATTACTTCGGCTACCATAAATCACCCCCAACTACCCCTTACCGCCCCAAACTAAGCCCAATCACTTTAAAATTACAAAAAATGCCACAAACCATAGCAAACTATGCCAAACTCACCCAAATTACTTCGGCTATTATAAATCAGCCCCATCTACCCCTTACCGCCCCAAACTAAGCCCAATCACTTTAAAATTACAAAAAATGATACAAACCATAGCAAACTATGCCAAAATCACCCAAATTACTTGGGCTACCATAAATCATCCCCAACTACCCCTTACCACCCCAAACTAAGCTAAATCACTTTAAAATTACAAAAAATGATACAAACCATAGCAAACTATGCCAAACTCACCCAAATTACTTCGGCTACCATAAATCACCCCCAACTACCCCTTACCTCCACAAACTAAGCCAAATCACTTTAAAATTACAAAAAATGATACAAACCATAGCAAACTATGCCAAACTCAACCAAATTACTTCGGTTACCATAAATCAACCCCCAACTACCCCTTACCACCCCAAACTAAACCAAATCACTTTAAAATTACAAAAAATGCTACAAACCATAGCAAACTATGCCAAACTCACCCAAATTACTTCGGCTATCATAAATCACCCCCAACTACCCCTTACCACCTCAAACTAAGCCCAATCACTTTAAAATTACAAAAAATGCCACAAACCATAGCAAACTATGCCAAACTCACCCAAATTACTTCGGCTATTATAAATCACCCCCAACTACCCCTTACCGCCCCAAACTAAGCCCACTCACTTTAAAATTACAAAAAATGATACAAACCATAGCAAACTATGCCAAAATCACCCAAATTACTACGGCTACCATAAATCACCCCCAACTACCCCTTACCACCACAAACTAAGCCCAATCACTTTAAAATTACAAAAAATGCTACAAACCATAGCAAACTATGCCAAACTCACCCAAATTACTTCGGCTATCCTAAATCACCCCCAACTATCCCTTACCACCCCAAACTAAGCCCAATCACTTTAAAATTACAAAAAATGCCACAAACCATAGCAAACTATGCCAAACTCACCCAAATTACTTCGGCTATTATAAATCACCCCCAACTACCCCTTACCGCCCCAAACTAAGCCCACTCACTTTAAAATTACAAAAAATGATACAAACCATAGCAAACTATGCCAAAATCACCCAAATTACTTCGGCTACCATAAATCACTCCCAACTACCCCTTACCACCACAAACTAAGCCAAATCACTTTAAAATTACAAAAAATGCCACAAACCATAGCAAACTATGCCAAACTCACCCAAATTTCTTCGGCTACCATAAATCACCCCCAACTACCCCTTACCGCCCCAAACTATGCCCAATCACTTTAAAATTACAAAAAATGCCACAAACCATAGCAAACTATGCCAAACTCACCCAAATTACTTCGGCTATTATAAATCAGCCCCATCTACCCCTTACCGCCCCAAACTAAGCCCAATCACTTTAAAATTACAAAAAATGATACAAACCATAGCAAACTATGCCAAAATCACCCAAATTACTTGGGCTACCATAAATCATCCCCAACTACCCCTTACCACCCCAAACTAAGCTAAATCACTTTAAAATTACAAAAAATGATACAAACCATAGCAAACTATGCCAAACTCACCCAAATTACTTCGGCTACCATAAATCACCCCCAACTACCCCTTACCTCCACAAACTAAGCCAAATCACTTTAAAATTACAAAAAATGATACAAACCATAGCAAACTATGCCAAACTCACCTAAATTACTTCGGTTACCATAAATTAATAATCATTGGTTGTGTCATTTATAAATGCCTTATCGTATTAAATCATAAAATATTAATAAATATCTGCACATAAAACATATTGTTTCGACTAATAGACGTTATTCTGAATACTAAATTTGCTAATACCAATTTTGATTTTCTTCCACTTTCCAATAATTATTTGTTCCAGTTGAGATGCAAACATAAACGTATTTCTGAATTGCAACACGCTGACGGGGCAAGCCCTACCTTCTCACCATGCGTGAATTTGTATAAACAGCTCTATGGTTTTTAACTTTAAAGCGGTATAAACGCGGTGTAAACCCTAGATTTTCGTGAAAATATCTGAAAATTTCGAAATTCTGCAATTGAATTACAGAACTATTGTTGTGTTCGATAGTAAATTTATATTTGGAGTGGCACTGCCAACTCTGCCACCCCTGACGAGCCCCTTGCTGAATACTCTCCTTCCAGGGAAACTTTTGAAATCAACGGCAAAATAATTTAGGGCGCCTGAATGTGAAAATATCACTGTGTAATAAGTTCAGACTGACGTGGAACACTTGAAATTTCGGTATTCGTTTGTAATTCGTCACAGGTCCATGAAGGAATGCATGTTAATGTAAACAAGTGTTAGTTTGTCGGAAAGGCCGAATAAGATTTTTAACATTCCCGTCAAAATATTTATTTACTTTAGAATGTTAATTTCTTAAATTCATTTCGTGAAAATTATGACGGGCCATACGAGTACACCTGTGCGAGTATTATTTGGTACATACAAATTAATCTCTTTTGTTATCCAAATTGTTTTTATACGCACTAGGCACGTGCACCTCATATAATTGTGAAAATTGCTGCTTCAGCGTCTGGAACGCTGGTATTCAACGTCGCCAAGGTCGAGGCGACGCATCGGTATTCGAAGTTCTATCGCTATTAAATAAATTATTTTATTCCCGATATTCCCGATTTGTTCTTGCCGTTAACCACAACTCTCCCCAATCGATTTTCGAAAAATTTCCAGCGTCGGACCGGACTTCACTTATTATCGTACGCTAATTTTTACGTTCAGTTAATGATAGTGGTGTATTTGTTCTTCACCAAACCTGCTCCGGCCAAAATCCGAAATTTTCACTGACATCATACGCTTAAGTATTGTGTGCTTATACACGATTTACACTATTTATTTTACGTACATTGCGTTCATTAATGGTTCTGCATTATTTATAGCTAAGATGGAGCAGTTTGAAAATCTAATAGTAAGCGGAGAACAAATACCACCATGTATAATTCCCGTGAAAAGTGATGGAAATAGTCTTTTTTACTATTTTTCCTATTGCATTTTTAATACCGGAAATAGAGCTCAAGAGGTTCGCACTTCTTCATTTTAAAATTACCAAAATTTTTGTAAAATTTACCTGAATACGTTAAACACCCCAAACATAACGCACCATTCCAAACTATCCCTAAAAGTCATATACTTACCATTCAAAACTACTCCAGGTCAACCCATAATTAAAAAAAAATTACGAATTCTAAGCAAACTACGCCAAACTCGCATAAATGACTTCGAATTCCCCTAAATCACCCCAACCACTTCTTACCAAGCCAACCAAAGCCCAATCACATTATAATTACCAAAAATTTCGTTTAATCCGCCAAAGCTAAACCCTGCCAACCATCAATAACCATTCCAAACAATCCTCAAAGAAACCCATATCATCCGAAACAACCCCAAATCAACCTAATATTTTTGCATTTTTTTGAACCATAGCAAATCACGCCAAATTAACATAAATAACTTCGACTTTTTTTATACATAATTCCCAAATACTTCGTTTTTATGGTGTGAAATTTTGTATTTATATATTTCAACATTGTCTTTAACGTTGTCAGAGAACTAAATGGGAATAATTTGTAATAATTTAGCTTCTCTGTCAACTCTCCTTCTCTTGAAACTTTTGAAAACAACGACAAAATTATTTGGGGCGCCTGGATTTGAAAATATCACTCTGTGTAATAAGTTCAGAGTGAAAAGAAAGGAGCTTGCACCCAGAAACGAAATTAAATGGAACACTTGAAGTTGCAATATTTGTTTGTAATTCGTCACAAGTCCATGAAGGAATGCGTGTTAATGTAAACAAATGTGAGTTTATTGGAGATGCCGAATAAGATTTTTACATTATTGAAGCAGCTTGAGCCTGCCACGTCAAGGGCAAGGTCACAAACGTGAAAAGGCGATGCTCGATTTGGTTTTATTCAATATCTATGCAGAAATTCGCACATTCCAAGCATTGGATAAGCTTTTCTTATCGTTTCTTAGAATTCGAGAATTGCTGGTTCAGCATGTGGAGCAGTACTCGATCGCGGTGTTTAATTTTAACACAACTACAATTGTGAAAATTGCTGCTCCAGCGTCGGAAACTGTTCGCAAAATCGCCAAATTCGATGAAGCGACGCATCATTGTTCGAACGTCTACCACTATCAAATAAAGTATTTTAATTTAACATTTGATCCTCGCGTTAACCAAATCTGCCCCCAATCAATTTTCGAAAAATTACCAGCGTCGAACCGGATTCCACTTATATTTGTACGCTAATTTTTACGTTCAGTTAATGGTAGTGGTGTATTTGTTTTTCACCAAATTTGCCCTGGCTGAAATCCGAAATTTTCACCGTTGTATGTACCAGACATCACTGACATTCATACCCTTAATAATTATGTGCTTATACACGTTTTACACTATTTATTTTACGTACAATGTGTTCATTATTGCTTTACATCATTTATAACTAAGATGGAGAAGTTTGAAAATCTAGCGATGTACAATTACCACACCGTATTATGAAAGGTGATGGAAATTGTCTTTTAAATATCTATGGTATTGGTATTGATATTTTAATACTGGAACGGGAGCACAAGAGGTTCGCACTTTAATTGTTCAACAAGTTTGTGTTAATGTAAACAAGTGTGAGTTCGTCGGAGAAGCCGAATAAGATTTTTACATCCACCATATTCCCGTCAAAATATTTATTTATTTTATATAGAATGTTAATTTTGCCGTTAACCAAATTTGCTCCCAATCACCATCGTCGTACCGGACCGTTCAGTTAATGATAATGTTGTTTTTATTTTTCACCAAATCTGCCTCGGCTGAAATCCAAAATTTACAGCGTTGGATCAGACTTTACTGACATTGATACGTGTTTTACACTATTTATTTTACGTAAATACATTGTGTTCATTATTGCTTTACATCATTTATATAATAACTAAGATGGACAAGTTTGAAAATCTAGCGATGCACAAATACCACCAAATACCACATTTTACCACATACCAAATTTTAATACTGGAAAGGGAGCTCAAAAGGTTCGCACTGTAATTGTCCAACCAGTTGCGGCCAGGTTTTAATAATTTTTGTGCAGTTTAGAAGAAGATAATTATGCTGAAGTGTTTGTTTATTCTGAAGATAAGTCAAAATCATCTACATACTGTTCTGTTTGTGAGTTGACTGCAGCAAAAGGAATGGTTCCATTGTGTTTTCAATTTTATCATAACATGATCAGCTAATTTGTAAACTTCGATTTCCCCGAAAATTATCTAAAGTTAATTTCGATTTCCTGGAATCGCTTATAGAACAACTGCGTCTTTGCCTAAAGAGTCTATTCAAGATTTTTCATCTCAGATATCAACCAAGGTATCCTCTTTGTCCAAATCATATTGAAGTACCCGGTCCTGACAACGAAGGTTAATTTCAACAAATTTGTTTATTTTGTGATTGAAAAAGTAGAGGATTCCTGTTTAATTGTATTATAATGTCGATTAGTCAACATCACCACTTTAGTCAACACTGCGTTTATTTAATCTACGTCCGGGCAACGCCGGGTACATTCAGCTAGTAGACTATACCAGAATCACCTAAATTACTTCGGCTACCGTAAAACACCCCCAACTATCCCTTACCACAACAAACCAAACCATATCATCTTAAAATTACAAAAAAAGGTGTACAAATCATAACAAACTATGCCAGACTCACCTAAATTACTTGGGCTACTCTAAATTATCACCAGCTAACCCTTACACAACAAACTAAACCCAATCACTTTTAAATTACAAAAAATGCTAGTAACCATAGCAAACTATGCCAAACTCACCTAAATTACTTCGGCTACCATAAATCATCACCAACTAACCCTTACCACAACAAACTAAACTCAATCACTTTTAAATTACAAAAAAATGCTACTAACCATAGCAAACTATGCCAAACTCACCTAAATTACTTCGGCTATCAAAAATCACCCCCAACTACACTTTACAGCAACAAACTAAGCCCAATCACTTTAAAATTACAAAAAAATGCTAAAAATCATAACAAACTATACCAGAATCACCTAAATTACTTCGGCTACCGTAAATCACCCCCAACTAACCCTTACCACAACAAACCAAACCATATCATCTTAAAATTACAAAAAAAGGTGTACAAATCATAACAAACTATGCCAGACTCACCTAAATTACTTCGGCTACTCTAAATCATCACCAACTAACCCTTACCACAGCAAACTAAACCCAATCACTTTTAAATTACAAAAAAATGCTAGTAACCATAGCAAACTATGCCAAACTAACCTAAATTACTTCGGCTACCATAAATCATCACCAACTAACCCTTATCGCAACAAACTAAACCCAATCACTTTTAAATTACAAAAAAATGCTACTAACCATAGCAAACTATGCCAAACTCACCTAAATTACTTCGGCTATCAAAAATCACCCCCAACTACACTTTACAGCAACAAACTAAGCCCAATCACTTTAAAATTAGAAAAAAATGCTAAAAATTATAACAAACTATACCAGAATCACCAAAATTACTTCGGCTACCGTAAATCACCCCCAACTATCCTTTACCACAACAAACCAAACCATATCATCTAAAATTACAAAAAAAGGTGTACAAATCATAACAAACTATGCCACACTCACCTAAATTACTTCGGCTACTCTAAATCATCACCAACTAACCCTTACCACAACAAACTAAACCCAATCACTTTTAAATTACAAAAAAATGCTAGTAACCATAGCAAACTATGCCAAACTCACCTAAATTACTTCGGCTACCATAAATCATCACCAACTAACCCTTACCACACCAAACTAAACCCAATCACTTTTAAATTACAAAAAAATGCTACTAACCATAGGAAACTATGCCAAACTCACCTAAATTACTTCGGCTATCAAAAATCACCCCCAACTACACTTTACAGCATCAAACTAAGCCCAATCACTTTAAAATTACAAAAAAATGCTAAAAATCATAACAAACTATACCAGAATCACCTAAATTACTTCGGCTACCGTAAATCACCCCCAACTATCCCTTACCACAACAAACCAAACCATATCATCTTAAAATTACAAAAAAAGGTATACAAATCGTAACAAACTATGCCAGACTCAATTAAATTACTTCGGCTACTCTAATTCATCACCAACTAACCCTTACCACAACAAACTAATCCCAATCACTTTTAAATTACAAAAAATGCTAGTAACCATAGCAAAGTATGCCAAACTCACCTAAATTACTTCGGCTACCATAAATCATCACCAACTAACCCTTACCACAACAAACTAAACTCAATCACATTTAAATTACAAAAAAATGCTACTAACCATAGCAAACTATGCCAAACTCACCTAAATTACTTCGGCTATCAAAAATCACCCCCAACTACACTTTACAGCAACAAACTAAGCCCAATCACTTTAAAATTACAAAAAAATGTTAAAAATCATAACAAACTATACCAGAAGCACCTAAATTACTTCGGCTACCGTAAATCACCCCCAACTAACCCTTACCACAACAAACCAAACCATATCATCTTAAAATTACAAAAAAAGGTGTACAAATCATAACAAACTATGCCAGACTCACCTAAATTACTTCGGCTACTCTAAATCATCACCAACTAACCCTTACCACAGCAAACTAAACCCAATCACTTTTAAATTACAAAAAAATGCTAGTAACCATAGCAAACTATGCCAAACTAACCTAAATTACTTCGGCTACCATAAATCATCACCAACTAACCCTTATCGCAACAAACTAAACCCAATCACTTTTAAATTACAAAAAAATGCTACTAACCATAGCAAACTATGCCAAACTCACCTAAATTACTTCGGCTATCAAAAATCACCCCCAACTACACTTTACAGCAACAAACTAAGCCCAATCACTTTAAAATTACAAAAAAATGCTAAAAATTATAACAAACTATACCAGAATCACCAAAATTACTTCGGCTACCGTAAATCACCCCCAACTATCCCTTACCACAACAAACCAAACCATATCATCTAAAATTACAAAAAAAGGTGTACAAATCATAACAAACTATGCCACACTCACCTAAATTACTTCGGCTACTCTAAATCATCACCAACTAACCCTTACCACAACAAACTAAACCCAATCACTTTTAAATTACAAAAAAATGCTAGTAACCATAGCAAACTATGCCAAACTCACCTAAATTACTTCGGCTACCATAAATCATCACCAACTAACCCTTACCACACCAAACTAAACCCAATCACTTTTAAATTACAAAAAAATGCTACTAACCATAGGAAACTATGCCAAACTCTCCTAAATTACTTCGGCTATCAAAAATCACCCCCAACTACACTTTACAGCATCAAACTAAGCCCAATCACTTTAAAATTACAAAAAAATGCTAAAAATCATAACAAACTATACCAGAATCACCTAAATTACTTCGGCTACCGTAAATCACCCCCAACTATCCCTTACCACAACAAACCAAACCATATCAACTTAAAATTACAAAAAAAGGTATACAAATCGTAACAAACTATGCCAGAATCAATTAAATTACTTCGGCTACTCTAAATCATCACCAACTAACCCTTACCACAACAAACTAATCCCAATCACTTTTAAATTCCAAAAAAATGCTACTAACCATAGCAAACTATGCCAAACTCACCTAAATTACTTCGGCTATCAAAAATCACCCCCAACTACACTTTACAGCAACAAACTAAGCTCAATCACTTTAAAATTACAAAAAAATGCTAAAAATCATAACAAAGTCTTCCAGAATCACCTAAATTACTTCGGCTACCGTAAATCATCCCCAACTATCCCTTACCACAACAAACCAAACCATATCATCTTAAAATTACAAAAAAAGGTGTACAAATCATAACAAACTATGCCAGACTCATCTAAATTACTTCGGCTACTCTAAATCATAACCAACTAACCCTTACTGCAACAAACTAAACCCAATCACTTTTAAATTACAAAAAAATGCTAGTAACCATAGCAAACTATGCCAAACTCACCCAAATTACTTCGGCTACCATAAATCATCACCAACTATCCCTTACCACAACAAACTAAACCCAATCACTTTTAAATTACAAAAAAATGCTAGTAACCATAGCAAACTATGCCAAACTAACCTAAATTACTTCGGCTACCATAAATCATCACCAACTAACCCTTATCGCAACAAACTAAACCCAATCACTTTTAAATTACAAAAAAATGCTACTAACCATAGCAAACTATGCCAAACTCACCTAAATTACTTCGGCTATCAAAAATCACCCCCAACTACACTTTACAGCAACAAACTAAGCCCAATCACTTTAAAATTAGAAAAAAATGCTAAAAATTATAACAAACTATACCAGAATCACCAAAATTACTTCGGCTACCGTAAATCACCCCCAACTATCCTTTACCACAACAAACCAAACTATATCATCTAAAATTACAAAAAAAGGTGTACAAATCATAACAAACTATGCCACACTCACCTAAATTACTTCGGCTACTCTAAATCATCACCAACTAACCCTTACCACAACAAACTAAACCCAATCACTTTTAAATTACAAAAAAATGCTAGTAACCATAGCAAACTATGCCAAACTCACCTAAATTACTTCGGCTACCATAAATCATCACCAACTAACCCTTACCACACCAAACTAAACCCAATCACTTTTAAATTACAAAAAAATGCTACTAACCATAGGAAACTATGCCAAACTCACCTAAATTACTTCGGCTATCAAAAATCACCCCCAACTACACTTTACAGCATCAAACTAAGCCCAATCACTTTAAAATTACAAAAAAATGCTAAAAATCATAACAAACTATACCAGAATCACCTAAATTACTTCGGCTACCGTAAATCACCCCCAACTATCCCTTACCACAACAAACCAAACCATATCATCTTAAAATTACAAAAAAAGGTATACAAATCGTAACAAAGTATGCCAGACTCAATTAAATTACTTCGGCTACTCTAATTCATCACCAACTAACCCTTACCACAACAAACTAATCCCAATCACTTTTAAATTACAAAAAATGCTAGTAACCATAGCAGAGTATGCCAAACTCACCTAAATTACTTCGGCTACCATAAATCATCACCAACTAACCCTTACCACAACAAACTAAACTCAATCACATTTAAATTACAAAAAAATGCTACTAACCATAGCAAACTATGCCAAACTCACCTAAATTACTTCGGCTATCAAAAATCACCCCCAACTACACTTTACAGCAACAAACTAAGCCCAATCACTTTAAAATTACAAAAAAATGTTAAAAATCATAACAAACTATACCAGAATCACCTAAATTACTTCGGCTACCGTAAATCACCCCCAACTAACCCTTACCACAACAAACCAAACCATATCATCTTAAAATTACAAAAAAAGGTGTACAAATCATAACAAACTATGCCAGACTCACCTAAATTACTTCGGCTACTCTAAATCATCACCAACTAACCCTTACCACAGCAAACTAAACCCAATCACTTTTAAATTACAAAAAAATGCTAGTAACCATAGCAAACTATGCCAAACTAACCTAAATTACTTCGGCTACCATAAATCATCACCAACTAACCCTTATCGCAACAAACTAAACCCAATCACTTTTAAATTACAAAAAAATGCTACTAACCATAGCAAACTATGCCAAACTCACCTAAATTACTTCGGCTATCAAAAATCACCCCCAACTACACTTTACAGCAACAAACTAAGCCCAATCACTTTAAAATTACAAAAAAATGCTAAAAATTATAACAAACTATACCAGAATCACCAAAATTACTTCGGCTACCGTAAATCACCCCCAACTATCCCTTACCACAACAAACCAAACCATATCATCTAAAATTACAAAAAAAGGTGTACAAATCATAACAAACTATGCCACACTCACCTAAATTACTTCGGCTACTCTAAATCATCACCAACTAACCCTTACCACAACAAACTAAACCCAATCACTTTTAAATTACAAAAAAATGCTAGTAACCATAGCAAACTATGCCAAACTCACCTAAATTACTTCGGCTACCATAAATCATCACCAACTAACCCTTACCACACCAAACTAAACCCAATCACTTTTAAATTACAAAAAAATGCTACTAACCATAGGAAACTATGCCAAACTCTCCTAAATTACTTCGGCTATCAAAAATCACCCCCAACTACACTTTACAGCATCAAACTAAGCCCAATCACTTTAAAATTACAAAAAAATGCTAAAAATCATAACAAACTATACCAGAATCACCTAAATTACTTCGGCTACCGTAAATCACCCCCAACTATCCCTTACCACAACAAACCAAACCATATCATCTTAAAATTACAAAAAAAGGTATACAAATCGTAACAAACTATGCCAGACTCAATTAAATTACTTCGGCTACTCTAAATCATCACCAACTAACCCTTACCACAACAAACTAATCCCAATCACTTTTAAATTCCAAAAAAATGCTACTAACCATAGCAAACTATGCCAAACTCACCTAAATTACTTCGGCTATCAAAAATCACCCCCAACTACACTTTACAGCAACAAACTAAGCTCAATCACTTTAAAATTAAAAAAAAATGCTAAAAATCATAACAAAGTCTTCCAGAATCACCTAAATTACTTCGGCTACCGTAAATCATCCCCAACTATCCCTTACCACAACAAACCAAACCATATCATCTTAAAATTACAAAAAAAGGTGTACAAATCATAACAAACTATGCCAGACTCATCTAAATTACTTCGGCTACTCTAAATCATAACCAACTAACCCTTACCGCAACAAACTAAACCCAATCACTTTTAAATTACAAAAAAATGCTAGTAACCATAGCAAACTATGCCAAACTCACCCAAATTACTTCGGCTACCATAAATCATCACCAACTATCCCTTACCACAACAAACTAAACCCAATCACTTTTAAATTACAAAAAAATTCTACTAACCATAGGAAACTATGCCAAACTCTCCTAAATTACTTCGGCTATCAAAAATCACCCCCAACTACACTTTACAGCATCAAACTAAGCCCAATCACTTTAAAATTACAAAAAAATGCTAAAAATCATAACAAACTATACCAGAATCACCTAAATTACTTCGGCTACCGTAAATCACCCCCAACTATCCCTTACCACAACAAACCAAACCATATCATCTTAAAATTACAAAAAAAGGTATACAAATCGTAACAAACTATGCCAGACTCAATTAAATTACTTCGGCTACTCTAAATCATCACCAACTAACCCTTACCACAACAAACTAATCCCAATCACTTTTAAATTACAAAAAAATGCTACTAACCATAGCAAACTATGCCAAACTCACCTAAATTACTTCGGCTATCAAAAATCACCCCCAACTACACTTTACAGCAACAAACTAAGCTCAATCACTTTAAAATTACAAAAAAATGCTAAAAATCATAACAAAGTCTTCCAGAATCACCTAAATTACTTCGGCTACCGTAAATCACCCCCAACTATCCCTTACCACAACAAACCAAACCATATCATCTTAAAATTACAAAAAAAGGTGTACAAATCATAACAAACTATGCCAGACTCACCTAAATCACTTCGGCTACTCTAAATCATCACCAGCTAACCCTTACACAACAAACTAAACCCAATCACTTTTAAATTACAAAAAATGCTAGTAACCATAGCAAACTATGCCAAACTCACCTAAATTACTTCGGCTACTCTAAATCATCACCAACTAACCCTTACCACAACAAACTAAACCCAATCATTTTTAAATTACAAAAAAATGCTATTAACCATAGCAAACTATGCCAAACTCACCTAAATTACTTCGGCTATCAAAAATCACCCCCAACTACACTTTACAGCAACAAACTAAGCCCAATCACATTAAAATTACAAAAAAAATGTTAAAAATTATAACAAACTATACCAGAATCACCTAAATTACTTCGGCTACTGTAAATCACCCCCAACTATCCCTTACCACAACAAACCAAACCATATCATCTTAAAATTACAAAAAAAGGTGTACAAATCATAACAAACTATGCCAGACTCACCTAAATTACTTCGGCTACTCTAAATCATCACCAACTAACCCTTACCACAGCAAACTAAACCCAATCACTTTTAAATTACAAAAAAATGCTAGTAACCATAGCAAACTATGCCAAACTCACCTAAATTACTTCGGCTACCATAAATCATCACCAACTAACCCTTATCGCAACAAACTAAACCCAATCACTTTTAAATTACAAAAAAATGCTACTAACCATAGCAAACTATGCCAAACTCACCTAAATTACTTCGGCTATCAAAAACCACCCCCAACTACACTTTACAGCAACAAACTAAGCCCAATCACTTTAAAATTACAAAAAAATGCTAAAAATCATAACAAACTATACCAGAATCACCAAAATTACTTCGGCTAACGTAAATCACCCCCAACTATCCCCTACCACAACAAACCAAACCATATCATCTAAAATTACAAAAAAAGGTGTACAAATCATAACAAACTATTCCAGACTCACCTAAATTACTTCAGCTACTCTAAATCATCACCAACTAACCCTTACCACAACAAACTAAACCCAATCATTTTTAAATTACAAAAAAATGCTAGTAACCATAGCAAACTATGCCAAACTCACCTAAATTACTTCGGCTACCATAAATCATCACCAACTAACCCTTACCACACCAACCTAAACCCAATCACTTTTAAATTACAAAAAAATGCTACTAACCTTAGCAAACTATGCCAAACGCACCTAAATTACTTCGGCTATCAAAAATCACCCCCAACTACACTTTACAGCAACAAACTAAGCCCAATCATTTTAAAATTACAAAAAAATGCTAAAAATCATAACATACTATACCAGAATTACCTAAATTACTTCGGCTACCGTAAATCACCCCCAACTATCCCTTACCACAACAAACCAAACCATATCATCTTAAAATTACAAAAAAAGGTGTACAAATCATAACAAACTATGCCAGACTCATCTAAATTACTTCGGCTACTCTAAATCATAACCAACTAACCCTTACCACAACAAACTAAACCCAATCACTTTTAAATTACAAAAAAATGCTAGTAACAATAGCAAACTATGCCAAACTCACCCAAATTACTTCGGCTACCATAAATCATCACCAACTATCGCTTACCACAACAAACTAAACCCAATCACTTTTAAATTACAAAAAAATTCTACTAACCATAGCGAACTATGCCAAACTCACCTAAATTACTTCGGCTATCAAAAATCACCCCCAACTAAACTTTACAGCAACGAACTAAGCCCAATCACTTTAAAATTACAAAAAAATACTAAAAATTATAACAAACTATACCAGAATCACCTAAATTACTTTGGCTACCGTAAAACACCCCCAACTATCCCTTACCACAACAAACCAAACCATATCATCTTAAACTTACAAAAATAGGTGTACAAATCATAACAAACTATGCCAGACTCACCTCAATTACTTCGGCTACTCTAAATCATCACTACCTAACCCTTACACAACAAACTAAACCCAATCACTTTTAAATTACAAAAAATGCTAGTAACCATAGCAAACTATGCCAAACTCACCTAAATTACTTCGGCTACCATAAATCATCACCAACTAACCCTTACCACAACAAACTAAACTCAATCACTTTTAAATTACAAAAAAATGCTACTAACCATAGAAAACTATGCCAACCTCACCTAAATTACTTCGGCTATCAAAAATCACCCCCAACTACACTTTACAGCAACAAACTAAGCCCAATCACTTTAAAATTACAAAAAAATGCTAAAAATTATAACAAACTATACCAGAATCACCTAAATTACTTCGGCTACCGTAAATCACCCCCAACTATCCCTTACCACAACAAACCAAACCATATCATCTAAAATTACAGAAAAAGGTGTACAAATCATAACAAACTATGCCAGACTCACCTAAATTACTTCGGCTATTCTAAATCATCACCAACTAACCCTTACCACAACAAACTAAACCCAATCATTTTTAAATTACAAAAAAATGCTAGTAACCATAGCAAACTATGCCAAACTCACCTAAATTACTTCGGCTACCATAAATCATCACCAACTAACCCTTACCACACCAAACTAAACCCAATCACTTTTAAATTACAAAAAAATGCTACTAACCATAGCAAACTATGCCAAACTCACCTAAATTATTTCGGCTATCAAAAATCACCTCCAACTACACTTTACAGCAACAAACTAAGCCCAATCACTTTAAAATTACAAAAAAATGCTAAAAATCATAACAACCTATACCAGAATCACCTAAATTACTTCGGCTACCGTAAATCACCCCCAACTATCCCTTACCACAACAAACCAAACCATATCATCTTAAAATTACAAAAAAAGGTATACAAATCGTAACAAATTATGCCAGACTCACCTAAATTACTTCGGCTACTCTAAATCATCACCAACTAACCCTTACCACAACAAAATATACCCAATCACTTTTAAATTACAAAAAATGCTAGTAACCATAGCAAACTACGCCAAACTCACCTAAATTACTTCGGCTATCAAAAATCACCCCCAACTACACTTTACAGCAACAAACTAAGACCAATCACTTTAAAATTACAAAAAAATGCTAAAAATCATAACAAACTATACCAGAATCACCTAAATTACTTCGGCTACCGTAAATCACCCCCAACTATCCCTTACCACAACAAACCAAACCATATCATCTTAAAATTACAAAAAAGGTGTACAAATCATAACAAACTATGCCAGACTCACCTACATTACTTCGGCTACTCTAAATCATCACCAACTAACCCTTACCACAACAAACTAAACCCAATCATTTTTAAATTACAAAAAAATGCTAGTAACCATAGCAAACTATGCCAAACTCACCTAAATTACTTCGGCTACCATAAATCATCACCAACTAACCCTTACCACACCAAACTAAACCCAATCACTTTTAAATTACAAAAAAATGCTACTAACCATAGCAAACTATGCCAAACTCACCTAAATTATTTCGGCTATCAAAAATCACCTCCAACTACACTTGACAGCAACAAGCTAAACCCAATCAATTTTAAATTACAAAAAAATGCTAAAAATCATAACAAACTATACCAGAATCACCTAAATTACTTCGGCTACCGTAAATCACCCCCAACTATCCCTTACCACAACAAACTAAACCATATCATCTTAAAATTACAAAAAAAGGTGTACAAATCATAACAAACTATGCCAGACTCACCTTAATTACTTCGGCTGCTCTAAATCATCACCAACTAACCCTTACCACAACAAACTAAACCCAATCACTTCTAAATTACAAAAAATGCTAGTAACCATAGCAAACTATGCCAAACTCACCTAAATTATTTCGGCTACCATAAATCATCACCAACTAACCCTTACCACAACAAACTAAACCCAATCACTTTTAAATTACAAAAAAATGCTACTAACCATAGCAAACTATGCCAAACTCACCTAAATTACTTCGGCTATCAAAAATCACCCCCAACTACACTTTACAGCAACAAGCTAAGCCCAATCACTTTAAAATTACAAAAAAATGCTAAAAATCATAACAAACTATACCAGAATCACCTAAATTACTTCGGCTACCGTAAATCACCCCCAACTATCCCTTACCACAACAAACCTAACCATATCATCTTAAAATTAAAAAAAAAGTTGAACAAATCATAACAAACTATGCCAGACACCTAAATTACTTCTGCTACTCTAAATCATCACCAACTAACCCTTACCACAACAAACTAAACCCAATCACTTTTAAATTACGAAAAAATGCTACTAACCATAGGAAACTATGCCAAACTCACCTAAATTACTTCGGCTATCAAAAATCACTCCCAACTACACTTGACAGCAACAAGCTAAACCCAATCAATTTTAAATTACAAAAAAATGCTAAAAATCATAACAAACTATACCAGAATCACCTAAATTACTTCGGCTACCGTAAATCACCCCCAACTATCCCTTACCACAACAAACTAAACCATATCATCTTAAAATTACAAAAAAAAGTGTACAAATCATAACAAACTATGCCAGACTCACCTAAATTACTTCGGCTACTCTAAATCATCACCAACAAACCCTTACCACAACAAACTAAACCCAATCACTTTTAAATTACAAAAAATGCTAGTAACCATAGCAAACTATGCCAAACTCACCTAAATTATTTCGGCTATTATAAATCATCACCAACTAACCCTTACCACAACAAACTAAACCCAATCACTTTTAAATTACAAAAAAATGCTACTAACCATAGCAAACTATGCCAAACTCACCTAAATTACTTCGGCTATCAAAAATCACCCCCAACTACACTTTACAGCAACAAACTAAGCCCAATCACTTTAAAATTACAAAAAAATGCTAAAAATTATAACAAACTATACCAGAATCACCTAAATTACTTCGGCTACCGTAAATCACCCCCAACTATCCCTTACCACAACAAACCTAACCATATCATCTTAAAATTAAAAAAAAAGTTGAACAAATCATAACAAACTATGCCAGACACCTAAATTACTTCTGCTACTCTAAATCATCACCAACTAACCCTTACCACAACAAACTAAACCCAATCACTTTTAAATTACGAAAAAATGCTACTAACCATAGGAAACTATGCCAAACTCACCTAAATTACTTCGGATATCAAAAATCACCCCCAACTACACTTTACAGCAACAAACTAAGCCCAATCACTTTTAAATTACAAAAAAATGCTAAAAATCCTAACAAACTATACCAGAATCACCTAAATTACTTCGGCTACCGTCAATCACCCCAACCATCTCTTACCACAACAAACCAAACCATATCATGTTAAAATTACAAAAAAAGGTAAACAAATCATAACAAACTATGCCAGACTCACCTAAATTACTTCGGCTACTCTAAATCATCACCAACTAACCCTTACCACAACAAACTAAACCCAATCACTTTTAAATTACAAAAAAATGCTAGTAACAATAGCAAACTATGCGAAACTCACCTAAATTACTTCGGCTATCAAAAATCACCCCCAACTACACTTTACAGCAACAAACTAAGCCCAATCACTTTAAAATTACAAAAAAATGCTAAAAATCATAACAAACTATACCAGAATCACCTAAATTACTTCGGCTACCGTAAATCACCCCCAACTATCCCTTACCACAACAAACCAAACCATATCATCTTAAAATTACAAAAAAAGGTGTACAAATCATAACAAACTATGCCAGACTCACCTAAATTACTTCAGCTACTCTAAATCATCACCAACTAACCCTTACCACAACAAACTAAACCCAATCACTTTTAAATTACAAAAAAATGCTAGTAACCATAGCAAACTATGCCAAACTCACCTAAATTACTTCGGCTACCATAAATCATCACCAACTAACCCTTACCACAACAAACTAAACCCAATCACTTTTAAATTACAAAAAAATGCTACTAACCTTAGCAAACTATGCCAAACTCACCTAAATTACTTTGGCTATCAAAAATCACCCCCAACTACACTTTACAGCAACAAACTAAGCCCAATCACTTTAAAATTACAAAAAAATGCTAAAAATTATAACAAACAATACCAGAATCACCTAAATTACTTCGTCTACCGTAAATCACCCCCAACTATCCCTTACCACAACAAACCAAACCATATCATTTTAAAATTACAAAAAAGGTGTACAAATCATAACAAATTATGCCAGACTCACCTAAATTACTTCGGCTACTCTAAATCATCACCAACTAACACTTACCACAACAAACTAAACCCAATCATTTTCAAATTACAAAAAAATGCTAGTAACCATAGCAAACTATGCCAAACTCACTTAAATTACTTCGGCTACCATAAATCATCACTAACTAACCCTTACCACAACAAACTAAACCCAATCACTTTTAAATTACAAAAAAATGCTACTAACCATAGCAAACCATGCCAAACTCACCTAAATTACTTCGGTTATCAAAAATCACGCCCAACTACACTTTACAGCAACAAACTAAGCCCAATCATTTTAAAATTACAAAAAAATGCTAAAAATCATAACAAACTATACCAGAATCACCTAAATTACTTCGGCTACCGTAAATCACCCCCAACTATCCCTTACTACAACAAACCAAACCATATCATCTTAAAATTACAAAAAAAAGTGTACAAATCATAACAAATTATGCCAGACTCACCTAAATTACTTCGGCTACTCTAAATCATCACCAACTAACCCTTACCACAACAAACTAAACCCAATCACTTTTAAATTACGAAAAAATGCTACTAACCATAGGAAACTATGCCAAACTCACCTAAATTACTTCGGATATCAAAAATCACCCCCAACTACACTTGACAGCAACAAGCTAAACCCAATCAATTTTAAATTACAAAAAAATGCTAAAAATCATAACAAACTATACCAGAATCACCTAAATTACTTCGGCTACCGTAAATCACCCCCAACTATCCCTTACCACAACAAACTAAACCATATCATCTTAAAATTACAAAAAAAAGTGTACAAATCATAACAAACTATGCCAGACTCACCTAAATTACTTCGGCTACTCTAAATCATCACCAACAAACCCTTACCACAACAAACTAAACCCAATCACTTTTAAATTACAAAAAATGCTAGTAACCATAGCAAACTATGCCAAACTCACCTAAATTATTTCGGCTATTATAAATCATCACCAACTAACCCTTACCACAACAAACTAAACCCAATCACTTTTAAATTACAAAAAAATGCTACTAACCATAGCAAACTATGCCAAACTCACCTAAATTACTTCGGCTATCAAAAATCACCCCCAACTACACTTTACAGCAACAAACTAAGCCCAATCACTTTAAAATTACAAAAAAATGCTAAAAATTATAACAAACTATACCAGAATCACCTAAATTACTTCGGCTACCGTAAATCACCCCCAACTATCCCTTACCACAACAAACCTAACCATATCATCTTAAAATTAAAAAAAAAGTTGAACAAATCATAACAAACTATGCCAGACACCTAAATTACTTCTGCTACTCTAAATCATCACCAACTAACCCTTACCACAACAAACTAAACCCAATCACTTTTAAATTACGAAAAAATGCTACTAACCATAGGAAACTATGCCAAACTCACCTAAATTACTTCGGATATCAAAAATCACCCCCAACTACACTTTACAGCAACAAACTAAGCCCAATCACTTTTAAATTACAAAAAAATGCTAAAAATCCTAACAAACTATACCAGAATCACCTAAATTACTTCGGCTACCGTCAATCACCCCAACCATCTCTTACCACAACAAACCAAACCATATCATGTTAAAATTACAAAAAAAGGTAAACAAATCATAACAAACTATGCCAGACTCACCTAAATTACTTCGGCTACTCTAAATCATCACCAACTAACCCTTACCACAACAAACTAAACCCAATCACTTTTAAATTACAAAAAAATGCTAGTAACAATAGCAAACTATGCGAAACTCACCTAAATTACTTCGGCTATCAAAAATCACCCCCAACTACACTTTACAGCAACAAACTAAGCCCAATCACTTTAAAATTACAAAAAAATGCTAAAAATCATAACAAACTATACCAGAATCACCTAAATTACTTCGGCTACCGTAAATCACCCCCAACTATCCCTTACCACAACAAACCAAACCATATCATCTTAAAATTACAAAAAAAGGTGTACAAATCATAACAAACTATGCCAGACTCACCTAAATTACTTCAGCTACTCTAAATCATCACCAACTAACCCTTACCACAACAAACTAAACCCAATCACTTTTAAATTACAAAAAAATGCTAGTAACCATAGCAAACTATGCCAAACTCACCTAAATTACTTCGGCTACCATAAATCATCACCAACTAACCCTTACCACAACAAACTAAACCCAATCACTTTTAAATTACAAAAAAATGCTACTAACCTTAGCAAACTATGCCAAACTCACCTAAATTACTTTGGCTATCAAAAATCACCCCCAACTACACTTTACAGCAACAAACTAAGCCCAATCACTTTAAAATTACAAAAAAATGCTAAAAATTATAACAAACAATACCAGAATCACCTAAATTACTTCGTCTACCGTAAATCACCCCCAACTATCCCTTACCACAACAAACCAAACCATATCATTTTAAAATTACAAAAAAGGTGTACAAATCATAACAAATTATGCCAGACTCACCTAAATTACTTCGGCTACTCTAAATCATCACCAACTAACACTTACCACAACAAACTAAACCCAATCATTTTCAAATTACAAAAAAATGCTAGTAACCATAGCAAACTATGCCAAACTCACTTAAATTACTTCGGCTACCATAAATCATCACTAACTAACCCTTACCACAACAAACTAAACCCAATCACTTTTAAATTACAAAAAAATGCTACTAACCATAGCAAACCATGCCAAACTCACCTAAATTACTTCGGTTATCAAAAATCACGCCCAACTACACTTTACAGCAACAAACTAAGCCCAATCATTTTAAAATTACAAAAAAATGCTAAAAATCATAACAAACTATACCAGAATCACCTAAATTACTTCGGCTACCGTAAATCACCCCCAACTATCCCTTACTACAACAAACCAAACCATATCATCTTAAAATTACAAAAAAAAGTGTACAAATCATAACAAATTATGCCAGACTCACCTAAATTACTTCGGCTACTCTAAATCATCACCAACTAACCCTTACCACAACAAACTAAACCCAATCACATTTAAATTACAAAAAAATGCTACTAACCATCGCAAACTATGCCAATCTCACCTAAATTACTTCGGCTATCAAAAATCACCCCCAACTACACTTTACAGCAACAAACTAAGCCCAATCACTTTAAAATTAATAAAAAATTCTTAAAATCATAACAAACTATACCAGAATCAATTAAATTACTTCGGCTACCGTAAATCACCCCCAACTCTCCCTTACCACAACAAACTAAACCATATCATCTTAAAATTACAAAAAAATATAAACAAATCATAATAAACTATGCCAGACTCACCTAAATTACTTCGGCTACTCTAAATCATCACCAACTAACCCTTACCACAACAAACTAAACCCAATCACTTTTAAATTACAAAAAAATGCTAGTAACAATAGCAAACTATGCGAAACTCACCTAAATTACTTCGGCTATCAAAAATCACCCCCAACTTAACTTTACAGCAACAAACTAAGCCCAATCACTTTAAAATTACAAAAAAATGCTAAAAATCATAACAAACTATACCAGAATCACCTAAATTACTTCGGCTACCGTAAATCACCCCCAACTATCCCTTACCACAACAAACCAAACCATATCATCTTAAAATTACAAAAAAAGGTGTACAAATCATAACAAACTATGCCAGACTCACCTAAATTACTTCGGCTACTCTAAATCATCACCAACTAACCCTTACCACAACAAACTAAACCCAATCATTTTTAAATTAAAAAAAATGCTAGTAACCATAGCAAACTATGCCAAACTCACCTAAATTACTTCGGCTATCAAAAATCACACCCAACTACACTTTACAGCAACAAACTAAGCCCAATCACTTTAAAATTACAAAAAAATGCTAAAAATCATAACAAACTATACCAGAATCACCTAAATTACTTCGGCTACCGTAAATCACCCCCAACTATCTCTTACCACAACAAACCGAACCATATCATCTTTAAATTACAAAAAAAGGTGTACAAATCATAACAAACTTAGCCAGACTCACCTAAATTACTTCGGCTACTCTAAATCATCACCAACTAACCCTTACCACAACAAACTAAACCCAATCACTTTTAAATCACAAAAAAATGCTAGTAACCATAGCAAACTATGCCAAACTCACCTAAATTACTTCGGCTACCATAAATCATCACCAACTAACCCTTACCACAACAAACTAATCCCAATCACTTTTAAATTACAAAAAAATGCTACTAACCATAGCAAACTATGCGAAACTCACCTAAATTACTTCGGCTATCAAAAATCACCCCCAACTACACTTTACAGCAACAAACTAAGCCCAATCACTTTAAAATTACAAAAAAATGCTAAAAATCATAACAAACTATACCAGAATCACCTAAATTACTTCGGCTACCGTAAATCTCCCCCAACTATCCCTTACCTCAACAAACCAAACCATATTATCTTAAAATTACAAAAAAAGTTGTACAAATCATAACAAATTATGCCAGACTCACCTAAATTACTTCGGCTACTCTAAATCATCACCAACTAACCCTTACCACAACAAACTAAACCCAATCACTTTTAAATTACAAAAAAATGCTACTAACCATTGCAAACTATGCCAATCTCACCTAAATTACTTCGGCTATCAAAAATCACACCCAACTACACTTTACAGCAACAAACTAAGCCCAATCATTTTAAAATTACAAAAAAATGCTAAAAATCATAACAAACTATACCAGAATCACCTAAATTACTTCGGCTACCGTAAATCTCCCCCAACTATCCCTTACCTCAACAAACCAAACCATATCATCTTAAAATTACAAAAAAAGGTGTACAAATCATAACAAACTATGCCAGACTCACCTAAATTACTTCGGCTACTCTAAATCATCACCAACTAACCCTTACCACAACAAACTAAACCCAATCACTTTTAAATTACAAAAAATGCTAGTAACCATAGCAAACTATGCCAAACTCACCTAAATTATTTCGGCTACCATAAATCATCACCAACTAACCCTTACCACAACAAACTAAACCCAATCACTTTTAAATTACAAAAAAATGCTACTAACCATAGCAAACTATGCCAAATTCACCTAAATTACTTCGGCTATCAAAAATCACCCCCAACTACACTTTACAGCAACAAACTAAGCCCAATCACTTTAAAATTACAAAAAAATGCTAAAAATCATAACAAACTATACCAGAATCACCTAAATTACTTCGGCTACCGTAAATCTCCCCCAACTATCCCTTACCTCAACAAACCAAACCATATCATCTTAAAATTACAAAAAAAGGTGTACAAATCATAACAAACTATGCCAGACTCACCTAAATTACTTCGGCTACTCTAAATCATCACCAACTAACCCTTACACAACAAACTAAACCCAATCAATTTTAAATTACAAAAAAATGCTAGTAACCATAGCAAACTATGCCAAACTCACCTAAATTACTTCGGCTACCATAAATCATCACCAACTACACTTTACAGCAACAAACTAAGCCCAATCACTTTAAAATTACAAAAAAATGCTACTAACCATAGCAAACTATGCCAAACTCACCTAAATTACTTCGGCTATCAAAAATCACCCCCAACTACACTTTACAGCAACAAACTAAGCCCAATCACTTTAAAATTACAAAAAAATGCTAAAAATCATAACAAACTATACCAGAATCACCTAAATTACTTCGGCTACCGTAAATCACCCCCAACTAACCCTTACCACAACAAACTAAACCATATCATCTTAAAATTACAAAAAAAGGTGTACAAATCATAACAAACTATGCCAGACTCACCTTAATTACTTCGGCTGCTCTAAATCATCACCAACTAATCCTTACCACAACAAACTAAACCCAATCACTTCTAAATTACAAAAAATGCTAGTAACCATAGCAAACTATGCCAAACTCACCTAAATTATTTCGGCTACCATAAATCATCACCAACTAACCCTTACCACAACAAACTAAACCCAATCACTTTTAAATTACAAAAAAATGCTACTAACCATAGCAAACTATGCCAAACTCACCTAAATTACTTCGGCTATCAAAAATCACCCCCAACTACACTTTACAGCAACAAACTAAGCCCAATCACTTTAAAATTTCAAAAAAATGCTAAAAATCATAACAAACTATACCAGAATCACCTAAATTACTTCGGCTACCGTAAATCACCCCCAACTATCCCTTACCACAACAAACCTAACCATATCATCTTAAAATTAAAAAAAAAGTTGAACAAATCATAACAAACTATGCCAGACACCTAAATTACTTCTGCTACTCTAAATCATCACCAACTAACCCTTACCACAACAAACTAAACCCAATCACTTTTAAATTACGAAAAAATGCTACTAACCATAGGAAACTATGCCAAACTCACCTAAATTACTTCGGCTATCAAAAATCACTCCCAACTACACTTGACAGCAACAAGCTAAACCCAATCAATTTTAAATTACAAAAAAATGCTAAAAATCATAACAAACTATACCAGAATCACCTAAATTACTTCGGCTACCGTAAATCACCCCCAACTATCCCTTACCACAACAAACTAAACCATATCATCTTAAAATTACAAAAAAAAGTGTACAAATCATAACAAACTATGCCAGACTTACCTAAATTACTTCGGCTACTCTAAATCATCACCAACTAACCCTTACCACAACAAACTAAACCCAATCACTTTTAAATTACAAAAAATGCTAGTAACCATAGCAAACTATGCCAAACTCACCTAAATTATTTCGGCTACCATAAATCATCACCAACTAACCCTTACCACAACAAACTAAACCCAATCACTTTTAAATTACAAAAAAATGCTAGTAACCATAGCAAACTATGCCAAACTCACCTAAATTACTTCGGCTACCATAAATCATCACCAACTAACCCTTACCACAACAAACTAAACCCAATCACTTTTAAATTACAAAAAAATGCTACTAACCATAGCAAACTATGCCAAACTCACCTAAATTACTTCGGCTATCAAAAATCACCCCCAACTACACTTTACAGCAACAAACAAAGCCCAATCACTTTAAAATTACAAAAAAATGCTAAAAATTATAACAAACTATACCAGAATCACCTAAATTACTTCGGCTACCGTAAATCACCCCCAACTATCTCTTACCACAACAAACCAAACCATATCATGTTAAAATTACAAAAAAAGGTAAACAAATCATAACAAACTATGCCAGACTCACCTAAATTACTTCGGCTACTCTAAATCATCACCAACTAACCCTTACCACAACAAACTAAACCCAATCACTTTTAAATTACAAAAAAATGCTAGTAACAATAGCAAACTATGCGAAACTCACCTAAATTACTTCGGCTATCAAAAATCACCCCCAACTACACTTTACAGCAACAAACTAAGCCCAATCACTTTAAAATTACAAAAAAATGCTAAAAATCATAACAAACTATACCAGAATCACCTAAATTACTTCGGCTACCGTAAATCACCCCCAACTATCCCTTACCACAACAAACCAAACGATATCATCTTAAAATTACAAAAAAAGGTGTACAAATCATAACAAACTATGCCAGACTCACCTAAATTACTTCAGCTACTCTAAATCATCACCAACTAACCCTTACCACAACAAACTAAACCCAATCACTTTTAAATTACAAAAAAATGCTAGTAACCATAGCAAACTATGCCAAACTCACCTAAATTACTTCGGCTACCATAAATCATCACCAACTAACCCTTACCACAACAAACTAAACCCAATCACTTTTAAATTACAAAAAAATGCTACTAACCTTAGCAAACTATGCCAAACTCACCTAAATTACTTTGGCTATCAAAAATCACCCCCAACTACACTTTACAGCAAAAAACTAAGCCCAATCACTTTAAAATTACAAAAAAATGCAAAAAATTATAACAAACAATACCAGAATCACCTAAATTACTTCGTCTACCGTAAATCACCCCCAACTATCCCTTACCACAACAAACCAAACCATATCATCTTAAAATTACAAAAAAAGGTGTACAAATCATAACAAATTATGCCAGACTCACCTAAATTACTTCGGCTACTCTAAATCATCACCAACTAACACTTACCACAACAAACTAAACCCAATCATTTTCAAATTCCAAAAAAATGCTAGTAACCATAGCAAACTATGCCAAACTCACTTAAATTACTTCGGCTACCATAAATCATCACTAACTAACCCTTACCACAACAAACTAAACCCAATCACTTTTAAATTACAAAAAAATGCTACTAACCATAGCAAACCATGCCAAACTCACCTAAATTACTTCGGTTATCAAAAATCACGCCCAACTACACTTTACAGCAACAAACTAAGCCCAATCATTTTAAAATTACAAAAAAATGCTAAAAATCATAACAAACTATACCAGAATCACCTAAATTACTTCGGCTACCGTAAATCACCCCCAACTATCCCTTACTACAACAAACCAAACCATATCATCTTAAAATTACAAAAAAAAGTGTACAAATCATAACAAATTATGCCAGACTCACCTAAATTACTTCGGCTACTCTAAATCATCACCAACTAACCCTTACCACAACAAACTAAACCCAATCACTTTTAAATTACAAAAAAATGCTACTAACCATCGCAAACTATGCCAATCTCACCTAAATTACTTCGGCTATCAAAAATCACCCCCAACTACACTTTACAGCAACAAACTAAGCCCAATCACTTTAAAATTAATAAAAAATTCTTAAAATCATAACAAACTATACCAGAATCAATTAAATTACTTCGGCTACCGTAAATCACCCCCAACTATCCCTTACCACAACAAACTAAACCATATCATCTTAAAATTACAAAAAAATATAAACAAATCATAATAAACTATGCCAGACTCACCTAAATTACTTCGGCTACTCCAAATCATCACCAACTAACCCTTACCACAACAAACTAAACCCAATCACTTTTAAATTACAAAAAAATGCTAGTAACAATAGCAAACTATGCGAAACTCACCTAAATTACTTCGGCTATCAAAAATCACCCCCAACTTAACTTTACAGCAACAAACTAAGCCCAATCACTTTAAAATTACAAAAAAATGCTAAAAATCATAACAAACTATACCAGAATCACCTAAATTACTTCGGCTACCGTAAATCACCCCCAACTATCCCTTACCACAACAAACCAAACCATATCATCTTAAAATTACAAAAAAAGGTGTACAAATCATAACAAACTATGCCAGACTCACCTAAATTACTTCGGCTACTCTAAATCATCACCAACTAACCCTTACCACAACAAACTAAACCCAATCATTTTTAAATTAAAAAAAATGCTAGTAACCATAGCAAACTATGCCAAACTCACCTAAATTACTTCGGCTATCAAAAATCACACCCAACTACACTTTACAGCAACAAACTAAGCCCAATCACTTTAAAATTACAAAAAAATGCTAAAAATCATAACAAACTATACCAGAATCACCTAAATTACTTCGGCTACCGTAAATCACCCCCAACTATCTCTTACCACAACAAACCGAACCATATCATCTTTAAATTACAAAAAAAGGTGTACAAATCATAACAAACTTTGCCAGACTCACCTAAATTACTTCGGCTACTCTAAATCATCACCAACTAACCCTTACCACAACAAACTAAACCCAATCACTTTTAAATTACAAAAAAATGCTAGTAACCATAGCAAACTATGCCAAACTCACCTAAATTACTTCGGCTACCATAAATCATCACCAACTAACCCTTACCACAACAAACTAATCCCAATCACTTTTAAATTACAAAAAAATGCTACTAACCATAGCAAACTATGCCAAACTCACCTAAATTACTTCGGCTATCAAAAATCACCCCCAACTACACTGTACAGCAACAAACTAAGCCCAATCACTTTAAAATTACAAAAAAATGCTAAAAATCATAACAAACTATACCAGAATCACCTAAATTACTTCGGCTACCGTAAATCTCCCCCAACTATCCCTTACCTCAACAAACCAAACCATATTATCTTAAAATTACAAAAAAAGTTGTACAAATCATAACAAATTATGCCAGACTCACCTAAATTACTTCGGCTACTCTAAATCATCACAAACTAACCCTTACCACAACAAACTAAACCCAATCACTTTTAAATTACAAAAAAATGCTACTAACCATTGCAAACTATGCCAATCTCACCTAAATTACTTCGGCTATCAAAAATCACACCCAACTACACTTTACAGCAACAAACTAAGCCCAATCACTTTAAAATTACAAAAAAATGCTAAAAATCATAACAAACTATACCAGAATCACCTAAATTACTTCGGCTACCGTAAATCTCCCCCAACTATCCCTTACCTCAACAAACCAAACCATATTATCTTAAAATTACAAAAAAAGTTGTACAAATCATAACAAATTATGCCAGACTCACCTAAATTACTTCGGCTACTCTAAATCATCACCAACTAACCCTTACCACAACAAACTAAACCCAATGACTTTTAAATTACAAAAAAATGCTACTAACCATTGCAAACTATGCCAATCTCACCTAAATTACTTCGGCTATCAAAAATCACACCCAACTACACTTTACAGCAACAAACTAAGCCCAATCATTTTAAAATTACAAAAAAATGCTAAAAATCATAACAAACTATACCAGAATCACCTAAATTACTTCGGCTACCGTAAATCTCCCCCAACTATCCCTTACCTCAACAAACCAAACCATATCATCTTAAAATTACAAAAAAAGGTGTACAAATCATAACAAACTATGCCAGACTCACCTAAATTACTTCGGCTACTCTAAATCATCACCAACTAACCCTTACACAACAAACTAAACCCAATCAATTTTAAATTACAAAAAAATGCTAGTAACCATAGCAAACTATGCCAAACTCACCTAAATTACTTCGGCTACCATAAATCATCACCAACTACACTTTACAGCAACAAACTAAGCCCAATCACTTTAAAATTACAAAAAAATGCTACTAACCATAGCAAACTATGCCAAACTCACCTAAATTACTTCGGCTATCAAAAATCACCCCCAACTACACTTTACAGCAACAAACTAAGCCCAATCACTTTAAAATTACAAAAAAATGCTAAAAATCATAACAAACTATACCAGAATCACCTAAATTACTTCGGCTACCGTAAATCTCCCCCAACTATCCCTTACCTCAACAAACCAAACCATATCATCTTAAAATTACAAAAAAAGTTGTACAAATCATAACAAATTATGCCGGACTCACCTAAATTACTTCGGCTACTCTAAATCATCACCAACTAACCCTTACCACAACAAACTAAACCCAATCACTTTTAAATTACAAAAAAATGCTACTAACCCTCGCAAACTATGCCAATCTCACCTAAATTACTTCGGCTATCAAAAATCACACCCAACTACACTTTACAGCAACAAACTAAGCCCAATCACTTTAAAATTACAAAAAAATGCTAAAAATCATAACAAACTATACCAGAATCACTTAAATTACTTCGGCTACCGTAAATCTCCCCCAACTATCCCTTACCTCAACAAACCAAACCATATCATCTTAAAATTACAAAAAAAGGTGTACAAATCATAACAAATTATGCCAGACTCACCTAAATTACTTCGGCTACTCTAAATCATCACCAACTAACCCTTACCACAACAAACTAAACCCAATCACTTTTAAATTACAAAAAAATGCTAGTAACCATAGCAAACTATGCCAAACTCACCTAAATTACTTCGGCTACCATAAATCATCACCAACTAACCCTTACCACAACAAACTAATCCCAATCACTTTTAAATTACAAAAAAATGCTACTAACCATAGCAAACTATGCCAAACTCACCTAAATTACTTCGGCTATCAAAAATCACCCCCAACTACACTGTACAGCAACAAACTAAGCCCAATCACTTTAAAATTACAAAAAAATGCTAAAAATCATAACAAACTATACCAGAATCACCTAAATTACTTCGGCTACCGTAAATCTCCCCCAACTATCCCTTACCTCAACAAACCAAACCATATTATCTTAAAATTACAAAAAAAGTTGTACAAATCATAACAAATTATGCCAGACTCACCTAAATTACTTCGGCTACTCTAAATCATCACAAACTAACCCTTACCACAACAAACTAAACCCAATCACTTTTAAATTACAAAAAAATGCTACTAACCATTGCAAACTATGCCAATCTCACCTAAATTACTTCGGCTATCAAAAATCACACCCAACTACACTTTACAGCAACAAACTAAGCCCAATCATTTTAAAATTACAAAAAAATGCTAAAAATCATAACAAACTATACCAGAATCACCTAAATTACTTCGGCTACCGTAAATCTCCCCCAACTATCCCTTACCTCAACAAACCAAACCATATCATCTTAAAATTACAAAAAAAGGTGTACAAATCATAACAAACTATGCCAGACTCACCTAAATTACTTCGGCTACTCTAAATCATCACCAACTAACCCTTACACAACAAACTAAACCCAATCAATTTTAAATTACAAAAAAATGCTAGTAACCATAGCAAACTATGCCAAACTCACCTAAATTACTTCGGCTACCATAAATCATCACCAACTACACTTTACAGCAACAAACTAAGCCCAATCACTTTAAAATTACAAAAAAATGCTACTAACCATAGCAAACTATGCCAAACTCACCTAAATTACTTCGGCTATCAAAAATCACCCCCAACTACACTTTACAGCAACAAACTAAGCCCAATCACTTTAAAATTACAAAAAAATGCTAAAAATCATAACAAACTATACCAGAATCACCTAAATTACTTCGGCTACCGTAAATCACCCCCAACTTTCCCTTACCACAACAAACCAAACCATATCATCTTAAAATTACAAAAAAAGGTGTACAAATCATAACAAACTATGCCAGACTCACCTAAATTACTTCGGCTACTCTAAATCATCTCCAACTAACCCTTACCACAACAAACTAAACCCAATCACTTTTAAATTACAAAAAAATGCTAGTAACCCTAGTAAACTATGCCAAACTCACCTAATTTACTTCGGCTACCATAAACCATCACCAACTAACCCTTACCACAACAAACTAAACCCAATCAATTTTAAATTACAAAAAAATGCTACTAACCATAGCAAACTATGCCAAACTTACCTAAATTACTTCGGCTATCAAAAATCACACCCAACTACACTTTACAGCAACAAACTAAGCCCAATCACTTTAAAATTACAAAAAAATGCTAAAAATCATAACAAACTATACCAGAATCACCTAAATTACTTCGGCTACCATAAATCATCACCAACTAACCCTTACCACAACAAACAAAACCCAATCACTTTTAAATTACAAAAAAATGCTACTAACCATAGCAAACTATGCCAAATTCACCTAAATTACTTCGGCTATCAAAAATCACAGCCAACTACACTTTACAGCAACAAACTAAGCCCAATTACTTTAAAATTACAAAAAAATGCTAAAAATCATAACAAACTATACCAGAATCATCTAAATTACTTCGGCTACCATAAATCATCACCAACTAACCCTTACCAAAACAAACTAAACCCAATCACTTTTAAATTACAAAAAAATGCTACTAACCATAGCAAACTATGCCAAACTCACCTAAATTACTTCGGCTATCAAAAATCACCCCCAACTACACATAACAGCAACAAACTAAGCCCAATCACTTTAAAATTACAAAAAAATGCTAAAAATCATAACAAACTATACCAGAATCACCTAAATTACTTCGGCTAACGTAAATCACCCTCAACTATCCCTTAAGACAACAAACCAAACCATATTATCTTAAAATTAAAAAAAAAGGTGTACAAATCATAACAAACTATGCCAGACTCATCTAAATTACTTCGGCTACTCTAAATCATCACCAACTAACGCTTACCACAACAAACTTAACCCAATCACTTTTAAATTACAAAAAAATGCTAGTAACCATAGCAGACTATGGCAAACTCCCCTAAATTACTTCGGCTACCATAAATCATCACCAACTAACCCTTACCACAACAAACTAAACCCAATCACTTTTAAATTACAAAAAAATGCTACTAACCATAGCAAACTATGCCAAACTCACCTAAATTACTTCGGCTATCAAAAATCACCCCCAACTACACTTTACAGCAACAAACTAAACCCAATCACTTTAAAATTACCAAAAAATGCTAAAAATCATAACAGACTATACCATAATCACATAAATTACTTCGGCTACCGTAAATCACCCCCAACTATCCCTTAAGACAACAAACCAAACCATATCATCTTAAAATTAAAAAAAAAGGTGTACAAATCATAACAAACTATGCCAGACTCACCTAAATTACTTCGGCTACTCTAAATCATCACCAACTAACCCTTACCACAACAAACTAAACCCAATCACTTTTAAATTACAAAAAAATGCTACTAACCATAGAAAACTATGCCAAACTCACCTAAATTACTTCGGCTATCAAAAATCACCCCCAACTACACTTTGGAGCAACAAACTAAACCCAATCACTTTAAAATTATAAAAATGCTAAAAATCATAACAAACTATACCATAATCACATAAATTACTTCGGCTACCGTAAATCACCCCCAACTATCCCTTAAGACAACAAACCAAACCATATCATCTTAAAATTAAAAAAAAAGGTGTACAACTCATCACAAACTATGCCAGACTCACCTAAATTACTTCGGCTACTCTAAATCATCACCAACTAACCCTTACCACAACAAACTAAACCCAATCACTTTTAAATTACAAAAAAATGCTAGTAACCATAGCAAACTATGCCAAACTCACCTAAATTACTTCGGCTACCATAAATCATCACCAACTAATCCTTACCACAACAAACTAAACCCAATCACTTTTAAATTACAAAAAAATGCTACTAACCATAGCAAACTATGCCAAACACACCTAAATTACTTCGGCTATCAAAAATCACCCCCAACTACACTTTACAGCAACAAACTAAGCACAATCACTTTAAAATTACAAAAAAATGCTAAAAATCATAACAAACTATACCAGAATCACCTAAATTACTTCGGCTAGCGTAAATCACCCCCAACTTTCCCTTACCACAGCAAACCATACCATATCATCTTAAAATTACAAAAAAAGGTGTAAAAATCATTACAAACTATGCCAGACTCACCTAAATTACTTCGGCTACTCTAAATCATTACCAACTAACCCTTACCACAACAAACTAAACCCAATCACTTTTAAATTACAAAAAAATGCTAGTAACCATAGAAAACTATGCCAAACTCACCTAAATTACTTCGGCTACCATAAATCATCACAAGCTAACCCTTACCACAACAAACTAAACCCAATCACTTTTAAATTACAAAAAAATGCTAGTAACCATAGCAAACTATGCCAAACTCACCTAAATTACTTCGGTTACTCTAAATCATCACCAACTAACCCTTACCACAACAAACTAAACCCAATCAATTTTAAATTACAAAAAAATGCTACTAACCATAGCAAACTATGCCAAACTCACCTAAATTACTTCGGCTATCAAAAATCACCCCCAACTACACATTACAGCCACAAACTAAGCCCAATCACTTTAAAATTACAAAAAAATGCTAAAAATCATAACAAACTATACCAGAATCACCTAAATTACTTCGGCTACCGTAAATCACCCCCAAATATCCCTTACCACAACAAACCAAACTATATCATCTTAAAATTACAAAAAACGGTGTACAAATTATAACAAACTCTGCCAGACTCACCTAAATTACTTCGGCTACTCTAAATCGTCACCAACTAACCCTTACCACAACAAACTAAACCCAATCACTTTTAAAATGCAAAAAAATGGTAGTAACCATAGCAAACTATGCCAAACTCACCTAAATTACTTCGGCTACCATAAATCATCACCAACTAACCCTTACCACAACAAACTAAACCCAATCACTTTTAAATTACAAAAAAATTCTAGTAACCATAGCAAACTATGCCAAACTCACCTAAATTACTTCGGCTACCATAAATCATCACAAGCTAACCCTTACCACAACAAACTAAACCCAATCACTTTTAAATTACAAAAAAATGCTACTAACCATAGCAAACTATGCCAAACTCACCTAAATTACTTCGGCTATCAAAAATCACCCCCAACTACACTTTACAGCAACAAACTAAGCCCAATCACTTTAAAATTACAAAAAAATGCTAAAAATCATAACAAACTATACCCGAATCACCTAAATTACTTCGGGTACCGTAAATCACCCCCAACTATCCCTTACCACAACAAACCAAACCATATCATCTTAAAATTACAAAAAAAGGTGTACAAATCATAACAAACTATGCCAGACTCACCTAAATTACTTCGGCGACTCTAAATCATCACCAACTAACCCTTACCACAACAAACTAAACCCAATCACTTTTAAATGACAAAAAAATGCTACTAACCATAGCAAACTATGCCAAACTCACCTAAATTACTTCGGCTATCAAAAATCACCCCCAACTACACTTTACAGCAACAAACTGAGCACAATCACTTTAAAATTACAAAAAAATGCTGAAAATCATAACAAACTATACCAGAATCACCTAAATTACTTCGGCTACCGTAAATCACCCCCAACTATCCCTTACCACAACAAACCAAACCATATCATCTTAAAATTACAAAAAAAGGTGTACAAATCATAACAAACTATGCCAGACTCACCTAAATTACTTCGGCGACTTTAAATCATCACCAACTAACCCTTACCACAACAAACTAAACCCAATCACTTTTAAATGACAAAAAAATGCTACTAACCATAGCAAACTATGCCAAACTCACCTAAATTACTTCGGCTATCAAAAATCACCCCCAACTACACTTTACAGCAACAAACTGAGCACAATCACTTTAAAATTACAAAAAAATGCTAAAAATCATTACAAACTATGCCAGACTCACCTAAATTACTTCGGCTACCATAAATCACCACCAACTACACTTTACAGCAACAAACTATACCAGAATCACCTAAATTACTTCGGCTACCGTAAATCACCCCCAACTTTCCCTTACCACAACAAACCAAACCATATCATCTTAAAATTACAAAAAAAGGTGTAAAAATCATTACAAACTATACCAGACTCACCTAAATTACTTCGGCTACTCTAAATCATCACCAACTAACCCTTACCACAACAAACTAAACCCAATCACTTTTAAATTACAAAAAAATGCTAGTAACCATAGCAAACTATGCCAAACTCACCTAAATTACTTCGGCTACCATAAATCATCACAAGCTAACACTTACCACAACAAACTAAACCCAATCACTTTTAAATTACAAAAAAATTCTACTAACCATAGCAAACTATGCCAAACTCACCTAAATTACTTCGGCTATCAAAAATCACCTCCAACTACACTTTACAGCAACAAACTAAGCACAATCACTTTAAAATTACAAAAAAATGCTACTAACCATAGCTAACTATGCCAAACTCACCTAAATTACCTCGGCTATCAAAAATCACCCCCAACTACACTTTACAGCAACCAACTAAGCCCAATCACTTTAAAATTACAAAAAAATGCTAAAAATCATAACAAACTATACCAGAATCACCTAAATTACTTCGGCTACCGTAAATCACCCCCAACTATCCCTTGCCACAACAAACCAAACCATATCTTCTTAAAATTACAAAAAAAGGTGTACAAATCATGACAAACTATGCCAGAATCACCTAAATTACTTCGGCTACTCTAAATCATTACCAACTAACCCTTACCTCAACAAACTAAACCCAATCACTTTTAAATTACAAAAAAATGCACTAACCATAGCAAACTATGCCAAACTCACCTAAATTACTTCGGCTACCAAAAATCACCCCCAACTACACTTTACAGCAACAAACTAAGCCCAATCACTTTAAAATTACAAAAAAATGCTAAAAATCATAACAATCTATACCAGAATCACCTAAATTACTTCGGCTACCGTAAATCACCCCCAACTATCCCTTACCACAACAAACCAAACCATATCATCTTAAAATTACAAAAAAAGGAATACAAATCGTAACAAACTATGGCAGACTCACCTAAATTACTTCGGCTACTCTAAATCATCACCAACTAACCCTTACCACAACAAAAACTAAACCCAATCACTTTTAAATTACAAAAAAATGCTAGTAACCATAGCAAACTATGCCAAACTTACCTAAATTACTTCGGCTACCATAAATCATCACCAAATAACCCTTACCACAACAAACTAAACCCAATCACTTTTACATTAAAAAAAAATGCTACTAACCATAGCAAACTATGCCAAACTCACCTAAATTACTTCGGCTATCAAAAATCACCCCCAACTACAATTTACAGCAACAAACTAAGCCCAATCACTTTAAAATTACAAAAAAATGCTAAAAATCATAACAAACTATACCAGAATCACCTAAATTACTTCGTCTATCGTAAATCACCCCCAGCTATCCCTTACCGCAACAAACCAAACCATATCATCTTAAAATTACAAAAAAAGGTGTACAAATCATAACAAACTATGCCAGACTCACCTAAATTACTTCGGCTACTCTAAATCATCACCAACTAACCCTTACCACAACAAACTAAACCCAATCACTTTTAAATTACAAAAAAATGCTAGTAACCTTAGCAAACTATGCCAAACTCACCTAAATTACTTCGGCTATGAAAAATCACCCCCAACTACACTTTACAGCAACAAACTAAACCCAATCACTTTAAAATTACAAAAAAATGTTAAAAATCATAACAAACTATACCATAATCTCATAAATTACTTCGGCTACCGTAAATCACCCCCAACTATCCCTTACCACAACAAACCAAACCATATCATCTTAAAATTTAAAAAAAAGGTGTACAAATCATAACAAACTATGCCAGACTCACCTAAATTACTTCGGCTACTCTAAATCTTCACCAACTAAACCCTACCACAACAAACTAAACCCAATCAATTTTAAATTACAAAAAAATGCTAGTAACCATAGTAAACTATGCCAAACTCACCTAAATTACTTCGGCTACCATAAATCATCACCAACTAACCCTTACCACAACAAACTAAACCCAATCAATTTTAAATTACAAAAAAATGCTACTAACCTTAGCAAACTACGCCAAACTCACCTAAATTACTTCGGCTATCAAAAATCACCCCCAACTACACTTTAGAGCAACAAACTAAGCCCAATCACTTTAAAATTACAAAAAAATGCTAAAAAGCGTAACAAACTATACCAGAATGACCTAAATTACTTCGGCTACCGTAAATAATCCCCAACTATCCCTTGCCACAACAATCCAAACCATATCATCTTAAAATTACAAAAAAGGTGTACAAATCATGACAAACTATGCCAAACTCACCTAAATTACTTCGGCTACCATAAATCATAACCAACTAACCCTTACCACAACAAACTAAACCCAATCACTTTTAAATTACAAAAAAATACTAGTAACCATAGCAAACTATGCCAAACTCACCTAAATTACTTCGGCTACCATAAATCATCACCAACTAACCCTTACCACAACAAACTAAACCCAATCACTTTTAATTACAAAAAAATGCTGCTAAACATAGCAAACTATGCCAAACTAACCTAAATTACTTCGGCTATCAAAAATCACCCCCAACTACACTTTACAGCAACAAACTAAGCCCAATCACTTTAAAATTACAAAAAAATGCTAAAAATCATAACTAACTATTCCAGAATCACCTAAATTACTTCGGCTACCGTAAATCACCCCCAACTATCCCTTACCACAACAAACCAAACTATATCATCTTAAAATTACAAAAAAAGGTGAACAAATCATAACAAACTATGCCAGACTCACCTAAATTACTTCGGCTACTCTAAATTATCACCAACTAACCCTTACCACAACAAACTAAACCCAATCACTTTTAAATTACAAAAAAATGCTAGTAACCATAGCAAACTATGCCAAACTCACCTAAATTACTTCGGCTACCATAAATCATCACCAACTAACCCTTACCACAACAAACTAAACCCAATCACTCTTAAATTACAAAAAAATGCTACTAACCATAGCAAACTATGCCAAACTCACCTAAATTACTTCGGCTATCAAAAATCACCCCCAACTACACTTTACAGCAACAAACTAAGCCCAATCACTTTAAAATGACAAAAAAATGCTAAAAATCATAACAAATTATACCAGAATCACCTAAGTTACTTCGGCTACCGTAAATCATCCCCAACTATCCCTTACCACAACAAACCAAACCATATCATCTTAAAATTACAAAAAAAGGTGTACAAATCATAACAAACAATGCCAGACTCACCTAAATTACTTTGGCTACTCTAAATCATCAACAACTAACCCTTACCACAACAAACTAAACCCAATCACTTTTAAATTACAAAAAATGCTAGTAACCATAGCAAACTATGCCAAACTTACCTAAATTACTTCGGCTACCATAAATCATCACCAACTAACCTTTATCACAACAAACTAAACCCAATCACTTTAAAATTACAAAAAAATGCTATGAATCATAACAAACTATACCAGAATCACCTAAATTACTTCGGCTACCGTAAATCACCCCCAACTATCCCTTACCACAACAAACCAAACCATATCATCCTAAAATTAAAAAAAAAAGGTGTACAAATCATAACAAACAATGCCAGACTCACCTAAATTACTTCGGCTACTCTAAATCATCACCAACTAAGCCTTACCACAACAAACTAAACCCAAACACTTTTAAATTACAAAAAAATGCTAGTAACCATAGCAAACTATGCCAAACTCACCTAAATTTCTTCGGCTACCATAAATCATCACCAACTAACCCTTACCACAACAAACTAAACCCAATCACTTTTAAATTACAAAAAAATGCTACTAACCATAGCAAACTATGCCAAACTCACCTAAATTACTTCGGCTATCAAAAATCACCCCCAACTACACTTTACAGCAACAAACTAAGCCCAATCACTTTAAAATTACAAAAAAATGCTAAAAATCATAACAAACTATACCAGAATCACCTAAATTACTTCGGCTACCGTAAATCACCCCCAACTATCCCTTACCACAAGAAACCAAACCATATCATCTTAAAATTACAAAAAAAGGTGTACAAATCATAACAAACTATGCCAGAATTACCTAAATTACTTCGGCTACTCTAAATCATCTCCAACTAACCCTTACCACAACAAACTAAACTCAATCACTTTTAAATTACAAAAAAATGCTAGTAACCATAGCAAACTATGCCAAACTCACCTAAATTACTTCGGCTACCATAAATCATGACCAACTAACCCTTACCACAACAAACTAAACCCAATCACTTTTAAATTAAAAAAAATGCTACTAACCATAACAAACTATGCCAAACTCACCTAAATTACTTCGGCTATCAAAAATCACCCCCAACTACACTTTACAGCAACTAACTATGCCCAATCACTTTAAAATTAAAAAAAAATGCTAAAAATCATAACAAACTATACCAGAATCACCTAAATTACTTCGGCTACCGTAAATCACCCCCAACTATCCCTTACCACAACAAACCAAACCATATCATCTTAAAATTACAAAAAAAGGTGTACAAATCATAACAAACTATGCCAGACTCACCTAAATTACTTCGGCTACTCTAAATCATTACCAACTAACCCTTACCACAACAAACTAAACCCAATCACTTTTAAATTACAAAAAAATGCTACTAACCATAGCAAACTATGCCAAACTCACCTAAATTACTTCGGCTACCATAAATCATCACCAACTAATCCTTACCACAACAAACTAAACCCAATCACTTTTAAATTACAAAAAAATGCTACTAACCATAGCAAACTATGCCAAACTCACCTAAATTACTTCGGCTATCAAAAATCACCCCCAACTACACATTACAGCAACAAACTAAGCCCAATCTCTTTAAAATTACAAAAAAATGCTAAAAATCATAACAAACTATACCAGAATCACCTAAATTACTTCGGCTACCGTAAATCACCCCCAACTATCCCTTACCACAACAAACCAAACCATATCATCTTAAAATTACAAAAAAAGGTGTACAAATCATAACAAACTATGCCAGACTCACCTAAATTACTTCGGCTACTCTAAATCATTACCAACTAACCCTTACCACAACAAACTAAACCCAATCACTTTTAAATTACAAAAAAATGCTACTAACCATAGCAAACTATGCCAAACTCACCTAAATTACTTCGGCTACCATAAATCATCACCAACTAATCCTTACCACAACAAACTAAACCCAATCACTTTTAAATTACAAAAAAATTTTACTAACCATAGCAAACTATGCCAAACTCACCTAAATTACTTCGGCTATCAAAAATCACCCCCAACTACAGTTTACAGCAACAAACTAAGCCCAATGACTTTAAAATTACAAAAAAATGCTAAAAATCATAACAAACTATACCAGAATCACCTAAATTACTTCGGCTACCGTAAATCACCCCCAACCATCCCTTACCACAACAAACCAAACCATATCATCTTAAAATTACAAAAAAAGGTGTACAAATCATAACAAACTATGCCAGACTCACCTAAATTACTTCGGCTACTCTAAATCATCACCAACTAACCCTTACCCCAACAAACTAAACCCAATCACTTTTAAATTACAAAAAAATACTAGTAACCCTAGCAGACTATGGCAAACTCCCCTAAATTACTTCGGCTACCATAAATCATCACCAACTAACCCTTACCACAACAAACTAAACCCAATCACTTTTAAATTACAAAAAAATGCTACTAACCATAGCAAACTATGCCAAACTCACCTAAATTACTTCGGCTATCAAAAATCACCCCCAACTACACTTTACAGCAACAAACTAAGCCCAATCACTTTAAAATTACAAAAAAATGCTAAAAATCATAACAAACTATACCAGAATCACCTAAATTACTTCAGCTACCGTAAATCACCCCCAACTATCCCTTACCACAACAAACCAAACCATATCATCCTAAAATTTAAAAAAAAGGTGTACAAATCATAACAAACTATGCCAGACTCACCTAAATTACTTCGGCTACTCTAAATCATCACCAACTAAGCCTTACCACAACAAACTAAACCCAAACACTTTTAAATTACAAAAAAATGCTAGTAACCATAGCAAACTATGCCAAACTCACCTAAATTACTTCGGCTACCATAAATCATCACCAACTAACCCTTACCACAACAAACTAAACCCAATCACTTTTAAATTACAAAAAAATACTACTAAGCATAGCAAACTATGCCAAACTCACCTAAATTATTTCGGCTATCAAAAATCACCCCCAACTACACTTTACAGCAACAAACTAAACCCAATGACTTTAAAATTACAAAAAAATGCTAAAAATCATAACAAACTATACCAGAATCACCTAAATTACTTCGGCTACCGTAAATCCCTTACCACAACTATCCCTTACCAGAACAAACCAAACCATATCATCTTAAAATTACAAAAAAGATGTACAAATCATAACAAACTATGCCAGACTCGCCTTAATTACTTCGGCTACTCTAAATCATCACCAACTAACCCTTACCACAACAAACTAAACCCAATCACTTTTAAGTTACAAAAAAATGCTAGTAACCATAGCAAACTATACCAAACTCACCTAAAGTACTTCGGCTACCATAAATCATCACCAACTAACCCTTACCACAACAAACTAAACCCAATCAATTTTAAATTACAAAAAATGCTACTAACCATAGCAAACTATGCCAAACTCACCTAAATTACTTCGGCTATCAAAAATCACCCCCAACTACACATTACAGCAACAAACTAAGCCCAATCACTTTAAAATTACAAAAAAATGCTAAAAATCATAACAAACTATACCAGAATCACCTAAATTACTTCGGCTACCGTAAATCACCCCCAAATATCCCTTACCACAACAAACCAAACTATATCATCTTAAAATTACAAAAAAAGGTGTACAAATCATAACAAACTTTGCCAGACTCACCTAAATTACTTCGGCTACTCTAAATCATCACCAACTAACCCTTACCACAACAAACTAAACCCAATCACTTTTAAGTTACAAAAAAATGCTAGTAACCATAGCAAACTATACCAAACTCACCTAAATTACTTCGGCTACCATAAATCATCACCAACTAACCCTTACCACAACAAACTAAACCCAATCAATTTTAAATTACAAAAAATGCTACTAACCATAGCAAACTATGCCAAACTCACCTAAATTACTTCGGCTATCAAAAATCACCCCCAACTACACATTACAGCAACAAACTAAGCCCAATCACTTTAAAATTACAAAAAAATGCTAAAAATCATAACAAACTATACCAGAATCACCTAAATTACTTCGGCTACCGTAAATCACCCCCAAATATCCCTTACCACAACAAACCAAACTATATCATCTTAAAATTACAAAAAAAGGTGTACAAATCATAACAAACTTTGCCAGACTCACCTAAATTACTTCGGCTACTCTAAATCATCACCAACTAACCCTTACCACAACAAACTAAACCCAATCACTTTTAAATTACAAAAAAATGCTAGTAACCAAAGCAAACTATGCCAAACTCACCTAAATTACTTCGGCTACCATAAATCATCACCAACTAACCCTTACCACAACAAACTAAACCCAATCACTTTTAAATTACAAAAAAATGCTACTAACCATAGCAAACTATGCCAAACTCACCTAAATTACTTCGGCTATCAAAAATCACCCCCAACTACACATTACAGCAACAAACTAAGCCCAATCACTTTAAAATTACAAAAAAATGCTAAAAATCATAACAAACTATACCAGAATCACCTAAATTACTTCGGCTACCGTAAATCACCCCCAAATATCCCTTACCACAACAAACCAAACTATATCATCTTAAAATTACAAAAAAAGGTGTACAAATCATAACAAACTTTGCCAGACTCACCTAAATTACTTCGGCTACTCTAAATCATCACCAACTAACCCTTACCACAACAAACTAAACCCAATCACTTTTAAATTACAAAAAAATGCTAGTAACCAAAGCAAACTATGCCAAACTCACCTAAATTACTTCGGCTACCATAAATCATCACCAACTAACCCTTACCACAACAAACTAAACCCAATCACTTTTAAATTACAAAAAAATGCTACTAACCATAGCAAACTATGCCAAACTCACCTAAATTACTTCGGCTATCAAAAATCACCCCCAACTACACATTACAGCAACAAACTAAGCCCAATCACTTTAAAATTACAAAAAAATGCTAAAAATCATAACAAACTATACCAGAATCACCTAAATTACTTCGGCTACCGTAAATCACCCCCAAATATCCCTTACCACAACAAACCAAACTATATCATCTTAAAATTACAAAAAAAGGTGTACAAATCATAACAAACTTTGCCAGACTCACCTAAATTACTTCGGCTACTCTAAATCATCACCAACTAACCCTTACCACAACAAACTAAACCCAATCACTTTTAAATTACAAAAAAATGCTAGTAACCAAAGCAAACTATGCCAAACTCACCTAAATTACTTCGGCTACTCTAAATCATCACCAACTAACCCTTACCACAACAAACTAAACCCAATCACTTTTAAATTACAAAAAAATGCTAGTAACCATAGCAAACTATGCCAAACTCACCTAAATTACTTCGGCTACCATAAATCATCACAAGCTAACCCTTACCACAACAAACTAAACCCAATCACTTTTAAATTACAAAAAAATGCTACTAACCATAGCAAACTATGCCAAACTAACCTAAATTACTTCGGCTATCAAAAATCACCCCCAACTACACTTTACAGAAACAAACTAAGCCCAATCACTTTAAAATTACAAAAAAATGCTAAAAATCATAACAAACTATACCAGAATCACCTAAATTACTTCGGCTACCGTAAATCACCCCCAACTATCCCTTACCACAACAAACCAAACCATATCATCTTAAAATTACAAAAAAAGGTTTACAAATCATAACAAACTATGCCAGACTCACCTAAATTACTTCGGCTACTCTAAATCATCACCAACTAACCCTTACCACAACAAACTAAACCCAATCACTTTTAAATTACAAAAAAATGCTAGTAACTATAGCAAACTATGCCAAACTCACCTAAATTACTTTGGCAACCATAAATCATCACCAACTAACCCTTACCACAACAAACTAAACCCAATCAATTTTAAATTACAAAAAAATGCTACTAACCATAACAAACTATGCCAAACTCACCTAAATTACTTCGGCTATCAAAAATCACCCCCAACTACACTTTACAGCAACAAACTAAGCCCAATCACTTTAAAATTACAAAAAAATGCTAAAAATCATAACAAACTATGCCAGACTCACCTAAATTACTTCGGCTACTCTAAATCATCACCAACTAACCCTTACCACAACAAACTAAACCCAATCACTTTTAAATTACAAAAAAATGCTAGTAACCAAAGCAAACTATGCCAAACTCACCTAAATTACTTCGGCTACCATAAATCATCACCAACTAACCCTTACCACAACAAACTAAACCCAATCACTTTTACATTACAAAGAAAATGCTACTAACCATAGCAAACTATGCCAAAATCACCTAAATTACTTCGGCTATCAAAAATCACCCCCAACTACACTTTACAGCAACAAACTAAGACCAATCACTTTAAAATTACAAAAAAATGCTAAAAATCATAAAAAATTATACCAAAATCACCTAAATTACTTCGGCTACCGTAAATTATCCCCAACTATCCCTTACCACAACAAACTAAACCCAATCACTTTTAAATTACAAAAAAATGCTACTAACCATAGCAAACTATGCCAAACTCACTTAAATTACTTCGGCTATCAAAAAGCACTCCCAACTACACTTTACAGCAACAAACTAAGCCCAATGACTTTAAAATTACAAAAAAATGCTAAAAATCATAACAAACTATACCAGAATCACCTAAATTACTTCGGCTACCGTAAATCACCCCCAACCATCCCTTACCACAACAAACCAAACCATAACATCTTAAAATTACAAAAAAAGTGTACAAATCATAACAAACTATGCCAGACTCACCTAAATTACTTCGGCTACTCTAAATCATCACCAACTAACCCTTACCCCAACAAACTAAACCCAATCACTTTTAAATTACAAAAAAATGCTAGTAACCCTAGCAGAATATGGCAAACTCCCCTAAATTACTTTGGCTACCATAAATCATCACCAACTAACCCTTACCACAACAAACTAAACCCAATCACTTTTAAATTACAAAAAAATGCTACTAACCATAGCAAACTATGCCAAACTCACCTAAATTACTTCGGCTATCAAAAATCACACCCAACTACACTTTACAGCAACAAACTAAGCCCAATCACTTTAAAATTACAAAAAAATGCTAAAAATCATAACAAACTACACCAGAATCACCTAAATTACTTTGGCTACCGTAAATCACCCCCAACTATCCCTTGCCACAACAAACCAAACCATATCATCTTAAAATTACAAAAAAAGATGTACAAATCATGACAAACTATGCAAGAATCACCTAAATTACTTCGACTACTCTAAATCATCACCAACTAACCCTTACCACAACAAACTAAACCCAATCACTTTTAAATTACAAAAAAATGCTAGTAACCATAGCAAACTATGCCAAGCTCACCTAAATTACTTCGACTACCATAAATCATCACCAACTAACCCTTACCACAACAAACTAAACCCAATCACTTTTAAATTACAAAAAAATGCTACTAACCATAGCAAACTATGCCAAACTCACTTAAATTACTTCGGCTATCAAAAATCACACCCAACTACACTTTACAGCAGCAAACTAAGCCCAATCAATTTAAAATTACAAAAAAATGCTAAAAATCATAACAAACTATACCAGAATCACCTAAATTACTTCGGCTACCGTAAATCACCCCCAACTCTCCCTTGCCACAACAAACCAAACCATATCATCTTAAAATTACAAAAAAAGGTGTACAAATCATGACAAACTATGCAAGAATCACCTAAATTACTTCGGCTACCCTAAATCATCACCAACTAACCCTTACCACAACAAACTAAACCCAATCACTTTTAAATTACAAAAAAATGCTAGTAACCATAGCAAACTATGCCAAACTCACCTAAATTACTTCGGCTACGATAAATCATCACCAACTAACCCTTAGTACAACAAACTAAACCCAATCACTTTTAAATTACAAAAAAATGCTACTAACCATAGCAAACTATGCCAAACTCACCTAAATTACTTCGGCTATCAAAAATCACCCCTTTCTAAACTTTACAGCAACAAAATAAGCCCAATCACTTTAAAATTACAAAAAAATGCTAAAAATCATAACAAACTATACCAGAATCACCTAAATTACTTCGGCTACCGTAAATCACCCCCAACTATCCCTTACCACAACAAACCAAACCATATCATCTTAAAATTACAAAAAAATTTGTACAAATCATAACAAACTATGCCAGACTCACCTAAATTACTTCGGCTACTCTAAATCATTACCAACTAACCCTTACCACAACAAACTAAACCCAATCACTTTTAAATTACAAAAAAATGCTACTAACCATAGCAAACTATGCCAAACTCACCTAAATTACTTCGGCTACCATAAATCATCACCAACTAATCCTTACCACAACAAACTAAACCCAATCACTTTTAAATTACAAAAAAATGTTACTAACCATAGCAAACTATGCCAAACTCACCTAAATTACTTCGGCTATCAAAAATCACCCCCAACTACACTTTACAGCAACAAACTATGCCCAATCACTTTAAAATTACAAAAGAATGCTAAAAATCATAACAAACTATACCACAATCACCTAAATTACTTCGGCTACCGTAAATCACCCCCAACTATCCCTTACCACAACAAACCAAACCATATCATCTTAAAATTACAAAAAAAAGTGTACAAATCATAACAAACTATGCCAAACTCACCTAAATTACTTCGGCTACCATAAATCATCACCAACTTACCCTTACCACAACAAACTAAACCCAATCACTTTTAAATTACAAAAAAATGCTAATAACCATAGCAAACTATGCCAAACTCACCTAAATAACTTCGGATATCAAAAATCACCCCCAACTACACTTTACAGCAACAAACTAAGCCCAATCACTTTAAAATTACAAAAAAATGCTAAAAATCATAACAAACTATACCAGAATCACCTAAATTACTTCGGCTACCGTAAATCACCCCCAACTATCCCTTGCCACAACAAACCAAACCATATCATCTTAAAATTACAAAAAAAGGTGTACAAATCATGACAAACTATGCCAAACTCACCTAAATTACTTCGGCTACCATAAATTATTACCAACTAACCCTTACCACAACAAACTAAACCCAATCACTTTTAAATTACAAAAAAATGCTACTAAACATAGCAAATTATGCCAAACTCACCTAAATTACTTCGGCTATCAAAAATCACCCCCAACTACACTTTACAGCAACAAACTAAGCCCAATCACTTTAAAATTACAAAAAAATGCTAAAAATCATAACAAACTATACCAGAATCACCTAAATTACTTCGGCTACCATAAATCACCCCCAAATATCCCTTACCACAACAAACCAAACTATATCATCTTAAAATTACAAAAAAAGGTGTACAAATCATAACAAACTTTGCCAGACTCACCTAAATTACTTCGGCTACTCTAAATCATCACCAACTAACCCTTACCACAACAAACTAAACCCAATCACTTTTAAATTACAAAAAAATGCTAGTAACCAAAGCAAACTATGCCAAACTCACCTAAATTACTTCGGCTATCAAAAATCACCCCCAACTACACATTACAGCAACAAACTAAGCCCAATCACTTTAAAATTACAAAAAAATGCTAAAAATCATAACAAACTATACCAGAATCACCTAAATTACTTCGGCTACCGTAAATCACCCCCAAATATCCCTTACCACAACAAACCAAACTATATCATCTTAAAATTACAAAAAAAGGTGTACAAATCATAACAAACTTTGCCAGACTCACCTAAATTACTTCGGCTACTCTAAATCATCACCAACTAACCCTTACCACAACAAAATAAACCCAATCACTTTTAAATTACAAAAAAATGCTAGTAACCAAAGCAAACTATGCCAAACTCACCTAAATTACTTCGGCTACCATAAATCATCACCAACTAACCCTTACCACAACAAACTAAACCCAATCACTTTTAAATTACAAAAAAATGCTAGTAACCAAAGCAAACTATGCCAAACTCACCTAAATTACTTCGGCTATCAAAAATCACCCCCAACTACACATTACAGCAACAAACTAAGCCCAATCACTTTAAAATTACAAAAAATGCTAAAAATTATAACAAACTATGCCAGACTCACCTAAATTACTTCGGCTACTCTAAATCATCACCAACTAACCCTTACCACACCAAACTAAACCCAATCACTTTTAAATTACAAAAAAATGCTAGTAACCATAGCAAACTATGCCAAACTCACCTAAATTACTTCGGCTACCATAAATCATCACAAGCTAACCCTTACCACAACAAACTAAACCCAATCACTTTTAAATTACAAAAAAATGCTACTAACCATAGCAAACTATGCCAAACTAACCTAAATTACTTCGGCTATCAAAAATCACCCCCAACTACACTTTACAGAAACAAACTAAGCCCAATCACTTTAAAATTACAAAAAAATGCTAAAAATCATAACAAACTATACCAGAATCACCTAAATTACTTCGGCTACCGTAAATCACCCCCAACTATCCCTTACCACAACAAACCAAACCATATCATCTTAAAATTACAAAAAAAGGTTTACAAATCATAACAAACTATGCCAGACTCACCTAAATTACTTCGGCTACTCTAAATCATCACCAACTAACCCTTACCACAACAAAATAAACCCAATCACTTTTAAATTACAAAAAAATGCTAGTAACCAAAGCAAACTATGCCAAACTCACCTAAATTACTTCGGCTACCATAAATCATCACCAACTAACCCTTACCACAACAAACTAAACCCAATCACTTTTACATTACAAAAAAAATGCTACTAACCATAGCAAACTATGCCAAAATCACCTAAATTACTTCGGCTATCAAAAATCACCCCCAACTACACTTTACAGCAACAAACTAAGACCAATCACTTTAAAATTACAAAAAAATGCTAAAAATCATAAAAAATTATACCAAAATCACCTAAATTACTTCGGCTACCGTAAATTATCCCCAACTATCCCTTACCACAACAAACTAAACCCAATCACTTTTAAATTACAAAAAAATGCTACTAACCATAGCAAACTATGCCAAACTCACTTAAATTACTTCGGCTATCAAAAAGCACTCCCAACTACACTTTACAGCAACAAACTAAGCCCAATGACTTTAAAATTACAAAAAAATGCTAAAAATCATAACAAACTATACCAGAATCACCTAAATTACTTCGGCTACCGTAAATCACCCCCAACCATCCCTTACCACAACAAACCAAACCATATCATCTTAAAATTACAAAAAAAGTGTACAAATCATAACAAACTATGCCAGACTCACCTAAATTACTTCGGCTACTCTAAATCATCACCAACTAACCCTTACCCCAACAAACTAAACCCAATCACTTTTAAATTACAAAAAAATGCTAGTAACCCTAGCAGAATATGGCAAACTCCCCTAAATTACTTTGGCTACCATAAATCATCACCAACTAACCCTTACCACAACAAACTAAACCCAATCACTTTTAAATTACAAAAAAATGCTACTAACCATAGCAAACTATGCCAAACTCACCTAAATTACTTCGGCTATCAAAAATCACACCCAACTACACTTTACAGCAACAAACTAAGCCCAATCACTTTAAAATTACAAAAAAATGCTAAAAATCATAACAAACTACACCAGAATCACCTAAATTACTTTGGCTACCGTAAATCACCCCCAACTATCCCTTGCCACAACAAACCAAACCATATCATCTTAAAATTACAAAAAAAGATGTACAAATCATGACAAACTATGCAAGAATCACCTAAATTACTTCGACTACTCTAAATCATCACCAACTAACCCTTACCACAACAAACTAATCCCAATCACTTTTAAATTACAAAAAAATGCTAGTAACCATAGCAAACTATGCCAAGCTCACCTAAATTACTTCGACTACCATAAATCATCACCAACTAACCCTTACCACAACAAACTAAACCCAATCACTTTTAAATTACAAAAAAATGCTACTAACCATAGCAAACTATGCCAAACTCACTTAAATTACTTCGGCTATCAAAAATCACACCCAACTACACTTTACAGCAGCAAACTAAGCCCAATCACTTTAAAATTACAAAAAAATGCTAAAAATCATAACAAACTATACCAGAATCACCTAAATTACTTCGGCTACCGTAAATCACCCCCAACTCTCCCTTGCCACAACAAACCAAACCATATCATCTTAAAATTACAAAAAAAGGTGTACAAATCATGACAAACTATGCCAGAATCACCTAAATTACTTCGGCTACCCTAAATCATCACCAACTAACCCTTACCACAACAAACTAAACCCAATCACTTTTAAATTACAAAAAAATGCTAGTAACCATAGCAAACTATGCCAAACTCACCTAAATTACTTCGGCTACGATAAATCATCACCAACTAACCCTTAGTACAACAAACTAAACCCAATCACTTTTAAATTACAAAAAAATGCTACTAACCATAGCAAACTATGCCAAACTCACCTAAATTACTTCGGCTATCAAAAATCACCCCTTTCTAAACTTTACAGCAACAAAATAAGCCCAATCACTTTAAAATTACAAAAAAATGCTAAAAATCATAACAAACTATACCAGAATCACCTAAATTACTTCGGCTACCGTAAATCACCCCCAACTATCCCTTACCACAACAAACCAAACCATATCATCTTAAAATTACAAAAAAATTTGTACAAATCATAACAAACTATGCCAGACTCACCTAAATTACTTCGGCTACTCTAAATCATTACCAACTAACCCTTACCACAACAAACTAAACCCAATCACTTTTAAATTACAAAAAAATGCTACTAACCATAGCAAACTATGCCAAACTCACCTAAATTACTTCGGCTACCATAAATCATCACCAACTAATCCTTACCACAACAAACTAAACCCAATCACTTTTAAATTACAAAAAAATGTTACTAACCATAGCAAACTATGCCAAACTCACCTAAATTACTTCGGCTATCAAAAATCACCCCCAACTACACTTTACAGCAACAAACTATGCCCAATCACTTTAAAATTACAAAAGAATGCTAAAAATCATAACAAACTATACCACAATCACCTAAATTACTTCGGCTACCGTAAATCACCCCCAACTATCCCTTACCACAACAAACCAAACCATATCATCTTAAAATTACAAAAAAAAGTGTACAAATCATAACAAACTTTGCCAAACTCACCTAAATTACTTCGGCTACCATAAATCATCACCAACTTACCCTTACCACAACAAACTAAACCCAATCACTTTTAAATTACAAAAAAATGCTAATAACCATAGCAAACTATGCCAAATTCACCTAAATAACTTCGGATATCAAAAATCACCCCCAACTACACTTTACAGCAACAAACTAAGCCCAATCACTTTAAAATTACAAAAAAATGCTAAAAATCATAACAAACTATACCAGAATCACCTAAATTACTTCGGCTACCGTAAATCACCCCCAACTATCCCTTGCCACAACAAACCAAACCATATCATCTTAAAATTACAAAAAAAGGTGTACAAATCATGACAAACTATGCCAAACTCACCTAAATTACTTCGGCTACCATAAATTATTACCAACTAACCCTTACCACAACAAACTAAACCCAATCACTTTTAAATTACAAAAAAATGCTACTAAACATAGCAAATTATGCCAAACTCACCTAAATTACTTCGGCTATCAAAAATCACCCCCAACTACACTTTACAGCAACAAACTAAGCCCAATCACTTTAAAATTACAAAAAAATGCTAAAAATCATAACAAACTATACCAGAATCACCTAAATTACTTCGGCTACCATAAATCACCCCCAACTATCCCTTACCACAACAAACTAAACCCAATCACTTTTAAATTACAAAAAAATTTTAGTAACCATAGCAAATTATGCCAAACTTACCTAAATTACTTCGGCTACCATAAATCATTACCAACTAACCCTTACCACAACAAACTAAACCCAATCACTTTTACATTACAAAAAAAATGCTACTAACCATAGCAAACTATGCCAAACTCACCTAAATTACTTCGGCTATCAAAAATCACCCCCAACAACACTTTACAGCAACAAACTAAGACCAATCACTTTAAAATTACAAAAAAATGCTAAAAATCATAAAAAATTATACCAGAATCACCTAAATTACTTCGGCTACCGTAAATCATCCCCAACTATCCCTTACCACAACAAACTAAACCCAATCACTTTTAAATTACAAAAAAATGCTACTAACCATAGCAAACTATGCCTAACTCACCTAAATTACTTCGGCTATCAAAAATCACCCCAACTACACTTTACAGAAACAAACTAAGCCCAATCACTTTAAAATTACAAAAAAATGCTAAAAATCATAACAAACTATACCAGAATCACCTAAATTACTTTGGCTACCGTAAATCACCCCCAACTATCCCTTGCCACAACAAACCAAACCATATCATCTTAAAATTACAAAAAAAGATGTACAAATCATGACAAACTATGCAAGAATCACCTAAATTACTTCGGCTACTCTAAATCATCACCAACTAACCCTTACCACTACAAACTAAACCCAATCACTTTTAAATTACAAAAAAATGCTAGTAACCATAGCAAACTATGCCAAACTCACCTAAATTACTTCGGCTACCATAAATCATCACCAACTAACCCTTAGTACAACAAACTAAACCCAATCCCTTTTAAATTACAAAAAAATGCTACTAACCATAGCAAACTATGCCAAACTCACCTAAATTACTTCGGCTATCAAAAATCACCCCTTTCTAAACTTTACAGCAACACAATAAGCCCAATCACTTTAAAATTACAAAAAAATGCTAAAAATCATAACAAACTATACCAGAATCACCTAAATTACTTCGGCTACCGTAAATCACCCCCAACTATCCCTTACCACAACAAACCAAACCATATCATCTTAAAATTACAAAAAAATTTGTACAAATCATAACAAACTATGCCAGAATCACCTAAATTACTTCGGCTACTCTAAATCATCACCAACTAACCCTTACCACAACAAACTAAACCCAATCACTTTTAAATTACAAAAAAATGCTAGTAACCATAGCAAACTATGCCAAACTCACCTAAATTACTTCGGCTACCATAAATCATCACCAACTAACCCTTAGTACAACAAACTAAACCCAATCACTTTTAAATTACAAAAAAATGCTTCTAACCATAGCAAACTATGCCAAACTCACCTAAATTACTTCTGCTATCAAAAATCACCCCTTTCTAAACTTTACAGCAACAAAATAAGCCCAATCACTTTAAAATTACAAAAAAATGCTAAAAATCATAACAAACTATACCAGAATCACCTAAATTACTTCGGCTACCGTAAATCACCCCCAACTATCCCTTACCACAACAAACCAAACCATATCATCTTAAAATTACAAAAAAATTTGTACAAATCATAACAAACTATGCCAGACTCACCTAAATTACTTCGGCTACCATAAATCATCACCAACTTACCCTTACCACAACAAACTAAACCCAATCACTTTTAAATTACAAAAAAATGCTAATAACCATAGCAAACTATGCCAAACTCACCTAAATAACTTCGGATATCAAAAATCACCCCCAACTACACTTTACAGCAACAAACTAAGCCCAATCACTTTAAAATTACAAAAAAATGCTAAAAATCATAACAAACTATACCAGAATCACCTAAATTACTTCGGCTACCGTAAATCACCCCCAACTATCCCTTGCCACAACAAACCAAACCATATCATCTTAAAATTACAAAAAAAGGTGTACAAATCATGACAAACTATGCCAAACTCACCTAAATTACTTCGGCTACCATAAATTATTACCAACTAACCCTTACCACAACAAACTAAACCCAATCACTTTAAAATTACAAAAAAATGCTAAAAATCATAACAAACTATACCAGAATCACCTAAATTACTTCGGCTACCATAAATCACCCCCAACTATCCCTTACCACAACAAACTAAACCCAATCACTTTTAAATTACAAAAAAATTTTAGTAACCATAGCAAATTATGCCAAACTTACCTAAATTACTTCGGCTACCATAAATCATTACCAACTAACCCTTACCACAACAAACTAAACCCAATCACTTTTACATTACAAAAAAAATGCTACTAACCATAGCAAACTATGCCAAACTCACCTAAATTACTTCGGCTATCAAAAATCACCCCCAACAACACTTTACAGCAACAAACTAAGCCCAATCACTTTAAAATTACAAAAAAATGCTAAAAATCATAACAAACTATACCAGAATCACCTAAATTACTTTGGCTACCGTAAATCACCCCCAACTATCCCTTGCCACAACAAACCAAACCATATCATCTTAAAATTACAAAAAAAGATGTACAAATCATGACAAACTATGCAAGAATCACCTAAATTACTTCGGCTACTCTAAATCATCACCAACTAACCCTTACCACTACAAACTAAACCCAATCACTTTTAAATTACAAAAAAATGCTAGTAACCATAGCAAACTATGCCAAACTCACCTAAATTACTTCGGCTACCATAAATCATCACCAACTAACCCTTAGTACAACAAACTAAACCCAATCCCTTTTAAATTACAAAAAAATGCTACTAACCATAGCAAACTATGCCAAACTCACCTAAATTACTTCGGCTATCAAAAATCACCCCTTTCTAAACTTTACAGCAACACAATAAGCCCAATCACTTTAAAATTACAAAAAAATGCTAAAAATCATAACAAACTATACCAGAATCACCTAAATTACTTCGGCTACCGTAAATCACCCCCAACTATCCCTTACCACAACAAACCAAACCATATCATCTTAAAATTACAAAAAAATTTGTACAAATCATAACAAACTATGCCAGAATCACCTAAATTACTTCGGCTACTCTAAATCATCACCAACTAACCCTTACCACAACAAACTAAACCCAATCACTTTTAAATTACAAAAAAATGCTAGTAACCATAGCAAACTATGCCAAACTCACCTAAATTACTTCGGCTACCATAAATCATCACCAACTAACCCTTAGTACAACAAACTAAACCCAATCACTTTTAAATTACAAAAAAATGCTTCTAACCATAGCAAACTATGCCAAACTCACCTAAATTACTTCTGCTATCAAAAATCACCCCTTTCTAAACTTTACAGCAACAAAATAAGCCCAATCACTTTAAAATTACAAAAAAATGCTAAAAATCATAACAAACTATACCAGAATCACCTAAATTACTTCGGCTACCGTAAATCACCCCCAACTATCCCTTACCACAACAAACCAAACCATATCATCTTAAAATTACAAAAAAATTTGTACAAATCATAACAAACTATGCCAGACTCACCTAAATTACTTCGGCTACTCTAAATCATTACCAACTAAACCTTACCACATCAAACTAAACCCAATCACTTTTAAATTACAAAAAAATGCTACTAACCATAGGAAACTATGCCAAACTCACCTAAATTACTTCGGCTACCATAAATCATCACCAACTAATCCTTACCGCAACAAACTAAACCCAATCACTTTTAAATTACAAAAAAATGTTACTAACCATAGCAAACTATGCCAAACTCACCTAAATTACTTCGGCTATCAAAAATCACCCCCAACTACACTTTACAGCAACAAACTATGCCCAATCACTTTAAAATTACAAAAGAATGCTAAAAATCATAACAAACTATACCACAATCACCTAAATTACTTCGGCTACCGTAAATCACCCCCAACTATCCCTTACCACAACAAACCAAACCATATCATCTTAAAATTACAAAAAAAAGTGTACAAATCATAACAAACTATGCCAAACTCACCTAAATTACTTCGGCTACCATAAATCATCACCAACTAACCCTTACCACAACAAACTAAACCCAATCACTTTTAAATTACAAAAAAATGCTAATAACCATAGCAAACTATGCCAAACTCACCTAAATAACTTCGGATATCAAAAATCACCCCCAACTACACTTTACAGCAACAAACTAAGCCCAATCACTTTAAAATTACAAAAAAATGCTAAAAATCATAACAAACTATACCAGAATCACCTAAATTACTTCGGCTACCGTAAATCACCCCCAACTATCCCTTGCCACAACAAACCAAACCATATCATCTTAAAATTAAAAAAAAAGGTGTACAAATCATGACAAACTATGCCAAACTCACCTAAATTACTTCGGCTACCATAAATCATTACCAACTAACCCTTACCACAACAAACTAAACCCAATCACTTTTAAATTACAAAAAAATGCTACTAAACATAGCAAATTATGCCAAACTCACCTAAATTACTTCGGCTATCAAAAATCACCCCCAACTACACTTTACAGCAACAAACTAAGCCCAATCACTTTAAAATTACAAAAAAATGATAAAAATCATAACAAACTATACCAGAATCACCTAAATTACTTCGGCTACCATAAATCACCCCCAACTATCCCTTACCACAACAAACTAAACCCAATCACTTTTAAATTACAAAAAAATGTTAGTAACCATAGCAAATTATGCCAAACTTACCTAAATTACTTCGGCTACCATAAATCATTACCAACTAACCCTTACCACAACAAACTAAACCCAATCACTTTTACATTACAAAAAAAAGGCTACTAACCATAGCAAATTATGCCAAACTCACCTAAATTACTTCGGCTATCAAAAATCACCCCCAACTACACTTTACAGCAACAAACTAAGACCAATCACTTTAAAATTACAAAAAAATGCTAAAAATCATAAAAAATTATACCAGAATCACCTAAATTACTTCGGCTACCGTAAATCATCCCCAACTATCCCTTACCACAACAAACTAAACCCAATCACTTTTAAATTACAAAAAAATGCTACTAACCATAGCAAATTATGCCAAACTCACCTAAATTACTTCGGCTATCAAAAATCACTCCCAACTACACTTTACAGCAACAAACTAAGCCCAATGACTTTAAAATTACAAAAAAATGCTAAAAATCATAACAAACTATACCAGAATTACCTAAATTACTTCGGTTACCGTAAATCACCCCCAACTATCCCTTACCACAACAAACCAAACCATATCATCTTAAAATTACAAAAAAAGGTGTACAAATCTTAACAAACTATGCCAGACTCACCTAAATTACTTCGGCTACTCTAAATCATCACCAACTAACCCTTACCACAACAAACTAAACTCAATCACTTTTAAATTACAAAAAAATGCTAGTAACCCTAGCAGACTATGGCAAACTCCCCTAAATTACTTCGGCTACCATAAATCATCACCAACTAACCCTTACCACAACAAACTAAACCCAATCACTTTTAAATTACAAAAAAATGCTACTAACCATAGCAAATTATGCCAAACTCACCTAAATTACTTCGGCTATCAAAAATCACCCCCAACTACCCTTTACAGCAACAAACTAAGCCCAATCACTTTAAAATTACAAAAAAATGCTAAAAATCATAACAAACTATACCAGAATCACCTAAATTACTTCGGCTACCGTAAATCACCCCCAACTATCCCTTACCACAACAAACCAAACCATATCATCTTAAAATTACAAAAAAATTTGTACAAATCATAACAAACTATGCCAGAATCACCTAAATTACTTCGGCTACTCTAAATCATCACCAGCTAACCCTTACCACAACAAACTAAACCCAATCACTTTTAAATTACAAAAAAATGCTAGTAACCATAGCAAACTATGCCAAACTCACCTAAATTACTTCGGCTACCATAAATCATCACCAACTAACCCTTAGTACAACAAACTTAACCCAATCACTTTTAAATTACAAAAAAATGCTTCTAACCATAGCAAACTATGCCAAACTCACCTAAATTACTTCGGCTATCAAATTACCCCTTTCTAAACTTTACAGCAACAAAATAAGCCCAATCACTTTAAAATTACAAAAAAATGCTAAAAATCATAACAAACTATACCAGAATCACCTAAATTACTTCGGCTACCGTAAATCACCCCCAACTATCCCTTACCACAACAAACCAAACCATATCATCTTAAAATTACAAAAAAATTTGTACAAATCATAACAAACTATGCCAGACTCACCTAAATTACTTCGGCTACTCTAAATCATTACCAACTAACCCTTACCACAACAAACTAAACCCAATCACTTTTAAATTACAAAAAAATGCTACTAACCATAGGAAACTATGCCAAACTCACCTAAATTACTTCGGCTACCATAAATCATCACCAACTAATCCTTACCGCAACAAACTAAACCCAATCACTTTTAAATTACAAAAAAATGTTACTAACCATAGCAAACTATGCCAAACTCACCTAAATTACTTCGGCTATCAAAAATCACCCCCAACTACACTTTACAGCAACAAACTATGCCCAATCACTTTAAAATTACAAAAGAATGCTAAAAATCATAACAAACTATACCACAATCACCTAAATTACTTCGGCTACCGTAAATCACCCCCAACTATCCCTTACCACAACAAACCAAACCATATCATCTTAAAATTACAAAAAAAAGTGTACAAATCATAACAAACTATGCCAAACTCACCTAAATTACTTCGGCTACCATAAATCATCACCAACTAACCCTTACCACAACAAACTAAACCCAATCACTTTTAAATTACAAAAAAATGCTAATAACCATAGCAAACTATGCCAAACTCACCTAAATAACTTCGGATATCAAAAATCACCCCCAACTACACTTTACAGCAACAAACTAAGCCCAATCACTTTAAAATTACAAAAAAATGCTAAAAATCATAACAAACTATACCAGAATCACCTAAATTACTTCGGCTACCATAAATCACCCCCAACTATCCCTTACCACAACAAACTAAACCCAATCACTTTTAAATTACAAAAAAATGCTACTAACCATAGCAAACTATGCCAAACTCACCTAAATTACTTCGGCTATCAAAAATCACCCCCAACTACACTTTACAGCAACAAACTAAGCCCAATCACTTTAAAATTACAAAAAAATGCTAACAATCATAACAAACTATACCAGAATCACCTAAATTACTTCGGCTACCGTAAATCACCCCCAACTATCCCTTACCACAACAAACCAAACCATATCATCTTAAAATTACAAAAAAAGGTGTACAAATCATAACAAACTATGCCAGACTCACCTAAATTACTTCGGCTACCGTAAATCACCCCCAAATATCCCTTACCACAACAAACCAAACTATATCATCTTAAAATTTCAAAAAAAGGTGTACAAATCATAACAAACTCTGCCAGACTCACCTAAATTAGTTCGGCTACTCTAAATCATCACCAACTAACCCTTACCATAACAAACTAAACCCAATCACTTTTAAATTACAAAAAAATGCTAGTAACCCTAGCAAACTATGCCAAACTCACCTATATTACTTCGGCTACCATAAATCATGACCAACTAACCCTTACCACAACAAACTAAACCCAATCATTTTTAAATTACAAAAAAATGCTACTAACCATAACAAACTATGCCAAACTCACCTAAATTACTTCGGCTATCAAAAATCACCCCCAACTACACATTACAGCAACAAACTAAGCCCAATCACTTTAAAATTACAAAAAAATGCTAAAAATCATAACAAACTATACCAGAATCACCTAAATTACTTCGGCTACCGTAAATCACCCCCAAATATCCCTTACCACAACAAACCAAACTATATCATCTTAAAATTACAAAAAAAGGTGTACAAATCATAACAAACTCTGCCAGACTCACCTAAATTAGTTCGGCTACTCTAAATCATCACCAACTAACCCTTACCACAACAAACTAAACCCAATCACTTTTAAATTACAAAAAAATGCTACTAACCATAGCAAACTATGCCAAACTCACCTAAATTATTTCGGCTATCAAAAATCACCCCCAACTACACTTCACAGCAACAAACTAAGCCCAATGACTTTAAAATTACAAAAAAATGCTAAAAATCATAACAAACTATACCAGAATCACCTAAATTACTTCGGCTACCGTAAATCACCCCCAACTATCCCTTACCACAACAAACCAAACCATATCATCTTAAAATTACAAAAAAAGGTGTACAAATCATAACAAACTATGCCAGACTCACCTAAATTACTTCGGCTACTCTAAATCATCACCAACTAACCCTTACCACAACAAACTAAACTCAATCACTTTTAAATTACAAAAAAATGCTAGTAACCCTAGCAGACTATGGCAAACTCCCCTAAATTACTTCGGCTACCATAAATCATCACCAACTAACCCTTACCACAACAAACTAAACCCAATCACTTTTAAATTACAAAAAAATGCTACTAACCAAAGCAAACTATGCCAAACTCACCTAAATTACTTCGGCTATCAAAAATCACCCCCAACTACACTTTACAGCAACAAACTAAGCCCAATCACTTTAAAATTACAAAAAAATGCTAACAATCATAACAAACTATACCAGAATCACCTAAATTACTTCGGCTACCGTAAATCACCCCCAACTATCCCTTACCACAACAAACCAAACCATATCATCTTAAAATTACAAAAAAAGGTGTACAAATCATAACAAACTATGCCAGACTCACCTAAATTACTTCGGCTACCGTAAATCACCCCCAAATATCCCTTACCACAACAAACCAAACTATATCATCTTAAAATTTCAAAAAAAGGTGTACAAATCATAACAAACTCTGCCAGACTCACCTAAATTAGTTCGGCTACTCTAAATCATCACCAACTAACCCTTACCACAACAAACTAAACCCAATCACTTTTAAATTACAAAAAAATGCTAGTAACCCTAGCAAACTATGCCAAACTCACCTATATTACTTCGGCTACCATAAATCATGACCAACTAACCCTTACCACAACAAACTAAACCCAATCACTTTTAAATTACAAAAAAATGCTACTAACCATAACAAACTATGCCAAACTCACCTAAATTACTTCGGCTATCAAAAATCACCCCCAACTACACATTACAGCAACAAACTAAGCCAAATCACTTTAAAATTACAAAAAAATGCTAAAAATCATAACAAACTATACCAGAATCACCTAAATTACTTCGGCTACCGTAAATCACCCCCAAATATCCCTTACCACAACAAACCAAACTATATCATCTTAAAATTACAAAAAAAGGTGTACAAATCATAACAAACTCTGCCAGACTCACCTAAATTAGTTCGGCTACTCTAAATCATCACCAACTAACCCTTACCACAACAAACTAAACCCAATCACTTTTAAATTACAAAAAAATGCTACTAACCATAGCAAACTATGCCAAACTCACATAAATTATTTCGGCTATCAAAAATCACCCCCAACTACACTTCACAGCAACAAACTAAGCCCAATGACTTTAAAATTACAAAAAAATGCTAAAAATCATAACAAACTATACCAGAATCACCTAAATTACGTCGGCTACCGTAAATCACCCCCAACTATCCCTTACCACAACAAACCAAACCATATCATCTTAAAATTACAAAAAAAAGGTGTACAAATCATAACAAACTATGCCAGAATCACCTAAATTACTTCGGCTACTCTAGATCATCACCAACTAACCCTTACCACAACAAATTAAACCCAATCACTTTTAAATTACAAAAAAATGCTAGTAACCATAGCAAACTATGCCAAACTCACCTAAATTACTTCGGCTACCATAAATCATCACCAACTAACCCTTACCACAACAAACTAAACCCAATCAATTTTAAATTACAAAAAAATGCTACTAACCATAGCAAACTATGTTAAACTCACCTAAATTACTTCGGCTATCAAAAATCACCCCCAACTACACATTACTACAAATTACTTCGGCTACCGTAAATCACCCCCAACTATCCCTTACCACAACAAACCAAACCATATCATCTTAAAATTACAAAAAAAGGTGTACAAATCATAACAAACTATGCCAGAATCACCTAAATTACTTCGGCTAGTCTAGATCATCATCAACTAACCCTTACCACAACAAATTAAACCCAATCACTTTTAAATTACAAAAAAATGCTAGTAACCATAGCAAACTATGCCAAACTCACCTAAATTACTTCGGCTACCATAAATCATCACCAACTAACCCTTACCACAACAAACTAAACCCAATCAATTTTAAATTACAAAAAAATGCTACTAACCATAGCAAACTATGCCAAACTCACCTAAATTATTTCGGCTATCAAAAATCACCCCCAACTACACTTTACAGCAACAAACCAAGCCCAATGACTTTAAAATTACAAAAAAATGCTAAAAATCATAACAAACTATACCAGAATCACCTAAATTACTTCGGCTACCGTAAATCACCCCCAACTATCCCTTACCACAACAAACCAAACCATATCATCTTAAAATTACAAAAAAAGGTGTACAAATCATAACAAACTATGCCAGAATCACCTAAATTACTTCGGCTACTCTAGATCATCACCAACTAACCCTTACCACAACAAATTAAACCCAATCACTTTTAAATTACAAAAAAATGCTAGTAACCATAGCAAACTATGCCAAACTCACCTAAATTACTTCGGCTACCATAAATCATCACCAACTAACCCTTACCACAACAAACTAAACCCAATCAATTTTAAATTACAAAAAAATGCTACTAACCATAGCAAACTATGTTAAACTCACCTAAATTACTTCGGCTATCAAAAATCACCCCCAACTACACATTACAGCAACAAACTATACCAGAATCACCTAAATTACTTCGGCTACCGTAAATCACCCCCAAATATCCCTTACCACAACAAACCAAACTATATCATCTTAAAATTACAAAAAAAGGTGTACAAATCATAACAAACTCTGCCAGACTCACCTAAATTAGTTCGGCTACTCTAAATCATCACCAACTAACCCTTACCACAACAAACTAAACCCAATCACTTTTAAATTACAAAAAAATGCTAGTAACCATAGCAAACTATGCCAAACTCACCTAAATTACTTCGGCTACCATAAATCATCACCAACTAACCCTTACCACAACAAACTAAACCCAATCACTTTTAAGTTACAAAAAAATGCTACTAACCATAGCAAACTATGCCAAACTCACCTAAATTATTTCGGCTATCAAAAATCACCCCCAACTACACTTTACAGCAACAAACTAAGCCCAATGACTTTAAAATTACAAAAAAATGCTAAAAATCATAACAAACTATACCAGAATCACCTAAATTACTTCGGCTACGGTAAATCACCCCCAACTATCCCTTACCACAACAAACCAAACCATATCATCTTAAAATTACAAAAAAAGGTGTACAAATCATAACAAACTATGCCAGAATCACCTAAATTACTTCGGCTACTCTAGATCATCACCAACTAACCCTTACCACAACAAATTAAACCCAATCACTTTTAAATTACAAAAAAATGCTAGTAACCATAGCAAACTATGCCAAACTCACCTAAATTACTTCGGCTACCATAAATCATCACCAACTAACCCTTACCACAACAAACTAAACCCAATCAATTTTAAATTACAAAAAAATGCTACTAACCATAGCAAACTATGTTAAACTCACCTAAATTACTTCGGCTATCAAAAATCACCCCCAACTACACATTACAGCAACAAACTATACCAGAATTACCTAAATTACTTCGGCTACCGTAAATCACCCCCAAATATCCCTTACCACAACAAACCAAACTATATCATCTTAAAATTACAAAAAAAGGTGTACAAATCATAACAAACTCTGCCAGACTCACCTAAATTAGTTCGGCTACTCTAAATCATCACCAACTAACCCTTACCACAACAAAGTAAACCCAATCACTTTTAAATTACAAAAAAATGCTAGTAACCATAGCAAACTATGCCAAACTCACCTAAATTACTTCGGCTACCATAAATCATCACCAACTAACCCTTACCACAACAAACTAAACCCAATCACTTTTAAATTACAAAAAAATGCTACTAACCATAGCAAACTATGCCAAACTCACCTAAATTACTTCGGCTATCAAAAATCACCCCCAACTACACTTTACAGCAACAAACTAAGCCCAATCACTTTAAAATTACAAAAAAATGCTAAAAATCATAACAAACTCTACCAGAATCACCTAAATTACTTCGGCTACCGTAAATCACCCCCAACTTTCCCTTACCACAACAAACCAAACCATATCATCTTAAAATTACAAAAAAAGGTGTAAAAATCATTACAAACTATGCCAGACTCACCTAAATTACTTCGGCTACTCTAAATCATCACCAACTAACCCTTACCACAACAAACTAAACCCAATCACTTTTAAATTACAAAAAAATGCTAGTAACCATAGCAAACTATGCCAAACTCACCTAAATTACTTCGGCTACCATAAATCATCACCAACTAACCCTTACCACAACAAACTAAACCCAATCACTTTTAAATTACAAAAAAATGCTACTAACCATAGCAAACTATGCCAAACTCACCTAAATTACTTCGGCTATCAAAAATCACCCCCAACTACACTTTACAGCAACAAACTGAGCCCAATCACTTTAAAATTACAAAAAAATGCTAAAAATCATAACAAACTATACCAGAATCACCTAAATTACTTCGGCTACCGTAAATCACCCCCAACTATCCCTTACCACAACAAACCAAACCATATCATCTTAAAATTACAAAAAAAGGTGTACAAATCATAACAAACTATGCCAGAATCACCTAAATTACTTCGGCTACTCTAAATCATCTCCAACTAACCCTTACCACAACAAACTAAACCCAATCACTTTTAAATTACAAAAAAATGCTAGTAACCATAGCAAACTATGCCAAACTCACCTAAATTACTTCGGCTACCATAAATCATGACCAACTAACCCTTACCACAACAAACTAAACCCAATCACTTTTAAATTAAAAAAAATGCTACTAACCATAACAAACTATGCCAAACTCACCTAAATTACTTCGGCTATCAAAAATCACCCCCAACTACACTTTACAGCAACTAACTATGCCCAATCACTTTAAAATTACAAAAAAATGCTAAAAATCATAACAAACTATACCAGAATCACCTAAATTACTTCGGCTACCGTAAATCACCCTCAACTATCCCTTACCACAACAAACCAAACCATATCATCTTAGAATTACAAAAAAAAGTGTACAAATCATAACAAACTATGCCAGACTCACCTAAATTACTTCGGCTACTCTAGATCATCACCAACTAACCCTTACCACAACAAACTAAACCCAATCACTTTTAAATTACAAAAAAATGCTAGTAACCATAGCAAACTATGCCAAACTCACCTAAATTACTTCGGCTACCTTAAATCATCACCAACTAACCCTTACCACAACAAACTAAACCCAATCACTTTTAAATTACAAAAAAATGCTACTAACCATAGCAAACTATGCCAAACTCACCTAAATTACTTCGGCTATCAAAAATCACCCCCAACTACACTTTACAGCAACAAACTAAGCCCAATCACTTTAAAATTACAAAAAAATGCTAAAAATCATAACAAACTATACCAGAATCACCTAAATTACTTCGGCTACCGTAAATCACCCCCAACTATCTCTTACCACAACAAACCAAACCATATCATCTTAAAATTACAAAAAAAGGTGTACAAATCATAACAAACTATGCCAGAATCACCTAAATTACTTCGGCTACTCTAAATCATCTCCAACTAACCCTTACCACAACAAACTAAACCCAATCACTTTTAAATTACAAAAAAACCATAGCAAACTATGCCAAACTCACCTAAATTACTTCGGCTACCATAAATCATGACCAACTAACCCTTACCACAACAAACTAAACCCAATCATTTTTAAATTACAAAAAAATGCTACTAACCATAACAAACTATGCCAAACTCACCTAAATTACTTCGGCTATCAAAAATCACCCCCAACTACACTTTACAGCAACAAACTAAGCCCAATCACTTTAAAATTACAAAAAAATGCTAAAAATCATAACAAACTATACCAGAATCACCTAAATTACTTCGGCTACCGTAAATCACCCCCAACTATCCCTTACCACAACAAACCAAACCATATCATCTTAAAATTACAAAAAAAAGTGTACAAATCATAACAAACTATGCCAGACTCACCTAAATTACTTCGGCTACTCTAGATCATCACCAACTAACCCTTACCACAACAAACTAAACCCAATCACTTTTAAATTACAAAAAAATGCTAGTAACCATAGCAAACTATGCCAAACTCACCTAAATTACTTCGGCTACCATAAATCATCACCAACAAACCCTTACCACAACAAACTAAACCCAATCAATTTTAAATTACAAAAAAATGCTACTAACCATAGCAAACTATGTTAAACTCACCTAAATTATTTCGGCTATCAAAAATCACCCCCAACTACACTTTACAGCAACAAACTAAGCCCAATGACTTTAAAATTACAAAAAAATGCTAAAAATCATAACAAACTATAACAGAATCACCTAAATTACTTCGGCTACCGTAAATCACCCCCAACTATCCCTTACCACAACAAACCAAACCATATCATCTTAAAATTACAAAAAAAGGTGTACAAATCATAACAAACTATGCCAGAATCACCTAAATTACTTTGGCTACTCTAGATCATCACCAACTAACCCTTACCACAACAAATTAAACCCAATCACTTTTAAATTACAAAAAAATGCTAGTAACCATAGCAAACTATGCCAAACTCACCTAAATTACTTCGGCTACCATAAATCATCACCAACTAACCCTTACCACAACAAACTAAACCCAATCAATTTTAAATTACAAAAAAATGCTACTAACCATAGCAAACTACGTTAAACTCACCTAAATTACTTCGGCTATCAAAAATCACCCCCCACTACACATTACAGCAACAAACTAAGCCCAATCACTTTAAAATTACAAAAAAATGCTAAAAATCATAACAAACTATACCAGAATCACCTAAATTACTTTGGCTACCGTAAATCACCCCCAAATATCCCTTACCACAACAAACCAAACTATATCATCTTAAAATTACAAAAAAAGGTGTACAAATCATAACAAACTCTGCCAGACTCACCTAAATTAGTTCGGCTACTCTAAATCATCACCAACTAACCCTTACCAAACAAACTAATACCAATCACTTTTAAATTACAAAAAAATGCTAGTAACCATAGCAAACTATGCCAAACTCACCTAAATTACTTCGGCTACCATAAATCATCACCAACTAACCCTTACCACAACAAACTAAACCCAATAACTTTTAAATTACAAAAAAATGCTACTAACCATAGCAAACTATGCCAAACTCACCTAAATTACTTCGGCTATCAAAAATCACCCCCAACTACACTTTACAGCAACAAACTAAGCCCAATCACTTTAAAATTACAAAAAAATGCTAAAAATAATAACAAACTCTACCAGAATCACCTAAATTACTTCGGCTACCGTAAATCACCCCCAACTTTCCCTTACCACAACAAACCAAACCATATCATCTTAAAATTACAAAAAAAGGTGTAAAAATCATTACAAACTATGCCAGACTCACCTAAATTACTTCGGCTACTCTAAATCATCACCAACTAACCCTTACCACAACAAACTAAACCCAATCACTTTTAAATTACAAAAAAATGCTAGTAACCATAGCAAACTATGCCAAACTCACCTAAATTACTTCGGCTACCATAAATCATCACCAACTAACCCTTACCACAACAAACTAAACCCAATCACTTTTAAATTACAAAAAAATGCTACTAACCATAGCAAACTATGCCAAACTCACCTAAATTACTTCGGCTATCAAAAATCACCCCCAACTACACTTTACAGCAACAAACTAAGCCCAATCACTTTAAAATTACAAAAAAATGCTAAAAATCATAACAAACTATACCAGAATCACCTAAATTACTTCGGCTACCGTAAATCACCCCCAACTATCCCTTACCACAACAAACCAAACCATATCATCTTAAAATTACAAAAAAAGGTGTACAAATCATAACAAACTATGCCAGAATCACCTAAATTACTTCGGCTACTCTAAATCATCTCCAACTAACCCTTACCACAATAGACTAAACCCAATCACTTTTAAATTACAAAAAAATGCTAGTAACCATAGCAAACTATGCCAAACTCACCTAAATTACTTCGGCTACCATAAATCATGACCAACTAACCCTTACCACAACAAACTAAACCCAATCACTTTTAAATTAAAAAAAATGCTACTAACGATAACAAACTATGCCAAACTCACCTAAATTACTTCGGCTATCAAAAATCACCCCCAACTACACTTTACAGCAACTAACTATGCCCAATCACTTTAAAATTACAAAAAAATGCTAAAAATCATAACAAACTATACCAGAATCACCTAAATTACTTCGGCTACCGTAAATCACCCCCAACTATCCCTTACCACAACAAACCAAACCATATCATCTTAGAATTACAAAAAAAGGTGTACAAATCATAACAAACTATGCCAGACTCACCTAAATTACTTCGGCTACTCTAAATCATCACCAACTAACCCTTACCACAACAAACTAAACCCAATCACTTTTAAATTACAAAAAAATGCTAGTAACCATAGCAAACTATGCCAAACTCACCTAAATTACTTCGGCTACCATAAATCATCACCAACTAACCCTTACCACAACAAACTAAACCCAATCAATTTTAAATTACAAAAAAATGCTACTAACCATAGCAAACTATGCCAAACTCACCTAAATTACTTCGGCTATCAAAAATCACCCCCAACTACACATTACAGCAACAAACTAAGCCCAATCACTTTAAAATTACAAAAAAATGCTAAAAATCATAACAAACTCTACCAGAATCACCTAAATTACTTCGGCTACCGTAAATCACCCCCAACTTTCCCTTACCACAACAAACCAAACCATATCATCTTAAAATTACAAAAAAAGGTGTAAAAATCATTTCAAACTATGCCAGACTCACCTAAATTACTTCGGCTACTCTAAATCATCACCAACTAACCCTTACCACAACAAACTAAACCCAATCAATTTTAAATTACAAAAAAATGCTAGTAACCATAGCAAACTATGCCAAACTCACCTAAATTACTTCGGCTACCATAAATCACAACCAACTAACCCTTACCACAACAAACTAAACCCAATCACTTTTAAATTACAAAAAAATGCTACTAACCATAGCAAACTATGCCAAACTCACCTAAATTACTTCGGCTATCAAAAATCACCCCCAACTACACTTTACAGCAACAAACTAAGCCCAATCACTTTAAAATTATAAAAAAATGCTAAAAATCATAACAAACTATACCAGAATCACCTAAATGACTTCGGCTACCGTAAATCACCCCCAACTATCCCTTACCACAACAAACCAAACCATATCATCTTAAAATTACAAAAAAAGGTGTACAAATCATAACAAACTATGCCAGAATCACCTAAATTACTTCGGCTACTCTAAATCATCTCCAACTAACCCTTACCACAACAAACTAAACCCAATCACTTTTAAATTACAAAAAAATGCTAGTAACCCTAGCAAACTATGCCAAACTCACCTATATTACTTCGGCTACCATAAATCATGACCAACTAACCCTTACCACAACAAACTAAACCCAATCACTTTTAAATTACAAAAAAATGCTACTAACCATAACAAACTATGCCAAACTCACCTAAATTACTTCGGCTATCAAAAATCACCCCCAACTACACTTTACAGCAACAAACTATGCCCAATCACTTTAAAATTACAAAAAAATGCTAAAAATCATAACAAACTATACCAGAATCACCTAAATTACTTCGGCTACCGTAAATCACCCCCAACTATCCCTTACCACAACAAACCAAACCATATCATCTTAAAATTACAAAAAAAGGTGTACAAATCATAACAAACTATGCCAGACTCACCTAAATTACTTCGGCTACTCTAAATCATTACCAACTAACCCTTACCACAACAAACTAAACCCAATCACTTTTAAATTACAAAAAAATGCTACTAACCATAGCAAACTATGCCAAACTCACCTAAATTACTTCGGCTACCATAAATCATCACCAACTAATCCTTACCACAACAAACTAAACCCAATCACTTTTAAATTACAAAAAAATGTTACTAACCATAGCAAACAATGCCAAACTCACCTAAATTACTTCGGCTATCTATAATCACCCCCAACTACACTTTACAGCAACAAACTAAGCCCAATGACTTTAAAATTACAAAAAAATGCTAAAAATCATAACAAACTATACCAGAATCACCTAAATTACTTCGGCTACCGTAAATCACCCCCAACCATCCCTTACCACAACAAACCAAACCATATCATCTTAAAATTACAAAAAAAGGTGTACAAATCATAACAAACTATGCCAGAATCACCTAAATTACTTCGGCTACTCTAAATCATCTCCAACTAACCCTTACCACAATAGACTAAACCCAATCACTTTTAAATTACAAAAAAATGCTAGTAACCATAGCAAACTATGCCAAACTCACCTAAATTACTTCGGCTACCATAAATCATGACCAACTAACCCTTACCACAACAAACTAAACCCAATCACTTTTAAATTAAAAAAAATGCTACTAACGATAACAAACTATGCCAAACTCACCTAAATTACTTCGGCTATCAAAAATCACCCCCAACTACACTTTACAGCAACAAACTAAGCCCAATCACTTTAAAATTACAAAAAAATGCTAAAAATCATAACAAACTATACCAGAATCACCTAAATTACTTCGGCTACCGTAAATCACCCCCAACTATCCCTTACCACAACAAACCAAACCATATCATCTTAGAATTACAAAAAAAGGTGTACAAATCATAACAAACTATGCCAGACTCACCTAAATTACTTCGGCTACTCTAAATCATCACCAACTAACCCTTACCACAACAAACTAAACCCAATCACTTTTAAATTACAAAAAAATGCTAGTAACCATAGCAAACTATGCCAAACTCACCTAAATTACTTCGGCTACCATAAATCATCACCAACTAACCCTTACCACAACAAACTAAACCCAATCAATTTTAAATTACAAAAAAATGCTACTAACCATAGCAAACTATGCCAAACTCACCTAAATTACTTCGGCTATCAAAAATCACCCCCAACTACACATTACAGCAACAAACTAAGCCCAATCACTTTAAAATTACAAAAAAATGCTAAAAATCATAACAAACTCTACTAGAATCACCTAAATTACTTCGGCTACCGTAAATCACCCCCAACTTTCCCTTACCACAACAAACCAAACCATATCATCTTAAAATTACAAAAAAAGGTGTAAAAATCATTTCAAACTATGCCAGACTCACCTAAATTACTTCGGCTACTCTAAATCATCACCAACTAACCCTTACCACAACAAACTAAACCCAATCAATTTTAAATTACAAAAAAATGCTAGTAACCATAGCAAACTATGCCAAACTCACCTAAATTACTTCGGCTACCATAAATCACAACCAACTAACCCTTACCACAACAAACTAAACCCAATCACTTTTAAATTACAAAAAAATGCTACTAACCATAGCAAACTATGCCAAACTCACCTAAATTATTTCGGCTATCAAAAATCACCCCCAACTACACTTTACAGCAACAAACTAAGCCCAATGACTTTAAAATTACAAAAAAATTCTAAAAATCATAACAAACTATACCAGAATCACCTAAATTACTTCGGCTAACGTAAATCACCCCCAACTATCCCTTACCACAACAAACCAAACCATATCATCTTAAAATTACAAAAAAAGGTGTACAAATCATAACAAATTATGCCAGAATCACCTAAATTACTTCGGCTACTCTAGATCATCACCAACTAATCCTTACCACAACCAATTAAACCCAATCACTTTTAAATTACAAAAAAATGCTAGTAACCATAGCAAACTATGCCAAACTCACCTAAATTACTTCGGCTACCATAAATCATCACCAACTAACCCTTACCACAACAAACTAAACCCAATCACTTTTAAATTACAAAAAAATGCTACTAACCATAGCAAACTATGCCAAACTCACCTAAATTACTTCGGCTATCAAAAATCACCCCCAACTACACTTTACAGCAACAAACTAAGCCCAATCACTTTAAAATTACAAAAAAATGCTAAAAATCATAACAAACTATACCAGAATCACCTAAATTACTTCGGCTACCGTAAATCACCCCCAACTATCCCTTACCACAACAAACCAAACCATATCATCCTAAAATTAAAAAAAAATGTGTACAAATCATAACAAACTATGCCAGACTCACCTAAATTACTTCGGCTACTCTAAATCATCACCAACTAAGCCTTACCACAACAAACTAAACCCAAACACTTTTAAATTACAAAAAAATGCTAGTAACCATAGCAAACTATGCCAAACTCACCTAAATTTCTTCGGCTACCATAAATCATCACCAACTAACCCTTACCACAACAAACTAAACCCAATCACTTTTAAATTACAAAAAAATGCTACTAACCATAGCAAACTATGCCGAACTCACCTAAATTACTTCGGCTATCCAAAATCACCCCCAACTACACTTTATAGCAACAAACTAAGCCCAATCACTTTAAAATTACAAAAAAATGCTAAAAATCATAACAAACTCTACCAGAATCACCTAAATTACTTCGGCTACCGTAAATCACCCCCAACTTTCCCTTACCACAACAAACCAAACCATATCATCTTAAAATTACAAAAAAAGGTGTAAAAATCATTACAAACTATGCCAGACTCACCTAAATTACTTCGGCTACTCTAAATCATCACCAACTAACCCTTACCACAACATACTAAACCCAATCACTTTTAAATTACAAAAAAATGCTAGTAACCATAGTAAACTATGCCAAACTCACCTAAATTACTTCGGCTACCATAAATCATCACTAACTAACCCTTACCACAACAAACTAAACCCAATCACTTTTAAATTACAAAAAAATGCTACTAACCATAGCAAACTATGCCAAACTCACCTAAATTACTTCGGCTATCAAAAATCACCCCCAACTACACTTTACAGCAACAAATTAAGCCCAATCACTTTAAAATTACAAAAAAATGCTAAAAATCATAACAAACTATACCAGAATCACCTAAATTACTTCGGCTACCGTAAATCACCCCCAACTAACCCTTACCACAACAAACCAAACCATATCATCTTAAAATTACAAAAAAAGGTGTACAAATCATAACAAACTCTGCCAGACTCACCTAAATTAGTTCGGCTACTCTAAATCATCACCAACTTACCCTTACCACAAAAAACTAAAGCCAATCACTTTTAAATTACAAAAAAATGCTAGTAACCATAGCAAACTATGCCAAACTCACCTAAATTACTTCGGATACCATGAATCATCACCAACTAACCCTTACCACAACAAACTAAACCCAATCACTTTTAAATTAAAAAAAATGCTACTAACCATAGCAAACTATGCCAAACTCATCTAAATTATTTCGGCTATCAAAAATCACCCCCAGCTACACTTTACAGCAACAAACTAAGCCCAATGACTTTAAAATTACAAAAAAATGCTAAAAATCATAACAAACTATACCAGAATCACCTAAATTACTTCGGATACCGTAAATCACCCCCAACTATCCCTTACCACAACAAACCAAACCATATCATCTTAAAATTACAAAAAAAGGTGTACAAATCATAACAAATTATGCCAGAATCACCTAAATTACTTCGGCTACTCTAGATCATCACCAACTAACCCTTACCACAACAAATTAAACCCAATCACTTTTAAATTACAAAAAAATGCTAGTAACCATAGCAAACTATGCCAAACTCACCTAAATTACTTCGGCTACCATAAATCATCACCAACTAACCCTTACCACAACAAACTAAACCCAATCAATTTTAAATTACAAAAAAATGCTACTAACCATAGCAAACTATGTTAAACTCACCTAAATTACTTCGGCTATCAAAAATCACCCCCAGCTACACATTACAGCAACAAACTAAGCCCAATCACTTAAAATTACAAAAAAATGCTAAAAATCATAACAAACTATACCAGAATCACCTAAATTACTTCGGCTACCGTAAATCACCCCCAACTATCCCTTACCACAACAAACCAAACTATATCATCTTAAAATTACAAAAAAAGGTGTACAAATCGTAACAAACTATGCCAGACTCACCTAAATTACTTCGGCTACTCTAAATCATCACCAACTAACCCTTACCACAACAAACTAAACCCAATCACTTTTAAATTACAAAAAAATGCTAGTAACCATAGCAAACTATGCCAAACTCACCTAAATTACTTCGGCTACCATAAATCATCACCAACTAACCCTTACCACAACAAACTAAACTCAATCACTTTTAAATTACAAAAAAATGCTACTAACCATAGCAAACTATGCCAAACTCACCTAAATTACTTCGGCTATCAAAAATCACCCCCAACTACACTTTACAGCAACAAACTAAGCCCAATCACTTTAAAATTACAATAAAATGCTAAAAATCATAACAAATTATACCAGAATCACCTAAATTACTTCGGCTACCGTAAATCATCTTCAACTATCCCTTACCACAACAAACCAAACCATATCATCTTAAAATTACAAAAAAAGGTGTACAAATCATAACAAACTATGCCAGACTCACCTAAATTACTTCGGCTACTCTAAATCATCAACAACTAACCCTTACCACAACAAACTAAACCCAATCACTTTTAAATTACAAAAAAATGCTAGTAACCATAGCAAACTATGCCAAACTCACCTATATTACTTCGGCTACTATAAATCATCACCAACTAACCCTTACCACAACAAACTAAGCCCAATCACTTTTAAATTACAAAAAATGCTACTAACCATAGCAAACTATGCCAAACTCACCTAAATTACTTCGGCTATCAAAAATCACCCCCAACTACACTTTTCAGCAACAAACTAAGCCCAATCACTTTAAAATTACAAAAATATGCTAAAAATCATAACAAACTATACCAGAATCACCTAAATTACTTCTGCTACCGTAAATCACCCCCAACTATCCCTTACCACAACAAACCAAACCATATCATCTTAAAATTACAAAAAAAAGTGTACAAATCATAACAAACTATGCCAGACTCACCTAAATTACTTCGGCTACTTTAAATCATCACCAACTAACCCTTACCACAACAAACTAAACCCAATCACTTTTAAATTACAAAAAAATGCTACTAACCATAGCAAACTATGCCAAACTCACCTAAATTACTTCGGCTATCAAAAATCACCCCCAACTACACTTTACAGCAACAAACTAAGCCCAATCACTTTAAAATTACAAAAAAATGCTAAAAATCATATCAAACTATGCCAGACTCACCTAAATTACTTCGGCTACTCTAAATCATCACCAACTAACCCTTACCACAACAAACTAAACCCAATCACTTTTAAATTACAAAAAAATGCTAGTAACCAAAGCAAACTATGCCAAACTCACCTAAATTACTTCGGCTACCATAAATCATCACCAACTAACCCTTACCACAACAAACTAAACCCAATCACATTTACATTACAAAAAAAATGCTACTAACCATAGCAAACTATGCCAAACTCACCTAAATTACTTCGGCTATCAAAAATCACCCCCAACTACACTTTACAGCAACAAACTAAGACCAATCACTTTAAAATTACAAAAAAATGCTAAAAATCATAAAAAATTATACCAGAATCACCTAAATTACTTCGGCTACCGTAAATCATCCTCAACTATCCCTTACCACAACAAACTAAACCCAATCACTTTTAAATTACAAAAAAATGCTACTAACCATAGCAAACTATGCCAAACTCACCTAAATTACTTCGGCTATCAAAAATCACTCCCAACTACACTTTACAGCAACAAACTAAGCCCAATGACTTTAAAATTACAAAAAAATGCTAAAAATCATAACAAACTATACCAGAATCACATAAATTACTTCGGCTACCGTAAATCACCCCCAACTATCCCTTACCACAACAAACCAAACCATATCATTTTAAAGTTACAAAAAAATTTGTACAAATCATAACAAACTATACCAGACTCACCTAAATTACTTCGGCTACTCTAAATCATCACCAACTAACCCTTACCACAACAAACTAAACCCAATCACTTTTAAATTACAAAAAATTGCTAGTAACCATAGCAAACTAAGCCAAACTTACCTAAATTACTTCGGCTACCATAAATCATCACCAACTAACACTTACCACAACAAACTAAACCCAATCACTTTTAAATTACAAAAAAATGCTACTAACCATAGCAAACTATGCCAAATTCACCTAAATTACTTCGGCTATCAAAAACCACCCCAACTACACTTTACAGCAACAAACTAAGCCCAATCACTTTAAAATTACAAAAAAATGCTAAAAATCATAACAAACTATACCAGAATCACCAAAATTACTTCGGCTACCGTAAATCACCCCCAACTATCCCTTACCACAACAAACCAAACCATATCATCCTAAAATTAAAAAAAAAGGTGTACAAATCATAACAAACTATGCCAGACTCACCTAAATTACTTCGGCTACTCTAAATCATCACCAACTAAGCCTTACCACAACAAACTAAACCCAAACACTTTTAAATTACAAAAAAATGCTAGTAACCATAGCAAACTATGCCAAACTCACCTAAATTTCTTCGGCTACCATAAATCATCACCAACTAACCCTTACCACAACAAACTAAACCCAATCACTTTTAAATTACAAAAAAATGCTACTAACCATAGCAAACTATGCCAAACTCACCTAAATTACTTCGGCTATCAAAAATCACCCCCAACTACACTTTACAGCAACAAACTAAGCCCAATCACTTTAAAATTACAAAAAAATGCTAAAAATCATAACAAACTCTACCAGAATCACCTAAATTACTTCGGCTACCGTAAATCACCCCCAACTTTCCCTTACCACAACAAACCAAACCATATCATCTTAAAATTACAAAAAAAGGTGTAAAAATCATTACATACTATGCCAAACTCACCTAAATTACTTCGGCTATCAAAAATCACCCCCAACTACACTTTACAGCAACAAACTAAGCCCAATCACTTTAAAATTACAAAAAAATGCTAAAAATCATAACAAACTATTCCAGAATCACCTAAATTACTTCGACTACCGTAAATCACCCCCAACTATCCCTTACCACAACAAACCAAACTATATCATCTTAAAATTACAAAAAAAGGTGTACAAATCGTAACAAACTATGCCAGACTCACCTAAATTACTTCGGCTACTCTAAATCATCACCAACTAACCCTTACCACAACAAACTAAACCCAATCAATTTTAAATTACAAAAAAATGCTAGTAACCATAGCAAACTATGCCAAACTCACCTAAATTACTTCGGCTACCATAAATCATCACCAACTAACCCTTACCACAACAAACTAAACCCAATCACTTTTAAATTAAAAAAAAATGCTACTAACCATAGCAAACTATGCCAAACTCACCTAAATTACTTCGGCTATCAAAAATCACCCCCAACTACACTTTACAGCAACAAACTAAGCCCAATCACTTTAAAATTACAAAAAAATGCTAAAAATCATAACAAACTATGCCAGACTCACCTAAATTACTTCGGCTACTCTAAATCATCACCAACTAACCCTTACCACAACAAACTAAACCCAATCACTTTTAAATTACAAAAAAATGCTAGTAACCAAAGCAAACTATGCCAAACTCACCTAAATTACTTCGGCTACCATAAATCATCACCAACTAACCCTTACCACAACAAACTAGACCCAATCACTTTTAAATTACAAAAAAGTGCTACTAACCATGGCAAACTATGCCAAACTTACCTAAATTACTTCGGCTATCAAAAATCACCCCCAACTACACTTTACAGCAACAAACTAAGCCCAATCACTTTAAAATTACAAAAAAATGCTAAAAATCATAACAAACTATACCAGAATCACCTAAATTACTTCGACTACCGTAAATCACCCCCAACTATCCCTTACCACAACAAACCAAACTATATCATCTTAAAATTACAAAAAAAGGTGTACAAATCGTAACAAACTATGCCAGACTCACCTAAATTACTTCGGCTACTCTAAATCATCACCAACTAACCCTTACCACAACAAACTAAACCCAATCAATTTTAAATTACAAAAAAATGCTAGTAACCATAGCAAACTATGCCAAACTCACCTAAATTACTTCGGCTACCATAAATCATCACCAACTAACCCTTACCACAACAAACTAAACCCAATCACATTTAAATTAAAAAAAAATGCTACTAACCATAGCAAACTATGCCAAACTCACCTAAATTACTTCGGCTATCAAAAATCACCCCCAACTACACTTTACAGCAACAAACTAAGCCCAATCACTTTAAAATTACAAAAAAATGCTAAAAATCATAACAAACTATGCCAGACTCACCTAAATTACTTCGGCTACTCTAAATCATCACCAACTAACCCTTACCACAACAAACTAAACCCAATCACTTTTAAATTACAAAAAAATGCTAGTAACCAAAGCAAACTATGCCAAACTCACCTAAATTACTTCGGCTACCATAAATCATCACCAACTAACCCTTACCACAACAAACTAGACCCAATCACTTTTAAATTACAAAAAAGTGCTACTAACCATGGCAAACTATGCCAAACTTACCTAAATTACTTCGGCTATCAAAAATCACCCCCAACTACACTTTACAGCAACAAACTAAGACCAATCACTTTAAAATTACAAAAAAATGCTAAAAATCATAAAAAATTATACCAGAATCACCTAAATTACTTCGGCTACCGTAAATCATCCCCAGCTATCCCTTACCACAACAAACTAAACCCAATCACTTTTAAATTACAAAAAAATGCTACTAACCATAGCAAACTATGCCAAACTCACCTAAATTACTTCGGCTATCAAAAATCACTCCCAACTACACTTTACAGCAACAAACTAAGCCCAATGACTTTAAAATTACAAAAAAATGCTAAAAATCATAACAAACTATACCAGAATCACCTAAATTACTTCGGCTACCGTAAATCACCCCCAACTATCCCTTACCACAACAAACCAAACCATATCATCTTAAAGTTACAAAAAAATTTGTACAAATCATAACAAACTATACCAGACTCACCTAAATTACTTCGGCTACTCTAAATCATCACCAACTAACCCTTACCACAACAAACTAAACCCAATCACTTTTAAATTACAAAAAATTGCTAGTAACCATAGCAAACTAAGCCAAACTCACCTAAATTACTTCGGCTACCATAAATCATCACCAACTAACCCTTACCACAACAAACTAAACCCAATCACTTTTAAATTACAAAAAAATGCTACTAACCATAGCAAATTATGCCAAATTCACCTAAATTACTTCGGCTATCAAAAATCACCCCCAACTACACTTTACACCAACAAACTAAGCCCAATCATTTTAAAATTACAAAAAAATGCTAAAAATCATAACAAACTATACCAGAATCACCTAAATTACTTCGGCTACCGTAAATCACCCCCAACTATCCCTTACCACCACAAGCCAAACCATATCATCCTAAAATTAAAAAAAAAGGTGTACAAATCATAACAAACTATGCCAGACTCACCTAAATTACTTCGGCTTCTCTAAATCATCACCAACTAAGCCTTACCACAACAAACTAAACCCAAACTGTTTTAAATTACAAAAAAATGCTAGTAACCATAGCAAACTAGGCCAAACTCACCTAAATTACTTCGGCTACCATAAATCATCACCAACTAACCCTTACCACAACAAACTAAACCCAATCACTTTTAAATTACAAAAAAATGCTACTAACCATAGCAAACTATGCCAAACTCACCTAAATTACTTCGGCTATCAAAAATCACCCCCAACTACACTTTACAGCAACAAACTAAGCCCAATCACTTTAAAATTACAAAAAAATGCTAAAAATCATAACAAACTATGCCAGACTCACCTAAATTACTTCGGCTACTCTAAATCATCACCAACTAACCCTTACCACAACAAACTAAACCCAATCACTTTTAAATTACAAAAAAATGCTAGTAACCATAGCAAATTATGCCAAACTCACCTAAATTACTTCGGCTACCATAAATCATCACAAGCTAACCCTTACCACAACAAACTAAACCCAATCACTTTTAAATTACAAAAAAATGCTACTAACCATAGCAAACTATGCCAAACTAACCTAAATTACTTCGGCTATCAAAAATCACCCCCAACTACACTTTACAGAAACAAACTAAGCCCAATCACTTTAAAATTACAAAAAAATGCTAAAAATCATAACAAACTATACCAGAATCACCTAAATTACTTCGGCTACCGTAAATCACCCCCAACTATCCCTTACCACAACAAACCAAACCATATCATCTTAAAATTACAAAAAAAGGTTTACAAATCATAACAAACTATGCCAGACTCACTTAAATTACTTCGGCTACTCTAAATCATCACCAACTAACCCTTACCACAACAAACTAAACCCAATCACTTTTAAATTACAAAAAAATTCTAGTAACCATAGCAAACTATGCCAAACTCACCTAAATTACTTTGGCAACCATAAATCATCACCAACTAACCCTTACCACAACAAACTAAACCCAATCAATTTTAAATTACAAAAAAATGCTACTAACCATAGCAAACTATGCCAAACTCACCTAAATTACTTCGGCTATCAAAAATCACCCCCAACTACACTTTACAGCAACAAACTAAGCCCAATGACTTTAAAATTACAAAAAAATGCTAAAAATCATAACAAACTATACCAGAATCACCTAAATTACTTCGGCTACCGTAAATCACCCCCAACTATAACTTACCACAACAAACCAAACCATATCATCTTAAAATTACAAAAAAAGATGTACAAATCATAACAAACCATGCCAGACTCGCCTTAATTACTTCGGCTACTCTAAATCATCACCAACTAACCCTTACCACAACAAACTAAACCCAATCACTTTTAAATTACAAAAAAATGCTAGTAACCATAGCAAACTATGCCAAACTCACCTAAATTACTTTGGCAACCATAAATCATCACCAACTAACCCTTACCACAACAAACTAAACCCAATCAATTTTAAATTACAAAAAAATGCTACTAACCATAGCAAACTATGCCAAACTCACCTAAATTACTTCGGCTATCAAAAATCACCCCCAACTACACTTTACAGCAACAAACTAAGCCCAATCACTTTAAAATTACAAAAAAATGCTAAAAATCATAACAAATTATACCAGAATCACCTAAATTACTTCGGCTACCGTAAATCATCCCCAACTATCCCTTACCACAACAAACCAAACCATATCATCTTAAAATTACAAAAAAAGGTGTACAAATCATAACAAACTATGCCAGACTTACCTAAATTACTTCGGCTACTCTAAATCATCAACAACTAATCCTTACCACAACAAACTAAAACCAATCACTTTTAAATTACAAAAAAATGCTAGTAACCATAGCAAACTATGCCAAACTCACCTAAATTACTTCGGCTACCATAAATCATCACCAACTAACCCTTACCACAACAAACTAAGCCCAATCACTTTTAAATTACAAAAAAATGCTACTAACCATAACAAACTATGCCAAACTCACCTAAATTACTTCGGCTATCAAAAATCACCCCCAACTACACTTTACAGCAACAAACTAAGCCCAATCACTTTAAAATTACAAAAAAATGCTAAAAATCATAACAAACTATACCAGAATTACCTAAATTACTTCGGCTACCGTAAATCACCCCCAACTATCCCTTACCACAACAAACCAAACTATATCATCTTAAAATTACAAAAAAAAGTGTACAAATCGTAACAAACTATGCCAGACTCACCTAAATTACTTCGGCTACTCTAAATCATCACCAACTAACCCTTACCACAACAAACTAAACCCAATCACTTTTATATTACAAAAAAATGCTAGTAACCATAGCAAACTATGCCAAACTCACCTAAATTACTTCGGCTACCATAAATCATCACCAACTAACCTTTACCACAACAAACTAAACCCAATCACTTTTAAATTACAAAAAAATGCTACTAACCATAGCAAACTATGCCAAACTCACCTAAATTACTTCGGCTATCAAAAATTACCCCCAACTACACTTTACAGCAACAAACTAAGCCCAATCACTTTAAAATTACAAAAAAATGCTAAAAATCATAACAAATTATACCAGAATCACCTAAATTACTTCGGCTACCGTAAATCATCCCCAACTATCCCTTACCACAACAAACCAAACCATATCATCTTAAAATTACAAAAAAAGGTGTACAAATCATAACAAACTATGCCAGACTCACCTAAATTACTTCGGCTACTCTAAATCATCAACAACTAACCCTTACCACAACAAACTAAACCCAATCACTTTTAAATTACAAAAAAATGCTAGTAACCATAGCAAACTATGCCAAACTCACCTAAATTACTTCGGCTACCATAAATCATCACCAACTAACCCTTACCACAACAAACTAAGCCCAATCACTTTTAAATTACAAAAAAATGCTACTAACCATAACAAACTATGCCAAACTCACCTAAATTACTTCGGCTATCAAAAATCACACCCAACTACACTTTACAGCAACAAACTAAGCCCAATCACTTTAAAATTACAAAAAAATGCTAAAAATCTTAACAAACTATACCAGAATTACCTAAATTACTTCTGCTACCGTAAATCACCCCCAACTATCCCTTACCACAACAAACCAAACCATATCATCTTAAAATTACAAAAAAAGGTGTACAAATCATAACAAACTATGCCAGACTCACCTAAATTACTTCGGCTACTCTAAATCATCACCAAATAACCCTTACCACAACAAACTAAACCCAATCACTTTTAAATTACAAATAATGCAAGTAACCATAGCAAACTATGCCAAACTCACCTAAATTACTTCGGCTACCATAAATCATCATCAACTAACCTTTACCACAACAAACTAAACCCAATCACTTTTAAATTACAAAAAAATGCTAAAAATCATAACAAACTATACCAGAATCACCGAAATTACTTCGGCTACCGTAAATCACCCCCAACTATCCCTTACCACAACAAACCAAACCATATCATCTTAAAATTACAAAAAAAGGTGTACAAATCATAACAAACTATGTCAGACTCACCTAAATTACTTCGGCTACTCTAAATCATCACCAACTAACCCTTACCACAACAAACTAAACCCAATCACTTTTAAATTACAAAAAAATTCTAGTAACCATAGCAAACTATGCCAAACTCACTTAAATTACTTCGGCTACCATAGATCATCACCAACTAACCCTTACCACAAAAAACTAAACCCAATCACTTTTAAATTTAAAAAAAATGCTACTAACCATAGCAGACTATGCCAAACTCACCTAAATTACTTCGGCTATCAAAAATCACCCCCAACTTCACTTTACAGCAACAAACTAAGCTCAATCACTTTAAAATTACAAAAAATGCTAAAAATCATAACAAACTATACCAGAATCACCTAAATTACTTCGGCTACCGTAAATCACCCCCAACTATCCCTTACCACAACAAACCAAACCATATCATCTTAAAATTACAAAAAAAGGTGTACAAATCATAACAAACTATGCCAGACTCACCTAAATTACTTCGGCTACTCTAAATCATCACCAACTAACCCTTACCACAACAAACTAAACCCAATCACTTTTAAATTACAAAAAAATGCTACTAACCATAGCAAACTATGCCAAGCTCACCTAAATTACTTCAGCTATCAAAAATCACTCCCAACTACACTTTACAGCAACAAACTAAGCCCAATCACTTTAAAATTACAAAAAAATGCTAAAAATCATAACAAACTATACCAGAATCACCTAAATTACTTCGGCTAACGTAAATCACCCCCAACTATCCCTTACCACAACAAATCAAACCATATCATCTTGAAATTACAAAAAAAGGTGTACAAATCATAACAAACTATGCCAGACTCACCTAAATTACTTCGGCTACTTTAAATCATCACCAACTAACCCTTACCACAACAAACCAAACCCAATCACTTTTAAGTTACAAAAAAATGCTACTAACCATAGCAAACTATGCCAAACTTACCTAAATTACTTCGGCTATCAAAAATCACCCCCAACTACACTTTACAGCAACAAACTAAGCCCAATCACTTTACAATTACAAAAAAATGCTAAAAATCATAACAAACTATACCAGAATCACCTAAATTACTTCGGCTACCGTAAATCACCCCCAACTATCCCTTACCACAACAAACCAAACCATATCATCTTAAAATTACAAAAAAAGGTGTACAAATCATAACAAACTATGTCAGACTCACCTAAATTACTTCGGCTACTCTAAATCATCACCAACTAACCCTTACCACAACAAACTAAACCCAATCACTTTTAAATTAAAAAAAAATGCTACTAACCCTAGCAGACTATGCCAAACTCACCTAAATTACTTCGGCTATCAAAAATCACCCCCAACTACACTTTACAGCAACAAACTAAGCCCAATCACTTTAAAATTACAAAAAATGCTAAAAATCATAACAAACTTTACCAGAATCACCTAAATTACTTCGGCTACCGTAAATCACCCCCGACTATCCCTTACCACAACAAACCAAACCATATCATCTTAAAATTACAAAAAAAGGTGTACAAATCATAACAAACTATGCCAGACTCACCTAAATTACTTCGGCTTCTCTAAATCATCACCAACTAACCCTTACCACAACAAACTAAACCCAATCACTTTTAAATTACAAAAAAATGCTAGTAACTATAGCAAACTATGCCAAACTCACCTAAATTACTTCGGCTACCATAAATCATCACCAACTAACCCTTACCACAACAAACTAAACCCAATCACTTTTAAATTACAAAAAAATGCTACTAACCATAGCAAACTATGCCAAACTTACCTAAATTACTTCGGCTATCAAAAATCAACCCAACTACACTTTACAGCAACAAACTAAGCCCAATCACTTTAAAATTACAAAAAAATGCTAAAAATCATAACAAACTATACCAGAATCACCTAAATTACTTCGGCTATCAAAAATCAACCCAACTACACTTTACAGCAACAAACTAAGCCCAATCACTTTAAAATTACAAAAAAATGCTAAAAATCATAACAAACTATACCAGAATTACCTAAATTACTTCGGCTACCGTAAATCACCCCCAACTATCCCTTACCACAACAAACCAAACCATATCATCTTAAAATTACAAGAAAAGGTGTACAAATCATAACAAACTATGCCAGACTCACCCAAATTACTTCGGCTACTCTAAATCATCACCAACTAACCCTTACCACAACATACTAAACCCAATCACATTTAAATTACAAAAAAATGCTAGTAACCATAGTAAACTATGCCAAACTCACCTAAATTACTTCGGCTACCATAAATCATCACTAACTAACCCTTACCACAACAAACTAAACCCAATCACTTTTAAATTACAAAAAAATGCTACTAACCATAGCAAACTATGCCAAACTCACCTAAATTACTTCGGCTATCAAAAATCACCCCCAACTACACTTTACAGCAACAAATTAAGCCAAATCACTTTAAAATTACAAAAAAATGCTAAAAATCATAACAAACTATACCAGAATCACCTAAATTACTTCGGCTACCGTAAATCACCCCCAACTAACCCTTACCACAACAAACCAAACCATATCATCCTAAAATTACAAAAAAAGGTGTACAAATCATAACAAACTCTGCCAGACTCACCTAAATTAGTTCGGCTACTCTAAATCATCACCAACTTACCCTTACCACAAAAAACTAAAGCCAATCACTTTTAAATTACAAAAAAATGCTAGTAACCATAGCAAACTATGCCAAACTCACCTAAATTACTTCGGATACCATAAATCATCACCAACTAACCCTTACCACAACAAACTAAACCCAATCACTTTTAAATTAAAAAAAATGCTACTAACCATAGCAAACTATGCCAAACTCACCTAAATTATTTCGGCTATCAAAAATCACCCCCAACTACACTTTACAGCAACAAACTAAGCCCAATGACTTTAAAATTACAAAAAAATGCTAAAAATCATAACAAACTATACCAGAATCACCTAAATTACTTCGGATACCGTAAATCACACCCAACTATCCCTTACCACAACAAACCAAACCATATCATCTTAAAATTACAAAAAAAGGTGTACAAATCATAACAAATTATGCCAGAATCACCTAAATTACTTCGGCTACTCTAGATCATCACCAACTAACCCTTACCACAACAAATTAAACCCAATCACTTTTAAATTACAAAAAAATGCTAGTAACCATAGCAAACTATGCCAAACTCACCTAAATTACTTCGGCTACCATAAATCATCACCAACTAACCCTTACCACAACAAACTAAACCCAATCAATTTTAAATTACAAAAAAATGCTACTAACCATAGCAAACTATGTTAAACTCACCTAAATTACTTCGGCTATCAAAAATCACCCCCAACTACACATTACAGCAACAAACTAAGCCCAATCACTTAAAATTACAAAAAAATGCTAAAAATCATAACAAACTATACCAGAATCACCTAAATTACTTCGGCTACCGTAAATCACCCCCAACTATCCCTTACCACAACAAACCAAACTATATCATCTTAAAATTACAAAAAAAGGTGTACAAATCGTAACAAACTATGCCAGACTCACCTAAATTACTTCGGCTACTCTAAATCATCACCAACTAACCCTTACCACAACAAACTAAACCCAATCACTTTTAAATTACAAAAAAATGCTAGTAACCATAGCAAACTATGCCAAACTCACCTAAATTACTTCGGCTACCATAAATCATCACCAACTAACCCTTACCACAACAAACTAAACTCAATCACTTTTAAATTACAAAAAAATGCTACTAACCATAGCAAACTATGCCAAACTCACCTAAATTACTTCGGCTATCAAAAATCACCCCCAACTACACTTTACAGCAACAAACTAAGCCCAATCACTTTAAAATTACAAAAAAATGCTAAAAATCATAACAAATTATACCAGAATCACCTAAATTACTTCGGCTACCGTAAATCATCTTCAACTATCCCTTACCACAACAAACCAAACCATATCATCTTAAAATTACAAAAAAAGGTGTACAAATCATAACAAACTATGCCAGACTCACCTAAATTACTTCGGCTACTCTAAATCATCAACAACTAACCCTTACCACAACAAACTAAACCCAATCACTTTTAAATTACAAAAAAATGCTAGTAACCATAGCAAACTATGCCAAACTCACCTATATTACTTCGGCTACTATAAATCATCACCAACTAACCCTTACCACAACAAACTAAGCCCAATCACTTTTAAATTACAAAAAATGCTACTAACCATAGCAAACTATGCCAAACTCACCTAAATTACTTCGGCTATCAAAAATCACCCCCAACTACACTTTTCAGCAACAAACTAAGCCCAATCACTTTAAAATTACAAAAATATGCTAAAAATCATAACAAACTATACCAGAATCACCTAAATTACTTCTGCTACCGTAAATCACCCCCAACTATCCCTTACCACAACAAACCAAACCATATTATCTTAAAATTACAAAAAAAGGTGTACAAATCATAACAAACTATGCCAGACTCACCTAAATTACTTCGGCTACTTTAAATCATCACCAACTAACCCTTACCACAACAAACTAAACCCAATCACTTTTAAATTACAAAAAAATGCTACTAACCATAGCAAACTATGCCAAACTCACCTAAATTACTTCGGCTATCAAAAATCACCCCCAACTACACTTTACAGCAACAAACTAAGCCCAATCACTTTAAAATTACAAAAAAATGCTAAAAATCATATCAAACTATGCCAGACTCACCTAAATTACTTCGGCTACTCTAAATCATCACCAACTAACCCTTACCACAACAAACTAAACCCAATCACTTTTAAATTACAAAAAAATGCTAGTAACCAAAGCAAACTATGCCAAACTCACCTAAATTTCTTCGGCTACCATAAATCATCACCAACTAACCCTTACCACAACAAACTAAACCCAATCACTTTTAAATTACAAAAAAATGCTACTAACCATAGCAAACTATGCCAAACTCACCTAAATTACTTCGGCTATCAAAAATCACCCCCAACTACACTTTACAGCAACAAACTAAGCCCAATCACTTTAAAATTACAAAAAAATGCTAAAAATCATAACAAACTCTACCAGAATCACCTAAATTACTTCGGCTACCGTAAATCACCCCCAACTTTCCCTTACCACAACAAACCAAACCATATCATCTTAAAATTACAAAAAAAGGTGTAAAAATCATTACATACTATGCCAGACTCACCTAAATTACTTCGGCTACTCTAAATCATCACCAACTAACCCTTACCACAACAAACTAAACCCAATCACTTTTAAATTACAAAAAAATGCTAGTAACCATAGCAAACTAAGCCAAACTCACCTAAATCACTTCGGCTACCATAAATCATCACCAACTAACCCTTACCACAACAAGCTAAACCCAATCAATTTTAAATTACAAAAAAATGCTACTAACCATAACAAACTATGCCAAACTCACCTAAATTACTTCGGCTATCAAAAATCACCCCCAACTACACTTTACAGCAACAAACTAAGCCCAATCACTTTAAAATTACAAAAAAATGCTAAAAATCATAACAAACTATACCAGAATCACCTAAATTACTTCGACTACCGTAAATCACCCCCAACTATCCCTTACCACAACAAACCAAACTATATCATCTTAAAATTACAAAAAAAGGTGTACAAATCGTAACAAACTATGCCAGACTCACCTAAATTACTTCGGCTACTCTAAATCATCACCAACTAACCCTTACCACAACAAACTAAACCCAATCAATTTTAAATTACAAAAAAATGCTAGTAACCATAGCAAACTATGCCAAACTCACCTAAATTACTTCGGCTACCATAAATCATCACCAACTAACCCTTACCACAACAAACTAAACCCAATCACTTTTAAATTAAAAAAAAATGCTACTAACCATAGCAGACTATGTCAAACTCACCTAAATTACTTCGGCTATCAAAAATCACCCCCAACTACACTTTACAGCAACAAACTAAGCCCAATCACTTTAGAATTACAAAAAAATGCTAAAAATCATAACAAACTATCCCAGAATCACCTAAATTACTTCGGCTACCGTAAATCACTCCCAACTATCCCTTACCACAACAAACCAAACCATATCATCTTAAAATTACAAAAAAAGGTGTACAAATCATAACAAACTATGCCAGACTCACCTAAATTACTTCGGCTACTTTAAATCATCACCAACTAACCCTTACCACAACAAACTAAACCCAATCAATTTTAAATTACAAAAAAATGCTACTAACCATAGCAAACTATGCCAAACTCACCTAAATTACTTCGGCTATCAAAAATCACCCCCAACTACACTTTACAGCAACAAACTAAGCCCAATCACTTTAAAATTACAAAAAAATGCTAAAAATCATAACAAACTATGCCAGACTCACCTAAATTACTTCGGCTACTCTAAATCATCACCAACTAACCCTTACCACAACAAACTAAACCCAATCACTTTTAAATTACAAAAAAATGCTAGTAACCAAAGCAAACTATGCCAAACTCACCTAAATTACTTCGGCTACCATAAATCATCACCAACTAACCCTTACCACAACAAACTAGACCCAATCACTTTTAAATTACAAAAAAAATGCTACTAACCATGGCAAACTATGCCAAACTTACCTAAATTACTTCGGCTATCAAAAATCACCCCCAACTACACTTTACAGCAACAAACTAAGACCAATCACTTTAAAATTACAAAAAAATGCTAAAAATCATAAAAAATTATACCAGAATCACCTAAATTACTTCGGCTACCGTAAATCATCCCCAACTATCCCTTACCACAACAAACTAAACCCAATCACTTTTAAATTACAAAAGAATGCTACTAACCATAGCAAACTATGCCAAACTCACCTAAATTACTTCGGCTATCAAAAATCACTCCCAACTACACTTTACAGCAACAAACTAAGCCCAATGACTTTAAAATTACAAAAAAATGCTAAAAATCATAACAAACTATACCAGAATCACCTAAATTACTTCGGCTACCGTAAATCACCCCCAACTATCCCTTACCACAACAAACCAAACCATATCATCTTAAAGTTACAAAAAAATTTGTACAAATCATAACAAACTATACCAGACTCACCTAAATTACTTCGGCTACTCTAAATCATCACCAACTAACCCTTACCACAACAAACTAAACCCAATCACTTTTAAATTACAAAAAATTGCTAGTAACCATAGCAAACTAAGCCAAACTCACCTAAATTACTTCGGCTACCATAAATCATCACCAACTAACCCTTACCACAACAAACTAAACCCAATCACTTTTAAATTACAAAAAAATGCTACTAACCATAGCAAATTATGCCAAATTCACCTAAATTACTTCGGCTATCAAAAATCACCCCCAACTACACTTTACACCAACAAACTAAGCCCAATCATTTTAAAATTACAAAAAAATGCTAAAAATCATAACAAACTATACCAGAATCACCTAAATTACTTCGGCTACCGTAAATCACCCCCAACTATCCCTTACCACCACAAGCCAAACCATATCATCCTAAAATTAAAAAAAAAGGTGTACAAATCATAACAAACTATGCCAGACTCACCTAAATTACTTCGGCTTCTCTAAATCATCACCAACTAAGCCTTACCACAACAAACTAAACCCAAACTCTTTTAAATTACAAAAAAATGCTAGTAACCATAGCAAACTAGGCCAAACTCACCTAAATTACTTCGGCTACCATAAATCATCACCAACTAACCCTTACCACAACAAACTAAACCCAATCACTTTTAAATTACAAAAAAATGCTACTAACCATAGCAAACTATGCCAAACTCACCTAAATTACTTCGGCTATCAAAAATCACCCCCAACTACACTTTACAGCAACAAACTAAGCCCAATCACTTTAAAATTACAAAAAAATGCTAAAAATCATAACAAACTATGCCAGACTCACCTAAATTACTTCGGCTACTCTAAATCATCACCAACTAACCCTTACCACAACAAACTAAACCCAATCACTTTTAAATTACAAAAAAATGCTAGTAACCATAGCAAATTATGCCAAACTCACCTAAATTACTTCGGCTACCATAAATCATCACAAGCTAACCCTTACCACAACAAACTAAACCCAATCACTTTTAAATTACAAAAAAATGCTACTAACCATAGCAAACTATGCCAAACTAACCTAAATTACTTCGGCTATCAAAAATCACCCCCAACTACACTTTACAGAAACAAACTAAGCCCAATCACTTTAAAATTAAAAAAAAATGCTAAAAATCATAACAAACTATACCAGAATCACCTAAATTACTTCGGCTACCGTAAATCACCCCCAACTATCCCTTACCACAACAAACCAAACCATATCATCTTAAAATTACAAAAAAAGGTTTACAAATCATAACAAACTATGCCAGACTCACTTAAATTACTTCGGCTACTCTAAATCATCACCAACTAACCCTTACCACAACAAACTAAACCCAATCACTTTTAAATTACAAAAAAATTCTAGTAACCATAGCAAACTATGCCAAACTCACCTAAATTACTTTGGCAACCATAAATCATCACCAACTAACCCTTACCACAACAAACTAAACCCAATCAATTTTAAATTACAAAAAAATGCTACTAACCATAGCAAACTATGCCAAACTCACTTAAATTACTTCGGCTATCAAAAATCACCCCCAACTACACTTTACAGCAACAAACTAAGCCCAATGACTTTAAAATTACAAAAAAATGCTAAAAATCATAATAAACTATACCAGAATCACCTAAATTACTTCGGCTACCGTAAATCACCCCCAACTATAACTTACCACAACAAACCAAACCATATCATCTTAAAATTACAAAAAAAGATGTACAAATCATAACAAACCATGCCAGACTCGCCTTAATTACTTCGGCTACTCTAAATCATCACCAACTAACCCTTACCACAACAAACTAAACCCAATCACTTTTAAATTACAAAAAAATGCTAGTAACCATAGCAAACTATGCCAAACTCACCTAAATTACTTTGGCAACCATAAATCATCACCAACTAACCCTTACCACAACAAACTAAACCCAATCAATTTTAAATTACAAAAAAATGCTACTAACCATAGCAAACTATGCCAAACTCACCTAAATTACTTCGGCTATCAAAAATCACCCCCAACTACACTTTACAGCAACAAACTAAGCCCAATCACTTTAAAATTACAAAAAAATGCTAAAAATCATAACAAATTATACCAGAATCACCTAAATTACTTCGGCTACCGTAAATCATCCCCAACTATCCCTTACCACAACAAACCAAACCATATCATCTTAAAATTACAAAAAAAGGTGTACAAATCATAACAAACTATGCCAGACTTACCTAAATTACTTCGGCTACTCTAAATCATCAACAACTAATCCTTACCACAACAAACTAAAACCAATCACTTTTAAATTACAAAAAAATGCTAGTAACCATAGCAAACTATGCCAAACTCACCTAAATTACTTCGGCTACCATAAATCATCACCAACTAACCCTTACCACAACAAACTAAGCCCAATCACTTTTAAATTACAAAAAAATGCTACTAACCATAACAAACTATGCCAAACTCACCTAAATTACTTCGGCTATCAAAAATCACCCCCAACTACACTTTGCAGCAACAAACTAAGCCCAATCACTTTAAAATTACAAAAAAATGCAAAAAATCATAACAAACTATACCAGAATTACCTAAATTACTTCGGCTACCGTAAATCACCCCCAACTATCCCTTACCACAACAAACCAAACTATATCATCTTAAAATTACAAAAAAAGGTGTACAAATCGTAACAAACTATGCCAGACTCACCTAAATTACTTCGGCTACTCTAAATCATCACCAACTAACCCTTACCACAACAAACTAAACCCAATCACTTTTATATTACAAAAAAATGCTAGTAACCATAGCAAACTATGCCAAACTCACCTAAATTACTTCGGCTACCATAAATCATCACCAACTAACCTTTACCACAACAAACTAAACCCAATCACTTTTAAATTACAAAAAAATGCTACTAACCATAGCAAACTATGCCAAACTCACCTAAATTACTTCGGCTATCAAAAATTACCCCCAACTACACTTTACAGCAACAAACTAAGCCCAATCACTTTAAAATTACAAAAAAATGCTAAAAATCATAACAAATTATACCAGAATCACCTAAATTACTTCGGCTACCGTAAATCATCCCCAACTATCCCTTACCACAACAAACCAAACCATATCATCTTAAAATTACAAAAAAAGGTGTACAAATCATAACAAACTATGCCAGACTCACCTAAATTACTTCGGCTACTCTAAATCATCAACAACTAACCCTTACCACAACAAACTAAACCCAATCACTTTTAAATTACAAAAAAATGCTAGTAACCATAGCAAACTATGCCAAACTCACCTAAATTACTTCGACTACCATAAATCATCACCAACTAACCCTTACCACAACAAACTAGGCCCAATCACTTTTAAATTACAAAAAAATGCTACTAACCATAACAAACTATGCCAAACTCACCTAAATTACTTCGGCTATCAAAAATCACCCCCAACTACACTTTACAGCAACAAACTAAGCCCAATCACTTTAAAATTACAAAAAAATGCTAAAAATCTTAACAAACTATACCAGAATCACCTAAATTACTTCTGCTACCGTAAATCACCCCCAACTATCCCTTACCACAACAAACCAAACCATATCATCTTAAAATTACAAAAAAAGGTGTACAAATCATAACAAACTATGCCAGACTCACCTAAATTACTTCGGCTACTCTAAATCATCACCAAATAACCCTTACCACAACAAACTAAACCCAATCACTTTTAAATTACAAAAAATGCAAGTAACCATAGCAAACTATGCCAAACTCACCTAAATTACTTCGGCTACCATAAATCATCATCAACTAACCTTTACCACAACAAACTAAACCCAATCACTTTTAAATTACAAAAAAATGCTAAAAATCATAACAAACTATACCAGAATCACCGAAATTACTTCGGCTACCGTAAATCACCCCCAACTATCCCTTACCACAACAAACCAAACCATATCATCTTAAAATTACAAAAAAAGGTGTACAAATCATAACAAACTATGTCAGACTCACCTAAATTACTTCGGCTACTCTAAATCATCACCAACTAACCCTTACCACAACAAACTAAACCCAATCACTTTTAAATTACAAAAAAATTCTAGTAACCATAGCAAACTATGCCAAACTCACCTAAATTACTTCGGCTACCATAGATCATCACCAACTAACCCTTACCACAAAAAACTAAACCCAATCACTTTTAAATTTAAAAAAAATGCTACTAACCATAGCAGACTATGCCAAACTCACCTAAATTACTTCGGCTATCAAAAATCACCCCCAACTTCACTTTACAGCAACAAACTAAGCTCAATCACTTTAAAATTACAAAAAATGCTAAAAATCATAACAAACTATACCAGAATCACCTAAATTACTTCGGCTACCGTAAATCACCCCCAACTATCCCTTACCACAACAAACCAAACCATATCATCTTAAAATTACAAAAAAAGGTGTACAAATCATAACAAACTATGCCAGACTCACCTAAATTACTTCGGCTACTCTAAATCATCACCAACTAACCCTTACCACAACAAACTAAACCCAATCACTTTTAAATTACAAAAAAATGCTACTAACCATAGCAAACTATGCCAAGCTCACCTAAATTACTTCAGCTATCAAAAATCACTCCCAACTACACTTTACAGCAACAAACTAAGCCCAATCACTTTAAAATTACAAAAAAATGCTAAAAATCATAACAAACTATACCAGAATCACCTAAATTACTTCGGCTAACGTAAATCACCCCCAACTATCCCTTACCACAACAAATCAAACCATATCATCTTGAAATTACAAAAAAAGGTGTACAAATCATAACAAACTATGCCAGACTCACCTAAATTACTTCGGCTACTTTAAATCATCACCAACTAACCCTTACCACAACAAACCAAACCCAATCACTTTTAAGTTACAAAAAAATGCTACTAACCATAGCAAACTATGCCAAACTTACCTAAATTACTTCGGCTATCAAAAATCACCCCCAACTACACTTTACAGCAACAAACTAAGCCCAATCACTTTACAATTACAAAAAAATGCTAAAAATCATAACAAACTATACCAGAATCACCTAAATTACTTCGGCTACCGTAAATCACCCCCAACTATCCCTTACCACAACAAACCAAACCATATCATCTTGAAATTACAAAAAAAGGTGTACAAATCATAACAAACTATGTCAGACTCACCTAAATTACTTCGGCTACTCTAAATCATCACCAACTAACCCTTACCACAACAAACTAAACCCAATCACTTTTAAATTTAAAAAAAATGCTACTAACCCTAGCAGACTATGCCAAACTCACCTAAATTACTTCGGCTATCAAAAATCACCCCCAACTACACTTTACAGCAACAAACTAAGCCCAATCACTTTAAAATTACAAAAAATGCTAAAAATCATAACAAACTTTACCAGAATCACCTAAATTACTTCGGCTACCGTAAATCACCCCCGACTATCCCTTACCACAACAAACCAAACCATATCATCTTAAAATTACAAAAAAAGGTGTACAAATCATAACAAACTATGCCAGACTCACCTAAATTACTTCGGCTTCTCTAAATCATCACCAACTAACCCTTACCACAACAAACTAAACCCAATCACTTTTAAATTACAAAAAAATGCTAGTAACTATAGCAAACTATGCCAAACTCACCTAAATTACTTCGGCTACCATAAATCATCACCAACTAACCCTTACCACAACAAACTAAACCCAATCACTTTTAAATTACAAAAAAATGCTACTAACCATAGCAAACTATGCCAAACTTACCTAAATTACTTCGGCTATCAAAAATCAACCCAACTACACTTTACAGCAACAAACTAAGCCCAATCACTTTAAAATTACAAAAAAATGCTAAAAATCATAACAAATTATACCAGAATCACCTAAATTACTTCGGCTACCGTAAATCATCCCCAACTATCCCTTACCACAACAAACCAAACCATATCATCTTAAAATTACAAAAAAAGGTGTACAAATCATAACAAACTATGCCAGACTCACCTAAATTACTTCGGCTACTCTAAATCATCAACAACTAACCCTTACCACAACAAACTAAACCCAATCACTTTTAAATTACAAAAAAATGCTAGTAACCATAGCAAACTATGCCAAACTCACCTAAATTACTTCGACTACCATAAATCATCACCAACTAACCCTTACCACAACAAACTAAGCCCAATCACTTTTAAATTACAAAAAAATGCTACTAACCATAACAAACTATGCCAAACTCACCTAAATTACTTCGGCTATCAAAAATCACCCCCAACTACACTTTACAGCAACAAACTAAGCCCAATCACTTTAAAATTACAAAAAAATGCTAAAAATCTTAACAAACTATACCAGAATCACCTAAATTACTTCTGCTACCGTAAATCACCCCCAACTATCCCTTACCACAACAAACCAAACCATATCATCTTAAAATTACAAAAAAAGGTGTACAAATCATAACAAACTATGCCAGACTCACCTAAATTACTTCGGCTACTCTAAATCATCACCAAATAACCCTTACCACAACAAACTAAACCCAATCACTTTTAAATTACAAAAAATGCAAGTAACCATAGCAAACTATGCCAAACTCACCTAAATTACTTCGGCTACCATAAATCATCATCAACTAACCTTTACCACAACAAACTAAACCCAATCACTTTTAAATTACAAAAAAATGCTAAAAATCATAACAAACTATACCAGAATCACCGAAATTACTTCGGCTACCGTAAATCACCCCCAACTATCCCTTACCACAACAAACCAAACCATATCATCTTAAAATTACAAAAAAAGGTGTACAAATCATAACAAACTATGTCAGACTCACCTAAATTACTTCGGCTACTCTAAATCATCACCAACTAACCCTTACCACAACAAACTAAACCCAATCACTTTTAAATTACAAAAAAATTCTAGTAACCATAGCAAACTATGCCAAACTCACCTAAATTACTTCGGCTACCATAGATCATCACCAACTAACCCTTACCACAAAAAACTAAACCCAATCACTTTTAAATTTAAAAAAAATGCTACTAACCATAGCAGACTATGCCAAACTCACCTAAATTACTTCGGCTATCAAAAATCACCCCCAACTTCACTTTACAGCAACAAACTAAGCTCAATCACTTTAAAATTACAAAAAATGCTAAAAATCATAACAAACTATACCAGAATCACCTAAATTACTTCGGCTACCGTAAATCACCCCCAACTATCCCTTACCACAACAAACCAAACCATATCATCTTAAAATTACAAAAAAAGGTGTACAAATCATAACAAACTATGCCAGACTCACCTAAATTACTTCGGCTACTCTAAATCATCACCAACTAACCCTTACCACAACAAACTAAACCCAATCACTTTTAAATTACAAAAAAATGCTACTAACCATAGCAAACTATGCCAAGCTCACCTAAATTACTTCAGCTATCAAAAATCACTCCCAACTACACTTTACAGCAACAAACTAAGCCCAATCACTTTAAAATTACAAAAAAATGCTAAAAATCATAACAAACTATACCAGAATCACCTAAATTACTTCGGCTAACGTAAATCACCCCCAACTATCCCTTACCACAACAAATCAAACCATATCATCTTGAAATTACAAAAAAAGGTGTACAAATCATAACAAACTATGCCAGACTCACCTAAATTACTTCGGCTACTTTAAATCATCACCAACTAACCCTTACCACAACAAACCAAACCCAATCACTTTTAAGTTACAAAAAAATGCTACTAACCATAGCAAACTATGCCAAACTTACCTAAATTACTTCGGCTATCAAAAATCACCCCCAACTACACTTTACAGCAACAAACTAAGCCCAATCACTTTACAATTACAAAAAAATGCTAAAAATCATAACAAACTATACCAGAATCACCTAAATTACTTCGGCTACCGTAAATCACCCCCAACTATCCCTTACCACAACAAACCAAACCATATCATCTTAAAATTACAAAAAAAGGTGTACAAATCATAACAAACTATGTCAGACTCACCTAAATTACTTCGGCTACTCTAAATCATCACCAACTAACCCTTACCACAACAAACTAAACCCAATCACTTTTAAATTTAAAAAAAATGCTACTAACCCTAGCAGACTATGCCAAACTCACCTAAATTACTTCGGCTATCAAAAATCACCACCAACTACACTTTACAGCAACAAACTAAGCCCAATCACTTTAAAATTACAAAAAATGCTAAAAATCATAACAAACTTTACCAGAATCACCTAAATTACTTCGGCTACCGTAAATCACCCCCGACTATCCCTTACCACAACAAACCAAACCATATCATCTTAAAATTACAAAAAAAGGTGTACAAATCATAACAAACTATGCCAGACTCACCTAAATTACTTCGGCTTCTCTAAATCATCACCAACTAACCCTTACCACAACAAACTAAACCCAATCACTTTTAAATTACAAAAAAATGCTAGTAACTATAGCAAACTATGCCAAACTCACCTAAATTACTTCGGCTACCATAAATCATCACCAACTAACCCTTACCACAACAAACTAAACCCAATCACTTTTAAATTACAAAAAAATGCTACTAACCATAGCAAACTATGCCAAACTTACCTAAATTACTTCGGCTATCAAAAATCAACCCAACTACACTTTACAGCAACAAACTAAGCCCAATCACTTTAAAATTACAAAAAAATGCTAAAAATCATAACAAACTATACCAGAATCACCTAAATTACTTCGGCTACCGTAAATCACCCCCAACTATCCCTTACCACAACAAACCAAACCATATCATCTTAAAATTACAAAAAAAGGTGTACAAATCATAACAAACTATGCCAGACGCACCTAAATTACTTCGGCTACTCTAAATCATCACCAACTAACTCTTACCACAACAAACTAAACCCAATCACTTTTAAATTACAAAAAAATGCTAGTAACCATAGCAAACTATGCCAAACTCACCTAAATTACTTCGGCTACCATAAATCATCACCAACTAACCCCTACCACAACAAACTAAACCCAATCACTTTTAAATTACAAAAAAATGCTACTAACCATAGCAAACTATGCCAAACTCACCTAAATTACTTCTGCTACCATAAATCATCACCAACTAACCCTTACCACAACAAACTAAACCCAATAACTTTTAAATTACAAAAAAATGCTACTAACCATAGCAAACTATGCCAAACTCAAATAAATTACTTCGGCTATCAAAAATCACACCCAACTACACTTTACAGCAACAAACTAAGCCCAATCAGTTTAAAATTACAAAAAAATGCTAAAAATCATAACAAACTATACCAGAATTACCTAAATTACTTCGGCTACCGTAAATCACCCCCAACTATCCCTTACCACAACAAACCAAACCATATCATCTTAAAATTACAAGAAAAGGTGTACAAATCATAACAAACTATGCCAGACTCACCTAAATTACTTCGGCTACTCTAAATCATCACCAACTAACCCTTACCACAACAAACTAAACCCAATCACTTTTAAATTACAAAAAAATGCTAGTAACCATAGCAAATTATGCCTAACTCGCCTAAATTACTTGGGCTACTATAAATCATAACCAACTAACCCTTACCAGAACAAACTAAACCCAATCACTTTTAAATTACAAAAAAATGCTACTAACCATAACAAACTATCCCAAACACACCTAAATTTTTTCGGCTATCAAAAGTCACCCCCAACTACACTTTACAGCAACAAACTAAGCCCAATCTCTTTAAAATTACAAAAAAATGCTAAAAATCATAACAAACTATACCAGAATCACCTAAATTACTTCGGCTACCGTAAATCACCCCCAACTATCCCTTACAACAACAAACCAAACCATATCGTTCTAAAATTACAAAAAAAGGTGTACAAATCATAACAAACTATGCCAGACTCACCTAAATTACTTTGGCTACCATAAATCATCACCAACTAACCCTTACCACAACAAACTAAACCCAATCACTTTTAAATTACAAAAAAATGCTAGTAACCATAGCAAACTATGCCAAACTCACCTAAATTACTTCGGCTACCATAAATCATCACCAACTAACCCTTACCACAACAAACTAAACCCAATCACTTTTAAATTACAAAAAAATGCTACTAACCATAGCAAACTATGCCAAACTCACCTAAATTACTTCGGCTACCATAAATCATCACCAACTAACCCTTACCACAACAAACTAAACCCAATCACTTTTAAATTACAAAAAAATGCTACTAACCATAGCAAACTATGCCAAACTTACCTAAATTACTTCGGCTATCAAAAATCACCCCCAACTATCCCTTACCACAAAAAACCAAACCATATCATCTTAAAATTACAAAAAAAAGTGTACAAATCATAACAAACTATGCCAAACTCACCTAAATTACTTCGGCTACTCTAAATCATCACCAACTAACTCTTACCACAACAAACTAAACCCCATCACTTTTAAATTACAAAAAAATGCTACTAACCATAGCAAACTATGCCAAACTTACCTAAATTACTTCGGCTATCAAAAATCACCCCCAACTACACTTTACAGCAACAAACTAAGCCCAATCACTTTAAAATTACAAAAAAATTCTAAAAATCATAACAAACTATACCAGAATCACCTAAATTACTTCGACTACCGTAAATCACCCCCAACTATCCCTTACCACAACAAACCAAACCATATCATCTTAAAATTACAAAAAAAGGTGTACAAATTATAACAAACTATGCCAGACTCACCTAAATTACTTCGGCTACTCTAAATAATCACCAACTAACTCTTACCACAACAAACTAAACCCAATCACTTTTAAATTACAAAAAAATGCTAGTAACCATAGCAAACTATGCCAGACTCACCTAAACTACTTCGGCTAGTCTAAATCATCACCAACTAACCCTTACCACAACAAATTAAACCCAATCACTTTTAAATTACAAAAAAATGCTAGTAATCATAGCAAACTATGCCAGACTCACCTAAATTACTTCGGCTACTCTAAATCATCACCAACTAACCCTTACCACAACAAACTAAACCCAATCACTTTTAAATTACAAAAAAATGCTAGTAACCATAGCAAACTATGCCAAACTCACCTAAATTACTTCGGCTACCGTAAATCACCCCCAACTATCCTTTACCACAACAAACTAAACCATATCATCTTAAAATTACAAAAAAAGGTGTACAAATCATAACAAACTATGCCAGACTCACCTAAATTACTTCGGCTACTCTAAATCATCACCAACTAACTCTTACCACAACAAACTAAACCCAATCAATTTTAAATTACAAAAAAATGCTAGTAACCATAGCAAACTATGCCAGACTTACCTAAATTACTTCGGCTACTCTAAATCATCACCAACTAACCCTTACCACAACAAACTAAACCCAATCACTTATAAATTACAAAAAAATGCTAGTAACCATAGCAAACTATGCCAAACTCACCTTAATTACTTCGGCTACCATAAATCATCACCAACTAACCCTTACCACAACAAACTAAACCCAATCACTTTTAAATTACAAAAAAATGCTACTAACCATAGCAAACTATGCCAAACTTACCTAAATTACTTCGGCTATCAAAAATCACCCCCAACTACACTTTACAGCAACAAACTAAGCCCAATCACTTTAAAATTACAAAAAAATTCTAAAAATCATAACAAACTATACCAGAATCGCCTAAATTACTTCGGCTACCGTAAATCACCCCCAACTATCCCTTACCACAACAAACCAAACCATATCATCTTAAAATTACAAAAAAAGGTGTACAAATCATAACAAACTATGCCAGACTCACCTAAATTACTTCGGCTACTCTAAATCATCACCAACTAACCCTTACCACAACAAACTAAACCCAATCACTTTTAAATTACAAAAAAATGCTAGTAACCATAGCAAACTATCCCAAACTCACCTAAATTACTTCGGCTATCAAAAGTCACCCCCAACTACACTTTACAGCAACAAACTAAGCCCAATCTCTTTAAAATTACAAAAAAATGCTAAAAATCATAACAAACTATACCAGAATCACCTAAATTACTTCGGCTACCGTAAATCACCCCCAACTATCCCTTACCACAACAAACCAAACCATATCATCTTAAAATTACAAAAAAAGGTGTACAAATCATAACAAACTATGCCAGACTCACCTAAATTACTTCGGCTACTCTAAATCATCACCAACTAACCCTTACCACAACAAACTAAACCCAATCACTTTTAAATTAAAAAAAATGCTAGTAACCATAGCAAACTATGCCAAACTCACCTAAATTACTTCGGCTACCATAAATCATCACCAACTAACCCTTACCACAACAAACTAAACCCAATCACTTTTAAATTACAAAAAAATGCTACTAACCATAGCAAACTATGCCAAACTTACCTAAATTACTTCGGCTATCAAAAATCACCCCCAACTACACTTTACAGCAACAAACTAAGCACAATCTCTTTAAAATTACAAAAAAATGCTAAAAATCATAACAAACTATACCAGAATCACCTAAATTACTTCGGCTACCGTAAATCACCCCCAACTATCCCTTACCACAACAAACCAAACCATATCATCTTAAAATTACAAAAAAAGGTGTACAAATCATAACAAACTATGCCAGACTCACCTAAATTACTTCGGCTACTCTAAATAATCACCAACTAACTCTTACCACAACAAACTAAACCCAATCACTTTTAAATTACAAAAAAATGCTAGTAACCATAGCAAACTATGCCACACTCGCCTAAATTACTTCGGCTACCATAAATCATAACCAACTAACCCTTACCAGAACAAACTAAACCCAATCACTTTTAAATTACAAAAAAATGCTACTAACCATAGCAAACTATCCCAAACTCACCTAAATTACTTCGGCTATCAAAAGTCACCCCCAACTACACTTTACAGCAACAAACTAAGCCCAATCTCTTTAAAATTACAAAAAAATGCTAAAAATCATAACAAACTATACCAGAATCACCTAAATTACTTCGGCTAACGTAAATCACCCCCAACTATCCCTTACCACAACAAACCAAACCATATCTACTTAAAATTACAAAAAAAGGTGTAGAAATCATAACAAACTATGCCAGACTCACCTAAATTACTTCGGCTACTCTAAATCATCACCAACTAACCCTTACCACAACAAACTAAATCCAATCACTTTTAAATTACAAAAAAATGCTAGTAACCATAGCAAACTATGCCAAACTCACCTAAATTACTTCGGCTACCATAAATCATCACCAACTAACCCTTACCACAACAAACTAAACCCAATCACTTTTAAATTACAAAAAAATGGTACTAACCTTAGCAAACTATGCCAAACTTACCTAAATTACTTCGGCTATCAAAAATCACCCCCAACTACACTTTACAGCAACAAACTAAGCCCAATCACTTTAAAATTACAAAAAAATGCTAAAAATCATAACAAACTATACCAGAATCACCTAAATTACTTCGGCTACCGTAAATCACCCCCAACTATCCCTTACCACAACAAACCAAACCATAACATCTTAAAATTACAAAAAAAGGTGTACAAATCATAACAAACTATGCCAGACTCACCTAAATTACTTCGGCTACTCTAAATAATCAACAACTAACTCTTACCACAACAAACTAAACCCAATCACTTTTAAATTACAAAAAAATGCTAGTAACCATAGCAAACTATGCCAGACTCACCTAAATTACTTCGGCTACTCTAAATCATCACCAACAAACCCTTACCACAACAAACTAAACCCAATCACTTTTAAATTACAATAAAATGCTACTAACCTTAGCAAACTATGCCAAACTTACCTAAATTACTTCGGCTATCAAAAATCACCCCCAACTACACTTTACAGCAACAAACTAAGCCCAATCACTTTAAAATTACAAAAAAATGCTAAAAATCATAACAAACTATACCAGAATCACCTAAATTACTTCGGCTACCGTAAATCACCCCCAACTATCCCTTACCACAACAAAAAAAACCATATCATCTTAAAATTACAAAAAAAGGTGTACAAATCATAACAAACTATGCCAGACTCACCTAAATTACTTCGGCTACTCTAAATCATCACCAACTAACCCTTACCACAACAAACTAAACCCAATCACTTTTAAATTACAAAAAAATGCTAGTAACCATAGCAAACTATGCCAAACTCACCTAAATTACTTCGGCTGTCAAAAATCACTCCCAACTACACTTTACAGCAACAAAGCCCAATCACTTAAAAATTACGAAAAAATGCTAAAAATCATAACAAACTATACCAGAATCACCTAAATTACTTCGGCTAACGTAAATCACCCCCAACTATCCCTTACCACAACAAACCAAACCATATCAACTTAAAAATACAAAAAAAAGGTGTACAAATCATAACAAACTATGCCAGACTCACCTAAATTACTTCGGCTACTCTAAATCATCACCAACTAACCCTTACTACAACAAACTAAACCCAATGTCTTTTAAATTACAAAAAAATGCTAGTAACCATAGCAAACTATGCCAAACTTACCTAAATTACTTCGGCTATCAAAAATCACCCCCAACTACACTTTGCAGCAACAAACTAAGCCCAATCACTTTAAAATTACAAAAAAATTCTAAAAATCATAACAAACTATACCAGAATTACCTAAATTACTTCGGCTACCGTAAATCACCCCCAACTATCCCTTACCACAACAAACCAAACCATATCATCTTAAAATTACAAAAAAAGGTGTAGAAATCATAACAAACTATGCCAGACTCACCTAAATTACTTCGGCTACTCTAAATAATCACCAACTAACTCTTACCACAACAAACTAAACCCAATCACTTTTAAATTACAAAAAAATGCTAGTAACCATAGCAAACTATGCCAGACTCACCTAAATTACTTCGGCTACTCTAAATCATCACCAACTAACCCTTACCACAACAAACTAAACCCAATCACTTTTAAATTACAAAAAAATGCTAGTAACCATAGCAAACTATGCCAGACTCACCTAAATTACTTCGGCTACTCTAAATCATCACCAACTAACCCTTACCACAACAAACTAAACCCAATCACTTTTAAATTACAAAAAAATGCTAGTAACCATAGCAAACTATGCCAAACTCACCTAAATTACTTCGGCTACCGTAAATCACCCCCAACTATCCCTTACCACAACAAACTAAACCATATCATCTTAAAATTACAAAAAAAGGTGTACAAATCATAACAAACTATGCCAGACTCACCTAAATTACTTCGGCTACTCTAAATCATCACCAACTAAATCTTACCACAACAAACTAAACCCAATCAATTTTAAATTACAAAAAAATGCTAGTAACCATAGCAAACTATGCCAGACTTACCTAAATTACTTTGGCTACTCTAAATCATCACCAACTAACCCTTACCACAACAAACTAAACCCAATCACTTATAAATTACAAAAAAATGCTAGTAACCATAGCAAACTATGCCAAACTTACCTTAATTACTTCGGCTACCATAAATCATCACCAACTAACCCTTACCACAACAAACTAAACCCAATCACTTTTAAATTATAAAAAAATGCTACTAACCATAGCAAACTATGCCAAACTCACCTAAATTACTTCGGCTATCAAAAATCACCCCCAACTACACTTTACAGCAACAAACTAAGCCCAATCACTTTAAAATTACAAAAAAATGCTAAAAATCATATAAAACTATACCAGAATCACCTAAATATCTTCGGCTACCGTAAATTACCCCCAACTATCCCTTACCACAACTAACCAAACCATATCATCTTAAAATGACAAAAAAAGGTGTACAAATCATAAGAAACTATGCCAGACTCACCTAAATTACTTCGGCTACTCTAAATCATCACCAACTAACCCTTACCACAACAAACTAAACCCAATCACTTTTAAATTACAAAAAAATGCTAGTAGCCATAGCAAACTATGCCAGACTCACCTAAATTACTTCGGCTACTCTAAATCATCACCAACTAACCCTTACCACAACAAACTAAACCCAATCACTTTTAAATTACAAAAAAATGCTAGTAACCATAGCAAAAAATGCCAAACTCACCTAAATTACTTCGGCTACCATAAATCATCACCAACTAACCCTTACCACAACAAACTAAACTCAATCACTTTTAAATTACAAAAAAATGCTACTAACCATAGCAAACTATGCCAAACTTACCTAAATTACTTGGGCTATCAAAAATCACTCCCATCTACACTTTACAGCAACAAACTAAGCCCAATCACTTTAAAATTACAAAAAAATGCTAAAAATCATAACAAAACTATACTAGAATCACCTAAATTACTTCGGCTACCGTAAATCACCCCCAACTATCCCTTACCACAACAAAGCAAACCATATCATCTTAAAATTACAAAAAAAGGTGTACAAATCATAACAAACTATGCCAGACTTACCTAAATTACTTCGGCTACTCTAAATCATCACCAACTAACCCTTACCACAACAAACTAAACCCAATCACTTTTAAATTACAAAAAAATGCTAGTAACCATAGCAAACTATGCCAAACTCACCTAAATTACTTCGGCTACCATAAATCATCACTAACTAACTCTTACCACAACAAACTAAACCCAATCACATTTAAATTACAAAAAAATGCTACTAACCATAGCAAACTATGCCAAACTCACCTAAATTACTTCGGCTATCAAAAATCACTTCCAACTACACTTTACAGCAACAAACTAAGCCCAATCACTTTAAAATTACGAAAAAATGCTAAAAATCATAACAAACTATACCAGAATCACCTAAATTACTTCGGCTAACGTAAATCACCCCCAACTATCCCTTACCACAACAAACCAAACCATATCAACTTAAAATTACAAAAAAAAGGTGTACAAATCATAACAAACTATGCCAGACTCACCTAAATTACTTCGGCTACCATAAATCATCACCAACTAACCCCTACCACAACAAACTAAACCCAATCACTTTTAAATTACAAAAAAATGCTACTAACCATAGCAAACTATGCCAAACTTACCTAAATTACTTCAGCTATCAAAAATCACCCCCAACTACACTTTACAGCAACAAACTAAGCCCAAGCACAATAAAATTACAAAAAAATGCTAAAAATCATAACAAACTATACCCGAATCACCTAAATTACTTCGGCTACCGTAAATCACCCCCAACTATCTCTTACCACAACAAACCAAACCATATCATTTTAAAATTACAAAAAAAGGTGTACAAATCATAAAAAACTATGCCAGACTCACCTAAATTACTTCGGCTAATCTAAATCATCACCAACTAACTCTTACCACAACAAACTAAACCCAATCACTTTTAAATTACAAAAAAATGCTAGTAACCATAGCAAACTATGCCAAACTCACCTAAATTACTTCGGCTACCATAAATCATCACCAACTAACCCTTACCACAACAAACTAAACCCAATCACTTTTAAATTACAAAAAAATGCTACTAACCATAGCAAACTATGCCAAACTCACCTAAATTACTTCGGCTATCAAAAATCACCCCCAACTACACTTTACAGCAACAAACTAAGCCCAATCACTTTAAAATTACAAAAAAATGCTAAAAATCATAACAAACTATACCAGAATCACCTAAATTACTTCGGCTACCGTAAATCACCCCCAACTATCCCTTACCACAACAAACCAAACCATATCATCTTAAAATTACAAAAAAAGGTGTACAAATCATAACAAACTATGCCAGAATCACCTAAATTACTTCGGCTATTCTAAATCATCACCAACTAACCCTTACCACAACAAACTAAACCCAATCACTTTTAAATTACAAAAAAATGCTAGTAACCATAGCAAACTATGCCAAACTCACCTAAATTACTTCGGCTATCAAAAATCACTCCCAACTACACTTTACAGCAACAAACTAAGCCCAATCACTTTAAAATTACGAAAAAATGCTAAAAATCATAACAAACTATACCAGAATCACCTAAATTACTTCGGCTAACGTAAATCACCCCCAACTATCCCTTACCACAACAAACCAAACCATATCAACTTAAAATTACAAAAAAAGGTGTACAAATCATAACAAACTATGCCAGACTCACTTAAATTACTTCGGCTACCATAAATCATCACCAACTAACCCTTACCACAACAAACTAAACCCAATCACTTTTAAATTACAAAAAAATGCTACTAACCATAGCAAACTATGCCAAACTTACCTAAATTACTTCGGCTATCAAAAATCACCCCCAACTACACTTTACAGCAACAAACTAAGCCCAATCACTTTAAAATTACAAAAAAATGCTAAAAATCATAACAAACTATGCCAAACTCACCTAAATTACTTTGGCTACCGTAAATCACCACCAACTATCCCTTACCACAACAAACCAAACCATATCATCTTAAAATTACAAAAAAAGGTGTACAAATCATAACAAACTATGCTAGACTCACCTAAATTACTTCGGCTACTCTAAATCATCACCAACTAACCCTTACCACAACAAACTAAACCCAATCACTTTTAAATTACAAAAAAATACTAGTAACCAAAGCAAACTATGCCAAACTCACCTAAATTACTTCGGCAACCACAAATCATCACCAACTAACCCTTACCACAACAAACTAAACCCAATCACTTTTAAATTACAAAAAAATGCTACTAACCATAGCAAACTATGCCAAACTCACCTAAATTACTTCGGCTATCAAAAATCACTCCCAACTACACTTTACAGCAACAAACTAAGCCCAATCACTTTAAAATTACGAAAAAATGCTAAAAATCATAACAAACTATACCAGAATCACCTAAATTACTTCGGCTAACGTAAATCACCCCCAACTATCCCTTACCACAACAAACCAAACCATATTAACTTAAAATTACAAAAAAAGGTGTACAAATCATAACAAACTATGCCAAACTTACCTAAATTACTTCGGCTATCAAAAATCACCCCCAACTACACTTTACAGCAACAAACTAAGCCCAATCACTTTAAAATTACAAAAATATGCTAAAAATCATAACAAACTATACCAGAATCACCTAAATTACTTCGGCTACCGTAAATCAGTCCCAACTATCCCTTACCACAACAAAGCAAACCAAATCATCTTAAAATTAAAAAAAAGGTATACAAATCATAATAAACTATGCCAGACTCACCTAAATTACTTCGGCTACTATAAATCATCACCAACTAACCCTTACCACAACAAACTAAACCCAATCACTTTTAAATTACAAAAAAATGCTTGTAACTATAGCAAACTATGCCAGACTCACCTAAATTACTTCGGCTACTCTAAATCATCACCAACTAACCCTTACCACAACAAACTAAACCCAATCACTTTTAAATTACAAAAAAATGCTAGTAACCATAGCAAACTATGCCAGACTCACCTAAATTACTTCGGCTACTCTAAATCATCACCAACTAACCCTTACCACAACAAACTAAACCCAATCACTTTTAAATTACAAAAAAATGCTAGTGACCATAGCAACCTATGCCAAGCTCACCTAAATTACTTCGGCTACTCTAAATCATCACCAACTAACCCTTACCACAACAAACTAAACCCAATCACTTTTAAATTACAAAAAAATGCTAGTAACCATAGCAAACTATGCCAGACTCACCTAAATTACTTCGGCTACTCTAAATCATCACCAACTAACCCTTACCACAACAAACTAAACCCAATCACATTTAAATTACAAAAAAATGCTAGTAACCATAGCAAACTATGCCAAACTCACCTAAATTACTTCGGCTACCGTAAATCACCCCCAACTATCCCTTACCACAACAAACTAAACCATATCATCTTAAAATTACAAAAAAAGGTGTACAAATCATAACAAACTATGCCAGACTCACCTAAATTACTTCGGCTACTCTAAATCATCACCAACTAAATCTTACCACAACAAACTAAACCCAATCAATTTTAAATTACAAAAAAATGCTAGTAACCATAGCAAACTATGCCAGACTTACCTAAATTACTTCGGCTACCATAAATCATCACCAACTAACCCTTACCACAACAAACTAAACCCAATCACATTTAAATTACAAAAAAATGCTACTAACCATAGCAAACTATGCCAAACTCACCTAAATTACTTCGGCTACCGTAAATCACCCCCAACTATCCCTTACCACAACAAACTAAACCATATCATCTTAAAATTACAAAAAAAGGTGTACAAATCATAACAAACTATGCCAGACTCACCTAAATTACTTCGGCTACTCTAAATCATCACCAACTAAATCTTACCACAACAAACTAAACCCAATCAATTTTAAATTACAAAAAAATGCTAGTAACCATAGCAAACTATGCCAAACTTACCTTAATTACTTCGGCTACCATAAATCATCACCAACTAACCCTTACCACAACAAACTAAACCCAATCACTTTTAAATTATAAAAAAATGCTACTAACCATAGCAAACTATGCCAAACTCACCTAAATTACTTCGGCTATCAAAAATCACCCCCAACTACACTTTACAGCAACAAACTAAGCCAAATCACTTTAAAATTACAAAAAAATGCTAAAAATCATAACAAACTATATTAGAATCACCTAAATTACTTCGGCTACCGTAAATCACCCCCAACTATCCCTTACCACAACAAAGCAAACCATATCATCTTAAAATTACAAAAAAAGGTGTACAAATCATAACAAACTATGCCAGACTTACCTAAATTACTTCGGCTACTCTAAATCATCACCAACTAACCCTTACCACAACAAACTAAACCCAATCACTTTTAAATTACAAAAAAATGCTAGTAGCCATAGCAAACTATGCCAGACTCACCTAAATTACTTCGGCTACTCTAAATCATCACCAACTAACCCTTACCACAACAAACTAAACCCAATCACTTTTAAATTACAAAAAAATGCTAGTAGCCATAGCAAACTATGCCAGACTCACCTAAATTACTTCGGCTACTCTAAATCATCACTAACTAACCCTTACCACAACAAACTAAACCCAGTCACTTTTAAATTACAAAAAAATGCTAGTAACCACAGCAAACTATGCCAAACTCACCTAAATTACTTCGGCTACCATAAATCATCACCAACTAACCCTTACCACAACAAACTAAACCCAATCACTTTTAAATTACAAAAAAATTCTACTAACCATAGCAAACTATGCCAAACTCACCTAAATTACTTCGGCTATCAAAAATCACTCCCAACTACACTTTACAGCAACAAACTAAGCCCAATCACTTTAAAATTACGAAAAAATGCTAAAAATCATAACAAACTATACCAGAATCACCTAAATTACTTCGGCTAACGTAAATCACCCCCAACTATCCCTTACCACAACAAACCAAACCATATCAACTTAAAATTACAAAAAAAGGTGTACAAATCATAACAAACTATGCCAGACTCACCTAAATTACTTCGGCTACTCTAAATCATCACCAACTAACCCTTACCACAACAAACTAAACCCAATCACTTTTAAATTACAAAAAAATGCTAGTAACCATAGCAAACTATGCCAAACTCACCTAAATTACTTCGGCTACCAAAAATCATCACCAACTAACCCTTACCAGAACAAACTAAACCCAATCAGTTTTAAATTACAAATAAATGCTACTAGCCATAGCAAACTATCCCAAACTCACTAAAATTACTTCGGATATCAAAAGTCACCCCCAACTACACTTTACAGCAACAAACTAAGCCCCATCTCTTTAAAATTACAAAAAAATGCTAAAATTCATAACAAACTATACCAGAATCACCTAAATTACTTCGGCTACCGTAAATCACCCCCAACTATCCCTTACCACAACAAACCAAACCATATCATCTTAAAATTACAAAAAAGGTGTACAAATCATAACAAACTATGCCAGAATCACCTAAATTACTTCGGCTATTCTAAATCATCACCAACTAACCCTTACCACAACAAACTAAACCCAATCACTTTTAAATTCCAAAAAAATGCTAGTAACCATAGCAAACTATGCCAGACTAACCTAAATTACTTCGGCTACTCTAAATCATCACCAACTAACCCTTACCACAACAAACTAAACCCAATCACTTTTAAATTACAAAAAAATGCTAGTAACCATAGCAAACTATGCCAAACTCACCTAAATAACTTCGGCTACCGTAAATCACCACCAACTATCCCTTACCACAACAAACCAAACCATATCATCTTAAAATTACAAAAAAAGGTGTACAAATCATAACAAACTATGCTAGACTCACCTAAATTTCTTCGGCTACTCTAAATCATCACCAACTAACCCTTACCACAACAAACTAAACCCAATCACTTTTAAATTACAAAAAAATGCTAGTAACCATAGCAAACAATTGCCGAACTCACCTAAATTACTTCGGCTACCATAAATCATCACCAACTAACCCTTACCACAAGAAACTAAACCCAATCACTTTTAAATTACAAAAAAATGCTACTAACCATAGTAAACTATGCCAAACTCACCTAAATTACTTCGGCTATCAAAAATCACTCCCAACTACACTTTACAGCAACAAACTAAACCCAATCACTTTAAAATTACGAAAAAATGCTAAAAATCATAACAAACTATACCAGAATCACCTAAATTACTTCGGCTAACGTAAATCACCCCCAACTATCCCTTACCACAACAAACCAAACCATATCAACTTAAAATTACAAAAAAAGGTGTACAAATCATAACAAACTATGCCAGACTCACCTAAATTACTTCGGCTACACTAAATCATCACCAACTAACCCTTACCACAACAAACTGAACCCAATCACTTTTAAATTACAAAAAAATGCTAGTAACCATAGCAAACTATGCCAAACTCACCTAAATTACTTCGGGCTACCATAAATCATCACCAACTAACCCTTACCACAACAAACTAAACCCAATCACTTTTAAATTACAAAAAAATGCTACTAACCATAGCAAACTATGCCAAACTTACCTAAATTACTTCGGCTATCAAAAATCACCCCCAACTACACTTTACAGCAACAAACTAAGCACAATCACTTTAAAATTACAAAAATGTGCTAAAAATCATAACAAACTATACCAGAATCACCTAAATTACTTCGGTTACCGTAAATCACCCCCAACTATCCCTTACCACAACAAACCAAACCATATCATCTTAAAATTACAAAAAAAAGTGTACAAATCATAACAAGCTATGCCAGAATCACCTAAATTACTTCGGCTACTCTAAATCATCTCCATCTAACCCTTACCACAACAAACTGAACCCAATCACTTTTAAATTACAAAAAAATGCTAGTAACCATAGCAAACTATGCCAAACTCACCTAAATAACTTCGGCTACCGTAAATCACCACCAACTATCCCTTACCACAACAAACCAAACCATATCAACTTAAAATTACAAAAAAAGGTGTACAAATCATAACAAACTATGCCAGACTCACCTAAATTACTTCGGCTACACTAAATCATCACCAACTAACCCTTACCACAACAAACTGAACCCAATCACTTTTAAATTACAAAAAAATGCTACTAACCATAGCAAACTATGCCAAACTTACCTAAATTACTTCGGCTATCAAAAATCACTCCCAACTACACTTTACTGCAACAAACTAAGCACAATCACTTTAAAATTACAAAAATGTGCTAAAAATCATAACAAACTATACCAGAATCACCTAAATTACTTCGGTTACCGTAAATCACCCCCAACTATCCCTTACCACAACAAACCAAACCATATCATCTTAAAATTACAAAAAAAAGTGTACAAATCATAACAAGCTATGCCAGAATCACCTAAATTACTTCGGCTACTCTAAATCATCTCCATCTAACCCTTACCACAACAAACTAAACCCAATCACTTTTAAATTACAAAAAAATGCTAGTAACCATAGCAAACTATGCCAAACTCACCTAAATTACTTCGGCAACCATAAATCATCACCAACTAACCCTTACCACAACAAACTAAACCCAATCACTTTTAAATTACAAAAAAATGCTACTAACCATAGCAAACTATGCCAAACTTACCTAAATTACTTCGGCTATCAAAAATCACCCCCAACTACACTTTACAGCAACAAACTAAGCCCAAGCACAATAAAATTACAAAAAAATGCTAAAAATCATAACAAACTATACCCGAATCACCTAAATTACTTCGGCTACCGTAAATCACCCCCAACTATCTCTTACTACAACAAACCAAACCATATCATTTTAAAATTACAAAAAAAGGTGTACAAATTATAAAAAACTATGCCAGACTCACCTAAATTACTTCGGCTAATCTAAATCATCACCAACTAACTCTTACCACAACAAACTAAACCCAATCACTTTTAAATTACAAAAAAATGCTAGTAACCATAGCAAACTATGCCAAACTCACCTAAATTACTTCGGCTACCATAAATCATCACCAACTAACCCTTACCACAACAAACTAAACCCAATCACTTTTAAATTACAAAAAAATGCTACTAACCATAGCAAACTATGCCAAACTCACCTAAATTACTTCGGCTATCAAAAATCACCCCCAACTACACTTTACAGCAACAAACTAAGCCCAATCACTTTAAAATTACAAAAAAATGCTAAAAATCATAACAAACTATACCAGAATCACCTAAATTACTTCGTCTACCGTAAATCACCCCCAACTATCCCTTACCACAACAAACCAAACCATATCATCTTAAAATTACAAAAAAAGGTGTACAAATCATAACAAACTATGCCAGAATCACCTAAATTACTTCGGCTATTCTAAATCATCACCAACTAACCCTTACCACAACAAACTAAACCCAATCACTTTTAAATTACAAAAAAATGCTAGTAACCATAGCAAACTATGCCAAACTCACCTAAATTACTTCGGCAACCATAAATCATCACCAACTAACCCTTACCACAACAAACTAAACCCAATCACATTTAAATTACAAAAAAATGCTACTAACCTTAGCAAACTATGCCAAAATTACCTAAATTACTTCGGCTATCAAAAATCACGCCCAACTACACTTTACAGCAACAAACTAAGCCCAATCACTTTAAAATTACAAAAATATGCTAAAAATCATAACAAACTATACCAGAATCACCTAAATTACTTCGGCTACCGTAAATCACCCCCAACTATCCCTTACCACAACAAACCAAACCATATCATCTTAAAATTACAAAAAAAGGTGTACAAATCATAACAAACTATGCCAGAATCACCTAAATTACTTCGGCTACTCTAAATCATCTCCAACTAACCCTTACCACAACAAACTAAACCCAATCACTTTTAAATTACAAAAAAATGCTAGTAACCATAGCAAACTATGCCAAACTCACCTAAATTACTTCGGCTACGGTAAATCACCCCCAACTATCCCTTACCACAACAAACCAAACCATATCATCTTAAAATTACAAAAAAAGGTGTTCAAATCATAACAAACTATGCCAGACTCACCTAAATTACATCGGCTACTCTAAATCATCACCAACTAACCCTTACCACAACAACCTAAACCCAATCACTTTTAAATTACAAAAAAATGCTAGTAACCATAGCAAACTATGCCAAACTCACCTAAATTACTTCGGCTACCATGAATCATCATCAACTAACCCTTACCACAACAAACTAAACCCAATCACTTTTAAATTACAAAAAAATGCTACTAACCATATTAAACTATGCCAAACTCACCTAAATTACTTCGGCTATCAAAAATCACTCCCAACTACACTTTACAGCAACAAACTAAGCCCAATCACTTTAAAATTACGAAAAATGCTAAAAATCATAACAAACTATACCAAAATCACCTAAATTACTTCGCCTAACGTAAATCACCCCCAACTATCCCTTACCACAACAAACCAAACCATATCAACTTAAAATTACAAAAAAAGGTGTACAAATCATAACAAACTATGCCAGAATCACCTAAATTACTTCGGCTACTCTAAATCATCTCCATCTAACCCTTACCACAACAAACTAAACCCAATCACTTTTAAATTACAAAAAAATGCTAGTAACCATAGCAAACTATGCCAAACTCACCTAAATTACTTCGGCTACCGTAAATCACCCCCAACTATCCCTTACCACAACAAACCAAACCATATCATCTTAAAATTACAAAAAAAGGTGTTCAAATCATAACAAACTATGCCAGACTCACCTAAATTACTTCGGCTACTCTAAATCATCACCAACTAACCATTACCAGAACAAACTAAACCCAATCACTTTTAAATTACAAAAAAATGCTAGTAACCATAGCAAACTATGCCAAACTCACCTAAATTACTTCGGCTACCATAAATCATCATCAACTAACCCTTACCACAACAAACTAAACCCAATCACATTTAAATTACAAAAAAATGCTACTAACCATAGCAAACTATGCCAAACTCACCTAAATTACTTCGGCTATCAAAAATCACTTCCAACTACACTTTACAGCAACAAACTCAGCCCAATCACTTTAAAATTACGAAAAAATGCTAAAAATCATAACAAACTATACCAGAATCACCTAAATTACTTCGGCTAACGTAAATCACCCCCAACTATCCCTTACCACAACAAACCAAACCATATCAACTTAAAATTACAAAAAAAAGGTGTACAAATCATAACAAACTATGCCAGACTCACCTAAATTACTTCGGCTACCATAAATCATCACCAACTAACCCCTACCACAACAAACTAAACCCAATCACTTTTAAATTACAAAAAAATGCTACTAACCATAGCAAACTATGCCAAACTTACCTAAATTACTTCGGCTATCAAAAATCGCCCCCAACTACACTTTACAGCAACAAACTAAGCCCAAGCACAATAAAATTACAAAAAAATGCTAAAAATCATAACAAACTATACCCGAATCACCTAAATTACTTCGGCTACCGTAAATCACCCCCAACTATCTCTTACCACAACAAACCAAACCATATCATTTTAAAATTACAAAAAAAGGTGTACAAATCATAAAAAACTATGCCAGACTCACCTAAATTACTTCGGCTAATCTAAATCATCACCAACTAACTCTTACCACAACAAACTAAACCCAATCACTTTTAAATTACAAAAAAATGCTAGTAACCATAGCAAACTATGCCAAACTCACCTAAATTACTTCGGCTACCATAAATCATCACCAACTAACCCTTACCACAACAAACTAAACCCAATCACTTTTAAATTACAAAAAAATGCTACTAACCATAGCAAACTATGCCAAACTCACCTAAATTACTTCGGCTATCAAAAATCACCCCCAACTACACTTTACAGCAACAAACTAAGCCCAATCACTTTAAAATTACAAAAAAATGCTAAAAATCATAACAAACTATACCAGAATCACCTAAATTACTTCGGCTACCGTAAATCACCCCCAACTATCCCTTACCACAACAAACCAAACCATATCATCTTAAAATTACAAAAAAAGGTGTTCAAATCATAACAAACTATGCCAGACTCACCTAAATTACTTCGGCTACTCTAAATCATCACCAACTAACCATTACCAGAACAAACTAAACCCAATCACTTTTAAATTACAAAAAAATGCTAGTAACCATAGCAAACTATGCCAAACTCACCTAAATTACTTCGGCTACCATAAATCATCATCAACTAACCCTTACCACAACAAACTAAACCCAATCACATTTAAATTACAAAAAAATGCTACTAACCATAGCAAACTATGCCAAACTCACCTAAATTACTTCGGCTATCAAAAATCACTTCCAACTACACTTTACAGCAACAAACTCAGCCCAATCACTTTAAAATTACGAAAAAATGCTAAAAATCATAACAAACTATACCAGAATCACCTAAATTACTTCGGCTAACGTAAATCACCCCCAACTATCCCTTACCACAACAAACCAAACCATATCAACTTAAAATTACAAAAAAAAGGTGTACAAATCATAACAAACTATGCCAGACTCACCTAAATTACTTCGGCTACCATAAATCATCACCAACTAACCCCTACCACAACAAACTAAACCCAATCACTTTTAAATTACAAAAAAATGCTACTAACCATAGCAAACTATGCCAAACTTACCTAAATTACTTCGGCTATCAAAAATCGCCCCCAACTACACTTTACAGCAACAAACTAAGCCCAAGCACAATAAAATTACAAAAAAATGCTAAAAATCATAACAAACTATACCCGAATCACCTAAATTACTTCGGCTACCGTAAATCACCCCCAACTATCTCTTACCACAACAAACCAAACCATATCATTTTAAAATTACAAAAAAAGGTGTACAAATCATAAAAAACTATGCCAGACTCACCTAAATTACTTCGGCTAATCTAAATCATCACCAACTAACTCTTACCACAACAAACTAAACCCAATCACTTTTAAATTACAAAAAAATGCTAGTAACCATAGCAAACTATGCCAAACTCACCTAAATTACTTCGGCTACCATAAATCATCACCAACTAACCCTTACCACAACAAACTAAACCCAATCACTTTTAAATTACAAAAAAATGCTACTAACCATAGCAAACTATGCCAAACTCACCTAAATTACTTCGGCTATCAAAAATCACCCCCAACTACACTTTACAGCAACAAACTAAGCCCAATCACTTTAAAATTACAAAAAAATGCTAAAAATCATAACAAACTATACCAGAATCACCTAAATTACTTCGGCTACCGTAAATCACCCCCAACTATCCCTTACCACAACAAACCAAACCATATCATCTTAAAATTACAAAAAAAGGTGTACAAATCATAACAAACTATGCCAGAATCACCTAAATTACTTCGGCTATTCTAAATCATCACCAACTAACCCTTACCACAACAAACTAAACCCAATCACTTTTAAATTACAAAAAAATGCTAGTAACCATAGCAAACTATGCCAAACTCACCTAAATTACTTCGGCTACGGTAAATCACCCCCAACTATCCCTTACCACAACAAACCAAACCATATCATCTTAAAATTACAAAAAAAGGTGTTCAAATCATAACAAACTATGCCAGACTCACCTAAATTACATCGGCTACTCTAAATCATCACCAACTAACCCTTACCACAACAACCTAAACCCAATCACTTTTAAATTACAAAAAAATGCTAGTAACCATAGCAAACTATGCCAAACTCACCTAAATTACTTCGGCTACCATGAATCATCATCAACTAACCCTTACCACAACAAACTAAACCCAATCACTTTTAAATTACAAAAAAATGCTACTAAACATATTAAACTATGCCAAACTCACCTAAATTACTTCGGCTATCAAAAATCACTCCCAACTACACTTTACAGCAACAAACTAAGCCCAATCACTTTAAAATTACGAAAAATGCTAAAAATCATAACAAACTATACCAAAATCACCTAAATTACTTCGCCTAACGTAAATCACCCCCAACTATCCCTTACCACAACAAACCAAACCATATCAACTTAAAATTACAAAAAAAGTGTACAAATCATAACAAACTATGCCAGACTCTCCTAAATTACTTCGGCTACTCTAAATCATCACCAACTAACCCTTACCACAACAAACTAAACCCAATCACTTTTAAATTACAAAAAAATGCTACTAAACATATTAAACTATGCCAAACTCACCTAAATTACTTCGGCTATCAAAAATCACTCCCAACTACACTTTACAGCAACAAACTAAGCCCAATCACTTTAAAATTACGAAAAATGCTAAAAATCATAACAAACTATACCAAAATCACCTAAATTACTTCGCCTAACGTAAATCACCCCCAACTATCCCTTACCACAACAAACCAAACCATATCAACTTAAAATTACAAAAAAAGTGTACAAATCATAACAAACTATGCCAGACTCTCCTAAATTACTTCGGCTACTCTAAATCATCACCAACTAACCCTTACCACAACAAACTAAACCCAATCACTTTTAAATTACAAAAAAATGCTACTAACCATAGCAAACTATGCCAAACTCTCCTAAATTACTTCGGCTATCAAAAATCACCCCCAACTACACTTTACAGCAACAAACTAAGCCCAATCACTTTATAATTACAAAAAAATGCTAAAAATCATAACAAACTATGCCAAACTCACCTAAATTACTTCGGCTACCGTAAATCACCACCAACTATCCCTTACCACAACAAACCAAACCATATCATCTTAAAATTACAAAAAAAGGTGTACAAATCATAACAAACTATGCTAGACTCACCTAAATTACTTCGGCTACTCTAAATCATCACCAACTAACCCTTACCACAACAAACTAAACCCAATCACTTTTAAATTACAAAAAAATACTAGTAACCAAAGCAAACTATGCCAAACTCACCTAAATTACTTCGGCAACCACAAATCATCACCAACTAACCCTTACCACAACAAACTAAACCCAATCACTTTTAAATTACAAAAAAATGCTACTAACCATAGCAAACTATGCCAAACTCACCTAAATTACTTCGGCTATCAAAAATCACTCCCAACTACACTTTACAGCAACAAACTAAGCCCAATCACTTTAAAATTACGAAAAAATGCTAAAAATCATAACAAACTATACCAGAATCACCTAAATTACTTCGGCTAACGTAAATCACCCCCAACTATCCCTTACCACAACAAACCAAACCATATTAACTTAAAATTACAAAAAAAGGTGTACAAATCATAACAAACTATGCCAAACTTACCTAAATTACTTCGGCTATCAAAAATCACCCCCAACTACACTTTACAGCAACAAACTAAGCCCAATCACTTTAAAATTACAAAAATATGCTAAAAATCATAACAAACTATACCAGAATCACATAAATTACTTCGGCTACCGTAAATCAGTCCCAACTATCCCTTACCACAACAAAGCAAACCATATCATCTTAAAATTAAAAAAAAGGTATACAAATCATAATAAACTATGCCAGACTCACCTAAATTACTTCGGCTACTATAAATCATCACCAACTAACCCTTACCACAACAAACTAAACCCAATCACTCTTAAATTACAAAAAAATGCTTCTAACTATAGCAAACTATGCCAGACTCACCTAAATTACTTCGGCTACTCTAAATCATCACCAACTAACCCTTACCACAACAAACTAAACCCAATCACTTTTAAATTACAAAAAAATGCTAGTAACCATAGCAAACTATGCCAGACTCACCTAAATTACTTCGGCTACTCTAAATCATCACCAACTAACCCTTACCACAACAAACTAAACCCAATCACTTTTAAATTACAAAAAAATGCTAGTGACCATAGCAACCTATGCCAAGCTCACCTAAATTACTTCGGCTACCATAAATCATCACCAACTAACCCTTACCACAACAAACTAAACGTAATCACTTTTAAATTACAAAAAAATGCTACTAACCATAGCAAACTATGCCAAACTCACCTAAATTACTTCGGCTATCAAAAATCACTCCCAACTACACTTTACAGCAACAAACTAAGCCCAATCACTTTAAAATGACAAAAAAATGCTAAAAATCATAACAAACTATACCAGAATCACCTAAATTACTTCGGCTACCGTAAATCACCCCCAACTATCCCTTACCACAACAAACCAAACCATATCATCTTAAAATTACAAAAAAAGGCGTACAAATCATAACAAACTATGCCAGACTTACCTAAATTACTTCGGCTACTCTAAATCATCACCAACTAACTCTTACCACAACAAACTAAACCCAATCACTTTTAAATTACAAAAAAATGCTTGTAACTATAGCAAACTATGCCAGACTCACCTAAATTACTTCGGCTACTCTAAATCATCACCAACTAACCCTTACCACAACAAACTAAACCCAATCACTTTTAAATTAAAAAAAATGCTAGTAACCATAGCAAACTATGCCAAACTCACCTAAATTACTTCGGCTACCATAAATCATCACCAACTAACCCTTACCACAACAAACTAAACCCAATCACTTTTAAATTATAAAAAAATGCTACTAACCATAGCAAACTATGCCAAACTCACCTAAATTACTTCGGCTATCAAAAATCACTCCCAACTACACTTTACAGCAACAAACTAAGCCCAATCACTTTAAAATTACAAAAAAATGCTAAAAATCATATAAAACTATACCAGAATCACCTAAATTACTTCGGCTACCGTAAATCACCCCCAACTATCCCTTACCACAACAAACCAAACCATATCATCTTAAAATGACAAAAAAAGGTGTACAAATCATAACAAACTATGCCAGACTCACCTAAATTACTTCGGCTACTCTAAATCATCACCAACTAATCCTTACCACAACAAACTAAACCCAATCACTTTTAAATTACAAAAAAATGCTAGTAACCATAGCAAACTATGCCATACTCACCTAAATTACTTCGGCTACCATAAATCATCACCAACTAACCCTTACCACAACAAACTAAACCCAATCACTTTTAAATAACAAAAAAATGCTTGTAACTATAGCAAACTATGCCAGACTCACCTAAATTACTTCGGCTACTCTAAATCATCACCAACTAACCCTTACCACAACAAACTAAACCCAATCACTTTTAAATTACAAAAAAATGCTACTAACCATAGCAAACTATGCCAAACTCACCTAAATTACTTCGGCTATCAAAAATCACTCCCAACTACACTTTACAGCAACAAACTAAGCCCAATCACTTTAAAATTACAAAAAAATGCTAAAAATCATATAAAACTATACCAGAATCACCTAAATTACTTCGGCTAACGTAAATCACCCCCAACTATCCCTTACCACAACAAACTAAACCATATCAACTTAAAATTACAAAAAAAGGTGTACAAATCATAACAAACTATGCCAGACTCACCTAAATTACTTCGGCTACTCTAAATCATCACCAACTAACCCTTACCCCAACAAACTAAACCCAATCACTTTTAAATTACAAAAAAATGCTAGTAACCATAGCAATCTATGCCAAACTCACCTAAATTACTTCGGCTACCATAAATCATCACCAACTAACCCTTACCACAACAAACTAAACCCAATCACTTTTAAATTACAAAAAAATGCTACTAACCATAGCAAACTATGCCAAACTTACCTAAATTACTTCGGCTATCAAAAATCACCCCCAACTACACTTTACAGCAACAAACTAAGCCCAATCACTTTAAAATTACAAAAAAATGCTAAAAATCATAACAAACTATACCAGAATCACCTAAATTACTTCGGCTACCGTAAATCACCCCCAACTATCCCTTACCACAACAAATCAAACCATATCATCTTAAAATTACAAAAAAAGGTGTACAAATCATAACAAACTATGCCAGAATCACCTAAATTACTTCGGCTATTCTAAATCATCACCAACTATCCCTTACCACAACAAACTAAACCCAATCACTTTTAAATTACAAAAAAATACTAGTAACCATAGCAAACTATGCTAAACTCACCTAAATTACTTCGGCTACCATAAATCATCACCAACTAACCCTTACCACAACAAACTAAACCCAATCACTTTTAAATTACAAAAAAATGCTAGTAACCATAGCAAACTATGTCAAACTCACCTAAAATACTTTGGCTACTCTAAATCATCACCAACTAACCCTTACCACAACAAACTAAACCCAATCACTTTTAAATTACAAAAAAATGCTACTAACCATAGCAAACTATGCCAAATTCACCTAAATTACTTCGGCAATCAAAAATCAGCCCCAACTACACTTTACAGCAACAAACTAAGCCCAATCACTTTAAAATTACAAAAAAATGCTAAAAATCATAACAAACTATACCAGAATCACCTAAATTACTTCGGCTACCGTAAATCAGTCCCAACTATCCCTTACCACAACAAAGCAAACCATATCATCTTAAAATTCAAAAAAAGGTATACAAATCATAATAAACTATGCCAGACTCACCTAAATTACTTCGGCCACTATAAATCATTACAAACTAACCCTTACCACAACAAACTAAACCCAATCACTTTTAAATTACAAAAAAATGCTAGTAACCATAGCAAACTATGCCAAACTCACCTAAATTACTTCGGCTACCATAAATCATCACCAACTAACTCTTACCACAACAAACTAAACCCAATCACTTTTAAATTACAAAAAAATGCTACTAACCATAGCAAACTATGCCAAACTCACCTAAATTACTTCGGCTATCAAAAATCATCCCCAACTACACTTTACAGCAGCAAACTAAACCCAATCACTTTAAAATTACAAAAAAATGCTAAAAATCATAACAAACTATATCAGAATCACCTAAATTACTTCGGCTACCGTAAATCACCCCCAACTATCCCTTACCACAACAAACCAAACCATATCATCTTAAAATTACAAAAAAAAGTTTTCAAATCATAACAAACTATGCCAGACTCACCTAAATTACTTCGGCTACTCTAAATCATCACCAACTAACCCTTACCACAACAAACTAAACCCAATCACTTTTAAATTACAAAAAAATGCTAGTAACCATAGCAAACTATGCCATACTCACCTAAATTACTTCGGCTACCATAAATCATCACCAACTAACCCTTACCACAACAAACTAAACCCAATCACTTATAAATTACAAAAAAATGCTACTAACCATAGCAAACTATGCCAAACTTACCTAATGTACTTCGGCTATCAAAAATCACCTCCAACTACATTTTACAGCAACAAACTAAGCCCAATCACTTTAAAATTACAAAAAAATGCTAAAAATCATAACAAACTATTCCAGAATCACCTAAATTACTTCGGCTACCGTAAATCACCCCCAACTATCCCTTACCACAACAAACCAAACCATATCATCTTAAAATTTCAAAAAAAGGTGTACAAATTATAACAAACTATGCCAGACTCACCTAAATTACTTCGGCTACTCTATATCATCACCAACTAACCCTTACCACAATAAACTAAACCCAATCACTTTTAAATTAAAAAAAAATGCTAGTAACCATAGCAAACTATGCCAAACTCACCTAAATTACTTCGGCTACCATAAATCATCACCAACTAACCCTTACCACAACAAACTAAACCCAATCACTTTTAAATTACAAAAAAATGCTAGTAACCATAGCAAACTATGTCAAACTCACCTAAATTACTTCGGCTACTCTAAATCATCACCAACTAACCCTTACCACAACAAACTAAACCCAATCACTTTTAAATTACAAAAAAATGCTACTAACCATAGCAAACTATGCCAAATTCACCTAAATTAGTTCGGCTATCAAAAATCACCCCCAACTACACTTTACAGCAACAAACTAAGCCCAATCACTTTAAAATTACAAAAAAATGCTAAAAACCATAACAAACTATACCAGAATCACCTAAATTACTTCGGCTACCGTAAATCACCCCCAACTATACCTTACCACAACAAAGCAAACTATATCATCTTAAAATTACAAAAAAAGGTGTACAAATCATAACAAACTATGCCAGACTCACCTAAATTACTTCGGCTACCGTAAATCACCCCCAACTATCCCTTACCAAAACAAACCAAACCATATCATCTTAAAATTACAAAAAAAGGTGTACAAATCATAACAAACTATGCCAGACTCACCTAAATTACTTCGGCTACCATAAATCATCACCAACTAACCCTTACCACAACAAACTAAACCCAATCACTTTTAAATTACAAAAAAATGCTTCTAACCATAGCAAACTATGCCAAACTCACCTAAATTACTTCGGCTATCAAAAATCACCTCCAACTATATTTTACAGCAACAAACTAAGCCCAATCACGTTAAAATTACAAAAAAATGCTAAAAATCATAACAAACTATACCAGAATCACCTAAATTACTTCGGCTACCGTAAATCACCCCCAACTATCTCTTACCACAACAAACCAAACCATATCATCTTAAAATGACAAAAAAAGGTGTACAAATCATAACAAACTATGCCAGACTCACATAAATTACTTCGGCTACTCTAAATCATCACCAACTAACCCTTACCACAACAAACTAAACCCAATCACTTTTAAATTACAAAAAAATGCTATTAACCATAGCAAACTATGCCATACTCACCTAAATTACTTCGGCTACCATAAATCATCACCAACAAACCCTTACCACAACAAACTAAACCCAATCACTTTTAAATTACAAAAAAATGCTACTAACCATAGCAAACTATGCCAAACTTACCTAAATTACTTCGGCTATCAAAAATCACCTCCAACTACACTTTACAGCAACAAACTAAGCCCAATCACTTTAAAATTACAAAAAAATGCTAAAAATTATAACCAACTATACCAGAATCACCTAAATTACTTCGGCTACCGTAAATCACCCCCAACTATCTCTTACCACAACAAACCAAACCATATCATCTTAAAATTACAAAAAAAGGTGTACAAATCATAACAAACTACACCAGACTCACCTAAATTACTTCGGCTAATCTAAATCATCACCAACTAACTCTTACCGCAACAAACTAAACCCAATCACTTTTAAATTACAAAAAAATGCTAGTAACCATAGCAAACTATGCCAAACTCACCTAAATTACTTCGGCTACCATAAATCATCACCAACTAACCCTTACCACAACAAACTAAACCCAATCACTTTTAAATTACAAAAAAATGCTACTAACCATAGCAAACTATGCCAAACTCACCTAAATTAATTCGGCTATCAAAAATCACCCCCAACTACACTTTACAGCAACAAACTAAGCCCAATCACTTTAAAATTACAAAAAAATGCTAAAAATCATATAAAACTATACCAGAATCACCAAAATTACTTTGGCTAGCGTAAATCACCCCCAACTATCCCTTACCACAACAAACCAAAACATATCATCTTAAAATGACAAAAAAAGGTGTACAAATCATAACAAACTATGCCAGACTCACCTAAATTACTTCGGCTAATCTAAATCATCACCAACTAACTCTTACCACAACAAACTAAACCCAATCACTTTTAAATTACAAAAAAATGCTAGTAACCATAGCAAACTATGCCAAACTCACCTAAATTACTTCGGCTACCATAAATCATCACCAACTAACCCTTACCACAACAAACTAAACCCAATCACTTTTAAATTACAAAAAATGCTACTAACCATAGCAAACTATGCCAAACTCACCTAAATTACTTCGGCTATCAAAAATCACTCCCAACTACACTTTACAGCAACAAACTAAGCCCAATCACTTTAAAATTACGAAAAATGCTAAAAATCATAACAAACTATACCAGAATCACCTAAATTACTTCGGCTAACGTAAATCACCCCCAACTATCCCTTACCACAACAAACCAAACCATATCAACTTAAAATTACAAAAAAAGGTGTACAAATTATAAGAAACTATGCCAGACTCACCTAAATTACTTCGGCTACTCTAAATCATCACCAACTAACCCTTACCACAACAAACTAAACCCAATCACTTTTAAATTACAAAAAAATGCTAGTAACCATAGCAAACTATGCCAAACTCACCTAAATTACTTTGGCTACCATAAATCATCACCAACTAACCCTTACCACAACAAACTAAACCGAATCACTTTTAAATTACAAAAAAATGCTACTAACCATAGCAAACTATGCCAAATTCACCTAAATTACTTCGGCTATCAAAAATCACCCCCAACTACACTTTACAGCAACAAACTAAGCCCAATCACTTTAAAATTACAAAAAAATGCTAAAAATCATAACAAACTATATCAGAATCACCTAAATTACTTCGGCTAGCGTAAATCACCCCCAACTATCCCTTACCACAACAAACCAAACCATATCATCTTAAAATTACAAAAAAAGGTGTACAAATCATAACAAACTATGCCAGACTCACATAAATTACTTCGGCTACTCTAAATCATCACCAACTAACCCTTACCACAACAAACTAAACCCAATCACTTTTAAATTACAAAAAATGCTATTAACCATAGCAAACTATGCCATACTCACCTAAATTACTTCGGCTACCATAAATCATCACCAACAAACCCTTACCACAACAAACTAAACCCAATCACTTTTAAATTACAAAAAAATGCTACTAACCATAGCAAACTATGCCAAACTTACCTAAATTACTTCGGCTATCAAAAATCACCTCCAACTACACTTTACAGCAACAAACTAAGCCCAATCACTTTAAAATTACAAAAAAATGCTAAAAATCATAACAAACTATACCAGAATCACCTAAATTACTTCGGCTACCGTAAATCACCCCCAACTATCTCTTACCACAACAAACCAAACCATATCATCTTAAAATTACAAAAAAAGGTGTACAAATCATAACAAACTACACCAGACTCACCTAAATTACTTCGGCTAATCTAAATCATCACCAACTAAATCTTACCGCAACAAACTAAACCCAATCACTTTTAAATTACAAAAAAAATGCTAGTAACCTTAGCAAACTATGCCAAACTCACCTAAATTACTTCGGCTACCATAAATCATCACCAACTAACCCTTACCACGACAAACTAAACCCAATCACTTTTAAATTACAAAAAAATGCTACTAACCATAGCAAACTATGCCAAACTCACCTAAATTAATTCGGCTATCAAAAATCACCCCCAACTACACTTTACAGCAACAAACTAAGCCCAATCACTTTAAAATTACAAAAAAATGCTAAAAATCATATAAAACTATACCAGAATCACCTAAATTACTTTGGCTACCGTAAATCACTCCCAACTATCCCTTACCACAACAAACCAAACCATATTATCTTAAAATGACAAAAAAAGGTGTACAAATCAGAACAAACTATGCCAGACTCACCTAAATTACTTCGGCTAATCTAAATCATCACCAACTAACTCTTACCACAACAAACTAAACCCAATCACTTTTAAATTACAAAAAAATGCTAGTAACCATAGCAAACTATGCCAAACTCACCTAAATTACTTCGGCTACCATAAATCATCACCAACTAACCCTTACCACAACAAACTAAACCCAATCACTTTTAAATTACAAAAAATGCTACTAACCATAGCAAACTATGCCAAACTCACCTAAATTACTTCGGCTATCAAAAATCACTCCCAACTACACTTTACAGCAACAAACTAAGCCCAATCACTTTAAAATTACGAAAAATGCTAAAAATCATAACAAACTATACCAGAATCACCTAAATTACTTCGGCTAACGTAAATCACCCCCAACTATCCCTTACCACAACAAACCAAACCATATCAACTTAAAATTACAAAAAAAGGTGTACAAATTATAACAAACTATGCCAGACTCACCTAAATTACTTCGGCTACTCTAAATCATCACCAACTAACCCTTACCACAACAAACTAAACCCAATCACTTTTAAATTATAAAAAAATGCTAGTAACCATAGCAAACTATGCCAAACTCACCTAAATTACTTTTGCTACCATAAATCATCATCAACTAACCCTTACCACAACAAACTAAACCCAATCACTTTTAAATTACAAAAAAATGCTAGTAACCATAGCAAACTATGCCAGACTCACCTAAATTACTTCGGCTACTCTAAATCATCACCAACTAACCCTTACCACAACAAACTAAACCCAATCACTTTTAAATTACAAAAAAATTCTAGTAACCATAGCAAACTATGCCAAGCTCACCTAAATTACTTCGGCTACCATAAATCATCACCAACTAACCCTTACCACAACAAACTAAACCCAATCACTTTTAAATTACAAAAAAATGCTACTAACCATAGCAAACTATGCCAAACTCACCTAAATTAATTCGGCTACCATAAATCATCACCAACTAACCCTTACCACAACAAACTAAACCCAATCACTTTTAAATTACAAAAAAATGCTACTAACCATAGCAAACTATGCCAAACTCACCTAAATTAATTCGGCTATCAAAAATCACCCCCAACTACACTTTACAGCAACAAACTAAGCCCAATCACTTTAAAATTACAAAAAAATGCTAAAAATCATAACAAACTATACCAGAATCACCTAAATTACTTCGGCTACCGTAAATCACCCCCAACTATCCCTTACCACAACAAACCAAACCATATCATCTTAAAATTACAAAAAAAGGTGTACAAATCATAACAAACTATGCCAGACTTACATAAATTACTTCGGCTACTCTAAATCATCACCAACTAACCCTTGCCACAACAAACTAAACCCAATCACTTTTAAATTACAAAAAAATGCTAGTAACCATAGCAATCTATGCCAAACTCACCTAAATTACTTCGGCTACCATAAATCATCACCAACTAACCCTTACCACAACAAACTAAACCCAATCACTTTTAAATTACAAAAAAATGCTACTAACCATAGCAAACTAAGCCAAACTCACCTAAATCACTTCGGCTATCAAAAATCACCCCCAATTACACTTTACAGCAACAAACTAAGCCCAATCACTTTAAAATTACAAAAAAATGCTAAAAATCATAACAAACTAATTCCAGAATCACCTAAATTACTTCGGCTATCAAAAATCACCCCCTACTACACTTTACAGCAACAAACTAAGCCCAATCACTTTAAAATTACAAAAAAATGCTAAAAATCATAACAAACTAATCCAGAATCCCCTAAATTACTTCGGCTACCGTAAATCACCCCCAACTATCCCTTACCACAACAAACCAAACCATATCATCTTAAAATTTCAAAAAAAGGTGTACAAATCATAACAAACTATGCCAGACTCACCTAAATTACTTCGGCTACTCTAAATCCTCACCAACTAACACTTGCCACAACAAACTAAACGCAATCACTTTTAAATTACAAAAAAATGCTAGTAACCATAGCAAACTATGCCAAACTCACCTAAATTACTTTGGCTACCATAAATCATCACCAACTAACCCTTACCACAACAAACTAAACCCAATCACTTTTAAATTACAAAAAAATGCTAGTAACCATAGCAAACTATGCCAGACTCACCTAAATTACTTCGGCTACTCTAAATCATCACCAACTAACCCTTACCACAACAAACTAAACCCAATCACTTTTAAATTACAAAAAAATTCTAGTAACCATAGCAAACTATGCCAAGCTCACCTAAATTACTTCGGCTACCATAAATCATCACCAACTAACCCTTACCACAACAAACTAAACCCAATCACTTTTAAATTACAAAAAAATGCTACTAACCATAGCAAACTATGCCAAACTCACCTAAATTACTTCGGCTATCAAAAATCACTCCCAACTACACTTTACAGCAACAAACTAAGCCCAATCACTTTAAAATTACAAAAAAATGCTAAAAATCATAACAAACTATACCAGAATCACCTAAATTACTTCGGCTACCGTAAATCACCCCCAACTATCCCTTACCACAACAAACCAAACCATATCATCTTAAAATTACAAAAAAAGGTGTACAAATCATAACAAACTATGCCAGACTTACATAAATTACTTCGGCTACTCTAAATCATCACCAACTAACCCTTGCCACAACAAACTAAACCCAATCACTTTTAAATTACAAAAAAATGCTAGTAACCATAGCAAACTATGCCAAACTCACCTAAATTACTTCGGCTACCATAAATCATCACCAACTAACCCTTACCACAACAAACTAAACCCAATCACTTTTAAATAACAAAAAAATGCTACTAACCATAGCAAACTATGCCAAACTCACCTAAATTACTTCGGCTATCAAAAATCACCCCCAACTACACTTTACAGCAACAAACTAAGCCCAATCACTTTAAAATTACAAAAAAATGCTAAAAATCATAACAAACTATTCCAAAATCACCTAAATTACTTCGGCTACCGTAAATCACCCCCAACTATCCCTTACCACAAAAAACCAAACCATATCATCTTAAAATTTCAAAAAAAGGTGTACAAATCATAACAAACTATGCCAAACTCACCTAAATTACTTCGGCTACTCTAAATCATCACCAACTAACCCTTACCACACAACAAACTAAAACCAATCACTTTTAAATTACAAAAAAATGCTAGTAACCATAGCAAACTATGCCAAACTCACCTAAATTACTTCGGCTACCATAAATCATCACCAACTAACCCTTACCACAACAAACTAAACCCAATCACTTTTAAATTACAAAAAAATGCTACTAACCATAGCAAACTATGCCAAACTCACCTAAATCACTTCGGCTATCAAAAATCACCCCCAATTACACTTTACAGCAACAAACTAAGCCCAATCACTTTAAAATTACAAAAAAATGCTAAAAATCATAACAAACTATTCCAGAATCACCTAAATTACTTCGGCTATCAAAAATCACCCCCTACTACACTTTACAGCAACAAACTAAGCCCAATCACTTTAAAATTACAAAAAAATGCTAAAAATCATAACAAACTAATCCAGAATCCCCTAAATTACTTCGGCTACCGTAAATCACCCCCAACTATCCCTTACCACAACAAACCAAAACATATCATCTTAAAATTTCAAAAAAAGATGTACAAATCATAACAAACTATGCCAGACTCACCTAAATTACTTCGGCTACTCTAAATCATCACCAACTAACACTTGCCACAACAAACTAAACGCAATCACTTTTAAATTACAAAAAAATGCTAGTAACCATAGCAAACTATGCCAAACTCACCTAAATTACTTCGGCTACCATAAATCATCACCAACTAACCCTTACCACAACAAACTAAACCCAATCACTTTTAAATTACAAAAAAATGCTACTAACCATAGAAAACTATGCCAAACTCACCTAAATTACTTCGGCTATCAAAAATCACCCCCAACTACACTTTACAGCAACAAACTAAGCCCAATCACTTTAAAATTACAAAAAAATGCTAAAAATCATAACAAACTATTCCAGAATCACCTAAATTACTTCGGCTACCGTAAATCACCCCCAACTATCCCTTACCACAACAAACCAAACCATATCATCTTAAAATTTCAAAAAAAGGTGTACAAATCATAACAAACTATGCCAAACTCACCTAAATTACTTCGGCTACTCTAAATCATCACCAACTAACCCTTACCACACAACAAACTAAAACCAATCACTTTTAAATTACAAAAAAATGCTAGTAACCATAGCAAACTATGCCAAACTCACCTAAATTACTTCGGCTACCATAAATCATCACCAACTAACCCTTACCACAACAAACTAAACCCAATCACTTTTAAATTACAAAAAAATGCTAGTAACCATAGCAAACTATGTCAATCTCACCTAAATTACTTCGGCTTCTCTAAATCATCACCAACTAACCCTTACCACAACAAACTAAACCCAATCACTTTTAAATTACAAAAAAATGCTACTAACCATAGCAAACTATGCCAAATTCACCTAAATTAGTTCGGCTATCAAAAATCACCCCCAACTACACTTTACAGCAACAAACTAAGCCCAATCACTTTAAAATTACAAAAAAATGCTAAAAACCATAACAAACTATACCAGAATAACCTAAATTACTTCGGCTACCGTAAATCACCCCCAACTATACCTTACCACAACAAAGCAAACCATATCCTCTTAAAATTACAAAAAAAGGTGTACAAATCATAACAAACTATGCCAGACTCACCTAAATTACTTCGGCTACCGTAAATCACCCCCAACTATCCCTTACCACAACAAACCAAACCATATCATCTTAAAATTACAAAAAAAGGTGTACAAATCATAACAAACTATGCCAGACTTACCTAAATTACTTCGGCTACTCTAAATCATCACCAACTAACCCTTACCACAACAAACTAAACCCAATCACTTTTAAATTACAAAAAAATAATATTAACCATAGTAAACTATGCCATACTCACCTAAATTACTTCGGCTACCATAAATCATCACCAACTAACCCTTACCACAACAAACTAAACCCAATCACTTTTAAATTACAAAAAAATGCTTCTAACCATAGCAAACTATGCCAAACTCACCTAAATTACTTCGGCTATCAAAAATCACCTCCAACTACATTTTACAGCAACAAACTAAGCCCAATCACTTTAAAATTACAAAAAAATGCTAAAAATCATAACAAACTATACCAGAATCACCTAAATTACTTTGGCTACCGTAAATCACCCCCAACTATCCCTTACCACAACAAACCAAAACATATCATCTTAAAATGACAAAAAAAGGTGTACAAATCATAACAAACTTTGCCAGACTCACATAAATTACTTCGGCTACTCTAAATCATCACCAACTAACCCTTACCACAACAAACTAAACCCAATCACTTTTAAATTACAAAAAAATGCTATTAACCATAGCAAACTATGCCATACTCACCTAAATTACTTCGGCTACCATAAATCATCACCAACAAACCCTTACCACAACAAACTAAACCCAATCACTTTTAAATTACAAAAAAATGCTACTAACCATAGCAAACTATGCCAAACTTACCTAAATTACTTCGGCTATCAAAAATCACCTCCAACTAACTCTTACCGCAACAAACTAAACCCAATCACTTTTAAATTACAAAAAAATGCTAGTAACCATAGCAAACTATGCCAAACTCACCTAAATTACTTCGGCTACCATAAATCATCACCAACTAACCCTTACCACAACAAACTAAACCCAATCACTTTTAAATTACAAAAAAATGCTACTAACCATAGCAAACTATGCCAAACTCACCTAAATTAATTCGGCTATCAAAAATCACCCCCAACTACACTTTACAGCAACAAACTAAGCCCAATCACTTTAAAATTACAAAAAAATGCTAAAAATCATATAAAACTATACCAGAATCACCTAAATTACTTTGGCTACCGTAAATCACCCCCAACTATCCCTTACCACAACAAACCAAAACATATCATCTTAAAATGACAAAAAAAGGTGTACAAATCATAACAAACTTTGCCAGACTCACATAAATTACTTCGGCTACTCTAAATCATCACCAACTAACCCTTACCACAACAAACTAAACCCAATCACTTTTAAATTACAAAAAAATGCTATTAACCATAGCAAACTATGCCATACTCACCTAAATTACTTCGGCTACCATAAATCATCACCAACAAACCCTTACCACAACAAACTAAACCCAATCACTTTTAAATTACAAAAAAATGCTACTAACCATAGCAAACTATGCCAAACTTACCTAAATTACTTCGGCTATCAAAAATCACCTCCAACTACACTTTACAGCAACAAACTAAGCCCAATCACTTTAAAATTACAAAAAAATGCTAAAAATCATAACCAACTATACCAGAATCACCTAAATTACTTCGGCTACCGTAAATCACCCCCAACTATCTCTTACCACAACAAACCAAACCATATCATCTTAAAATTACAAAAAAAGGTGTACAAATCATAACAAACTACACCAGACTCACCTAAATTACTTCGGCTACCGTAAATCACCCCCAACTATCCCTTACCACAACAAACCAAACCATATCATCTTAAAATTACAAAAAAAGGTGTACAAATCATAACAAACTATGCCAGACTCACCTAAATTACTTCGGCTACTCTAAATCATCACCAACTAACCCTTACCTCAACAAACTAAACCCAATCACTTTTAAATTACAAAAAAATGCTATTAACCATAGCAAACTATGCCATACTCACCTAAATTACTTCGGCTACCATAAATCATCACCAACTAACCCTTACCACAACAAACTAAACCCAATCACTTTTAAATTACAAAAAAATGCTTCTAACCATAGCAAACTATGCCAAACTCACCTAAATTACTTCGGCTATCAAAAATCACCTCCAACTACATTTTACAGCAACAAACTAAGCCCAATCACTTTAAAATTACAAAAAAATGCTAAAAATCATAACAAACTATACCAGAATCACCTAAATTACTTCGGCTTCCGTAAATCACCCCCAACTATCTCTTACCACAACAAACCAAACCATATCATCTTAAAATGACAAAAAAAGGTGTACAAATCATAACAAACTATGCCAGACTCACATAAATTACTTCGGCTACTCTAAATCATCACCAACTAACCCTTACCACAACAAACTAAACCCAATCACTATTAAATTACAAAAAAATGCTATTAACCATAGCAAACTATGCCATACTCACCTAAATTACTTCGGCTACCATAAATCATCACCAACTAACTCTTACCGCAACAAACTAAACCCAATCACTTTTAAATTACAAAAAAATGCTAGTAACCATAGCAAACTATGCCAAACTCACCTAAATTACTTCGGCTACCATAAATCATCACCAACTAACCCTTACCACAACAAACTAAACCCAATCACTTTTAAATTACAAAAAAATGCTACTAACCATAGCAAACTATGCCAAACTCACCTAAATTAATTCGGCTATCAAAAATCACCCCCAACTACACTTTACAGCAACAAACTAAGCCCAATCACTTTAAAATTACAAAAAAATGCTAAAAATCATATAAAACTATACCAGAATCACCTAAATTACTTTGGCTACCGTAAATCACCCCCAACTATCCCTTACCACAACAAACCAAAACATATCATCTTAAAATGACAAAAAAAGGTGTACAAATCATAACAAACTTTGCCAGACTCACCTAAATTACTTCGGCTAATCTAAATCATCACCAACTAACTCTTACCACAACAAACTAAACCCAATCACTTTTAAATTACAAAAAAATGCTAGTAACCATAGCAAACTATGCCAAACTCACCTAAATTACTTCGGCTACCATAAATCATCACCAACTAACCCTTACCACAACAAACTAAACCCAATCACTTTTAAATTACAAAAAATGCTACTAACCATAGCAAACTATGCCAAACTCACCTAAATTACTTCGGCTATCAAAAATCACTCCCAACTACACTTTACAGCAACAAACTAAGCCCAATCAAATCAAAATTACGAAAAATGCTAAAAATCATAACAAACTATACCAGAATCACCTAAATTATTTCGGCTAACGTAAATCACCCCCAACTATCCCTTACCACAACAAACCAAACCATATCAACTTAAAATTACAAAAAAAGGTGTACAAATTATAACAAACTATGCCAGACTCACCTAAATTACTTCGGCTACTCTAAATCATCACCAACTAACCCTTACCACAACAAACTAAACCCAATCACTTTTAAATTACAAAAAAATGCTAGTAACCATAGCAAACTATGCCAAACTCACCTAAATTACTTTGGCTACCATAAATCATCACCAACTAACCCTTACCACAACAAACTAAACCCAATCACTTTTAAATTACAAAAAAATGCTACTAACCATAGCAAACTATGCCAGACTCACCTAAATTACTTCGGCTACTCTAAATCATCACCAACTAACCCTTACCACAACAAACTAAACCCAATCACTTTTAAATTACAAAAAAATTCTAGTAACCATAGCAAACTATGCCAAGCTCACCTAAATTACTTCGGCTACCATAAATCATCACCAACTAACCCTTACCACAACAAACTAAACCCAATCACTTTTAAATTACAAAAAAATGCTACTAACCATAGCAAACTATGCCAAACTCACCTAAATTACTTCGGCTATCAAAAATCACTCCCAACTACACTTTACAGCAACAAACTAAGCCCAATCACTTTAAAATGACAAAAAAAATGCTAAAAATCATAACAAACTATACCAGAATCACCTAAATTACTTCGGCTACCGTAAATCACCCCCAACTATCCCTTACCACAACAAACCAAACCATATCATCTTAAAATTACAAAAAAAGGCGTACAAATCATAACAAACTATGCCAGACTTACCTAAATTACTTCGGCTACTCTAAATCATCACCAACTAACTCTTACCACAACAAACTAAACCCAATCACTTTTAAATTACAAAAAAATGCTTGTAACTATAGCAAACTATGCCAGACTCACCTAAATTACTTCGGCTACTCTAAGTCATCACCAACTAACCCTTACCACAACAAACTAAACCCAATCACTTTTAAATTAAAAAAAATGCTAGTAACCATAGCAAACTATGCCAAACTCACCTAAATTACTTCGGCTACCATAAATCATCACCAACTAACCCTTACCACAACAAACTAAACACAATCACTTTTAAATTATAAAAAAATGCTACTAACCATAGCAAACTATGCCAAACTCACCTAAATTACTTCGGCTATCAAAAATCACTCCCAACTACACTTTACAGCAACAAACTAAGCCCAATCACTTTAAAATTACAAAAAAATGCTAAAAATCATATAAAACTATACCAGAATCACCTAAATTACTTCGGCTACCGTAAATCACCCCCAACTATCCCTTACCACAACAAACCAAACCATATCATCTTAAAATGACAAAAAAAGGTGTACAAATCATAACAAACTATGCCAGACTCACCTAAATTACTTCGGCTACTCTAAATCATCACCAACTAACCCTTACCACAACAAACTAAACCCAATCACTTTTAAATTACAAAAAAATGCTAGTAACCATAGCAAACTATGCCAAACTCACCTAAATTACTTCGGCTACCATAAATCATCACCAACTAACCCTTACCACAACAAACTAAACCCAATCACTTTTAAATTACAAAAAAATGCTAGTAACCATAGCAAACTATGTCAAACTCACCTAAAATACTTTGGCTACTCTAAATCATCACCAACTAACCCTTACCACAACAAACTAAACCCAATCACTTTTAAATTACAAAAAAATGCTACTAACCATAGCAAACTATGCCAAATTCACCTAAATTACTTCGGCAATCAAAAATCACCCCCAACTACACTTTACAGCAACAAACTAAGCCCAATCACTTTAAAATTACAAAAAAATGCTAAAAATCATAACAAACTATACCAGAATCACCTAAATTACTTCGGCTACCGTAAATCAGTCCCAACTATCCCTTACCTCAACAAAGCAAACCATATCATCTTAAAATTCAAAAAAAGGTATACAAATCATAATAAACTATGCCAGACTCACCTAAATTACTTCGGCTACTATAATTCATCACAAACTAACCCTTACCACAACAAACTAAACCCAATCACTTTTAAATTACAAAAAAATGCTAGTAACCATAGCAAACTATGCCAAACTCACCTAAATTACTTCGGCTACCATAAATCATCACCAACTAACTCTTACCACAACAAACTAAACCCAATCACTTTTAAATTACAAAAAAATGCTACTAACCATAGCAAACTATGCCAAACTCACCTAAATTACTTCGGCTATCAAAAATCATCCCCAACTACACTTTACAGCAGCAAACTAAACCCAATCACTTTAAAATTACAAAAAAATGCTAAAAATCATAACAAACTATACCAGAATCACCTAAATTACTTCGGCTACCGTAAATCAGTCCCAACTATCCCTTACCACAACAAAGCAAACCATATCATCTTAAAATTCAAAAAAAGGTATACAAATCATAATAAACTATGCCAGACTCACCTAAATTACTTCGGCTACTATAAATCATCACAAACTAACCCTTACCACAACAAACTAAACCCAATCACTTTTAAATTACAAAAAAATGCTAGTAACCATAGCAAACTATGCCAAACTCACCTAAATTACTTCGGCTACCATAAATCATCACCAACTAACTCTTACCACAACAAACTAAACCCAATCACTTTTAAATTACAAAAAAATGCTACTAACCATAACAAACTATGCCAAACTCACCTAAATTACTTCGGCTATCAAAAATCATCCCCAACTACACTTTACAGCAGCAAACTAAACCCAATCACTTTAAAATTACAAAGAAATGCTAAAAATCATAACAAACTATATCAGAATCACCTAAATTACTTCGGCTACCGTAAATCACCCCCAACTATCCCTTACCACAACAAACCAAACCATATCATCTTAAAATTACAAAAAAAAGTTTTCAAATCATAACAAACTATGCCAGACTCACCTAAATTACTTCGGCTAATCTAAATCATCACCAACTAACTCTTACCACAACAAACTAAACCCAATCACTTTTAAATTACAAAAAAATGCTAGTAACCATAGCAAACTATGCCAAACTCACCTAAATTACTTCGGCTACCATAAATCATCACCAACTAACCCTTACCACAACAAACTAAACCCAATCACTTTTAAATTACAAAAAAATGCTACTAACCATAGCAAACTATGCCAAACTCACCTAAATTACTTCGGCTATCAAAAATCACCCCCAACTACACTTTACAGCAACAAACTAAGCCCAATCACTTTAAAATTACAAAAAAATGCTAAAAATCATATAAAACTATACCAGAATCACCTAAATTACTTCGGCTACCGTAAATCATCCCCAACTATCCCTTACCACAACAAACCAAACCATATCATCTTAAAATGACAAAAAAAGGTGTACAAATCATAACAAACTATGCCAGACTCACCTAAATTACTTCGGCTACTATAAATCATCACCAACTAACACTTGCCACAACAAACTAAACCCAATCACTTTTAAATTACAAAAAAATGCTAGTAACCATAGCAAACTATGCCAAACTCACCTAAATTACTTTGGCTACCATAAATCATCACCAACTAACCCTTACCACAACAAACTAAACCCAATCACTTTTAAATTACAAAAAAATGCTACTAACCATAGCAAACTATGCCAAACTCACCTAAATTAATTCGGCTATCAAAAATCACCCCCAACTACACCTTACAGCAACAAACTAAGCCCAATCACTTTAAAATTACAAAAAAATGCTAAAAATCATATAAAACTATACCAGAATCACCTAAATTACTTCGGCTACCGTAAATCACCCCCAACTATCCCTTACCACAACAAACCAAACCATATAATCTTAAAATGACAAAAAAAGGTGTACAAATCATAACAAACTATGCCAGACTCACCTAAATGACTTCGACTACTCTAAATCATCACCAACTAACCCTTGCCACAACAAACTAAACCCAATCACTTTTAAATTACAAAAAAATGCTAGTAACCATAGCAAACTATGCCAAACTCACCTAAATTACTTCGGCTACCATAAATCATCACCAACTAACCCTTACCACAACAAACTAAACCCAATCACTTTTAAATTACAAAAAAATGCTACTAACCATAGCAAACTATGCCAAACTCACCTAAATTACTTCGGCTAGCAAAAATCACCCCCAACTACACTTTACAGCAACAAACTAAGCCCAATCATTTTAAAATTACAAAAAAATGCTAGTAACCATAACAAACTACGTCAAACTCACCTAAATTACTTCGGCTACTCTAAATCATCACCAACTAACCCTTGCCACAACAAACTAAACCCAATCACTTTTAAATTACAAAAAAATGCTAGTAACCATAGCAAACTATGCCAAACTCACCTAAATTACTTCGGCTACCATAAATCATCACCAACTAACCCTTACCACAACAAACTAAACCCAATCACTTTTAAATTACAAAAAAATGCTAGTAACCATAGCAAATTATGCCAAACTCACCTAAATTACTTCGGCTACCATACATCATCACCAACTAACCCTTACCACAATAAACTAAACCCAATCACTTTTAAATTACAAAAAAATGCTACTAACCATAGCAAACTATGCCAAATTCACCTAAATTACTTCGGCTATCAAAAATCACCCCCAACTACACTTTACAGCAACAAACTAAGCCCAATCACTTTAAAATTACAAAAAAATGCTAAAAATCATAACAAACTATACCAGAATCACCTAAATTACTTCGGCTACCGTAAATCACCCCCAACTATCCCTTACCAAAACAAACCAAACCATATCATCTTAAAATTACAAAAAAAGGTGTACAAATCATAACAAACTATGCCAGACTCACCTAAATTACTTCGGCTACTCTAAATCAACACCAACTAACCCTTACCATAACAAACTAAACCCAATCACTTTTAAATTACAAAAAAATGCTAGTAACCATTGCAAACTATGCCAAATTCACCTAATTTACTTCGGCTATCAAAAATCACCCCCAACTACACTTTACAGCAGCAAACTAAGCCCAAGCACTTTAAAATTACAAAAAAATGCTATTAACCATAGCAAACTATGCCATACTCACCTAAATTACTTCGGCTACTATAAATCATCACCAACTAACCCTTACCACAACAAACTAAACCCAATCACTTTTAAATTACAAAAAAATGCTTCTAACCATAGCAAACTATGCCAAACTCACCTAAATTACTTCGGCTATCAAAAATCACCTCCAACTACATTTTACAGCAACAAACTAAGCCCAATCACTTTAAAATTACAAAAAAATGCTAAAAATCATAACAAACTATACCAGAATCACCTAAATTACTTCGGCTACCGTAAATCACCCCCAACTATCCCTTACCACAACAAACCAAACCATATCATCTTAAAATTACAAAAAAAGGTGTACAAATCATAACAAACTATGCCAGACTCACCTAAATTACTTCGGCTACTCTAAATCATCACCAACTAACCCTTACCACAACAAACTAAACCCAATCACTTTTAAATTACAAAAAAATGCTATTAACCATAGCAAACTATGCCATACTCACCTAAATTACTTCGGCTACCATAAATCATCACCAACTAACCCTTACCACAACAAACTAAACCCAATCACTTTTAAATTACAAAAAAATGCTTCTAACCATAGCAAACTATGCCAAACTCACCTAAATTACTTCGGCTATCAAAAATCACCTCCAACTACATTTTACAGCAACAAACTAAGCCCAATCACTTTAAAATTACAAAAAAATGCTAAAAATCATAACAAACTATACCAGAATCACCTAAATTACTTCGGCTACCGTAAATCACCCCCAACTCTCTCTTACCACAACAAACCAAACCATATCATCTTAAAATGACAAAAAAAGGTGTACAAATCATAACAAACTATGCCAGACTCACCTAAATTACTTCGGCTACTCTAAATCATCACCAACTAACCCTTGCCACAACAAACTAAACCCAATCACTTTTAAATTACAAAAAAATGCTAGTAACTATAGCAAACTATGCCAAACTCACCTAAATTACTTCGGCTATCAAAAATCATCCCCAACTACACTTTACAGCAGCAAACTAAACCCAATCACTTTAAAATTACAAAAAAATGCTAAAAATCATAACAAACTATACCAGAATCACCTAAATTACTTCGGCTACCGTAAATCAGTCCCAACTATCCCTTACCACAACAAAGCAAACCATATCATCTTAAAATTCAAAAAAAGGTAAACAAATCATAATAAACTATGCCAGACTCACCTAAATTACTTCGGCTACTATAAATCATCACAAACTAACCCTTACCACAACAAACTAAACCCAATCACTTTTAAATTACAAAAAAATGCTAGTAACCATAGCAAACTATGCCAAACTCACCTAAATTACTTCGGCTACCATAAATCATCACCAACTAACTCTTACCACAACAAACTAAACCCAATCACTTTTAAATTACAAAAAAATGCTACTAACCATAGCAAACTATGCCAAACTCATCTAAATTACTTCGGCTATCAAAAATCATCCCCAACTACACTTTACAGCAGCAAACTAAACCCAATCACTTTAAAATTACAAAAAAATGCTAAAAATCATAACAAACTATATCAGAATCACCTAAATTACTTCGGCTACCGTAAATCACCCCCAACTATCCCTTACCACAACAAACCAAACCATATCATCTTAAAATTACAAAAAAAAGTTTTCAAATCATAACAAACTATGCCAGACTCACCTAAATTACTTCGGCTAATCTAAATCATCACCAACTAACTCTTACCACAACAAACTAAACCCAATCACTTTTAAATTACAAAAAAATGCTAGTAACCATAGCAAACTATGCCAAACTCACCTAAATTACTTCGGCTACCATAAATCATCACCAACTAACCCTTACCACAACAAACTAAACCCAATCACTTTTAAATTACAAAAAAATGCTACTAACCATAGCAAACTATGCCAAACTCACCTAAATTACTTCGGCTATCAAAAATCACCCCCAACTACACTTTACAGCAACAAACTAAGCCCAATCACTTTAAAATTACAAAAAAATGCTAAAAATCATATAAAACTATACCAGAATCACCTAAATTACTTCGGCTACCGTAAATCATCCCCAACTATCCCTTACCACAACAAACCAAACCATATCATCTTAAAATGACAAAAAAAGGTGTACAAATCATAACAAACTATGCCAGACTCACCTAAATTACTTCGGCTACTATAAATCATCACCAACTAACACTTGCCACAACAAACTAAACCCAATCACTTTTAAATTACAAAAAAATGCTAGTAACCATAGCAAACTATGCCAAACTCACCTAAATTACTTTGGCTACCATAAATCATCACCAACTAACCCTTACCACAACAAACTAAACCCAATCACTTTTAAATTACAAAAAAATGCTACTAACCATAGCAAACTATGCCAAACTCACCTAAATTAGTTCGGCTATCAAAAATCACCCCCAACTACACCTTACAGCAACAAACTAAGCCCAATCACTTTAAAATTACAAAAAAATGCTAAAAATCATATAAAACTATACCAGAATCACCTAAATTACTTCGGCTACCGTAAATCACCCCCAACTATCCCTTACCACAACAAACCAAACCATATAATCTTAAAATGACAAAAAAAGGTGTACAAATCATAACAAACTATGCCAGACTCACCTAAATGACTTCGGCTACTCTAAATCATCACCAACTAACCCTTGCCACAACAAACTAAACCCAATCACTTTTAAATTACAAAAAAATGCTAGTAACCATAGCAAACTATGCCAAACTCACCTAAATTACTTCGGCTACCATAAATCATCACCAACTAACCCTTACCACAACAAACTAAACCCAATCACTTTTAAATTACAAAAAAATGCTACTAACCATAGCAAACTATGCCAAAGTCACCTAAATTACTTCGGCTAGCAAAAATCACCCCCAACTACACTTTACAGCAACAAACTAAGCCCAATCATTTTAAAATTACAAAAAAATGCTAGTAACCATAGCAAACTACGTCAAACTCACCTAAATTACTTCGGCTACTCTAAATCATCACCAACTAACCCTTGCCACAACAAACTAAACCCAATCACTTTTAAATTACAAAAAAATGCTAGTAACCATAGCAAACTATGCCAAACTCACCTAAATTACTTCGGCTACCATAAATCATCACCAACTAACCCTTACCACAACAAACTAAACCCAATCACTTTTAAATTACAAAAAAATGCTAGTAACCATAGCAAATTATGCCAAACTCACCTAAATTACTTCGGCTACCATACATCATCACCAACAAACCCTTACCACAATAAACTAAACCCAATCACTTTTAAATTACAAAAAAATGCTACTAACCATAGCAAACTATGCCAAATTCACCTAAATTACTTCGGCTATCAAAAATCACCCCCAACTACACTTTACAGCAACAAACTAAGCCCAATCACTTTAAAATTACAAAAAAATGCTAAAAATCATAACAAACTATACCAGAATCACCTAAATTACTTCGGCTACCGTAAATCACCCCCAACTATCCCTTACCAAAACAAACCAAACCATATCATCTTAAAATTACAAAAAAAGGTGTACAAATCATAACAAACTATGCCAGACTCACCTAAATTACTTCGGCTACTCTAAATCAACACCAACTAACCCTTACCATAACAAACTAAACCCAATCACTTTTAAATTACAAAAAAATGCTAGTAACCATTGCAAACTATGCCAAATTCACCTAATTTACTTCGGCTATCAAAAATCACCCCCAACTACACTTTACAGCAGCAAACTAAGCCCAATCACTTTAAAATTACAAAAAAATGCTATTAACCATAGCAAACTATGCCATACTCACCTAAATTACTTCGGCTACTATAAATCATCACCAACTAACCCTTACCACAACAAACTAAACCCAATCACTTTTAAATTACAAAAAAATGCTTCTAACCATAGCAAACTATGCCAAACTCACCTAAATTACTTCGGCTATCAAAAATCACCTCCAACTACATTTTACAGCAACAAACTAAGCCCAATCACTTTAAAATTACAAAAAAATGCTAAAAATCATAACAAACTATACCAGAATCACCTAAATTACTTCGGCTACCGTAAATCACCCCCAACTATCCCTTACCACAACAAACCAAACCATATTATCTTAAAATTACAAAAAAAGGTGTACAAATCATAACAAACTATGCCAGACTCACCTAAATTACTTCGGCTACTCTAAATCATCACCAACTAACCCTTACCACAACAAACTAAACCCAATCACTTTTAAATTACAAAAAAATGCTATTAACCATAGCAAACTCTTCCATACTCACCTAAATTACTTCGGCTACCATAAATCATCACCAACTAACCCTTACCACAACAAACTAAACCCAATCATTTTTAAATTACAAAAAAATGCTTCTAACCATAGCAAACTATGCCAAACTCACCTAAATTACTTCGGCTATCAAAAATCACCTCCAACTACATTTTACAGCAACAAACTAAGCCCAATCACTTTAAAATTACAAAAAAATGCTAAAAATCATAACAAACTATACCAGAATCACCTAAATTACTTCGGCTACCGTAAATCACCCCCAACTATCTCTTACCACAACAAACCAAACCATATCATCTTAAAATGACAAAAAAAGGTGTACAAATCATAACAAACTATGCCAGACTCACCTAAATTACTTCGGCTACTCTAAATCATCACCAACTAACCCTTGCCACAACAAACTAAACCCAATCACTTTTAAATTACAAAAAAATGCTAGTAACTATAGCAAACTATGCCAAACTCACCTAAATTACTTCGGCTACCATAAATCATCACCAACTAACCCTTACCACAACAAACTAAACCCAATCACTTTTAAATTACAAAAAAATGCTACTAACCATAGCAAACTATGCCAAACTCACCTAAATTACTTCGGCTATCAAAAATCACCCCCAACTACATTTTACAGCAACAAACTAAGCCCAATCACTTTAAAATTACAAAAAAATGCTAAAAATCATAACAAACTATTCCAGAATCACCTAAATTACTTTGGCTACCGTAAATCACCCCCAACTATCCCTTACCACAACAAACCAAACCATATCATCTTAAAATTTCAAAAAAAGGTGTACAAATCATAACAAACTATGCCAGACTCACCTAAATTACTTCGGCTACTCTATATCATCACCAACTAACCCTTACCACAATAAACTAAACCCAATCACTTTTAAATTAAAAAAAAATGCTAGTAACCATAGCATACTATGCCAAACTCACCTAAATTACTTCGGCTACCATAAATCATCACCAACTAACCCTTACCACAACAAACCAAACCCAATCACTTTTAAATTACAAAAAAATGCTAGTAACCATAGCAAACTATGTCAAACTCACCTAAATTGCTTCGGCTACTCTAAATCATCACCAACTAACCCTTACCACAACAAACTAAACCCAATCACTTTTAAATTACAAAAAAATGCTACTAACCATAGCAAACTATGCCAAACTCACCTAAATTACTTCGGCTATCAAAAATCACCCCCAACTACATTTTACAGCAACAAACTAAGCCCAATCACTTTAAAATTACAAAAAAATGCTAAAAATCATATAAAACTATACCAGAATCACCTAAATTACTTTGGCTACCGTAAATCACGCCCAACTATCCCTTACCACAACAAACCAAACCATATTATCTTAAAATAACAAAAAAAGGTGTACAAATCATAACAAACTATGCCAGACTCACCTAAACTACTTCGGCTAATCTAAATCATCACCAACTAACTCTTACCACAACAAACTAAACCCAATCACTTTTAAATTACAAAAAAATGCTAGTAACCATAGCAAACTATGCCAAACTCACCTAAATTACTTCGGCTACCATAAATCATCACCAACTAACCCTTACTACAACAAACTAAACCCAATCACTTTTAAATTACAAAAAATGCTACTAACCATAGCAAACTATGCCAAACTCACCTAAATTACTTCGGCTATCAAAAATCACTCCCAACTACACTTTACAGCAACAAACTAAGCCCAATCACTTTAAAATTACGAAAAATGCTAAAAATCATAACAAACTATACCAGAATCATCTAAATTACTTCGGCTAACGTAAATCACCCCCAACTATCCCTTACCACAACAAACCAAACCATATCAACTTAAAATTACAAAAAAAGGTGTACAAATTATAACAAACTATGCCAGACTCACCTAAATTACTTCGGCTACTCTAAATCATCACCAACTAACCCTTACCACAACAAACTAAACCCAATCACTTTTAAATTACAAAAAAATGCTAGTAACCATAGCAAACTATGCCAAACTCACCTAAATTACTTTGGCTACCATAAATCATCACCAACTAACCCTTACCACAACAAACTAAACCCAATCACTTTTAAATTACAAAAAAATGCTACTAACCATAGCAAACTATGCCAAACTCACCTAAATTACTTCGGCTACTCTAAATCATCACCAACTAACCCTTACCACAACAAACTAAACCCAATCACTTTTAAATTACAAAAAAATTCTAGTAACCATAGCAAACTATGCCAAGCTCACCTAAATTACTTCGGCTACCATAAATCATCACCAACTAACCCTTACCACAACAAACTAAACCCAATCACTTTTAAATTACAAAAAAATGCTACTAACCATAGCAAACTATGCCAAACTCACCTAAATTACTTCGGCTATCAAAAATCACTCCCAACTACACTTTACAGCAACAAACTAAGCCCAATCACTTTAAAATTACAAAAAAATGCTAAAAATCATAACAATCTATACCAGAATCACCTAAATTACTTCGGCTACCGTAAATCACCCCCAACTATCCCTTACCACAACAAACCAAACCATATCATCTTAAAATTACAAAAAAAGGTGTACAAATCATAACAAACTATGCCAGACTAACCTAAATTACTTCGGCTACTCTAAATCATCACCAACTAACCCTTGCCACAACAAACTAAACCCAATCACTTTTAAATTACAAAAAAATGCTAGTAACCATAGCAAACTATGCCAAACTCACCTAAATTACTTCGGCTACCATAAATCATCACCAACTAACCCTTACCACAACAAACTAAACCCAATCACTTTTAAATTACAAAAAAATGCTACTAACCATAGCAAACTATGCCAAACTCACCTAAATTACTTCGGCTATCAAAAATCACCCCCAACTACACTTTACAGCAACAAACTAAGCCCAATC